>CM029664.1:53416660-54620005 GCA_017311315.1 Dendrocalamus latiflorus | reverse complement strand
GCAGGAGCAGGAGATGAGGCGGCGGCGAAGGCAGCGCCGGCGTCGTCGGCGTGCCGCCGGGCGGGGCAGCGCCGGCGCCCATGAGCAGCCGCAGCAAGAGGAGCACGATTCGGCGTACGGGCGGGTGGCGCGGGAGAGCTTGGCGGTGGCGGTGGAGTCGGCGGAGCCGTACGAGGACTTCCGGGAGTCGATGGTGCAGATGGTGGTGGAGAAGGAGATCTACGCGTGGGACGACCTCAACGAGCTCCTCCACCAGTTCCTCTCCCTCAACTCGCCGCGCCACCACCCCCTCATCCTCCACGCCTTCGCCGACCTCTGGACTCGCAACGGCCTCTTCTCCCCTCCCTCCCCATGCCAGTTCTAGCTACCTGGTCAATCAACCAACACGACAACGCCACGGCGCCATGCACGTACACATGCATATCATACTCTACTTGTGTTAACTACTAGTGTTAATTACTAGCACCAGATCATCAGTTTGTTAACTAGCTACCTGGAGTACTTTCTTCATCACCGGGAGGTTATTAATGGAGATCCCGGCGAAGATGCATTCTAATGGTCTTCGGCTATGATTAGCTGCATCTGCTGCTTGATGTAATGTCAAGTCATGTAACGTAATGATGTGCGCGTGGCGCCATGGTGGTGTAATGATATACTAGTGGTGCTACTCGCTAGCTAGAGATCAAGTGTAGCTAGCTAGGATTGCATGCTCACTGACTCCGGAGTTTAGTACTGCCTTTGTTGCCATTCGTTTGCTCACTGTCCTGTCCATGTACGTGCTGCGTCGTTGTTAATTTTTGCATGGTACTCCATCGCTTTTCGTTTCGTGTGGATCAAAGTTGTGTGTTAACGTTATCGACGCGGGCCGCGGACTGGAGTGCAGAAGCTGCTTCGGTGCTGCCTGTTCCCCTGTGGGGTTTCATTGGCTTGATGTGTTCAGATGTTTCACTGCCACTATTACAAAAAAAAAATTATATTAAAAATCTAATAACAGATGATTTATCAAAAATATCAGTATTAAATGCAATTAATCACGAACGATTTAGCTTTAGAGACCATCTGTGTTGCTGTCAGCGCTAAAAACTGTCTGTGAAGAGATAATATCATAGATAGTTCATGGTGAGCACCGTCTATGATGATCATCAGGAGATGTGTTCTTACTGTATTAGATAGGTAACTTGTTCGTTATCTTGTTATGTTGTAATAGTGGATTCTAATCTTAATAGAAATGGAATGTGTTGTTCGTGTTTGTTGCTGTATTTACTTGTTTTCAAAGGGTATAACTAACATTTCTTGAGACTAACCAAAAACAGAAAAAAAAATTAGATATAGAATGAACTATCACAAACAGTTTTGTGGTATAAACCGTCTATGAAGGACTATCACAAACGGTTTTATCTACCAACCGTTTGAGATACTTGCCCATCACAAACGGTTAGTAGCTAGAATCATCACGGATGATTGGTAGATAAAATCGTTTATGATTTGCAAGTATCACAGATGGTTTTTGGTTCAAACCGTCTGTGATAGTGTTCTTTACAGACAATTTTACAAACTGTTTGTGTTGTATTTAGTGATAACCTCCGGTTACTTACTCATAAATTCAGATAGTTTAGAAAACCGTCTGTAATGACAGTTCTAAATTATTTATAATAAATCTTTTTGTAATAGTGTGTAGAGACAAACTGACGCAGGATAGTAAGCTGTACTACTGTTACGTTGGATGAGATTGAGGTAGATATATAGCTAGCGCGCCTCCGATTCGACGGCTGGATCTTGCCACAGTGCCTTGCAATGCTTGCCCTGTGTGGGCTGGATTGCTTGGGGGCCCTAGGCCTGCTCAAAGGCCGCCGGAACTACAGTAGTAGCTTGCTCGCTTACGCCTATTAATTGGCATAAAATTTTACTGGTCCTGTCTTAAACGTATACATGTACGGCGAGGGAAATCAGTACATGTGCAATTGGTTGCTGTTTCTGTTGCGTCCTCGTTAGATAGCACTATGCGTGCATGCTAGAGCCAGCCATGGATCGATGAAGTCAGGTGAAGTGGCTAGCGATCGATCGACGATCAATACATGGGGCTCCGATTTCTGGTGCCACAGTGAAACTTGAAGTTGCCCTGACATGCATGCACATGCAATCGCATGATCGTATGCTTGCATTTACGAATCATGCCGCCAATTACTGTCATACACTATTATAAAAAAAGAATAAGATGGTTCAGAACTATTATCACAGATGATTTTCTGAACCATCTGAATTTATAGATCAGTGATAATCGGATGTTATCATAGACGGAGAGGTCCTAGCAGTGCGCGAGCTGGATGTTCTTGATGTCAACTTGAGCACCGTCTTAGTAGCTAATTGCTTCCGTGGTGCCTTGCAATGAAGGAGAGATGGCGGTAATGTCACCTTTGTATCACGACGGTGACACTGTAGAAGACACTCTTACGACACTTACGACAAGAGTGTCTTGTGCAGTAAACCGTGGTGTCACAACGGAGGCGCTAGCTCATGGCGGTAGTTGGCATCGTCGAGAAACAAGCTAGGAGTGGATGAACTAGCTAGGAGCAGTCAGTAGAACTCATGCATCTTGGAGCAATCGATAGAACTCACGCATCTTGAAGTGAAAGGGAGAGGGGGAGTAATCAATAAGGGGCAAGAGGTGGGAGAACCGGTGTCTGCCGTTTGATGCGGAGAGAATGGACGGGTTAGATCATAATCCTGAGGGAGATGCCACGGATCGATGTCGTGACATTATCAGAGACGGTTTGTTATACGAACCGTTTGTGATAATACACATATCACAGACGGTTCTTATAAATAAACGTCTATGAATTATCACGAACGGTTATTAATATGAACCGTTTGTGATGTCTTGTATTATCATAAATAGTTTATACTATACAAGTTCCAAAGTCAAGCGAGCAGAGATTGATTTATTACACAATGAAACTTGAAAAACTTGGAATTAATTGCTAGCATCGTTTGCCACTGTTTGGAACGAAATTGTTTACGAACGACATTACTTGGGGGCAGATCACTATACAGGCACATTACAACACAAGTAAGTACGTACATATAATACGGTCTTCGTACACATGTAGTAAAATGAGGTTTAGCAGCCCAGGAGTACTAGTGATGTGTCATTATTTGTCCAATTCAACCATAAAATCAGCCAACCCAACCGTAAACCACCACCGTACTAGTGAGTACTCTGTCTCATATAAGCCAGCCAACGATTTCACATTTCCAACTTATTTTCCACTTTGGAACAAGCAACATAGCAGAGCGTAGTTTGCGGCCTGTCCGTACTCCGGACACGGTAAAATCAGCGCACCAGCCAGCGACTCGCCCAACGTCACCGAGGCCGACGCCACGTGCCTATCCAGAAACGTGCAAACGGCCGGGGTAGCGCATGCGTGCATGCATGCCGCAGCACGCACAGGCTGGGCCGCGGCTGCCGCAGATGAATGCCGAGTCGTCGGCATCAGCCAGCCCGGCCGGCTTTCGCAGGTGGGGTTCTCTTCTCAGGAGTTCGTGACCCTATCACGGTCGGTGCGTCCAGCGGGAGCTTGCTGCCCCGCGCCCGGAACCGGGAAGGCTTTCCGGCTCCGGCAGTGGCGGATCCAGAAAATTTTTTTGGAGGGGTTGAAGTACGTTCAGCTCGATCTCAGCCCCTGCTACATTATACATCCATGGCTAAAAATTTAGGGGGGCTCCAAGAGTCCGGTAGCGGTAGGGGGCTCGAGCCCCCCCCCGCCCCACCGCTGGATCCGCCCCTAGGCTCCGACTCTTCGTCCGAGCCGCGCGCGCGGCAGCAACGGCGAGAACATGCAAGCCCGGCCGCGCGGCAAGGCAACGCAACACGTCCATTAACGTCTCGCTCACCTCGGTTTAAATTTCTGGCTTATTTTTTTCCCTTTTATAAATTTCATTTTTCTCTCTAAATTTTTAGTTTTTTACCGGTTCTTTTTTCATATTCATTTTTTTGCTGTTTTAAATTTTTGAAGTTTAATTATGACAAATAAGTTATCTTCAATTACAATGTAGTTTCAGTTACAAACTATTATTTTTTAGTCCAACCGAGCAATGCCTAATGCTTACACGGTCTTGAATGGGGTCACGGGGAGGCGCTTCTGCCCAGGCCGCGCGCTCCAAACCGCGTGCGCACGCAAAACTGCAAGAGGGGCCAAAGCGAGCGCGAGCGGCGAGCCGCACCACGCACGACGGGCCATTATGGAGCGAGTAGCCCGTGCCGTTGAGGCGCCCGGCTGGCTACGGCCGCATGCATGTGTGATGCGTGTGTAGGGAGAGAGGGGGTGGCATGGTTTGGATTTTGCTTGCATTTATTTGCTAACTAATCCCGCCTCGCCCTATCTTGTGACTTGTGAACCATTTGACGCTGCGCGTGCCGTTGGATTCACACGCGTCCAGAGATCACATTGACTCTGGCATTCATCACCATGCAGCTTGTGATCGATGCTGTTTTCCAGACTACGTGGGAAAAAATAAAGTGCCTTTATTGCTTTTAATATATTACAAGCTAGGGGGTGTTTAATGATCATAAGAACAATGAGCTTGAGTGTATTGTAATGGGTTGTGTCCTGTACCGCTATGCGACTAGGTGTAATATAGGGCATCTCCAATGGTTATAGCTAGCAAGTAACTATAAGACTTCCACATCATTTATATAGTACACACTAAAGCTAGCATTCTAAAGAACTATCTATAATGATAGCTATTTGATGCTTACATGCACACACAGAATTTATAGAGGCTGCCTCGTTTGGCGTTATAGACTAGTGCTTAAGGAAGAGCTGGCTCGATTTTTTTTGCATACTCTCTTTCCTCCACATAGGATATATGCTGATGTGTACATGCATATAGCTAGCTGACTCAGACCATTGGAGATGGCCATAGCATCGAAGGGGTACCAGTTGTAGCCGATTGAGCGCCGTCTCATTGGTCTATAATTGGCGTATGTTGTTGACGTTTACTGTCAATGAGCCATCCTCCAGGCGCGGTTGCAAGGTGGTTTCTATCAGTGGCCTGAATATGTTTATTGTTCTGAATCTCCGACGCGTGTGGATTCATGGTGGACCAAAGTAGTCAGAGAATGGACCCATGATAGACTCACAAAATTCTTAGAACTTTGCACTAGCAAACTGGGAACCATTGTCGGCGATGATTCAACTTGGAACTCTAAATCGATTGACCGTGTTTCTTGTTAAGAATTTCGTAGCCGCTTCGGTTGTAATTCTTGTCACAGTTTTTGTTTCGATCCATTTTGTGAATGTGCCAATTGCTACAAATAGGATTCAAAGCCTCTTTGATGCTTTTGGGAATGGCCAAAAGAGGTCTAGACTCTAGGTTGCAAATGGCTAGGATAATGGTATTGTTTATAATGCTTGAGCTTGTCGGTGTATTGCCTACTATGAAATTGGCATTGAACACATTCTTAACTAACTCTTGGGCATCATAGGGCTGTTGGCCTGTAGAATCCTTGTTGGAAAGCTATTCCGACTAAAGTTCTATGTAAAGCATGTGCTCTCCACATATTCCTCCATGAATTTCTGATAATAATTTAACATCATTATTTTGGGAGATACAACGCATGAGTACTCGCCAAGTTCCTCTCTTGTAGAGCACTCCTTCAACTAGTGTGCGTCTGAGAGACCAGGTGGTCGTGACTCCATGTGAATGATGAGTAATTGACAAAGGTTTAGGATAGTCGAGTTTGGTTTGAGTGGTTCGGAGTCGAGCCGTTGCGTGGCGCAATCGGGCTCGGTCGGACTTTGGTCAAACTTGGTCATTTGGGCTTAGGATGTATATTCTAATGTTTCGACAGGTTTGGACTTCGTCTGTGGTAAGTGTGATGGTATTTACGCCTTCATGTGTCGAGCGGTGCTATTTGACGTGTTTTCTTGTCTGTGTGACTACAGGACATCGGGTGGAGTCGTGGCGAGACACGTGGACCGGACTAGGCGCAGGTGGCGCTGAGGTCAGAACGGTCGGGATGTGTCGAAGACGACGTAGACTCGAGGTGGTTGCGAGGCGTGCGAGGCAAGGAGCGCGGAAGCTTCCCGGAAGGTGCAGGAGGGGCGAATCGGGAAATTCGCGAGGCTGCACAAGCGGGAGCGGGCGCCGTTGGATTTAGCAGGCGTAACGGGGCGGAGACCCGTTAGCCAAGGCTATAAATAGGATTGAGGGGCTGCATGCCCACTTGAGCACCCCAAGGGTTTGATTGAGTCTTAAGAGTCTTTAGAGGGTTGTTTGGCTTTGGCTCTTTAGTTGTTGGGAGAGACAAAGTTTGTTAGCGTGCTCCCTCTGTCCTCTACGATGTCTTCTAGGTGGTAGAACAGAGAGTTGATCCCTCCTCGAAGCATTCATGGTTGAGGATTGAGAGGTTGGAGAGGGTTTGAGGGTCATGTAATCCTTCATCTTGTTCTAATGTACATGCGTATCGTGACTCCTTGTAATCCTTTTGTGATGGAATGAAAATCTGAAGTTCTTCTTTCATTCTTGCTCTCTGTTCTTCGTAACTCCTTTTGGTTGATTTCTGAAGTTTTTGATTCTTGAGTTCTTGATTGCTGGGAAGTGCCAAAATGGGTTGTTCTATGATGGGTGAGTGCTTCAAGATCCTTTGATCGAGATTCCCTAGAGCAAAACCTAAGTTTAATCTCAGATTTCAATTTTGGCCTTCTCTGTTCAGTTCCTGGAAGCTCTAGGGTTTTAGGTTTTTCCTGATTCCCTTTGAGATTTGGCTTGATTTTTGGGCTGAGTAATCCTCTTGCTATTGCTATCGTATCTGCAAAAATGCATAAGCTAAGGACTTGAGACCTATGAGAAATTGGTTTTTTTAGATGCTTCTGCTCAAGTTCTCAGTTTTTAGGGTTTGAGTGCATATCAAGTTTCCCTTCAAGAAGGTGGCCTGAGACTTGAGCTACAGGCTCCTAGAGCTATTGCTAATATTCCCCCAAGGTCTCATGGGCAGAGGTTTTGAGTTTGGCAAGGATTTTGGGTTTGAGTGAAGGTCTCTGTTCACTTTCATTTTCTTGTGCAAATCTGAAATTTCTTTCTTTGAGTTGGATTTTTGTGGTTTCCTTGGTTCCTTGGGCTATTATAATCAATTCCTTGCTATACTGGACCAAGAGAACAAATGGATATCTTGATTCTTTCGGTTTTGTGAAGTCTCAAGTTGCATTGTCTGAAATTTCAGATTGTCAGCAAACTGAACCTGAAGGCTTGTGAGGGGTCCCTGTTGAGTGCTTTCTTTTGATTCTTCTTGGGTTCCAGAGAGTGAGATCTCTTGTTCCATCTTTCCATAGCTATTAAAGGAGTTCTTTCTCTAGTTGGTTTTGGAGATTTTTTTTGAATTGACCGACATTCACCCCCCCCTCTGTCGCCATTTCGGTCCTACAGCGTCCTTTAGCTTTCCTGGACAATTGGTCAGCTTTGGTATCATCCTCGGGAATTCTACCATTATGAAGATATTCATAGATGGAAACCATCCAAGTATCTTCATAGTCAAGTGAAGCTATTTCACTTGACATTTTTTTTTCTGATTCTTCACCTATGAAAGGTTTATGAAATTGTTCTAGAAAAACCATCAGGTGATTAGGGAATAAGCTACTTGAGTATGCTAGTCAGCGAGAAAGTTATCCTTTTTAGGAATATTCTATATCTCAAGACCATATAAATGTTTTTTGAGCTTTCTCACTTCCGATAAGTATTAGAACATAGTGGAACTAGAGCATTGATACTCCTTCCCTACTTGATTTGTGACTAACTAAGAATCTCCTTCCACGAGTAGTCAACAAATTCTGAGTGATTTTATTGCTTGGAGATCAGCCAATTAACCTTCGTGCTCGGCTACATTATTCATAGCTGAAAAAATTAACTGGATAGTGTACTTTAAGGTTTCTTCGGAAGGTGAAACTAAGACCATCCTAGCCCTCGCACCTTGTAACATAAGGATTCATCGAAATGCATAATCTATTGATCATGGAACTCATATTTAAGACACAAAAAAGAGGTTGAACTCCCAAAGTTCAGCTGCTCATTTAGCGATGTGTCTAGTAGATTCCCTGTCCTAAAAGAGCTCTCCTAAGGGAAATCCAGATGATACAGTTATTTTGTGTGCTAAAAAATAATACCTTAGCTTTCTCCAAGACATAAAGATAGCATATAAAAGTTTATGAGGGTATCACCCCTTAGCGGTGTTTTTCAATTTTTCTTATTTTTGGCTTTTTTTTAGTTTTTTACCGGTTCTTTTTTTCCTCGTATTTGTTTACATTATACGTGATGAGCTAATATGTTTTTTCTATTTTTAAAATTTTTAAATTTAATTATGGTAAATAAGCCTCTGTCAGTTACAGTGCTTTTTTCAGTCAGCTACAGTGTTTTTAGCCATAAGCCATGAGGCTTTCAGCCGAACCGATCACCACCTAAGTAACGCCCCTGCTTTATGAACATGGGTTGCAAATAAACTTTCTGTTGTTACTAGCGATTTTAACGAAGGAAAACCGTTAACAATACGAATAAACTTGCTTGCTGTCAAAAATAGGTCCTACATGAGTACTGGTAGTACTTAAAACACACGAAAGAAATTTTTGTGCGCTCTTTGCTTACATTTTTTAGATAAAAATGCTTGCGTCCTGTTTTTATTATTGAAAACAATTAACTAGGCTGCACAACTGATGTGTTATATATATTCTCGCACAAGAATTGAGAAACTATGAGTCCATCCGATGATACCTTAATCTGTCATGAGAGATCGAGGCTCCATGAATATGGCCAAAAAGAACGCTGCTCTTGTACGCCTCAAGAAAACTAGGCCCTGCTCCAATAAGATTTTACTTTTGGCTTCTAGCTTTTAAATTTTGTTTTTTTGGTTTTTTTACCTTTTCTCATCTTATTCTTTTATATTATCTGTAATGATATAGTTTTTTATATTTTTAAAATTAATTACGCTGAAAAAGTTAATAGCAGTTATAGCATAATTTTAACCACTATAGTAAAAAAAAATTAAAAGTCATGGTTTCCAAGCCCAAATATAAGGAAGCTTTGCAAAGGGCCTACGGCACGTCTGATTAAGCGCACAGCCTCCACTGCATCATGAACTAGAGCGAGCAAAGCAAATGATAGCTCCTCGAGTAGCTTCCGACAACAAGAAACCTCACGGCTCACGCCAGACGCCGTAAACGGCTCCAATGGTTTCACTTTCAGGTTTTCGACTTTTAATTCACTATTTTTTATTTTATTCCTTTTTAGATTTTTAGATTTTAGGTTTTTCTTATCTTTTCTTTTTTCTCGTATTCTTTCGTATTGTCCGTGATGCGCAAACCTATTTTTTATTTTTAAAATTTTAAATTTAGTTGTATTAAATAAATCACTATTAACTACATTAAAAAATAAACTAATTATAGTAAAAAAAATTATAAGCTATCATATCAAACTAAGCATCACAGAGTATTCCACTCATTGCAGGTCAAGTGCTCTCATGGTATGTTTGGGAAACTGTAAAATCGCTCGGAAGTGGGATCCCACATCGGGCCCATGTGGAACTAAAATAAGTCCATAAAGCAATTATAGACCAGTAAGAAAGAACATCTGGGTGGGGCTCACCTTTCCCAGCCCAGCCCACACAACAACAGTCCGTTTTGAACAGTTGAACTCCACACCTCCACCTGTACGTACGGTTCCTGGCGCCGTAGATCTACTCCTTTTCGCATACTCTGGCCACTTCACCGGCCAAACCTGCACGGCCGCACGCCGCTGATTTGTCAAACCCCTGGCCCACCTACAGCACCACCAGGTTCGGTTCTGTCAATCGGCAACCGCCTGTGAAACTGTTGTGACGTTGGGGTTTATTCGGGATTGTCTGGTTGTTACACGCTGATTTGATGATTTTTTCTGTATTTTTTGAGACACCAGTGGATGGTAGAGACGTCGAATTGGACGGCACACAATTTTAAACTCGAAAAGCAGTTTAGAGAAGCGGCTTAGAGAAGTAACCCCGTGAGAGCGTAGAATATTTTGGACAACCACACAATGAATAGAATAAAGAACCAAATATTACATATATAGACCATGCCAGGCAGGTGAGGAGGCAAGTGTGAAACCATACCACGCAGGTGAGAGAGCAAGTGTAAAACAATGCCAAGTGTGAAACCATGCCAGCCAGGTAAGGGGACAGGTGTGAAACCATGATATGCCTTAAGTATGGGGCAGGAACCAAGGCATCTAACATGTTAACCAAGACGTCTAACACCCCCCACAGTTGGAGCGTCAGCGGAGCGGATGTTCAAATTGGAATGGAACTCGGTGAAAATAAAAGTAGGCAGCCCTTTGGTGAAGATGTCGGCATACTGAGATAACATCGGAATGTGAAGAATGCAGACATCGCCAAGACCAACTCGTTCCCGGACGAAGTGGAGGTCAATCTCAATATATTTGGTGCGCTTATGTTGCAGTGGATTTGTTGAGAGATAGACTGCACTATCATAGTCGCAGTAGACGAGGATAGATTGGCGTAGAGGACTATGAAGTTCCTGAAAAAGTTAGCGCAATCAGCACGCCTCAGCAACAGCATTGGCTACGGCCCGGTACTCAGCCTCCTCACTCGAACGAGAGACAATATGTTGCCGCTTGGAGGACCAAGAGACGAGATTGTCACCCAGGAACATGGCGTAGCCCGAAGTGGATTTGCGCGTGTCGGGACAACCAGCCCAATCAACGTCGGAGTAGACAACCAAATCCATAGAGGATGCTTGGTGAAGAAGTAGGCTGTGGCCGATGGTACCACGAAGATACTAAAGAATGCGCTTTACGGCAACGAGGTGCGGCTCACAAGGATCATGCATATGGAGACAAACTTGTTGTACGGTGTAGGCAATATCTGGGTGAGTGAAGGTAAGGTACTGCAAAGCACCGGCAAGACTTCGGTAGAACGTCTGATCAGCCACAGAAGTGCCGGCAGTAGAGGGGACCTTGGAATGAGTATCGACAGGGATGCTGCAAGTATACCGTCGCTGAGAGAGGAATATGCTGCCATCACGACAACTGACAGAAACACCCACGAAATGATGGAGTGGACCAAGATCCATTGTAGAAAAAGCCTGTTGGAGGGAGGCGATTAACTTAGCGGAGCACACTGTCCGAAGGAGTCAGCACAATATCGTCCACATAGAGTAGTAGGTAGACAGTGTCACCGCCTCAATGATACACAAAAAGAGAGGTGTCGGACTTTGCCTCCATGAAACTGAGAGATGGCAAGTAGGCTGCAAAACAGCTATACCAGGCCCGGGGCACCTGTTTGAGACTGTAGAGAGACTTGTTGAGGAGGCAAACGTAATATGGGCAAGAGGAATCCACAAATCCAGCCGACTGTGAATAGAAGACTGTCTCAGAGTGTGCCATAAAGAAACACATTCTTAACATCCAGCTGGTGGATAGGCCAATCCCGAGATAGGGCTAGAGAGAGAACTATGCGAAAAGTGACCAGCTTGACGACTGGATTGAAAGTCTCATCAAAATCGACACCAGGATGCTGTTTGATACCACGAAGAACCCAGCAAGTCTTAGAGTGGGAAAGAGTGCCATCTAAATTGTACTTATACCAAAAAATCCACTTTCCAATGACCACATTGGCATTGGATGGCTGTGGAACAAGAGTCTATGTGTTGTTGACCTGAAGTGCAACGTATTCCTCCTCCATGGCGCTGCACCAATTAGGGTCAGTGAGAGTAGCCCAGTATGTGGTCGGAACAAGAGAAAGAGTGGCGGCATAACGGTTCATGCAGATGAATGGTTGCTGAAATCCATCCTTTCCATGAGTCACCATGGCATGGGAGTTTTCAACCGGCTAGAGTAGCACAACACCTAGGGAAGCGGCGGTGGAACAACCCCGCCTAGAGCCAATGAGTCAACTTGTAGACCTGTGGCAGGAGCACCGTGTGCTTCTACTGGCACGGGAGGAGCCTCGGCTAGAGCACTAGGTGCTACCACAATTCTAGATGAAGCGATGGGCAGGAGGAGTCCCTGCTAGGAGAGGTGCTGCCAGCCAGCGTCACATGTGTGGGTACGGGCGCGCTGGGAATGCACATGACGTCAGGAGTCGTGGGCGCGCTAGGGCCACGTACAACTAGCGCAGGGGAAGCAGTGCCATCTCGCTCCATGGCTGGTAGGAGCTCAAGCGGGCGGGTCACACTAGGAGGAGCACCAGGACCTGAAAGACGCGGAGGCCCAACGGGCATCGGCTTGTAATCAAGCTCCAACAAAAAATCAAGGTTAGAGGGGGAGGGCTGGGCGGCGAGCTTGGCAAAAGGAAAAGAAGACTCATCGAACATAACATAGCAAAAGATGATAACCTGATTAGAGGGGAGATCAAGGCATCGGTATCCCTTGTGTTCGGACGAGTAGCTGAGAAACACGCACATGGTGGAGCGAATAGAAAGATTGTGAGGAGCGGTGGTAGAAAGGTTCGGGTAACACTTGTAGCCAAAAACTCGAAGGTGAGAGTAGGAGGGGGAAACACCAAAGAGTGCGAAAAAAGGTGTGGAAAAATTGAGAGTTTTTGTGGGTTGGCGATTGAGAAGGTAGGTAGCGGCGTGAAGAGCCTCAACCCAGTAAGAGAATGGAAGGCTGGCCTGAAACATAAGAGACCGGGTAATGTTATTAGTGGAACGAATAATGTGTTTGGCTTTGCATGGACATGACATACAGAGTGCAACGCCATAGGTGAGGAAAAAGGTGCGAATGATGAAGTTGTCAAACTCATGACCATTATCACATCGAATACTCTTGATCTTAGCGCTGAATTGAGTAGCAACATAAGAGAAAAAGTGCGAGATAGTGGCAAAAGTATCATATTTCAGTCATAGAGGAAATGTCCAAAGATAATGCGAGCAATCATCACGAATAACCAAGTAGTATTTATAACCGGATACACTAACGACAGGCATGGTCCAAACGTCACAATGAACTAAATCAAAATTCTTAAGAGCACGAGACTGTGAAGTAGCAAAAGGTAGACGCACATGGCGATCAAGCTAACACGCATGACATATAGTATCAGCGGGTTCATTATTGTAAGCAATGGTGGCACTAATAAGGCGAGACATGGACTCATGACCGAGGTGCCCAAGACGACGATGCCATAAGGAGGTGGAGCCACTGGCAACGAGTGCGCACAAAGGGGAGGCAGACGCAAGGGGTAGAGAAGTCCAGAGCTATTGCACCTAGCGATCACATTCTGGGAATGAAGATCCTTTACAGAAAATTCAACAGGGTCAAACTCAACGGAACAATTGTTGTCAATAGTGAATTGACAAACGGAAACAAGATTCTTGATAAGGTGCGGAGTGACAAGAACATTATTAAGATGAAGAGGGCCAAGACTACTGTAACCAGTGGAGGTGACGGGTAGCAGAGACCCATCACTGACAACAATGGTGGAAAGAGTGAAGGGGTGAGGGGGATGGGAACGGGAGAGGTTACTGTCATCCAACGTCATGTGCGAGGTTGCCCAGAGTCCATGTACCAGTCGGTGGTTGGCGGGGAAGTAAGAGTCATAGTGTTGAAAGAGTTCGCCAATGACTACTGATCCCACGAACCAAGACTGGGAGGCGTAGGACCCAGAACAACCCGAGGAGGCCACGATGCGAGCAGCACATACGAGGGTAGCGGGTAGCCGGGCTAGAGTTGGCCAGCCGCCAGCGTGTGTGGCTGGGGCGCACCACCATGGCGCGATTAGGGTGGTATGGTAGGGGCATGTGGGCCGAAGAGGCCGAGGGCCTGGCTTAGATGGAGTTGCCAAGCCACACCTAGATGGTGTCGGTCCAGGGGTTGTAGGAGGGTGGCCAACCAGAGGTGCCGTCCCCGAAGTGACCACCGTACCTCTGCTGCCAGGCTTGGTGTTGCTACCGCTGTTGCCACGGCGACAACGGCTATTAGATTTGCTCCCACCACCGCTGGCGCCACCGGAGGGAGAGTCCTAGGGCACGCCAGTAGAGCGGTGGCCAAACGTGCTGCCCCTGCCCCCGGAGATACCACCGCCGGGACCCCCATTACCGGTAGGGGTCGTGGTGATGAGGGTTGTGGAGGGAACGAAGGGACACGATGACATCGTGATTTCTTCGAGTAGCAGGTCGAAGCGAGCCTCGATGAATGAGGGAACGGTTCTACCGCATTAGCAAGGCCGCCATGTATGCGAATTTCGCGTTCAGGCCGCACAGAACGGATAGAACAAGGGTGCAATCAGGCATTGGTTCGCCCAAGTCGCTGAGGGCGTCAGCCATGCTCTTTAGCTTGCAGTAGTAGTCAGAGATGGAGAGGTCGCCCTGGACGAAGTTGCAAAACTCCATGTCTAGGTACAGGGCACGCGTCTCTTTGTTGCCGATGAACTGTTACTCGAGGCCCACCCATACGAGCTACGCCGTGGAGGTAGGAGTCACCACGATCTTGAGGATTTCAGCGGAGATGGTGCCATAGAGATACAAGAGAACTAGATAATTAATCCGCACCCAGTCAACGACGTTAGGGTGGGCATCGTCGGAGAGCAAGTGGTCGGAGAGGGTGTACTTGCCGAGGGTGATGAGGAAGAGGTCGTGCCATTTGTTGTATTTTGGAGAGGTGAGGTCAAGGACGACAGGGACGAGAGCCTTGATGTTGAGGATATCGTACGCCTGGGCGTGGAGGGAAGCAACGACGGTGGCCTCAGAGAGGGCTAGTGCCTATGCGGCCTCCTGGTGCGCGGCAGTACCTTGCATGCAGTGCGCAGCAGTGTTAGTGGCGGCCTCCTACTCACAGCGTGTGGCGACGGCAGCATTTTCGCCAGTCATGTCGATGGGATTAGCGAAAGGGTGCGGTCGTAGGAGCAATAGTTCTGATACCATGATAGCATGAAATATTCGGGGCAATCTCCCAATAAATATAATGGAGAACGAAAAGTAACATATATAGACCATGTCAGGCAGGTGAGGAGTCAAGTGTGAAATCATGCCAGATAGGTGAGGGGCAAGTGTGAAATCATGCTAGGCAGATGAGGGGGCAAGTGTGAAACCATGTCATGCCTTAAGTATGGACCAGGAACCGAGACGTTTAATATGTTAACCAAGGTGTCTAACACCTTGTTTGTTCTGGCTTCCAAACAAACCGAAACCAAAAGAGAAAATAAAGGCAAAAAGAACAAGGCATTTTGGTTGTGGCTGATGTTTTTTGACTGAAAATAAATAATGCCGGCCAAAAGAAGTAGCTTCTAGAAAGATAAGACGAGCGGCGGAAAATATGAAGGAAAGATATGTACATGAGACAGAATCGAGAGAAATAGAATATATGATGCATCCATGACCTACGACTTATCTTCAAAACGAGACAAAAACAGAATAAATGAATGAGAGTGTCTAGATATCACCCGAATATTTTTTTTCTAACTATCATCGAAATTTATGACCCTCGGATTAAAGATCAAAGCCCCCTTGTTTTTGAAGGGGAGATTTTTTCAAGGGGGGGGGGCAGAATTCAAGTGGGAGGGGGGAGAATTCATGGTCATTAGATCTCTAATCTAAAAGTGCTAAAACTTAATGATAGTTAAAAAAAAAACATCCGAATGATATTTAACAAAACACAAAATGAATAAGCCACTTTAGAAAACCAAACTAATCTAAACCGGCGCTAAGTCTCAACCCTCAACACGGCACTACAACAACTTCTCAACGTCGAAATCGCCCGGGTCGTGGATGGCGACTGCTATCCTGCCCGCATGTGACGCGAAGCGGAAGCGATGAAGCTTCACAAACCATGCATGGTTGAAATTAGAACCGCATGTCCGCATGGAAGAGATCAGCTAAACCAGCCTACCCAGGCTGCCGATATTTTGCCTAAAAGACGCGTTCGTGAATCGTGAGTATTGAGGTTGGTCCGCGTTGGACGTCACTCTATATGCAAGTGCGTATAGTACCTCTACTGCTATACTTGGCGACATGTTTACTGTACGGCACTGTTTCCCTTGCATCGTAATCATTGCTAGCTTAGCTGCTAGTCAGGCACTCAGGCGGGTTGTGGGCACAATCCAACAGCGCTATTGCCGGTCGCAGTGATGCAGTTTACGCCATATGCATCTGCACGCCGTGTTGTCTTTCACACAACCACTTTTTATCGATCGTCATGAACTCATGATCATACGTACATCAATCGATCACATATCCACAGGAGTGCTCAGCTAAGCTAGCTAAGATAGCCACCATCCATGTTCTCAGGTCTCAGAGCTTGTACAAAGTGTTGGGCTGATGAATCGAAATATCTGGATCTAGTACAGTCTACTCTGCCTTTTTAGCTCGACAAAATTAACACCAACACAAGCCAAACCACCGAAGATTAGTTTACCTCAAACCAAAAGACCAAGAGGTTTTCGGTTTATTACTACACGGTGAGTACCCCAGCTTTAGCCTTCTCGGGCACCTCCAACTCACCCTCCGCGAACGTGCAAGAAGAGCTCCGGGATGAGCAAGACGCGCGGGCCGGATCGGCGATGGTGACGATGACGTCGACGAACGCCGCCACAATGGCACCGTGCGTGTCCTTGCAGTTGGCGCGCAGGTACCACCCCAGCATCTCCTCGAGCCAGCCCCAGTCCCCGACCCCGTGCGCGGTCACCATCTCCTCCATGGACGCCCGGAAGTCCACGTACGGGTCCGCCGACTCGAACGCCACCGCCACGCCGCCAACGAACGCCTCGCCGGCGCCCGCCGACTTCTCCTCTAGTATGGAGCTTGTGGCAGACGCGCCAGGGTCGAAGAGGAGCCTGTCGGAGGAGCGGAGGCCCCGCACAATGGCGTCGTCCGCCGCGTCGCCCCCCGCCGACGCCTCGGACGCCGTGGAAAGGCTGTCGGAGCAGTCGTGCAGCGCGGAGGAGGTCGTGAAGGAGGACTCGGCGGAGTCAAGGAAGATGGAAGCGATGGTCTTGGATCCAGGCGGTGGCGCGGCGCGGAAGGACTGCGTTCTTGGGTGCTCGCAGGACGGCCACGCCCATGCAGGCGCGGTGGTCGGAGAGGGAAGCGGTGACGGCGAGGTGTCCTTGGCCTTGTTATGGAAGAGAGAGCTCAAGGCCAGCCTCCTGATGACCATTGGTGTGGTTTTCCAGGTGAACAGGAGCAGGAGGACAAGGAAGGAGAAGGGTGGTTCACTGGTTCGGTGTGTGGCTTCAATACATGGGGTGATATGGCATAGCCGCATAGGTCGTGGTAGTTTGGTTTTAAAGGAGCTCCGGGAGGGAAGATGTGACCAACAAATGGGAGGAGATCTTCTGTGACATAATCTACTTCGAGATTTTGGAGCATGCATGGATGCATTAATTCGTGCCACATCCAAAAGTGCAACTTGCGAAACATATCACTCCTATTTCCATGATATACATACAAAATGCATAAATGATTTTATGGTACCCACAGTCTAGAATGTATCATATAAGTTAATATCTAGTTAGATTTTACCTGGTGCTATAAGCCGTAGAATCTTGAAATAAGTAAAATTATAAAGAACACGCATGCCACAAGAGACAAAGGCAGTGTACGAGACGAGGCAGCGGTGCGCACCTCCTTCCTTGATGGTAGCATTGCCTATGATGTAATAGTCGATCTTACAAAGTAAATATAGGAAAGCTATGATCTTGATATAAGTAAAATTATAAAGAAAATGTATGCCACAAGAGACGAAGGCAGTGTACGAGACGAGGCAGCGGTGCGCACCTCCTTCCTTGATGGCAGCATTGCTTATGATGTAGCAGTCGATCTTACAAAGTAAATATAGAGATACTATGATCAAGACTACACAGAAGGAGATATGATATATGTATTGCTTTGAATATATTACAGTGGTGCTTAATGATCGTGAAGAACAGTGAGCACGGATGTGTTACAATGTGATCGTCCCTTCTATGGCTATTCAACTAAGCCTTGTATAGCACCGAAGAGATGGTAGTTATAGCCAATAGAGAGACGCCTCAACGGTTCCAAAATTGGTGCTCGTTGCCAATAGATCTTCCAGGCATGGTCTGTGAGATGGTTATCATTAGCAACATAGACAAGTTGATTGGTTTAGAACTCCTCACATGTAGATTTGTGATACATCGACAGAGCAGTCAGAAAGTGGACCCATAATAAACCAATAAACCCTTTTGGCTAGCATTGTGTGGTCTAGGATAGACTATGAACTAATGTATATCGAGTAGGGGTCTACTCGGAAGGTTTCGATCAATACTTGTTCCGATAAGTACTATTTACAGCAAACTATTAATTATGGACTACTTAGTCCTCGTCAGGCATGGCGAATGCGTTGGACAAGCAACGCTCGTACAAAAGGCAGCGATGCACACCTCCTTCCTCAGCGGCGACGGTGGCTTGGCGGACGCATCGGACAAGCAGCGTGCATACGAGAAGGAATGGATTAAGATTATGTCTAGGAAAAGTCGATGATACCTTTAAAAAATTATGTTTTGAGTGAAAAGTCCCTAATGCTCTTAAGAAATTGATGGTTAGATTTGATTTTTATAGTCACCCTTTACTGTTTGCAGAAGGTACTATAGAAAAAATTCTTGTTACAATGTAATAGAAATGGGCAATACTCCAAACTCCAACGTTATTAATGTGATGTTCACTAAGCTACAGTTGCGCATGTGTTGTTCCATGTCCTTTTATTCCCCGTGTCGTTTTGAAGAAGAGGTGGGCATTACCGTACTTTAGGCCGCATCATGCTGTGATGTGCTGATCTACCTCGCCTTCGGTCAGACCCAGACACAGCCCAAAGCCTGCCGTGCTGGCGTTCGTGTCATGCCAGACTAAGCACATCCTGAAGTAACTATACACGACGAAGGCGGTGGCAACGATGGTGGCGATGACCGCCATCTTCATTTCTCTCATACTCGCCTTGTTAAAAACTAGTTAAAATCCCATACTATTGTCTCATGCCATTCCACCTCCGAACTTGGCCATCTAGTCTAACGGCATGTATATCTGGGTACAAATTGGACTGTGGCGTACGTGGTCATCTAGCCCATCGCCCGGCATAGGGTTGCCCAACTAGTTAAATAGAAAAGTTCAAGCAGAGTCATGAGTGCAGTTTATTATAGTTAAGAAATCAGTTTTAAATAGTTTCTCAAATGTTTAGTAACTACTTGGAATAGACGCACTAATAACAGACTGTCTCTATTTACATAATAGTTAATTGCAACATACATGGGGTGGTTATCTCATCAAATGCAAGAATTAAAAAGGCAGTCGGTGAAGGGAGCTATGTTAGAATTAGAAGCATATGTAGTAGTAATTTGCTTACATAAAATAAAATCATAATAGGGTGAGCTATGCTCTAAAAATTATAAATATATGTTAGAATATGTTGATTTGTTTTGATCTTCTTCTCCAGCAGTCCAACCCTACTGGTTTTGTGCGAAGAAGCAAGAGAGCTACGAGGATGTGAACTAGGGTTCGATGGTGGTGACTTAAGGAGGAGCAACGTTGAAAATACTTATTATTTTTTGTATGATGATGTTTCTTCAGAAAGAACAATAAAAAACACCTTATATCACAAGTACAAAAGTGAAGAACAACAAAAGACATCTCATATCACAAGTGCAAAAATGAATTTGGCCTAAATAATATCATATCTCAATCACTTTTTCAGCCATTGGATTAAGATCCAACCATCCTCATCTCCAAAACCTAACTCAAATCTTTAAATTTGGCATTCTAGGGATTGTTCCATACAGATATATATGTCACAACGGATGTGTAGGATCTTTTCGCGATGAAATCAGTGTTTGTGAGGGCTAGAACAGAAGAAATCAAAAATAGACAAGGACCTATTTGTAGATTTCAGAATACTTAGAGGGCTAATTCACAAAAATGCAAATCCCCATTCCCTACAATCCCTTCGCCTCCAACTGGAGGAGCCCGATTCATTTCTTCATCCCCTGCCATCATCTCCACGAGCGACGCCGACGAGGCTGAGCTGACAGCTGCGCGGGCCGAGGGAGGCGACGAGGCTAAGGCGGGCGGCTGCGCGGGAGGTGGCGAGGCCAAGGTGGGCGGCCGCACGGGAGGTGGTGAGGCCGAGGTGGGCAGCGGGAGGCGGCGAGGCCGAGGCAGAGCAGCGCAGGAGGGCGAGTGGCGTGGGAGGCGGAGTGGCGCCGATGCAAGACGCAGTGCGGCTCTGAGGCGGGAGGCGGCGCTGAGGCCGAGGCAGGAGGCGACGAGTCGGTGAGGCAGGACACGGGACCAACAGCTGACGGCTCCTCTTGGCACGATATATTCCTTCCCATCTACTCCCTCTCTCTCTCTCTGCTCTGTGATGGCTTATGGGGATTAGGGGATCCATCGGATGGTGCCGGGAGGTGGGAGGTCGAGGCGGCCGTCGCACTGGTGTGCTAGCCATGCTCCCCATGTTGGGCCAGCCCGAGCATGGCACAATTCGCTGGGCCGTGCCGTGCCGCCCACCCAGCCAGCTTTCTAGGCCCGGCCCACCATTCATGCCATGTTTGGACTGTGCTGGGCTGGTCGAGCCTCGGGCTGGCTTAGAAAAATACGGTCCATCTCACACCTTTATTTTGAAGCTACGAGAACTTCAATCAACACCTGAAAGTTCTAGTGGGTCTCCATAAGTTGCGCATGTTGAACTACCCGTGCCAGCTTTTGTGAGGTCTAGCACTCTTTTTACTTTTAAACTAGGATATGCTTACCGTTTTTGCATTGTACGTCAAAATAAAAGAAATATTCTTTCCTTAAAAAATAATTTTATCTTCCAGCAAAGCTCAGACGTGCAACATTGTATGGAGGAACATGAGTAGGGAAATGCATAGTGCACTATCATGAGCTAACCTTGCCACCCATCCGGCACATAGGATCCGGAGGGTGGGGGTGGGGGTGGGCGCACTCGGACAGGACAAATGCTGATATGCAGCCAGCCATCGAAACTTGAGAGGCTACCTTGTCTCGGAAATGGAAAGACGACCCGGTCTTTTACCACGAAGCATACAAATGGCTACGTGCTTCCAGCGAATGTTTTCAAGCCTTTCGATTCCTCAGAGGAGCTTGACTCTGGTCTGCCTTGCTCTTTCATGGGCTTGTGCAAGATCGGAGGCCATGCCTTTCATGGCCTCCTGCATCACTGCAGCGGTTTGCCTGGTTGGACTTTGTTTACTCACGCGTAGCTCCCTGCATCTGAGAGATCTGTGAGCAAAGCCACTTCGCCTGATGGCCAGGAACTACGTCGCAATGATGCACGATGTAACTGACCAGAGCTCACTGTCAAGTCTCACGCAACTATGCAAGCATGAAGTACGTACGCATGCAGCTGGGCAAACTGACCAACCATGTGCATTTATCCTGAGGTGAAAGCACGTGAGGAGCAGGAGGCTATGCTTTGTATTCCTTGACCTGAAGAGCTTCCTTTGGATTTCGTCGCCCTTCTGAACCCTGATATGCCCTTCTGGCTTGCTGTGCCGATCTATCCCGTTCCTCTGTTTGGCTACTGTAGGAGATTGGATGTGGCTTTGCCTTGCAAGTTTCAATATGTTTTGCAGTTGCACGCAGGCTGTGTCTGAGTGTCTCTGTGTTCCTGCCTGCATTTATGGTCTCTGTTCTTGGCAAAAGGAATTTTGGTGGTTTTGCCATATGGAAGGGCCCCATCTTAATCTCGCCAATTGTCGTGCAGGTGTTGTCTCTGGACCATCCGATTATTAATGTTATCTTTGGCCTATCTGGTGCTTGTCTCCCGAATCCTCAAAAATTGTATCGGCGGCAAAAATGCACGCGTGACCTGAATTGTGAATTGCGTGAGATAAACTGCATCTACTACATCGATCGATCGTAAGATTGGCATACCAACTGTGTAGAACATTCTCTTATCTTGTACTTCGTGGATGGTGTTAACCTGGAGTAATTTGGAACGGCTATCTGCATTCTGCAGGGAGCTATCTCATACTTGTTTGCAGATGAAACATGGAGAGCGTTGTGGTTTATACTCAATGCAAGAGCGTGTAGAGGACAAGATACTGAAATGGAATAGCGACATACGGATTTGATGAGGGCCGACATGCAAAAGAAAGGGTCTGGTTACTACTTAACGTGGTAAGGAATTTGGACCATGATTTTGTATGGTTGCTTCAGCAATTATTGATGGTCCGGCTCGTACCAACTTCATAATTTATAGTACATATGGAAGATATTAGGGTGTATCAAGACAAATTCTCTCGTCTTGATTTCTTTTGGACGGTTCAAGCTGGACAATCATATCGAGTGCGCCCATGAAAGCTACAACTCGTCTGTTTAGTGGTATCCCAATGCTGGTTGATAAGCATTCCAAGAACTGCTCATGCATTTGCTCCTCTAGGAGTGAACAAATACTACTGCAGATGTCCATACTTGCATGTTTGGTCAGTAGCGATCACACGTACTATGTACTAATAAAAACTTTTAGAAGAACACTGGAAGTACTATTATATGAAAGTATTGAGAATGTCTATGGATTATATGTGTTAAACGATTGGCAATTGTATTAAGTTGAAGTTTGAATTTACGAGAGTTTGCAATTTTTTTAGTCTTGTCAGTTTGATGGTCTGACCGGCGGGAGCGGTCTGATTGGCCATCAGTTGGTGGTCAGACTGGTCCTCTGTACTTTTGGATTTTAAGTGCTCTGATCCTTCTCGATTTAATCCAAAATCTTCGAATGCGGTAGTACCAGTGTTTACGGTGCGGTATGACCGAAGGTTCTGCTGTACCAGCTTCTAGTAAATGATACTTATTTTTCAGAGAGTTGCATTTTGGGTGCACAACCTGAGTAGCCCGGCCAGCCACAAGGGTGGTCCAACCGAGGCCGGCAGTTTGACCGGCTGCCCAATTGTGGTTAGACTGGCTTTAACTGAAGATAATTGAGAGGGCTTAAAAATTTGTGAAAAATGATCATGGGTTTAGTTTTGAGTGCTAGGTCATTGCATTAATGGTGCATGAAGCATGTTTAGACTAATATGGGTCAAGTTGTGAATAATTTGTGCTCAAAAATGATTTCTTAGTCTTTGATGTATAGGAAGTTTGGAGTCAACCATAGTCAATGACGTGGATCGAGATAAGGCTAAAGATGAGTTGAGGCATGGTCAAGGAAACCGAGCAGTATGGTTGAGCTCAAGTAGGGCATAGGGAAGACTAGGGATGTTGAAGGCAAGGTTCGAACAAACAGTTCATCGAATGATGTGGTTGTACAAGTGAGGCGTGGTCAGGAGGAACTGATATGGAGAGACTTGCCGATGTGTGAGCCATTAATGAACCTACACGTTACATGCATAGAAATTTCTTATAAAGGAGGAGATGACTATGGACTAAACTTAGAGACGAGCTTAGTTCCACGGCCAAAACAGGGTGTTTTGGTGGAAAAGACAAAATACCAAAGATGACGATGAGACCACAACTGCGGTGCTTGGAGGGCGTTGAGAGAGTGGTTTAGGTCAAGAAGATGCTAAGGATATTAAGTGAATGGGAAGCTTGCTCCTTAGCAGATTCGGATTTATGCACTTTAAGAAATGTGCATAAGTCATGTATAAGTGTAAAATCTGGTGTGTGGGGGATTAACGGATTTCCCCAATTATGCTAATAGGTAGTATCCATTGGGGTTAGATATAGACTAATTTCTCTATCTATTTGAGTGGAGATGAGTTGGTGGCATGTGGCGAACCAATCATCCATTCACTAGGGTTTGAGAGAGATAAACTTCCTTGTAGTGAAAGCTTTAGGTGAGTGCTTTTATGAGAGGTTTATCCTCTAAGTTGAAGT
Source organism: Dendrocalamus latiflorus (assembly GCA_017311315.1). Lineage (NCBI taxonomy): Eukaryota > Viridiplantae > Streptophyta > Magnoliopsida > Poales > Poaceae > Dendrocalamus > Dendrocalamus latiflorus. The sequence goes on along the minus strand of CM029664.1, from coordinate 54,596,186 downwards.
GGCCATAAAACCTCCATCTACAAGTTGCAATGGATCAATCGTGTTCATCCTTCATGGTGCGTTCTTACTCTTGTTGATTTTGCAATTGTTGTGGTTGGTGTTTTTCCTCTCTCCTTATCTCTTGATCTTGCTGGGGTTTAAGGATGTGTAAGTGATAGAGATGATTCATAAGGATCATATCACATCAATCTAGGGATTAGCTATAGTAACATATTGAAGGTTGACTGATTTGGTTTGATTTGGAGCCCTTCTATTGAAATCTTATTCCAAGGGTTTTGGCTTTAAATCTTTTGGTATTCTTGCATGCTATGACATGTGAAAATTTATCTAGAGTTATCTTGGCTTTCCTCAAGCCACGAACAAGTCATAGGGCCTGTTCTTTTCCTCCGAAACTGGTGGCTTTTGGCTTTTGCTACAGTACCTAACTTTTAAATGGAGTATTTTCTCAAGACATGGTCTACAAGTTAAATGATGTAAACGTTAAAAGCTCAACATCTGTACCAGCTAAAATCGCAAGTGAGCATCTCTCTCTCCGTAATATGTACCGTAAACAGCCAGAATTCAAAAAAATTTCAGCCAAAAGCCATAAGTCACAGCCGCAGCCAAATAGGCCCATATATTAAGTTTTTGAATTTTGCCCGATTTTGATGTAACATTGCATGTCTTGAGAAAAACTTGTAACTCTCACCAAGATTTAATGGATTAGGTTCCTGAGATTCTTAACAAGGTACGTGCAAAGTTTCAAATCATTTGGATATGTATTTTGAAGATTGAACCATTTTTGTTTTGGCTCGGGCTGAGTTTGGTTTCTGAAAACAGGGATGTTGTCCGACCTCCCTTAGGCACTAGAGGAATTATACTGTGTTTGCTTTCATGCTTTTATGAGTTCTTTATTTGTAAGCAAATGTAATTTTTATAGTTTTTAGCAGCTAGTGAAGTAAAAGTTTTAAAATGTCATTTAAAAGATCAAATTTGAAGATATCATTTACTGTTCTCAAGTTGCCGTATCGGTGCAACGACTATTTCACGCAAAAATTTGATGTTACATACGTGTATCATTTTAACTTTGAAGGCCTGTAGTATGTTTAACTGGGCCGCACTTCCGAAAGTCACTAGTACATGAGTCCATAATGGTAGTACGTCCTAGCAGCAGCTTTGGGGTTTATGGCTGGTCTAGGACAGATATTGCTTCTTCGCACTATTGCGCAGGAAAAGATAGCTCCTCGTAACTGCAAGCCACATGCATGCCATCGTTAATTTGCACACTTTTATTGTGCGTTTGGTGGGTCTAGTTAGTAGTAGTAGTTACCACGCATGATGACCAAACAGTAAGATGTACATGCAAATGCCACTGTTCATGTACTCCCACGCAACAACAAGATTTTTCTTTTTAAGGATGAAATATACCTAACGCAACATTTCTACCTGTTTCCGGTGTTCATCAGGTTTCAACGCTTTTTTTTAGATCATCAGCAAAGTTTCGCAAGATGCAGGTGGCCAGTTCCTAATGGGGCGTTTGGTTGCCCGGTTCTTGCCTAGCCAGGCTCCTCAGATGCAAGTTTCAGTTGTTTGGTTGCCCGCATCGAGGTCTGAATCTGGCTCTCCAGATGCAAAAGGCAGCTCAGAGTCTGGCTCTCGAGATACGGATTTCATTTGCGTTTCTGGCGAGCCAGGCTCGCATGGTGCAGCACAGGGTTCTGTTAACGATACTATTAACATGTGATTAACGTGTATTAAGTGATATTAGTGTATTTTAAAATAGATCAAGATATTAAAAGTAAAATTGAAACTATTAGAGTGCACTTACACAAGTTAAATATTATAAGATCACTTGTTTTTTTATTTTTATTTCATGCGATACGGCTTCATGCAGGCAACCAAACGCTGTCTCTTCTCAGTCAGGCTCTATACGTACAGACAACCAAACAGCAATAACTTGCATCTCTACAACCTGTCCTACGAGAACTTGGTTCCCAGATGCGAGCCAGGCTCCACTCACCAACGAACCAAACGCGCCCTAAATGTATAGATGGACGCAATGCAAGTGTACCCTTCCTTTCTCCCTCACCCTGCCCAGAACAAAAGGAAGCTTTGACCCACTGCGCAGCGCACAGGCCACAGCAACCTGCTCACAGACGCCCAAGATACACCAAAAAGATTGCCACAGTCCACATGGAGGTCAGCCTTGTCTTGTATACTAGCAGGCCAGGGAACAGCAACCCTCCCAGTTCCCCTCCAGGGCTCCCCGGTCCCCTTCCTTCAAATGCTCACTGACTCTTCACCATGATTACAATGTCCATGGTTGTGATCGGTGCTTGCTGCTACGATCAGAACAGTGTCCCTGTGAGAGAGAGAGAAGAAGGAAAACTATTACGTGCAGGCAGAAAAGGTGCAAGCAACTGTTTGAAATATATCCATTCACCTTTCAAAAGTAGTCGCGCATAATACTACCGTGTGGCTGTGCGCTGGATCAAATGGGACAACCCAAAAGATACCGGAGCAGCTTGAGATACGTAGCAGGGGCTGCAGAACGCAGAGACGAGTTCGAATTCGTAGATGCGTGGCTGGCAGCGTGCCTAGCTCTTGCACACTGTGCGGCTTGCGTGGCGCGAGAGCAGAGGAGATGTGGCTGTTTGCGCGCGCACTGTGGCGCTGCCGCTGCGCCACCTGATCGGTGATCATGGCCGGCGCGGCGTCCGACGACGGGCGAGGCTCGTGATGGCGTTCGCGTACGTCCGCGCGAGGGGCCGCAGCGGAATCCCGTCCGGACCCGTGTTGACCTGCTGCCAAATGCCGAAGCCGTGCGGTGGATTTGCGTGGAGTTCGCAGGCTTTCTCCGCGCCTTTTTGGACGCTTCGGCCACATCAGTGCGCGATCCAACCAGCCAGACGGATGGATGTGTGCATCCGCCCGTTTTCGTTTGGTTTTGCTGCCAGACCTTTGGTATTCGTTACAACTGTGAGTACCTGTCGATCAGTTATTCCAGTCTTTTGCCTCGGGGAAGCCGGGCCGACCGTGATGTCAAATTTCAGGTGGTACAAAGGAGGCAAATGCAGGCACAAATAGTTTGAAACGTGATCCGGAGGCGACCATAGATATGATTAAGTTGTTTCCATCATACTGGATCGACTAGGCTGTGATCGTTTTGGCTTCAGCTTTTAGCTTTCGGCTTATTTTTCACTATTTATAAATTTCGTCTTTTTCTGAACTTTTGGTTTTTTGTTGAGCTTTTTTGCCTGTTCTTTTTTCCCGTATTTGTTTGTATTATACGTAATGGGCTAACATATTTTTTATATTTTTTAATTTTTTTAAATTTAATTATACTAAATAAGTCTATGTTAGCTACAGTGCTTTTCAGCCATAAGCCACCAAAAAAGCCCAAATGATCACCACCATGTTGGTCAATCATGCTATTTTGATCACATTGATTCGATCACGTTGTTTCGTTGTGTTCATGATTTATTGAATAATATATTATCTTGTTCCTTGAATAATATCGTTAATATTTATTATCGAGTATGTGACTTGATTGTGAAACTATATATTTCTACTATGATTATTCTTAAACGATCCCTAATCGAAACATATGAGAACACACATGAATAGACTAGTATATGTACTGGCCGATGATCATGTTTCACGGATCATAGATATGGAGATATCGAACTAATAGTATGGACACATGTTAGGAAACATAGGGTTGGATTGACCCACGATGAGGCACTGCAAGAACATTGCATTCTTACATGTCATCAGTTGTTCTCATTTACAATGCGTATGCTATATTCTTAGACTTGAGATCGTCACACGTACTCGCGATGTATAATGACTAACTTAGGGGTTGCCAAATGTTACTTCCTAGCTAGTTAGTTATAAATGTAGCTTTCGGATTTTGTCACGATGCATGCATTGAGGTATGGTCGATCAAGATAGGATTTGCTCCTTGATGCAACGGAAGAGATATATCTAGGCCTCTCGAGTGATTACTAGCAGAATTTGAGTCATGTAATCGCGAAAGAGTGGTTGAGATAACCAACAAGGATGACACATACTTACCTTGAGCTTAACCGATATCGTGAGGCAAAGGAAAATGCATATGAGTTTTGTTGAGATTCGTCTGATATGATATTTACGTATACTTGGGAATGATAGGGGCTGCTACCGATTAGTGAATGAGTAGAAATACTCGAGTCATGTCTAAGTGTACGTGAACCTATAGAGTCGCACACTTGGGCTGTGATATAATTCGGATGGTGATCTAAATTCATGTCGGCCACGAGTTTCTAATAGACCTCAAGTTCAATGACTATTATGTCTATAAATAGAGGGACGCAGTGGCATAGTGTTTGATACAGAGAGAATTTAGAATTCCCAAAACCCTAGATGCCACACCTTCCTCATCTAATAACACGCAGCCGGTGGTAGTATTGCAGCACGTGGTTTCCCTGCCCCACATGTGTGGATACCTTGAAGGTGTTGATGCGAAGTTTCAGTACTAAGATGATCCATAGCCTGTGTCGATCACAAGGAGTAGACGTGCGACTAGTACAACTACTACCGTATCAACACGTTATATCGACTCTATTTTTACTATAAGCTATGATTTATTACTAGCGAATATTCCTTATTTATATATAATAACAACCATATTAGCGGGGGGATTCCGGCCAGGAGACGCGCCCATGTCAGCCCCCAGCGCTCGGCCTCCCGGCGCGTGGCGCAGGAATTTGCGTACGGCCGGCCGAGGCACTTTCCCTGACTTTTTCAAAAATTACGTAAAGGTCCTCCGTTATCGCAAAAAGGTCCCTGCATTTTTTTGAATAAGCCCCTGCATATTTTTTTGCTGGGTAGCGACCCGAGGTTTCCCGTAATTACGAACAGGCCCTTACTTCTTCCGAAAATGCCCTCGGTTTTTACGAAAAAACCCCTCTGATCTCCTTTTATTGCGAAAAGGCCCACGTTTTTTTGCGAAAAAACCCCTTCGCTTTCTTTTTTCTGCGAATTTTTCCCTCTTTTACTTCGGTCCACATGGTGGTTGGTGTGGCGTTGCGTCACGCCTATGTGGCTAATATACTTATATAGCTTGTCCAAAAGCTTCACAAATCATGCAAGTTGGCTGGTTGCTAGTACTTCTCCGTATGAGCGTGGAGAAGGCTTTCAGGTGATGGAGACATGGCGGCTGCAGAGGGCGCTAGAACCGAAATGGGCTAGGCGCGGGTGGGCCATCGGCTACAAGTCCGAGCTTCCTCTCGTTTTCATCCAGTTTGACCTATCCACTGTCTCCTCTACGACTTGCTTTGTGTTTTTTTTTTCTGAGACAAGTGTTTCCTTCCCATGTTGATCTGATCTACTATAACCTATTTTCTCGTCCCAATTTATTGAACGCGTTTTCAAGGTCTTGTGTATAAACATATGACGTATTATATGTTTTAATATAAAAGTAGTATGATGTTTCTTTTACATCCTTAATAAATATATAGCTTTATTTGCTATTCTTTACATGTATATATTGAATATAGTGTCTAGAGATAATAATTAGGAGTAATCTAATCATTTTCGTCTTTCTTTGGTTTATGTGACAAGAAAAAATATTACTTATAAACTTAGACAGAGAGAATATTTATGCAATAGTATTGGAGGTGATTTCCAGATTGGCCCACAGATTGTACAAAGACTTCCGGTGAACACAAGCTATGACTGATATATACGATTGATAGTTTTTGGTCCTAGTACGAGCGTTTATGCAAATGTACCGAATGTCGATAAACCATTTCGAAAAGTTTGTCCTAATAAGTTGCTTCGAAAAGACAATAGAAAAGTTACGCTGTTTATTTATTCGAAAAAAGCTATAATCTATATCATAAGCTAAAAAGAAAGAACCACAGTCCTGTAAAAGAAGTTAACACAGGCCGGCACCGATTCTGCTGCAGTTTCGCTGGACAAAAAGCAGGCCGGGGAAAGGGCAAGTGACTCATCTACAGGACTAGTATCAGTGGATGATGCCATCAAAACAGGACGAAAAGTACAGAGATCGTAAACGGCCTGCCGTTCGGTGTACCGCGGCGCTTACGGGGGTTGCCGGTGTCGGGAGATCTGGAGTTCTGGATCGCGCTTACTTCACCGGAACTTGTGGTCCGGTGGCGCGGTTCGAGCGCACGAGTCCACGGCGGCACGGTGCCGGCAGCGGAGTGGCTGGCGGAGGCGGGATAACAACGGCGAGGCGACGCGCGCCGAACCGCGGCAGTGGGCCACCGTCGGCACTTCAGCACGGCGGCGGCTGCCGAGCCGAGCTCTACGCCGCTGTGCGGGAGCGTTGGGCCTATCGCTCGTGGACCGTGGGCTGACGACAATTACGGCGGCCTGGTCCGTTGTACTGGTATTCGGCAGTCTGGTCCCCTGGTGAACTCGGCCTGATTCCTTTGGGCATTAGTAGGCCAGGCCTTGATTACACCTGTCGTAGGCCTCTTTCCAGTAGTCTTATGAGTACATGAGCAAAGTGAGGTAAGTACGCACTGTATCCTCTCCAAAACATAGGCAGTACTTACTGTATGGAGTATGGACCAGGGAGGTGGCGACTACATAAGAACAGTCTTCAAGCTGGTGAGTGTTGACGCCAGTGCCTCGACAGCGGCTGCTGCGTTGTGAATTTGTGATTGCACATACACTCATACGGACCTAGGGGCGTAGCCAGCCCGAGGCCCAACCTCGGGCCCAGTCCACTGCAAAAAAAAAACCTTCACTATGTTGCTACAGTAAATACACGAATTTTCTCAGCTGGATCTCGGACCATTGCCCCGACTGTCTGAGGCCCAGCTCTGCCTCTGCTCATACCTCTTGGGCCATGCAGATCCACTTTCATAGCATTTCGTTTCTTTGTCATGTTTAATCTGTCCTGCCAATTCTACTTGTATTACTACTACCCCATTCTGGTTCAATGGTTCTTCCCTCCTGCATATTTTGTGTTTGTGTGTGTAACAGCCCTTTTTTTAATAAGACCATCGTACTTCTCGCAACAGAACAGTAGTTCAATTACGAACAGAAAAAGTATCATGTCTACTCATGATTATTTAAAAAGGATTAACTTAATTAAAATATGACCTAGCGGTCAATTTTAGCAATTTTATGGGCGTCCAAGTCCAAAACTTAACTTACATTTAGAAGAACAGAAGAAATCTCTACAGAAACGCTTGAGTGCGGTCGTTACCTTAACATGAAAACTTAAAGCATCTTTTATTCTTCTAGTATCTGTTCTGATGAAAATAAGTAAGATTGAGTACACTAGATACTCCACAAATCCCTATAGCCAGGGGCGGGCCCAGCGGGTAGTCCATATAGGCCCAGGACTACCCTGCAACAGTGTAATTTGGCCCAAAAAAATCCCGTGCCCTAAACCGTGGTCCGCCTGTATCCCGGTGTCCCCGACCCCGACCCCGATTCAGATTCACCGCCTCCGCCTGTCCGCCAGCCGCCAGGCGCCCATCCGCCTCCGCCTCCGGCCTCCGCCCGGCTCCCTCCGCCTCCGCCTCTTCCTCGCCGCCCTCGCCGCCGGCGAGGCAGCGGCGACTACCCTCACTGCGACCCCGGAGAAGCTCGCCCAATCTGACCTCGAGATCACGATCCGATGGTCCGACCTACCCGCCCCGGACGCCCTCGACTACGTCGCCATCTACTCGCCGTCGTCCTCCCGCGACCTCGACTTCCTCGGCTACCTCTTCCTCAACGGCTCCGCAGTGGTGAGGTACGGGTTGCAAAAGGAGGAGGAGAAGGGCTGGAGGGAGGTGGCAACGGAGGTGAGGACGTACGAGCAGAAGCACATGTGCTATTGGCCGGCGAATGACGGCGTCGCGTGGAGGGATCCGGGCTTCGTCTTCGATGGTCTCATGATGAAGGGGCTGGAGCCCGGAAGGAGGTACTTTTACAAGGTAATTTGTGGATGGATTCAACTTGTGATAAGTTTTGTGATTCTGAGTAGCAATTTAGCTTCCATGAATCATTTATGCTGGAACCTGCAGTTGAAATTGGGTTGCTGTAGGGGGATGGGCTCTAGGTTTTGATGAGTCTATGAGTGAGCTGGAGCATTTCTGGATTCAGAGATTGAATTTCGTTGCTTCAGCATATGCGACTTAGTAAGGTTTTGACTTTTGATTAACATGCCCAATTTGTGGTGAAGATAGCTTACTTGCAAAGATATATTCTTTGTGAATCTGACTACTGCAATTTAGCTCTATCAATCATAGAAGCTGAAGCCTGTAGATGGCAATTAGGTTACTGTAGACGCATGGCTTTAGGATTCGAGTCTGGGAGTGAGCTAGAGCATTTGTGGTTTCAGAAGATACTTCAATCTCCGCTGAAGATATTTGAAATATCGATGATGTGCACAGTAAGGAGTGAGCTAGAGCATGGCTTTATTGTAATTTGAGAATGATGAGGGTACTTATGTTTGGTGTTTTGTGAAGAACAAATAGCGATGCTAACAGTTAAAAAAATTCGGCTGATTAGGTGGATGTGGTTGAGCCGTCAAGGAGAGCAGACGCATTTGGTTTCATGACTGGGATTTACTCTGCCTCACACACTTTGGGGAATGTCTTTTCACGGTTTCTGCCCGAGCAGTGGATTTTTCAGGTTTCAGTTGTTTAACTTCTTGCAAATTACAATAGCATCACCATCGCCGATTTTCCCCCCTTTTCATTGTTATACAGTCTTACAAGTGCTAGAACCGCTATTGTCAGGTCTCAGTTTTCTTGATCTGTTCTGTCCTCTACATGAAGATATTTCTAGTCGAGACGGTTCAAAGAGATCCTGCACCATGTCAGCACATGTTGTTGTTTTCTTTGGTTGTCAGCTTAACACAACAGCGGTGGGAGTCCATCAAGGAAAACATTAGCTGGCATTTGCTCATTGCTAATTATGGTGTGGCATGGAGTTGGTGGGTAAGTATTTAGGCACAGATTTACCTTTGCTCATTGCTATTCCAAGAAAAAAATAATCGCAATAACTGTTGGTATCTCTTAATACAAATTACAAAAGTTCCTTTCTTTTACCTTGCATTGATTTTGCAGGTTCCTTATTTTAGTTCTTCATTGGGTATCATCTATGTGCTGGCCAAACCAGCCGTAAGTCAATCCTTCATATTTAATCTCTAAGAACTTTGATTATACCACATTGGATAATAATTTTTTAGTTAGGCATACCCTGGATTCAAATCCTGGGTCCGCCACTGCCTATAGCAGAATGCATTCGTAGAGCTATTATCTACATAGAAAGCTTAACCAAAGAATGGCATTACGTTTCTTTAGCGTGAAGCTAATTTGCCAAATATCACATTATAGCTGGTTTCCAAACCTATGATAGCTATTTTTAATTGAAATTAAAATGTTCAATCTCAATTAACTTTGTGGGAGCAACTCTCCTCACAATTACTTACTATGTCCAGTCTATGGACACCATTTCATACCCATTTTCATACCACCATACCATGCCCATAAGCACCGTTAACCAGTAACTATTTTATAAAAACTACACACTATGGTATTTTCACACTTTGCCCATGACCAGTGGCACAGCTATTCGAATAAATTATAACACTTTGTAGAGATTGTACAACTTTCCCCACAAGATATGATTACCTCATAATATCAACTATTATACACTTCCTAGGTGTCCAACTGAGAAATCATAACAATGCTTAGTTTCAATGCTTTTTTTCCACTCAGAGGTATAACTCTCAGTGCTGAGATATCACCGTTGTTAGGCATTATTGCTATAATTTGGCATTATTGCTATAATAAGTATCCTATGGTGATAATCTGGTATTATTGCTATAATAAGTATCCTATGGTGATAAAGAAAAGGTATTATCAAAAAAGAGGAAATAAAAGATATCAACTGTATGGTGTAGCTACATAAACAATAATGACAAGTGTGCACTTGTATTTGAAAGCAAAATATTGCATTTGAAAATGAGGTTCAATATGATCAATTATAAGGACTTGCCTCCGTCTCCAAATCATCGATCACTTCTTTGTAGGCTTTGGGTCTGATGCCAACTAATTTAACTGCTCTTGTAGTTCCCCCGTTGGTCAACTTGTTGAATTTGAATACTAGCGTAGAAGAACAAATACAAATAAGTTTCCACTCAGTAAAATACAAGCTGGGTTCACTGTGGATGGCCAGCGGCGAGATGAGTTCTGCATCACTTGACCATGGCACAGGAGCAATAGGGAGGCTAATCAGCGAGGGCAAGCGCAAATTGAGCATCTCTAGAGCATGAGGAATGTTGGGGTGTGGCTGTCCACGGTGAAGTGGCTCGGCTGGGCGGAGGAGATGGTCGCCACCGAACTTAGGGGTTGAAGAGATTAAGGCAAGTTCATGGCGGTGATTGTAGGATCCCACAAGTGCTACAGACGAGAGCAATTGAGAAATGGTGAAGAGTTTAATGGGAATTGGAAATTGGGCTTACCGGCTGTTTTGCGGTGGTGGTAGTGATGTGCTAGCCAGAGGGGAAGAAGGGAGCTAGGGGTGAGTTGGAGCGCCAATGTTGTCGAATGGAAGCAACGACAAGGATTTATAGCCACGGTAAGGCGGTTGGGAGCAGGAGGAAGGCTTTGGCGGTGGTGGCTCGTGGAGGGTGTGGTGGCACTCAGGAGAATTCGTTGGTCTCCGGTGGCGTGGCCGGCGCCACGGTGGCACCTTGGGCTCAGGGCTCCCTTTGGCGTTAGCGGACTGCGAGCGGCGGCAGTCAAAGGCGTGGTCACGTGTCAGGCTGGAACTACACTAATTTGCGGCGGCGGTGAAACGAGCCTCGGCGGCCGTGGCGCATGGGCGGGACGAGGTGACATCCAATTAATGATAGTGTTAGAAGTCTAGCAGAGGTGGTACGGGGTTCGACGGGGTGGCAGCAGCTGGCATGGTTGTGGTGGCAGTGAACTGGAGTCGGCCGAGTGGTAGAGAGGGAACAGGGATGGAGGCGGCTGTGAAAATGGCGCCAACCAGGGGCGTAGCCACCGGGGGGAGCTTAGTGATGCTTGAGCCTCACCTCCCTCGGTGGCAACTTTATACACAGTAAAAATAAAGAGAAAAAGAGATGGATTAACAAATTCAAAGAGAAGCTAACTCTCTTTGATGAGAATGTTAATAACAAGTATGAAATTAAAGAAGACGATGAGGAAAAGGAGGAGAAGAAGTGAAAATCATAAAATTAAAGAAGAGCTAATCAATAAATCAAAGAAAGAAAGTGAAATAATATATGTAAATCATAAAATTAAAGAAGAAGAAGAAGAGGAGGAGGATGAAGAGTAGTGAAAATCATAAAATTAAAGAAGCGATAATCAAGCAAAGAAAGAAAGAAGAAAGAAAGTGAAATATATATGAACTTTTTTCAGTCTGGGGATGACGGTGGGAGCTCAATGAATCTCTGATTGATCTTCTCCCTCCGCCGCCGCTCCGCATGATGTGGTCCTACACATGCCCCAAAGGTACTGCCGCCGCCGAGCCCCCGCCGTAAAAATAATAAGAACATTGGATAGAGTGTGGAAAAAGATACCGCCTTTTGTTTCTATGTCTCGTGATTCAAATTAGCTTAATTTTGGTATGTTTTATATGATCTAAAATTTCATTGTCATTCATAATTTTCTATTATATCACTAATTTTGATATATTTTATACATAAGTGACTTACCGCTACCCCACACTTATGGCGTTTTCTATTATCAAGGTATCTACTTTCTATTTCTCTATTTTTCATTGTTTGTCTTTATCCAATGTATAATTTCTATATGAATTTGAAATTTTATAAGAGTAAAAGACTAATTTTGTGTCAACTTAGTTTAAAGCTATAAATATTTCAGCCCACCCTCAATTTCATTCCTAGCTTCGCCACTGGCGCCAACGTGAGAAGAAAGACGTGAAGACCAAAAGAAGAAAGTGGAATTTGCTTGGAATTGCCGAATTGGGGAAGAAAAGAGAATTCAACTGAAATTCAAGAAAATTCAAACTTTTGTAAATTTTCAGTTTGTTTCAGTGTGTTGCAGATGGAATTAATTGTTGGTTCCCTAAGCAGGAGTACTTACGGGCAGTTATGGAGCAGTACCCCTGCATAGCAGCAACCAGCTAGAGTTACTGTGTAGTCTGCGTTAGCATCTAAAGTGGCACACTGACACCTCGCTTGGCATTTACATGGCCAGATGGCCGGAACAGGTCAGACGGGTCTGTAACCCTGGCCATGCAACAACCGCAATTCATGAGCACTCGATTGTTTTCTCTAGGCACTATGTGGCATTCAATCCTTCAGTTATCGTGAGATTACCAGCTAATCTTTTAGGAGGAGGATTCAAGGAAGAGCGGTTGGTGCTTCACTGCACTTTACTTGCGCCTACGATGCTGTGTTGTATACACAGAGCTGAGAGCTGCATATCATCAGGCGTGCTGTGCTTGTGCCTTGCAGTGACGCCCACGCTTTAAATGCAACCGTAACATCTTTGCCTCCTCTGCTTTAGCCCAAGGCTCCTCTGGATTAGTACTATTTGGTTGGTCATTTTCAGATAGGTGGCAAGTGAACAAATACTCCTACAAAATCTTGTCTGAAATTACATGGTAATCAATGTGCGCTTACTCACTAACCGCATAAACTGTTCGGTCAGAACACAACACAATTATTCAGTGCAAACTGAAGTGAATAATACAAGGCTGAAGGCTCATCTTTCTTTCAGTGATTTTGATCTTGGCCATGTCATGTATCGACATCGTCGTTACTCTGTAAGAAGTACTAGCACTAGTGGTACTAAATACTAACACTCGTCTCCAGTTGGCAAATTGTTAGGCAGAGGACATGACTTCAATTCCGTGTGCTGCAGACGTGGAACATGGCAATCAGAACAGCCTGCGGAGGTCATCGCATCTGGTGAGCAGACCAGCTGTTTCTTCGCAACAACAATGCATTGAAGCGAAAGGGTTGGCGCGCGCGGGGTGCGGTTTAATCGCCGGTCCTGAGGCCCATCCCCTCCCTCTTATCTCTGCACTGTCTCCAATTACTCGTGCATTTATATGGCTTAAAAGCAAAGTACTCCTCCGGTCTTTTTTCTCTCGATGTTTTAAAATTCATGCTATTAAATATTTTAAAGTTTAACGGTTAATATATTTAAAACTATCTAAATTAACTCTATAAAAATTATATCATTAGATTTATCGTCAGAAATACTTTCATCATATTATAGTTTTATTAGTATATCTTAATATAAAGATATAAAAAGTAACGTTAAAGTTGTATATCAGAAATCGTAAAAAAATAAAAAAACATCAAATAAAAAAACAGAGGAGTAATCGGCAATAGGCTTCCTTTGAATGATCCTAACCACCGAGCATCTTCCTTCTCTCCATCGCTGACTGGAGTGAGTTTTGCTCTCCACTGTCACATTGTCACAGGAGATTCACTTGAAAAACATGCAAGACAGCTGGTCTAGCTGAAGGAAAGCAAAATCTATGACATCTGATACTTTACTCCTTCATTCTTGCAGCAGGAAAGGCTAAGGTTCAGGTAGAGGAGGCAACAGGGCATTCCCCAGCGGGGAGTGGTCGAATGCCCCACGCCCCCAGTGGATGTAAATCGCCTGTTCCCCGCCCTGCCCCCCTGACCCTGTTCTCATGTGCTAATTTCCTTGTTCCCTAGCCCCCTCGGTGTGTCGGGGTCCACAGGGAGTCACACCTAAGATCATTTGTATAACTCAACAATACAAACTGCAAACAATTGATAACCTTCACTCAATCCAGAAAGATGGAACATGTATCTCAAGCATATATCCCCCAATACTACATTACTTTGGAAATTGGAACTGACTATATTTCTTGAAAACCTATAGAAGGGCTTCAGGCTTGAGGTTTAGGGCAATAGGGGTCATACGACTAAACTTTATGCACACAAACACAGCGAGTGCAACTGCAACATATAAGGTATTAGCAGATGGGGATGGGCATAACAAAATATATCAGATGAGCCTAACATTAGACCCAACATATTAGCAGTATTGGCCAAAATTCCATCCCAGCAAGTTACCTTACACACATCGGCACAAACATCATCAGCAATTCAGCATACAACAACTATCCTTGTCTCCTAGCAAATATCTTCCACAACCACAAGTCTCAACATCGGCAGTTGCATGGACAGAAGTAACCTGTGCGACTATGAGCATTTCTTGGGGGGAAAAGGTAATAGATGAGAAAGGGGACAGCAATAATTCACACCTACTTCCCACCAACAGGTTGAATAAACCCAATAGCTTCCTTAAAGCAACCTGCTGTACTGTCCTAGCTCATATCATGATCATTCGATTTATAGACATTATAAGCAAACAACAACAATAAAATGAACAAATCAGACATGAATAAGTGATGCAACTATAAACTAATTAATAGATGATTAAAAGGTTCATCTAACATCACTTAAAAGACCATGGTTCACGTAATACAACCCTTAAACAATACAGTACTTGTTCAGTTATTCACAGAAGCATGAAAGAACACAAAAATTAAGCAATGCATAGTTTGTAGTTCCATCTCCTATATAAGATAGTTAAGCAATCTCAGAGACACAGACCAATAGAATGTAGATGAATTCCACATTTCCTTTTGAGTACTTGACAATTGCAAAAAGGATCAGCTCGTAGTTCCATCTCCTATATAAGATAGAGAGAATAGTTAACCATTTGAAATGTAAGCATATTACCACATCTATGGTTCTATGAAATTGCAATTTATTTTCTACGTACTCCACAAATAGCCCTTCTTGAATATCTTAAAGACAAGTCCAGAAGCTAGAAGGCTCTCCCTTTTCATCATCTATAAGATACAGAATGAAAACATTATTTTCTTTCCCTGACAATTGACAAAATAAATATGAATATGAATTCTTCTATATACATACATTAATATTTGTTTCGAAGCCAATCCTTTGAGCACATTAATGCCTCCAACATCTCAGAAGTGAGACGGTTGCAATGCTCACTGAGAATTCTCCCACTTGTGCTAAAAGAGGACTCGGAAGCAACTGTGCTTATTGAAATAACAATGATGTCATGTGCAAGGGCAATCATCCTCAAAATAGGATAGCGTGTCCCAGCAACCTTCCATCAATCCAATACATTAAAATTTTCCTTTGTAATTGATATATAGTCATCCTCCGAGTAATGATCTAACTTAGATTTCGGCCTAAGAGATTCTAGCCTTCTCTTAGAAACACGTGCATTAAATATTGATATAACAATTGGAGCTTCAATTGCAGTTATTAAGGCTAATGATTCTATATTATCCTCATCATTGTCTACACGATATTTAGTCATCAAATTATATAATGAGGCAGTGACTTCTTAAACACGATCCTCACATTGTTCACCACTAACACCATGTAGCATTTCATAGCAAACCAACAACATTTCAATCTTAAATCAAGGATCAAGAAGTGTAGCAATGGCCATTAGCCCTTGAATGTCAGACCAATACTTATCAAACTTCTGATTCATTCTAACTGTTTTTTTCTATAATTGGGTTGCCACAAGTTGATCATTGCATCATTTTATTTTAGTTTCACAAATTTTTGGGGAAGAAAATATTAGCAATAACATATTTAGTTCTAAAGAATATTTCAGTGATATCATAGAACAATTGCAGCCTCTCAACAATATCAATAGAAAATTTTTATTCTTCATCACTAGGACCACAAGTATATTGCTTCTCAACATGCTTTGCATGATAAAAAAACAACCTTGTAGGGTAAAGCAACACTAAGCATAGTGAAAGTAGAGTTTCATCTAGTTTTGCAGTCAAGAGCTTTTTTTATTTTAACTTTCACAAACTTAGAAATTTTCTTAAATTTCTTTACTTTTTTTAGCGTTGTAGTCCAAAAAGCTACACTATCACGAATGTTTTCAACTATCTTATTCATCACATCTAAGCCATCCTTTACAATCAAGTTGAGAATGTGCGCACAACAACACATATAAAGCAGCATACCTTTCAACATAAGCTTGTCTGGCCCTATCTTCCCCAAAAGCAAATCCATTTGCTTACCATTTGTGGAGTAGGTGTCAAGTATCACAATGGATAGCCTCTCATCAAGATTCCGAGCAACTAAGGATTCAGAAATTTCTTTAGCAATAACTTCTGCAGTATGTGGAGTTGGGGTGTAAATGAACCTAAATAGAGTGTGAAAGTTAGAAACGGGTTGGGCAGCAGCAAGTTGGATAGCAACAACAACAATGAAAGTTCATGAGCAATAATAACGAAATTTGCATAGCACCAAGGAATTACCTCATGACAATGCTCCTAAGCATCCATAAGTCATCGATGAAATGGGCTGTGATAGCCATGTATCCTTTCTTTTGGTTGTCACACATCCACATATCATTGGTGATACCAACTCTTGATCTATTCCCCACCATGTACTCGATAGCCTTCTTCCTTTCTTCTTTGTATTGGTCCACAATGTCTTTCCTAACAATTGACAAATGACAATAGGCCTTGGAATACATAGCAAATTGAGACATGACAATTGGCAAATAATAATTTAAATATTTCATATCTAATAGTGTCCCTTGACACCATTTTGAATAGGGGCTACAATGCGCTAACAAATATTTAGAAACCAGCATGATCAACCATAGATAAGAGGTACTCATGAAACCCCATCATCACAACAAGCTCCTTTTGAGCAACTTCTTGATCAAATGTGATAGTTCTCCACCGACACCTTTCCTTGCTCTTTAGAACTAAACCTCAAAGAAGATTAGCTAAATGTCTTCTTCTATGATGTAATTTTGCTCTTGCGATATGGACACACCTTCAAATGATCATGAAGATGCTTAGTTCCATTTTTGGTTTTTTCTCCAAGCTTCTTGAAATAGTGATTACATTGCCCTGATTCGACACATGAATTTCACTCTCTTGAATTCCTTCCAAGCAACTAAAGTCAACTTTATCTTTGAGCTAACAGTGTCATCTTTGTCTTCATCGTCTGAAATTTATATCTCCTCATTTCCCTCTATTGATGCTTCTAACTCATTAACTGACTCAGGTACAAACTCTTTTTATGAAGCTTGTGATGGTGAGGATCTCAAGGATGATGGTGTTACGGCTAGGCCTTGGCTGCTACTTTTGATTTGAGGGGTTGACATTACAAATATGAATATGGCACAAGAGTAAGCATTACAAAGGATGTCTAGCTTTGGAGTACATGCAATTCATCTACTACATGTATAGATCTGGAGTTCTAGAGGAGGATGAGGATTGAGGAGTTCACTCACTGGGAGGGGAAGTGACCGATGTCGATTGTTGGAGAGAGAATAGAAGTTGAGGTCATGGAAAGAGGCCAAGGTGTCATCGTGTGATCCATGTCGGTACTCGGGAGTCGATGTTGAGGATGGAGGCCAGGGCGTCACCATGTGAACCAAGCTAGGAGTCAAGGTCGAGGATGGAGGCTGGGATGTTGCCGTGTGAACCAAGTCAGGAGTTGCCATGGAGGATGGAGGCTGGGGCATCACTGTGTGATCCACGTCGATTCTAGGAGATGAAGGATGGCATGTTAGGTGCAAGCGTGCGGCTACTGGAGACCGACAACGGTGGGAGTGTGTGGCTGCAGCAGGATAGGCATGGATTCCATGTGGTGGTGGTAAGGACTGAGTGAGTAGTTGAGGAAGGAGATTGGAATGAATGAATTAGATCTAGGGTTTGGACGTTTGGTTGCTTGACATATATACCATGGTATATGGACCCACAGGTCATACACTCTTTGGGGCTTCATGTGGGTAATGGGGACAGGGAGTGGTGGAACACCCCCGCCCCTGCTTCCTTCGATGGGGACAATCGATAGCACCCCTGTGGGGGGAGGGGGAATGCTCCCCCATCCCTGGCCCCTAATAGGGGAATTCCCCGGTGGGGAACAAGGAATGGGGCTTCATTGCCATCCCTAGGTGTAGGACATGTGGATTATGGACAAATGAGGTCAATTTGGATAACATTTGGATTGTGGAGTACATTTATATTTCCCTTCTCTCTCTCTACTTAATTAACTTAACAACATTTCGTTGTTCTTTCTCAAAAATATTATACCAATAAATATTTCTATTCTTCATCGTCTTTTATCTTTGTTTGCAGAGTTCATTCTAAATTGATTTTTCCTGCCCCTAATGTAGCCTCCTAAAAACTTGCACCTAAGTCGACTCTCTTGATAAAAGGATGGATTATATATCTTTATAAAAAGATACAAAAGGTGAAAAATGTGTTTGATCAATCATTGTAGAAAACCTTGCTCCCACTCATGAGCCCTTCTCTGCAGTTTGCACTCTGCACACTACTCCTTGCTCAAACATTAGAACAAAAGCCTTTAAAAGAAATTATCTAAAGGCACTTGACAACAATGAACGGTCTGGATCAACTTGGGCAATGGAGACCTTCTCCTGGGTGTTCTTTTAACAAAGAAATCCAATGTTATGCAGCTCTGTTGATAGTATTCTGAAACAGTTTTGCTAATGCACAGGAAACTAAAAATCTCTTAACTTTTGATCGATTTTCTAACCTTTGGATCTTGTGATGAGATTCATGCTTCGACAACTCGTCTTTGTCCTCTCTAGTGCCATCGTCTGCCACCTGAAGAATCTAGAGATATTATTATGAGTTGATATGTTTTGGTAATTAAAGATAATTATATTGTGAGACTAATATTTTCTATGAGTTGGATGAATATATTATGTCCCCATGATGATGAAGACTTTGGATGATGTCATGAGTTGATCGTTATCAAGTCAAGGTTCAAGATGAAAGATGGTATCATGTATTGATAAGTATCAAGTTAAGGCCTCGAAGAGGAGATGATCATGAGTTGATCATCAAGTTAAGTGAAAACCATCATATGTTAATAGAGGGTAAGTGAAGCATGTATTATGGGTTGATACACATTAAGACAAGAAGGACTTAGACTTGAAGTGAAGGTGTTCGTCATCAAGCTTTAAATGGACACACATGGCAAATATATAACTAGCATAATCTAAAGATGTGTTCCTAGTTCTTTTACTGGTATTAGTATTTAGTTGGAAGATCGGATTACTAATATAGGTTGACATATTATTAAGAGCGGTCATGTCTAGTAGCTTGAGTCTCATCATGTATTGATAGCTCAATCTCACTTGCTCTAACTCTCCATGGCTTGATACTAGTATTTACGAATGTGTTTTGCAAATAGTTGTAGCTCATGTATAATCCATGTAGCATGTGACAAGAGTTTGCATATGTGTTTTGCAAATGGTTGAAATCCACGCACCTACTCCTTATGGTATAATACTTAGGTTTACGAATATATTTTGCAAATAGTTAAAGCTAATGCATGTTTCTTGTAACATGTAACTTAAATTGGCGAATGTGTTATGCAAATGATTCGAGTCAATGTATCTAATGCTAGTGTTTTGCAAACAATTCGAGTCAATGTATCTAATCCTTGTGTCATGATTCTAAAGTGTTCAAATATGTTTTGTAACTTGTTATCAATTATGCCTTAATCCTTATATGCATGGTATTCTAATTTGTGGATGTGTTTTATAAATTTGTTGAAGTATATATACTCTTGTCTCTGCTGGAAAATGCAAAGCGGTATGACCGAGGTGGTACGACCTACTTTGTGTGAGCGGTCGGACTGGCCCTGCGGTATGACCGCTTTGTGTGTGGTTGTATGACCGAGGCGGTCTGATCGACCATATGTCTGTAGCGCCCAAGATTTGAAAGGTGCACATATATCTTATCTCTATCTACCTCCATCCATCTCTCTCTCTCCCATCCATATCAATCTCTTATTTCTCTCTCTTTCTCTCTCTCCTGTGCGACGGTGGCAAGGCACCGCGGCGGCGACGGGCGGCGTGCGGTGGTCGGCGGTGGTCAGCGAGCAGCGGCGGCGGTCGACGACGGCTGGTGGCAACGGCACGGCCGAATGGCCGTTCGCACGATCGAACAATGTTTCCTCGGCTGAACGTCGTTCGCTTGGCTGAACGGCATTTCGCTAGGCCGAATGGTTGTTCACACGGCCAAACGGCTAGCGAACCCGTTTCCTCTTTAATCAAGTTTATCTCCTATCGTTCCTTTATCGAACTCATTTGTGCCTGATCAGTTGCTTTCCATTCCATCGTGTAGGATCTCACGTAGCTGTTGAAGGAGCGTCCATGCAATTGTGCATTCCAGATCTTTTGTGCAGCGTATCCGCCGAGCGTGCTCAAGGCAAGTACCTCGTAGCCATGACCTTCCCGTTTCACATATTACGTGTTTCCAGTTTACTTGTCACCTTGTTATTGAGTATAATTATCATATCACTCATGCTTGCCTAGCTAATATCATATCATTAAAGTTACTTGTCTGATATCATATCATTAAAGTTACATGGCTAATATCATATCATTAAAGTTACATGTCTGATATCATATCATTAATGTTACCTGGCTAATATCATATCATTAAAGTTACCTGTCTGATATCATATCATTAAAGTTATATGCCAATATCATATCATTAAAGTTACATGTCTGATATTATATTATTAAAGTTACCTGTCTGATATCATATCACTGAAGTTATCTGGCTAATATCATGTCACTAAAGTTACTTGGCTATTATCATATCACTAAAGTTTATCTGTTCATTGTCGTATCACTAATGCTTGTCTGGTTTTTATCGTATCGCTCATGTTTGCCTGGTTATAGACCTTAATACTGTATTCATACCATGATGTTCTAGGTTATTTTATTTCACATGCTTTTATGTTTATTAGGATGCTCAGTTAAAGTGTTCTAGAATTCATGCTTTTAATTAGTGTTTTAGAATTCATGCTTAAATCGTTAATGTGGGTAGCATAGGAACATGTTTTAACTTAGGCTTAAATTATTAGCACTCTTTTGACATTAGGGCTAGTATGTTTTAGTTTCGTAATATCATGATGCATTAATTGTATGATGTTATATTTGAGCCATGAAGGATGTATGTATTAAACCTGTTAATTTGACTAACAATCATTTATCACATAATAAAACTTGAATGGTTGATAACCTTGTGTGGGCTATATTATAATATCTCTTTAGGATAATTCTTATACCACTATTACCATATCATCATTCCACATCGCCTCATTTTAGGAATTATGTCTCTCCATTTCTAATCCTACCACATCCTTTCACTTTTTATAACTTTATCTTAGTCTTTCCTTAGTTCCTGTAAAGTCATACTCTATAATATGGTAACAATATAACTGTTACTTGGCCTGGGGTTATCCACATATATGGGAGATTTCCACCCACCTGGTAATGTACGGGGGCCGTACACTTTCATTACTCAGGATATTACACCTCGTCGGCAATTATACAGTCAAGGACAGCGTTGTGCCTGACTATTCTCGTATAACCGGGTATGTCGGAGTAATTGCCAGTGCCATTGCCGTAACTTAATAAATAATGATTATCCTTAATTGCATTGTTCCTATTACCTTTATCTCTGGTTGTTATCAGTGTTTCCAATTAACTCACTAATAAAGGAAATATTAGTTACTTGGCCCAGGGTTACCCACATATAGGAGAGATTTTCACCCACCTGGTAACGTACCGAGGGGGCATACACTCTCGTTACACATGATATTACAACCCGTCCGTGGTTATACAGTCAAGGACGAAGATGTGCCTGACTATTCTCATATAATCGGGTATGTGGGAGGCAATCACCAGCGCCTTTGCTATAATTTGCTAAATAACAATTACCTTGGTTCCACATTTCTGTTATCTCCATCCCCGATAGGTATCAGTGTCCCTGGTAACCTAGTTTCATTGCAATTAACCTGTGCCAATTACTTGCTTGCATTACTTGTCATTTAATCATCATGTTGTGATCGTTGTTGGGTTCTTGCTAAGATTTCCAAATCTCACAATTGCTCTTTTCATTCTCAGGTAAAAGGCTAATGGAGTGATAGCAACATGCATGGGTGGGAGCACTCAAGTTTTTAGCACCGTGCCTTGCCACTATTTATGTCATTTTATTTATTCTTCATTTGGTTAGAAGTGAACTGGTCCCATGTTCAAACATTTATTTCAGCTTTCGTTGGTTCTCTATTAAAGTACTTTTAGAGTTTTAATTCCTTGCGATTTCTATTATTGCTTTTATTTTTTTACTTTGACGATGACGTTCCATAGTAGTATCTTATATTGGTATGTGAAGTGCAATAGTGTTGGTAGTCTGATCAGCTCATGAAGAGCGGTCAAACTAGTCAGAGGTCTTACCCGCCTTCATGGCGGTCTGACTGGTCGGTGGTCCGATCGGTGTTGTGCCAGTGATCAGACCGACCTTACGGTATTATTGTGCATTAGTTACCAGTAATAGTTTTCCAGATAACTCTGTTTTTGGCTTTCGATCAAGCGGTCCGACTGGCCTTGGTGGCAGTCAAACCGGGTTGAGCAGTTAGATTGGACCCTATGTGGGTGGTCTGATCGGTAAAGTACGTAACGACTAGTTTTCTAGTCGTTGAGGAGGTCGTGGTACAACCGGCCATTAGATGGTAGTAATACATTTGTGGTGGGGGTTACAAATACCCCTTTGGCTAGTTGAGAGAATGTTGTTGAACAATGTTGAAGGTTGTTGAACCTATTTTCATTTCCTTGAACTAGTGTGAACCTCTTCTCTCAATATATATGTGTTGCACCTTGTGAGCAAGAAAAGAAGTATCTAGTTGCATGTGTTGCATCTAGGGGTGGATTTCGTATCCACTTGAGCTTGCGCATTCAATGGACTTGGTGACAAGCAAGCAAATGGCTTGACTTGTTACTCTTGGATGTTGCTGACTCCTAGACAACATTGGAGATGTTTTATCTGGTGATCTTCTCAAAGAAGCTTGTGAGAAGGCCCGGCGTATTGTGAAAGTTGAAGCTCACCTATCCGGAGGGGAAAGAGCTACCACTAGTGAAAATTGAGGTGTTTGGTTTAATTCATGGAGTCGGTCCGATTCGTTTGGGCTTACCTCAATACAGACTAGGAGAGATCGGCAAGTCTCCAATCACCCTGGTAAAAAGAAACCTTGTCAATTATGATTTGTTTTCTTGTACTCAATTTACATATTTGCAATTTATATTTATAGAAATTAAATTGATTGCTTGTCACCCTAGGAGTTACAAATCTTGATATAGACTTAGGGTGTTGATGTATTTAGGTGAACATAGGTGATTTAGGGCTTATTTGTGGAAAACCGATTTAATTTACGCTTTTGCATTATAAACTCGGTTTTAGTCAAAAGAGAGAATTTTAAAAATGCCTATTCACACATCTTCTAGTCGGCCTCCTCGAACTTACACATCACTAGGTTAGAGCTCAGGTTCACCGGTTTGGGTTCACTAAAGCTTGAGCTTGCAGCCAAGAGGGGCATCGAAAGCACAACAGTGGGCAGCGGCGGTGACGTTAGAGCAGCGGTAGGAGGAGGGCGGTGAGCAGTGGTGGTCAATGAGGGCAACGAGGATGAGAGCGTTAGGATGCGGCGGGGGATGGTGGTGGATCCGACGGTGGTAGCCACTGGAGACGAGGCAGCAGGGTAGCACGAGGGGATCTCGCCAGGGAGGAGAAACAAGGATGGTGCGGGGTGGTTCGTTGGAGAGAAGGAAGACGAGCAGCGTGAAGGTGGTTGGGGTGGAGGGAGAGAAGTGACGGAGGAAGGAGCTGGCCGGAGGGCCTCGCTGGTGACTGCGAGGCGGTGCGTAGGGAAGGATTGGGGCAGCAACGGCGACGGCTGGGGGTGGGGTGGGAGTAGAGGTAGGGTTAGGGAGGGGGTTTATATATGAAAAGAGGGAGTGATGTGTGTGTCAGTGGCGGACCTACAGGGTATGCCGGGAGGGCCACGGCATACCCTGGGGCGCAGGAGAGATACTTGTGACCCACTGTCGAGTGCCTCCTCTCCCTCGGCCGCCACGTCGACGCATGCCGCGCGTTCGAGCTCCTCGCCGCCGCCGGGGCGCGCCCCGACACCTTCGCGTGGAACAAGGTCATCCAGGCGTGCGTCGTGGCGGGCGACCTCGACGAGGCCGTCTCCATGCTCCGGCGGATGGGCTGCGGCGGCGACGGAACGCCATCCCCCAATTCGTTCTCGTACAATGTGGTCATCGCGGGGCTGTGGAGGGCAGGGAGGGGTGGCGACGCCGTTAAGGTGTTTGATGAAATGGCAGAGAGGGCCGTGCTGCCAAATCACATCACGTACAATACGATGATTGATGGGCATATCAAGGGTGATCTACAACACTCTAATCAGTGGGTATTGTCAGATTGGAGAGCTTGAAGGGGCCTTCTCAATCTTTCAGCAGATGAAGTCACGCCTCATTAGGCCAGATCATATCACTTATAATGCACTAATAAATGGTTTGTGTAAGGTGGAAAGGATCACCGAAGCGCATGATTTGGTCATGGAGATGGAGAAGAATGGAGTGAATCCCAGT
The DNA here is from genome assembly GCA_017311315.1 of Dendrocalamus latiflorus. Lineage (NCBI taxonomy): Eukaryota > Viridiplantae > Streptophyta > Magnoliopsida > Poales > Poaceae > Dendrocalamus > Dendrocalamus latiflorus. The sequence goes on along the minus strand of CM029664.1, from coordinate 54,571,707 downwards.
GCAGAAACTTTCAATACACTGATTGATGCTTATGGAAGGGCTGGACAGCTTGAAAAATGTTTCATTCTACTTCTGATATGCAAGTGAAGGGGCTAGAACCAAATGTTATCTCCTACGGTTCAATTGTCAATGCCTTTTGCAAGAATGGAAAAATCCCGGAAGCAGTAGCTATCTTGGATGATATGTTCCATAAAGATGTTTTACCAAATGCACCTGTGTACAATGCTATCTTTTTTTTTTTTTGATATGGTGTACAATGCTATCATAGACACATATGTAGAGTGTGGTGCCACTGAGCAGGCTTTCATTCTAGCTGAGAAGATGAAGAGTAGTGGGGTCTCTCCAAGTATAGTTACCTACAATTTGCTTATAAAAGGCCTTTGCAAGCAATCACGGATATCTGAAGCAAAGGAATTAATTTACAGCTTTAGAAATCACGGGTTGACACCTGATGTCATCAGCTATAATACTGTAATATCAGCATGCTGCTACAGGAGCAATACTGATAGAGCTTTGGAGCTTCAACAAGAAATGCACAAATAACTAGACAATGTTTCACCCGTGAGACAGACCAATGTTTGCGAGTTGAACTCGCTCTCTTGCCATGCTGTTGATTCACGAATTTGAGTCGGACTGTTACTAACCTTTTGGAAAATTGTTTGGTCTTCATTCTCCTTCTATCACCCATGAAGAGCACAGTAAACCAAAGTGATTTTATCATATAGAAAGAAGTGTAGTGATTCATGTTATTGGAAAAGTGTCACAAATAACTAGACAATAGTGCCTGTATACTGAATTACGGTGTAAATTTTACAATTATTTACCGAATTGGCAAATGGTTCTATCGAATTGCATATGAAAATTTTGGTGCGGCATACCCTTTAGTAAAATCCTGGGTCCGCCACTGGTGTGTGTGGTTCGATCTAGATCAAATAGCTAGGAAAATTAACTGAAACTTAACAAATTTTCAGGCAACCGTGCAGTAGACAGCCCCAGTTGCATGGTAGCTAAGTCCAAGCAAAACCGGTGAACCACCCAAGAAACCTCTTTCTAATATAAAGTTTTAAACTTGAGCTATTCATTTCGGAGTGGGCATGTTGCATGTAGTTCCTGCTTTGTCATTTCAGTACAAGTGCACACCAATGAACATATATTTGAGATTTCGTCAATCGTGTTGCACATTGCTTCAACATGTTTATGTAGTACCGGGACCATCCAGTGCCATAAGAAAATGTCGATATGTTAGGACAACGGACAGGAGCATTACTTGCATTAAAATGTTTATGACAAAGTAAACTTAAATTTTCGCACTGTTGCACATAATTTTCTGCAGAACACTTGCACAGGACACACTAAAACACGAAATTATTACCTAGACCAATTCCATTGACAGTGCACTGCATGGAAAAACAGGTCTATGAAATAATTCCTTTCGGCGTGCGCGCGCACAAATTAACTCAAATCACAAATGGTAAAGCTACGACGACGACTTAAAGGCCAGAATTGAGCTCAGCAGCCTGCTCGACCACAACGATCAGCATGCGGTTTCACCGGCGTTGCCGCGGGCGGCGCTGATCGTCTTCGTTGAAGTCGAGCAGCACGGCGCTGTGGCACCTGGGGCACCGGGGGTCATCCCGGGACAGCATCACGTACATCATGCACCGGGGGCACCCCGCCAGGACCATGCACGCCCCCGCGCTGCCCGCCGCCGCGTCCGGGCTGCCCTCCGACGACACGCACGAGCTCGGAGGTGACGCGGTGGACGACGATGAGGACGACAGCCGGCGTGGCGACGTGTTGGCGCCACTGTCGCCGCCCGGCCGCTCCGTCGCGGATGGCCCGCTGCCCTGCGCCCTCGACAGGCTCAGCCTCAGGCACTCCAGCTTCGACCCCTTCCCGTTGTTCCTGCTCATCCTCACCACCGTCGCCGGCTCGCCGCCGCCTCTTACTACACACAGCTGCACGACATTAGTGTCAGAAACAAGTTCACAGCACAATGCATAACACTAGCCGCTATTTAACGGCGTAACACATTGCACTAAACCGCACGCATTACCTTGGGCTGAAGGATTTGCGAAGAGAGGGAGCAGTACGATGTGTTGGTGGATTGGAGCTCTCCACTTGGTTGCATGTAGCTATTGCACCTCTCCCTGCGTTATGTAATGAGGGGTTGAGGAGGAGGAGGATACAGGAATAGCCACATTTAAACTCCGGTCGATTCCCTGCAAGCCTCTCGAGTCTGGATGCTGTCCCGCCATATTTGTATTTTTTTTAAAAAAAGTATTTTTAAGCTCTTTTTCGCGGCTGGAAAATTCTTCTGGTATTAATTAATTGGATGGAAGTGTCAAAGAACAGGTGTTTCTGTGGATCGAAAGGAGAGCATCGGTACGGGATGTGTTAATGAGCTGGAGGTACCTTAATGGCCCCAGTAAATATGAGGTACTACACTGTCCCTATAGGAGTTCTTTGTGCAGTACACATACATGCAGAATCGAGTGTGTGAATGTGTGATTAGCTTTTTTAGGAAACGTAACAAATCGAATTAAAGGCTAGTGCTCAGTAGTAATGTGCTTAAATTGTTTGAATTGTTCATGTAGTAACAATCATATCTTCCATTCTGATTTAATGATGAAAATACAGGCCAGCTAGATTAGCAGCCCGTATATCCCTGAGTTCTAAAATGACAAGATGAAATTTTCTCCAAAAAAAAAAGATGCAATCTCACGTCACATCACCTGCCACTGTTTGTACACCGGAGAATACCTAGCTATCTCTACAGATAAAAAACAACCAATGATATTCAAGGCATATCTTCGTTTTTAGATAAAGAAAATCCCATAATAATCCTAAAAGAAAAATGCTAGAAATTCTCATATTAATTAAAAGAAAAAGATAAGAAACTCCACCACTTATGGTGCAGATTAATTATATATAGATATTAGAGTTATATAACAGATACAATTGTATTTTAATTATAAGAAGTAAAGTTATATATCAAAGATAATTGTATCATAATATCTAGTTGTGTAACTACGCAGATAAATTTGCTAGTTATAAACAAACAGTACACACAATGTCATCGTACTGGTGAATGCCCGGAGATAGGATGGGGCCCTCCTTTCCTCAGTCAGACCAGATCTGTAGACCTTGTGCCGGGGCAAGACTAAAATGAAGAGGGACTTAGTTGGGCAGACATTGGGCCTATTCTTTTTGGCTGAACCTTATGGGTTTTGGCTGCGGCTTATGGCTTTTGGGCTGTTCGTGTGAGAGATAGAGTAACAGAAACTCGCGTGTGGTTTTTGCCGATATAAATGAAGTATGTACATTATGTATTACAATTAATTAGTAGACACTATTTCGAAAAGATACTCTGTTTAAAAACTAGTTACTGTAGAAAAGCCAAAAAACAGCTTTTAGAAGTTAAAAAGAACATGGCCATCAGCTGCCGCTTGCCAACTAAACTAGAGGAGCGGAAACAGTCCAAAAGAACATGCTCATAGCTGGTATTTGCATGCAACGCAACCGTAGCATGTGACCAAAAGCTATAAACTGTAAATATAAGTCATAAGACACAGCCCAAAAGAACATGCTCATAGCTGGTATTTGCATGCAACACAACCGTAGCATGTGCCGGCCTTTATGCCTCACCAGAAATTTTGAATTGGAGGAGGCTTCATGCGGGAGAAAGCTAAAAAGATGACGTACAATACACACAGGCAGGGTGCATTGGCACGCCCACAGGGGGGAAAAGAAGAAAAATTTACGAACGGTATATCGTTTCTTCCTTCACCAACGACATAGCGCAGCCTCCCCTTCCTCCTCCTCCCCACTGCCTTCGGCTTCGAATCTGGCGAAGCGCCGTCGCAACAACAGGTTCACCATGCCCCTGGATGTCGAGGGAGGCTGGGAAGGCGATGACCCGGTGGTGGAGGGAGGAACAGACGAGACGACAACGCTGTGAATATTAGGTTTGGCAGAGTGGTGATGACGACGTCGATAAGGGAGGGGATATGGCAGCGCGAAGGTGAGATCGCTATCGGCCACCGGTGGTGAAGGAGTGGTGCAGAGCTGCCCACGTTGGAGAAAAGAGGGGGAGAGGGGCTAGGGAGCGACTGGGAGAGAGGTTAGGGAGAGACGATAAGAGGGAGGGAAGAGGGAGCGGCCAGCGGATTGAGTAGTACCCGTAAAAAAAGAAACCACGAATAAATCGGCTACACGATACGCACAGGCTGTGTGCTGTAAGATTAGCACATGGGGACCGTGTTTCATGGGTTGTACTGGGCCAAAGACAATTGGGCTATTCATGGGTGTGATTTGTGTACTTGGGCCTTCACTGGTCTACCTATTTTTTGGGCCAGATTGCCACGAAAATTTTACCGGAGATGGGGTTTGATAGCGCAAGCGGGGTGCGCATCGAATAAATTTTCACCTGGAGAGAATAAACAAAAGAAACGAAGAAACGAACGAGAGGTGAGGGGGGAGCCGGGAGAGAAAGTAGTGGCGTGGGCGCGCGGGAGGGAGGCGATGGAGAGCGGCGCGAACGCACGGCGGCGGCGGCGGCTGGTGGAGAGGGGATCCGATCGCCTCGCCTTCATCACTGGCCAGGCGCGCAGCCTCCCCTCCGACCCGTATCCAGGTAACCAGAGGAAACCAAGACTTACTTTTGAAAAGAATCTCCAAATCGCTGGTTCATATGGCTATTGCAACACCTCTTGCGCTCGCATCCAGATTGGATTTAGTGGTAATTGTGTTAGGGCATTCGGTTCTGTTTTAGGGCACTATGCGTGCGTCTATTACTCGATTATTGCTTAGTGCGCGAAACTCGCTACGAGGATTGCCTTAGATGTGTTGTAGAGATCTTCGATTCGTTGTTACAATCTCTGATGCGAGGTAGAAACTGCCTAAATTACACAGTTCGTTCTGCCAAGTTCTAGATTACCAGATCATTGGGGGGGGGGGGGGGGGACATGAAATTGTGATTTACAGCATCGGCAGCGAAGAATTTGTTGGATGCATAATTAGGTGCTATGTTGTGGACACTCAGGCTGCCTGCTTCTTTTTCAGTTATTTTCTTTGATGTGCTTTGCCTAATAGAACGCAGAGGTGTACTGATATATGGCTACAAGTCTTCATGAGAAACGTATACCCAAATTAGGGAGTATGATGGGTATTGTGGTGGATTGATTGTAAAAGTTCATATCTGTCATTGTATCAGCTCATCGAGGGGCAACAGATATAATCCCACTACTGTAGCATATGTTTCATCAGACTTACTATGTGAGCCTTCTTAGAAAAACTGCACCTAAAGCCATGGTGGCAAGTTTGTAAAACTGGGAGATATTCAACTTGATTAGGTCACTACATTGCGACCTAATCATACACGATCTAATCAGCTACCACACTCGTTCTTCTGAGTGTTGGTAGTCTTATGAGCTATCATTCAGTTTTTTCCATCTCATATTGATATCAAGCACAATGTCGTCTTTTACCCACTAGATTGCTTTCCGTTTCATTATTCCCCTTGTCCATCTCGTCCATCCATTGTAGACCCACTATTGAGTGTATATCATTTATTGCTTATAGACTAATCATAATTCAGTTGTCCTGAAATTCTGCTTATATATCTTGTTCTTAGCTTAGGTGATGAAAGTTAATAATATGAAATGCTATTATCCTGGTTCCCTACAGATCTGCTTGAAAGTTAAAACATGTGGCTTCTTAAACATTATATCTTGATAAAAAACATCTGCCATTCTGCAGATTCGCCGCTTGGTACTGTTGATGCTGATTCACCTCAGTTATCTGAACGGCAGCCAAGTGAAGGTGGCATTGATGGTGACAAGTTCAGCAATATAATTCAATTGCAAAAGTCAGAACCTAGTGACCTGGCCCCTGAAATTCAGCCAACTGGTGAAGCCTGTCAAGAAAAACCCAAGGATAAAACACAAAGTAATGTAGGCGGCCTACTCGAAAATTCCAAGACAAGCAGCGCTATTCCTGAAATTCAGCCGGTGAATGAAATGACACTGCGAAGGCATGATGACGAAACCCTCAGCACGAAGACCAGTAATGATGGAGCAGCAAGTGTGCAGCCTAGGAGGGGGATGGAAACAAGACCCAGATCTGTGCCTCCAAACCAGTCTAATCAAGCAGAAAATGCAGCTTTGTCTGTGGAAACTCTGAAGGAACACCTGAATTTCACGCCGCACGAGATTACCCAGGCCATATCAGCTACAGAATACAATCGCTTTTTAGCATCCATAATCGTCGCCTTTCTGGTGGTTCTTTCAAACTGGGGCCTGGACATTGGTGGCACCATCACCAGAGTATTAGTGGGCACCAGGCCACTTCTGTTTCTTATTATAACGAACATTACCATTGTCTTGACCTTGTTGATGGAGAACAAGGACCCCAATGCGAGGGGCAGACCGGCCGGCAGCAACGTTGGTTCTGCTGATAGCTTAGGGCAAATGCTGGAGATCGGGTTGCTGCTACAGAAAGCCCTGGGGGCTCTGCTGATGGACTGCAGCGTTTGCGCTGTCATCATGATCTGTTTTCTCGGACTCTGAGAGACTTTAGATAGAGTTTCGCGGAAACGCTTGTAAGAGTTCTTTTTTTCCCCCTGTTGTCTACGGTACTATGATGTCTATTATTCGATCTTGTAACATCGTCTTTGGCTGAATTTTGATTCATTTACTGTTTTCTTCACATATACAGTGCATTGGAGCTGAATCAAAGCTGGCCCAAGAAAAAACAAATGGGGGCTGCTGGAGTTCCCACCTGCCTGTCAAAAGACCACAATTTTACTTGCTGCATATGAGTTTACTTAATGAAGTTCTACGACGATCTGATGTCTTGATTATCACCAAGAAAAACTTTATGAACAAGAGACTACATTGCCAGTTGGACCTGGTTGACAGATGCACGGTTTGACAGTTGAATAGCTAGGTGTTGCACACTTGGATAGCCAGACAAACGATGACGAAGTTAGCTGGGGACCTGGGGTTCTTGTGAGGTGTGGCCTCTGTACGGCGGTGCACGGGAGACGAGAGAGGAGCCCGCACCCGAACCTTGCAATCCTGCCGCTTGGTACGTGGCGTCGCCCGCCGAAACACATGTTCCTAGCAGCGTACAACTCTTGGAACACATCACCGTACAAGATTATCCGGTCCAAACTTCGACAGCATCATCGTACATAGGATAAACCATAGGAACAGTGGCATCTGTATCTGCGCTAACCTAACCTAGACACGAGGTTGCCACGTGCCACGTCAACCTCCATTAGTTCTTCCCACCCTAAATGCTGAAGACCATGTGCTGGCCGAAACTCCCAGCCACAGCGACACAGAGAGCCCCAAGGCCCCTAACGGTCAAGGTTTTTTAGCCTAACTAAGATAGTAGGATACAATAATGTACACCAGTACACGTCATTAACTAAGACAAGAGTAGGAGTAGTAAATGGTAAAGAAAGGAGTGGGTCGCCGTCGTGGCCGGTCAAGGGGCGGTGATGTCGTGGATGCTCTTGCGCTTGGAGTCGCGGGTGGCGGCGCTGGTCAGCCGGATGAAGTACTTCTGCGCGTGGCTCGCCACCTGCGTCGGCGTCCGGCTCCTCACCGAGAATCGCGAGATGTTCCTCCAGTCGCCTCGGCCGTACTTCTCCAGCCCCTCAAGAAACAACCTGCACACGCATCGTACATACAGCGAACAAGAACCGTAAATTACTTTTTTTTAAAAAAAACACACACACAAAGCAAGGAAACGTAAATTTACAGGGACAAGGGCGGCTGCTATTGGGTGTCTGGAAAGTGGAGCCCACGTGCCAGCTGGGAGAAGTTCCTTGGCTTTCTCCGCTAAACAAGCAAGCCAATGCGGAAAGATTCGGAGAAGTCTCTAGAACCTCCTCGAACAGAGATGAACAGAAAGGAGGAGAGGAACCGAGGAATTGATACTGTCCATACCTGTGTTCTTCCTCGGACCAGGGTATGCCGCGGCGCCGCTCCTCGCCGCGGGACTTGCCGGCGCGGCGGTCGGGGGCGCCGTCCTCGTTGTCGTCGGCGTCCCAACAACCGGGGACGTCGACGGCGCCGCGCTCAATGAGGTCGATGTCGGCCACGAGCGCCTGGTAGTGCTCCCACGCCTCCTGCGGCGTGCGCCCGGGGAGCCGCGCCGCGACGAGCGCCCACCGGTCGGGCTCATCCTCCGGGCACAGCACCAGCGCGCTCTCGAACACCTTGTCCTCCTCCTTGCTCCACGGCCGCCTCGCCACCGGCTGCCCGGCAGCGCGGTAGAAATCCATGGCCTCTCCTCCCGTGACGGCACACACGATCGGTGCAAAGTGCGCTACGTCAGTCAACCAGGGCGTTGCGTGTGCCCGTTGGCGGACGGACGGATTGGTGGGCAGCGCCGTGCGTTGGTTTAGTTTGTCGCGCGTGGGAACGGAATTTATAAAGGAAGCTTCGCGGGGTGGGGTATACACGGGACCCGAGCTCGAGAATAGAACGGGGTGGGGTTGGGAATCCCGTGGGGGTTTTATTTAGCAGCGTGCACACGTTTTGGGCGTGCGCGCGCGCGTGGGGCGGTTTGGGGCATCGGCACTGGACGGCGCCTGATCGGTGGACGCGTGCGCGTTGGTCCGTGCGGCCACGCCGGTAAAGGCGAACGAACAGCCGTCGGCCGCGGTAGGGAGCGTAATATGGGCCGGTCCTATGGATTATGAGAACTAGCTCAAACACCCGTGTTTTACTACCGGAAAAAAAATACCACCTTAACAGATTATCCACTGCTGTCAGTTATGACCTGTACTGCATTAGACACATGTAACACATTAGACGTATTTTTCTTCTAATCTTAGCATTTCTCATATAGGCTTAGGCCCTGTTTGGATGGACTAGGACTAGTGATTAGATAGGACTAGTGATTAGATATGACTAGTGATTAGCTCAACCCTGTTTGGATCCATTAGCTAATAAGTAGTACTATCTCGATACAAAGACTGTTATACCCCTGACCTGTTGTCTGTTTCTGACGGTGGTGGTTCCCGCGCTGGTGTTTCTAGTATCCAGAGCTTGCATAGGTTTCTTTCTGGCCAAGTTTCACTCATCGAGCGGAGCATAGATTTTTTAGCTTGTAATATGACGAGCATCGAACAGACAATGTTACTCTATATTGAGTTCAACGGAGATAGGTATTTATTGAGTTTTCTTATGCAGTGCTTGCTTGAAATGATCAGTTCGTGTAAAAAATTGTTTCATCCTCCATGGTACATGCACAGTGGCAAATTCTGGTCGTTCCAGTTTATAGATATAGACTAGATATTATGTATGTTTTTTTTCAGTTATGGCTTATGACTGGCAAATGAAATTGTTCATACAAATTAAATTGTTCAAACACATGGAGGTAGCTACTGTTCTCTTCTAGCTATCAAAGCATTAGCAATATTGTCACGGAAATCGTTCATACTTTGGTCCTCATCTCCCAAATGAGTGTTCGCTTGCCTCTGTTGAGGTGATGATGACTCCGGAAATGGCACGTAGTTTTCATCAAGATCACACATGTTGAAGTCTGGATCTACTATTTTGCTCTCTCGAATAAAGTTGTGAAGAGCCATACAAGCAAGTATTATTTTGCTTTGCTTTACCATTGGATAGCTTGGTAAGTCCAATAAAAATCCTCCACTTCATCTTTAAAACTCCAAAAGAACGCTCGATGACATTTCGAAGTGATGAATGAGTAAAATTGAATACCTCCTTTTTCCCAGTTGGTCTTGGCCCTTGTCGATATTCAGGTAAATGATATTTGGTGCCTTTGTACGGTGCAAGATAACCCGGTCGATTAGGATATCCCGAGTCAACCAGATAGAATTTCCCTATACAATGATACAAATGCATTTAGTACAAAATGTAGAATAGGCATCTAAAAATATGGAGACAAGTACGATATGATGGCAACAAAGGTCTTTACCTGGTGGTGGATGTGGAAACTTGTCACCATATTTGCGTATGGCATCATTAAACACTCTCATATCATGTACCGATCCTGGCCATCCCGCGACAACAAAGGTGAACCTCATATTGAAGTCGCAAATGGCTAACACATTTTGAGAGGTATAGCCCTTTCGACTCACGTGTTGAAGGACCTTCGAAGCAGGCACCACAACAGGAACATGTGTTCCATCAATTGCTCCAATGCAATTATCAAAATATGGTGCAAACCGAGGAGCTTGTAATCTTGGATGAACCGTCCTAAATTGTGGATCTTTTGGCTTGATAATATCAGCTGAGAGCTTGTACAGACTATGCAATACTTCTTCGAATTTTCGACTAATTGTTTCTGTTGACCTCTGGAAACGATTCTCGGCTTGTCTAATTGATTGTGGGGCACCAACCATCCACAAAAACATCGGTAAAGCCTCCACAGAAGACATCTTATTCGATGACTTCAAGCCATACAATGACTCAAGCAAGTTATGTAGGCTCTCAAATAAAGGCCTGCTCATCCTAAACATATTGAAGCAAGATTTGGGTTTTTGCAATGTTTGCCTAACCCAATCGTAACCGGAAACCTCAGGTTGCCTCATCTTAGCCTTGTTCATGAAAGTTTCATAGTAGTACGTACCAATCATGCAAGCAATCGTACCATATCGCTGCATCTTCCTCCGATGAGCCAGTGCAAGCTGCTGTATTTCATCATCCTCATCACTGGATGAAACGTTGATCTACATCCAAAATTTAAATTAAAACGCATGTCAGATATGTACATGATAACAGATAGTTTTGCATCCACACATTTGCATCATGGCCACATACGAAATAAGTGACAGATCACAATAAAGACAAGTTCACAATTTATAATCCAGAAATTCACACACATGCAAGCTGATAGTCCAAAACAAGATAATAATAATGCAAACTGACAGGTTCAAAACGAGTTAATAATGCAAGCTGACACTTCAACACGATGTACTAATGCAAGGAACCTAAAGTTCTATGATTTCTCCACTTCAGTACTCAGTTTGAGTACATATTCTTCATCTGACACCACCTCTTTAAGTGCAAAAACCGTGCTTCATTGGTGCTGATGTTTAAAAAAATCTGGCGTTGCTCAGCTTTCACAAACAACTGACAAGCCATGAAATATTCGATAGTTTCTTCGGTACAACCTCTTGAGCTGATCCCACCTGTTTCTAAGTTGTTTTCTACTGTGACGCAAACCAACTCTTAGATAGTATTCCTCAGCTATGTTTTTGTACCCTCTATTGGTCATGAATCCATTTGAGGTATTTCCAGCCGTCATTTGATCAAGGCATATGTCACAAAAAACTGAGGTGTTTTCTGAACACCAGTTAGCCTTATCAAATTGGCCATCCATCTATTACAAATAAAAAAGTTCAGATATCAACTATGAAAACACAAAGGATAATCATAGGACAATAGCAGCTACATCTATCTATCCAAGCATTTTTTAGTTCCTCAATCAACGCAATTTTGCATGAATAAAATCGTATAAAAAATTGTAGAAGCATAAAGATCCCGGCCCTCTCTAACACAATATTGAAACGGACATTTTTTTCTACATAGTAATACAAGGTTACTTACGCCAAAGTCTTCTAGTGTCAGCATCAAGTTCAGGCTTCGCTGTCTCCCTATTCTTGTGCCTATTTTCTACAGGTATCTTAAAAAGACTCATGTCTTCTGTACTAATTTTTGCAGTTAGGTTCCATGTCACGCCCGGCTCCGTTTCTTACTCCCTGGAGAAAGCCATTTAATTGTACAGCTATCGTAAGTTTGTCCTCTCTGAAGAATGGACAGGCTGTTGCAAATTGATGGCTGCAAGGTATACAGCTCATGACAAGATCCTATGCATTTTTCAGTACTCGAAACACATAAGCCAACACTGTATCAAAGAATTCAAGATTGAAGTCCTTACAAGAATACTTTGCTCTGATGCTTGCAAGTGCCACTGGGCCACTATTTGTAAATGGAAAGATATCTTCTACCAAGAAACTAATACTTGCACAAGCAATACGTCAATGAGCTATAAAAATTTGTAGATGCATATGAAACAAGTACTATACAAACTATGTAATAGCAGCCACTCAGCATCAACTATGAAATGAAAAAAAATGAAAACAGAGCAGGTATGGAAAATTCCTTACAGTAGGGTCATCCTGAAAAGTTTCATCTTCGTCTTCAAGACCATCATTTGCATCATCCGGCACTGCATTGCCTTCAGTCCCAAAATCAGCAGCGGGGAACCGAGGCATGCTGCTATTCCCACCAGCATCAGTGTTTGGAGGAGCCCGAGTACTAGGACCAGCAGAGGCGGTGGTCCGTCGAGGCCAATTACCGGCGAGAGCAGAATTCGTGACTCGAGGAGCATGAGTTGCAGAGGCGGATTGAGAAGCTTGTGCAGTTGAAGCTCCACGTGCGCCTCCACGGCCACCTCCACGGCCACCTCCAACTCCACGACCACCTCCACCTCCACGGCCACCTCCAGATGTGCGAGGAGCGCGGAACGGCGCCGCGGCGTTGGCACCTCTGCCTGAACCAGTGTGTGCAGACGAGACGCGACGTGAGTTGCTCGATGGATGACTGCCAGTACCAATATCCATAGTGACTGGATTCAGTTGCTCAGCCTGCATAACGTCTTGGAAGGTGGCCATACTTGGCAAATCTTCTGCGTCAATGTTGAGGTCGAGGTTGGCCACGTCGTGGCTGTCGTGCCGACGAGCCTCGCCGTGCCCAATCAGCGAGCTGCCCACTTGCGACGAAGCGAAGAACTCCATGCCGAAGCCCGCCCCTGGATCCACTGAATCGGACTGAGAGGAGAAGTCCAAGCCCGCCCCTGGATCCATCGCTCGGGGAAGCTCGTCGGTGCCGGCGACCGGAGGCAGGTCGTCCTCGCCTCCTCGGTGGGCGCGGCCGTCAGGAGGAACTCCGGCGGCGGGCGCGGCCGTCGGCAGGTCGTCCTCGGTGGACTGCAGGTCACGCGGCGGCGCGTCGCGACTCCAAGGAAGGGCGACGCCGTGGGGGATGTACCGGGGCAGCAGGCATGAGCACCGGGCGGTGGCGGCGGGGGAGATGAAGCGGCGGCTGCGGGAGGGAGGGGAAATGCCCGTGCGCGTGGAGGGTTGGGGGAGGCGCGCGCGTCTGGAAGAGGACCGAAGCGGCGGCTGCGGGAGGGAGGGGAATCGCCCATGCGCATGGAGGTTTGGGGGTATCGGTGACTTTTTCACAATCGGGTGGAACTTTAGCCCTCGTTAGCTGGGTTTGATGGACTAGTTGGCTAACAACTAGTTGAGGCTTTGGCTAAACTTTAGCCCACCCATTAGCCCTCCTGTTTGGATCCTCAAGGGTTAAAGTTTAGCAACTAGTTGTTAGCCCAAGGGATCCAAACAGGCCCTTAAAGAGGTAAAGTTATAAACAAAACTCTAATTTTTGTTCTCTCTCTTCTTGTGGTTGCTTGTATAGAAGGCGGCTCTGTTCTTCGAGTGATGAGTGGGCAAGGCGCAAGCTGCGGAGGCAAGCGGCGATTGATGAAAGCGGGCTATAGAGGCGAGCGATGTTAATCATGCGTGAGGCGGCGTGGGGCACAAGGCGAGCGTGCATTAGCGTGAGCGAGCAGAGAGGCATCGTGGGCAAGCGGGAGGCGACACAACGAATAGGGAGGTAGGGAGCAGATGGTGGGAAGCAAGCAGCGTGGCGGCAATGAGGGAGCGCGGCATCGGGAAGAGAGTAGCACCTGCAACTCACCGACATCGTTCTCTCTCTAGATTTAGATGTGCTCCGCCCTACTTCAATTATTTTCTTTCTTGCTCCGCTCCGCTCTACTGTGCTCTGTTCCGGCTCCGGTTCTTTCTGGAGTCTACCATCTGTTTTTCTTCGTTCTTTCTAATAGATAATGTATAAAAATATAATTTTTATCTTGGGCAATGAATAGTTAGTTGGATACTTGTTACATATGTTTACATGCTAATTTTTGCTATATTTTGCTTCATGGAAGGAACATATAGCTTCATCTTAGATGGACGTTTATCTCTGATGGGAAAAGGCAAAAAAAAGTTTAGGATCAGTAAGGTATGCAACTGTTGTTATTAGTTCTTTTTTTCCGTATTCGTTTTATTGTTCATGATAGGCTAATCTATTTTTATTTTTTTAAATTCAATTACACCAAATAAGCCATCATTAGCTACAGTACAATTTCAGTTGGTTACAGTAAAATTTGAGTTATAAGTCATTTTTTTCAGTGCAAATAAACGACACCTTAGTCCTCGCAAAAAAGTACATCTACATGCTTAGCAAACTTAATTAAAACATCTACACGCAACGTCAAAGATGATCAACCTCGTTGCCACGCACAGTAGGTGTGTCAAAAGGCTTGCCCTAAAAAGCAGTAAATCATAACACCACTAGTCTTGTATTCATGCGTTGCAACGAAAAATAAAACTTAGACATAAATATTATATTGTAGTTATATATTCTTGCTAAAAGAAATAGAAGTTTATTTCTACTTGACTATATGGCATATCTCTAATATTACAGACAGTTAAATATATGCACAGAATGACTTGAACAATTTAACTAACCAAACACATAAATCTGAAATCTTTTTTATAAACCTCGTCCTTGCATAACTATACAAACAACATGGATCAGAAATCATAGAACATGCAAAGAAATTTGGTCTTATTACACGGCCTCCTCATTTGCTCTTGGTGCACAAAGCAAATAACCTGAAATCGGTCAAGTAACAATGTGGCATCTCTTATTGTTCAAGTAATAGTTTTAAAGGCTAAGTTATAATACATATACATCATCTGTAAATTACGAAAGCCACTTGGCTACGGTTTCGGTGATCTTATTTCACAAAGACTAACCAAGAGCTAGGACTCAAATCGACATATCATCCATAATTGTTCCGCTGAAATATTTTGACACGTATTCTAGAACTAGTTGGGACACGTAGAATATGTCTATATTGTTGAGCATAAAGCAGGCTATTCATCAGATTACGTTTTATTGATTACAGTATGTTTTGGTTGACCGTCCAATAAGGCTTAGTCAGCAGGCTATAGCAAATATAATATCAACAAAATCTTACGTGGCAGAGAGAGAAAGGAAGAGAGAGAAGGAAGCTGGCTACTAAATTACAGCTAGCTATAGCACGTAAAAATATGCATTTCACTCTCTTACACGTGGGGCCAAATAGTTATTGTAATAGCTACCTTATTGTATGAACTATTTTTTTGAAGGCTATAGATGAAATGGACAAGTGTTATAGCCACTAGTTGGCTATACTATTGTACTTGCTCTAATAGCAGTTAGTAAGCTGGCCACGGGCTATCTCATGCAATGAAGAATCATTAAATAACCAATGTGCAATCCACAAAGGTGGGCTAAACTATCTTTAGAGCAAGTTTAATAGTACAGATAGCTGCTACCTCCAATACATTTCCATGTCATCAAAAGATAATGATGCAGTCAACTCATACAATAAGCTGGCTATAAGTTGTCTCCACAAGAGCTCTCAATCATTTAATGCATACATAGGTATTGATAATTTAACACATGCATGTGTATAGCAATTAGTTCTATGGGTACATGCATGGATAATGCCTCTTTTCCTGTGCTATAGCCTGACTCTTGCATGGGAGTCGGCTTGGCTCTCTCTCTCTCTCCTTTTTTCTCCCCTCCACATAGGACTATGCTGACATGGATTCCCTTGTAGCTAGCACAGTTAGCCTTATTAAACTTGCTCTTAGTTAAAGCCCCTTCATAACTTGAGATTCATCAAAAATTCAGCTACGAGCAACAAACTTTAACTGTGCATATGTTTCTGGAAATGCAAACACTAACAATCAGGCCACATTAAACCATATGTGCTCATATCTCAGAAGTTACAACTGCTACATGAAGCAATAAGAGGTACTCCCATACTAAAAACCTAGCACTATAGAAGTTCCTGAAAAGAAACTACAGCGTAGTAACATGAGATTGCATAACAATCTGAAGGAAGCTGGTAACTGCTAGTATGTGGCAAGATGAAAATTTACCATCAGTCACCACTTCAAGTTGTTCACCTACTATAGTCGTCAAACACCTTGTTCTAGACTGCAATTACGAATCCCCACCTAGTGAGGCCATCTGTCTATTGAGCTCCTTGTCAGCCTTCTTTAGGAACACATCCCAGCTGCTCCCCTCCCCACAATCCAGCATAGCCATTAATCCTGGCCTCACCGCACCCTATTGCATCACCACTTTAAAGTCCACTTCGTCCCCTCCCCTCCTCAAGCTCCTCCCATGTAAACAGCAGCGGCAAGGTGTACCCACCCCATGGATTGAAATCAATCAGCTTCACCCATCCATCAGCTCGCACATACACATCAAATGTATAATTCTCTGAAGAACTTGCAGGTGGGTGGAAAACGGTAACGGATAATTCGTTTTATCCGATATTTGTATCTGAGAAAACACAAATGTGGTAAGCAAAATCCGTATTCGAAAATATTCGTATTCGTATTCGAGAATATTTGTATCCGTATTTGAGAGTATTCATATTCGCATTCGTATTCGAGAATATTCGTATCCGTATTCGTATTCGAGACTATTCGATTTATATTCGATCCATTTCTATAACCCGTGAAAAATCCGTACAAATTTTGTAATTCAAAATTTGAATTTAGGTGGTTTAAAACCGGTAACCGGTCAAAACCGATAAAAATCGGCAAAATCGCTAGGAATCCGTTTTATCCGATATTCATATCCGAGAAAATCCGTATTCGTATTCAAGAATATTCGTATCCGTATTTGAGAATATTTAAATTCGTATTTGAGACTATTCGACTGTATCCGATCCGTTTCCACCCCTTTGCAGGTTCCGCTGTTCGGGAGAAGTTTGACTTAATTGGAGTACGAGGAGGCTAAGACTATGCGATATGGTTCCAATTGAACAATGAGATATTATCCTTGCAAAGTAATATTGAATGGAGTAAAATAAGGAAATCAGATGAGATCAATGTACAGATAGAATGTAGCTTTTGTAAAAGATGATGTACAAACTAAACAATTGCATGCATTTACCAAGGTGTATTTCAAAAGAAAGTTCAAGAACAAGAGTGGTAGCTATGAAAAGCAAACTATCCTGATGGTCCATTCCTCGGGGGATATTGGAAACATCTTTGGAAGTACCCAGGAAAATATTTCCACTGGAACCCTGGCAGACAGCCCAAGCAAGGGTGAAAACTCTAAGTCACAGAAGAGGAAGAGCAATACTCCTACCACCACCAGAAAGCTTAGAAGGAGCCCAAGATTCATAGAGAAGCTTGATGGACACAAGCCTACTGTCATTCCCACTGGGAAAACACCTACCAGAAACAAGAACAAAGGCAAGAAGGTCAAGCCCCAGACTGATCTGCTGGGTAACATCTTGCTTTCACCTACTTGCCATGCTTCTGAATTCCCTAGCCTCTCAACTATTGCCAAGCATTTTGATATGGGTATTGTTTTCCCTCAAATTCCTGTCATTGAAATACAGAAGCTGGCCACTGGAACCTGCTGCATTTCTCCTTCGGAGGTGACAGCCGCGCTCCTCCTTGACTCCAGGCCTGAAGATGTAGTAGGCCAGAGCAGGATTGGCGCCTGAAGTTTAGTCTGTCCCAATGAATTGGTGTTTTTTAATCCTTTCTTTGTCAGGGAATGCCCTGATCATTTTTGCTGTTTTGAACCTCCTGTTGGTTGGTTAAGTTGGTCGCAGTCTGTCATGATTGGTCGCACTAGAACCCTCAGTGGCTACTCTCTTATCATGCTATCAGTTGATTGGTGGTTTCTTCTCGCTGCGCCTGCTGTGCTTGATGTCCTTTGGTGGTTGTTTTCGATCCTGTACCCTGTTCCTGCACCTATCCCAGCTACCAATGTTCTAATTGTTTTAAGACCCAACTCAATGGGCTTTATCTTAGTTCCCTCTGGGCTAAGAATTTTCTGTTGTGCACAAACCTGTCCCTATGAGTAACATCTCTAACAGCAATAGCCTGGACAACAGTCCAACAAGAAGCTGGAATATCCTCAATTGGAACATTAGAGGAATCAACTCAGAAGACAAATGTACTGCTGTTAAAGAAAAGATTGATGAAAGTGCTTGTGCAATCTTCTGTATCCAAGAAACTAAAAGGGATCACTTTGACCACTCCTTCCTCAAAAAGTTGGCCCCCAAGCGCTTCAACAAATATGTTTTTTCTCCCTCTAATGGCAGTTCTGGAGGCATACTCATGGGATGGAACAGTTCCATCTTTAATGGTACAGTCATTGAAATCAACAAATTCTCCATCACGGTTAACTTCTCCTCCACTCACAATGGTCACAACTGGACCTTAACCACGGTTTATGGCCCCTGCCAAGGGCCTGAAAGAGATGAATTTGTTCAATGGCTCAATAATTTACACATTGACGATGAGGTCAACTGGATGCTGGTGGGTGATTTCAACTTCTACAGATCCCTCTCTGACAGGAATAAAAGTGGTGGTAACATGAATGATATTATGATTTTTAATGAAGTCATCAGCAATTTGGGTCTTCTGGAAATTCCCCTCAAAGGAAGAAAATTCACATGGAGCAATATGCAGAATGATCCCCTCCTGGAACAACTAGATTGGGTTTTCACCTCTGCTAATTGGATTTCTGATTACCCAAGCACTCTCCTTCTTCCAATGTCCAGGCCAACTTCAGATCATATCCCTTGCAAGATTCAAATTGGCACCACAATCCCAAAAGCCCAAATTTTCAGATTTGAAAATTACTGGGTTGATCACCCTGGATTCATGGATCTGGTCAAAATAGTGTGGGCTACAAATGTCAGTGCCTCGAACAGTGCCACTAGAATCACGGCAAAATTCAAACTTCTCAGGGCTGCCCTCAAAAAATGGAGCAGAAAGTTATCAAACCTTAACAGGCTTCTCAGAATTTGCAATGACACTCTAGAAATCTTAGATGCCCTTGAGGAACAAAGGTCTCTTTTTATACAAGAGAGCAACTTCAGAAAGATCTTAAAAGCCCACATACTCAGATTACACAGCTATAAGAAAGAATATTGGAAGAAGAGGTATACTGTGAGATGGACTAAATTAGGAGATGAGGGAACAAAATTTTTTCACGATGCAGCTACGGAAAGATATAGAATTAACACCATCACCAGTCTAATCACTGATGATGGTCATCCTGTTACAGAGCATAATGAAAAAGCAGCCCTTCTTCTTGAAGACTTTAGAAAGAGAATGGGCTGCTCATCTAACCCAATAATGCAGTACAACCTCACTCAACTGATACAAACAAGGGAAGATTTGGATTCTCTTTCAAGGCCCTTCTCCACCATTGATATTGACAATGTCATAAAACAAATGTCCCCTGACAAAGCCCTAGGACCAGATGGCTTCAATGGATTCTTCCTGAAAAAATGCTGGGACATAATAAAAGAAGATATCTACACTCTTTGCTTTGACTTCTTAAATGGCACTTTGAACCTGGAAGCCATTAACAGCTCATACATCACACTAGTCCCCAAAGTACATAATCCCACAAGTGTTAATGATTTCAGGCCAATCTCTCTGTTGAATGGCGTACTCAAAATTATCACAAAACTCTTAGCAAATAGACTTCAGGCAAGAATAATACCCGTGATACACACCAATCAGTATGGTTTTATAAAAAACAGGACAATACAAGATTGCCTGGCCTGGGCCTATGAGTACATCTATCAATGTCAACATTCCAAAAAGGAAATTATCATCCTAAAACTGGACTTTACAAAAGTGTTTGATACAATTGAACATAACACAATACTGTTGATGACGAAGCACTTGGGTTTTTCTAACCAATGGATTGATTGGATAGAGAGAATTCTTGTTTCTGGTTCTTCCTCCATTCTGCTCAACGGTGTCCCAGGCAACCATTTTCACTGTCTCAGAGGGGTTAGACAAGGTGACCCTTTGTCCCCACTTCTATTTGTGCTTGCTGCTGATCTTCTTCAATGTATCATCAATAGGGGTGAAGACGGGTCGGGTTAATCCCGACCGATCCGGCACCGAATCCGATTGGTACCGAATCCGACTAGTACCGAATCCGGAGAAAAAATATGGGTTAAGATATGGTAACAGCAATATCCATCTGAATCCGATACATCTTCAAGTTTGATTTCAGGTTAGTGCTACTATTTGACGTTTCATTTTCTTTTGCAATGGTAAAATAAAATCTTTCACATCAGCTATTAAATAGTAACATCAAGTCAGTGCGTCCTACTCCATTTACTGCACTGTATGCATTCCTTACAAACAAGTAGGGGTGCAAACGAAATGGGTTAATCCCGACCGATCCGACACCGAATCTGATTGGTACCGAATCCGGAGAAAAAATATGGGTTAGGATATGGTAACAGCAATATCCGTCCGAATCCGACCCGTTTTCACCCCTAATCATCAATAAAGCTTATCATCAAGGTCTCTTTGAGCTGCCAATACCCTCTTATGAGCAAGATCAATTCCCAATTGTACAATATGCAGACGACACACTCCTAGTTTTGAAAGCCTCACAGAGGGAGCTATTCACGTTAAAAGGGTTGCTGGAATCCTTTGCTTAGTCAACTGGACTACGAGTTAATTACAAGAAATCCTGCCTTGTCCCACTAAACCTCTCTTTGGAAAGGGCTCAACTCTTAGCCGAAGTTTTTGGCTGTAAACTGGAGTCCTTGCTATTCACCTACCTGGGATTGCCGTTGGGCACCACAAAGCCCCGGGTAGAACATTTTGGATCCATTATGAGTAAAACAGAAAGGAAGTTCACTTCCACCTCAAACTTCCTGACACATGCTGGAAGACTTCAACTGGTTAATTCTGTCCTCTCTTCATTGCCCACCTTTGCCATGTGTACTTTACAAGTTCCAGCAGCAGTACTTGATTATATTGATAGAGCAAGACACCACTGTCTTTGGAGAGGATCTGAATCCAATGCCAAAATGAAGCCCTTAGTAGGCTGGAAAAAGTGCTCAAAACCCAAAAACAAAGGAGGGCTGGGAATCATCAATCTCAAAACCCAAAATAAAGCTCTTCTTCTCAAGCATCTGGACAAGTTCTACAACAAAAAAGATATCCCATGGGTCAAATTGATTTGGAATGCTCACTATCCACAGGGCCAAGTTCCCCATGCAACTACTGGTAGAGGATCCTTTTGGTGGAGAGATGTTCTGAAACTCTGTGTCCTCTTCAGGGGAATTGCTGAGTGCAAAATTGGTGATGGCTCCACGATTCTTTTTTGGTTTGACCTTTGGAATGATAATATTTTGCAAACCAGGTTCCCACGACTTCTCTCCTTTGCAAGGCACAAGAATATTTCTGTAGCCAAGTTCCTGGCAAATAATTCACTGGAGGCTCAATTCTACCTGCCCCTCTCTGAGCAAGCCTTTCAGGAGTTCCAAAGTCTGCAAGATTTCATCCAAGCCCTACAAGTCAATCAAAATTCAAAAGACTCTTGGCAATACATATGGGGAAACAAAGTGTATTCTTCCTCAAAGTTTTATAACTTCCCCTATAAGAATATACGGCCACCAGCTCCCTTCCTCTGGATTTGGAAGTCTAAATGTTGCAACAAGCTCAGAGTCTTCTCTTGGCTGCTCTTCATGGATAGATTAAATACAAGAAATATTTTGAGAAGGAAAAAGCAAAAGCTTGAAGGAAATAACTATAATTGTGTCCCCTGCAGCAACATTATTGAAGAAACTACTTTCCATCTTTTCTTCAGCTGTCCCTTTAGCCAAACTTGTTGGCAGCACGTTGGAATTAATTGGGATTTCACAAGAGAATTTTTCGAGATGATGCAGCAGGCTAAAACCCAATCTCAGAACCCCTTCTTCATGGAATTCTTCAACATTGCGGCATGGCAAATTTGAAAGCAGAGAAACAACCTCATCTTTGATAGCAGTCGGCCTTCTTTTACCTCTTAGAAGAACTCCTTCTGTGAAGAAGCTAGGCTCCAGGCTCATAGGTTCAATGATGTAAAGTGTCTAGAGTTCCTCTCCTGTATAGCTCCTCTAGCCTAGTTCTCCAGCCTTCCCAGGACTTGCTTCTTGTGTAGCTCCTTCTTCCCCTGTTGTGTTCCCTTTGTTCAGTGTTGTCTTTCTTTTTGTTTTAATAAAATTCACAGTGGGGGCCTCCCCTGCTGTATATTTCAAAAAAATGAATGTGAGCAGGAAACGATAACAATCACCACTGTAGTAATCAAACATAGAATTCAGGCATACGGTGCTAAATAATTGATATCTGGAGCCTGATGAAAAAACCTGCTAGTCCAGACCACCGTTGTGCGCATAATGCCTCCTAGAATTCCCTCCAGCGCGGTTGTTAGCAAAGCGGCGAACAGTGGACTGCAGCGGGCGCGCCGGCGCAGTAGGGGAAGACCCTATCCGGATTTGAGGCGAGGGGAGAGAGAGAGAGGCGAGGGAGATGAGGACAACGACGAGCTCAGCGTGGCAGTGGCGGTGCCGCACCCAGGGAAGTTGGAGAGGAAGACGACGGAGTCAACCGGATCTAGTGGCACTATGCCCGAGGATGGCCAAATCCACTCGATCTCACCGTTGTACGCCATAAGACGGTGTCGGAGGAGGAGGTGGCGCGTCCATAGTCGAGTGAGGGATAGCCAAATCCATTTGCCTCGTAGCCCTCTTACGCTGTGGGTGAGGGGGAGAGGAGCCGGCGGCATGGGGGCGGTGAGTCAGGGAGGGCCGGGGCGGTGGTGGCAAGGTAGAAGTGGAGGTTGGCAGGTCAAGCGAGGCCTTCATGGCCCTAGGGCCACGCGGCAGTGCTCCATCGGGGGGAGAGGGGGAAGAGGAGCGGCGAGTGGTGAAGGAAGGAAGGGGGAGGAGGAGTAGAAGTAGGGCAAGAAGGCGGAGACGGTGGCGGTGGCATGTGGGGAGGAGGAGGCGGAGGCGGTGGCGTGTGGGGAGGAGGTAGTGTGTGGTGAGGAGGAGGCGGTGGCGGTGTGTGGGGATGGAGAGCGGCGCGGGATAGAGATCACAGGCGTGAAATGCGTAAGGAGGGTGGGCCCACCTGTCGGCACAAAACTAATGTGAGAAATGGTGAGCTGGCAGATGAACTATCAAGAGATAGTGGTGAGCCACCACCATCAACTTCTTTTTTTAAGTAGTAGAGATGAGTAGATGACTAATAAGCCAACTGAATTTTTCAACATAAAATAAGAAGGGGACATGACGTTTAATTGTACGACATTCTTGCCGCAGCTAGCTTCATTGTCCTGTCCAGGACTTCAATACAGCATGGAGCTCCATCAAACAGACGTGTTTGTGTTGCCTAATGTTTACAGGTTGAAATATCTCTATGCTAAATTAAACTCATCAAGAGGTGCATCCCAGACATGACAGTAAAAAAGATCATCTAATAGAAGAGAGAACTTTACCAGCAGCTCACAGTTGTTCCACATATAGTTCCATCGTAGTACAGTGCTGGAAGCCTATAACACTATCATTATTCATTCGTTGGTATTAAATTCCTTTGTTGAGCAATTGTCAAACAAATGTGAAAAGCAGTGGTACAACTTGCTGCTGTTTCCTACTCGTTCCTCTTTTGAGTCCCCCACAACAACTTCCACTGACAGAAGCCGGATTGTCTCCTTCCTTCCTTGATCTGCATCAAAGCATTCAAGTCATAAGATCTCCATTCCAATTTGGCAATTCCAAATCACAAAATATAGAAACCCGCAAGGATATCAAGTGATAAAAGACCCCTGCTTTGTTGCCGTCGTTGGTACAGAGGACGAAAGCGGCCATTGTGAAACGATGGTTACGCTGGTGAATGAGAATGGTAGCCTTGAGAGTTCGATCAACACACATGGAGCCTCCTGAGGAAGAGATCTCACCTTGTTCTGTTATACTCCATGCAGTGCACGATCAGATCGAACAATCGAGAAAAATTGATGGCAATAAAAGAAACAATCAAGGAGGCAATCAAGAATGCACTGCATCATCTGCATTCTGCAGCCTACGCGAAGCCTCCCCTCTGCTCGGTCGCTGACTGCAGTCACGCCGTGGACTCCGACGCCGTTGTGCTCCCATTGGGCTACCACAAGCACTGTGGCAATGGCGAGGAGGAGGGCGCGGGGAGGGAACGAGGAGGAGTGGGGGCGTATGCCGGTGAGAGGGGCGGCTACGACGGTGGCGTGTGGGGAGGAGGAGGCAGCGCTGCGGGGTAGGAGACAGATGCCGCGGCGACGATTGGATTCGCTGGGGATTTTGGATCGGGGAAGAAACGAGAGACAAGGAAAGCTACGCCCGCGTGTTGGCGTCGAACGTTTTTAATAGATAAAAAAAAAGAGTGATTGTTGAAAGAAATCTTTTTTGGGTTAACTTAATCCTAAATTAAGCCGTTTAAAAGTTTTGATCGGTTAAGCTAATCCTTTCTAACCCACATTGTTTGTTTGATGGATTAAATCTCTATCCATCTCTTAGGCTGCGATCGTTTTGGCTTCAGCTTTTAGCTTCCGTTTATTTTTCACTATTCATAAATTTCATCTTTTTCTGAACTTTTGGCTTTTTGTTGAGCTTTTTCGCCGGTTTTTTCCGTATTTATTTGTGTTATACGTAATGGGCTAACATATTTTTTATATTTTTTAAATTTTTTAAAATTTAATTGTGCTAAATAAACCTCTGTCAGCTATAGTATTTTTTTCAGGTAGCTACAGTACTTTTCAGCTATAAGACAAAAAAAATCCAAATAATCACCACCTTAACCCCGAGCCAAACTGAGCATGAGAAAAGCATGGTTATCAAACTCCGCCGCTCTGAACACTCGTGCATTAACGTGATACCACCGACCCGTTAGCATCTATGGAGGCCTGGGAACTTGTTTTGTCCGGCCCATGGCCTGGCCTCACGGACTGAGTAGGTGAGTTCATCGCCGAGTAAGTGTGCACATTAGCTAGACATTAGAATTACCTCTCGTCTTCACCATCTATTATATCTATTATTATTAAATCAAAGGTAAAGGAGTCATCACGTTCATTCTTAAAGAGTAGAAATTCTTATATTAATTGGAGAAAAAAGAGAATGATCCACACCGTTGATCATGGTGGGTCTAAATTATAAGGTCTAGATTAAAACAAAGAGTTCATAACAAGTACAATAAAAATAATTGAAATTCAAATTAAAAAATAAAATAAAATTAGCAATTTGATTTTTACACGAATTCCTAAGAAAATTTTAAAAAATAATTTAGAATAAAAATTAAACAAAAATTAATAATTATATTTGTATATGAATTTCAACAAAAAAACTGAAATTCATAATAAAAATAAATGAAAACAGCAAATTGATTATGATACGAATTCTAAAGTAAAATCTCTAAATAACCGTCCATCGGAATAAAAATTAAACAAATATTAGCAATTGAATTTGCATATGAATTCCAACCAATAAAATTGAAAATAAAAAAAAATTTACATTTTGATTTCTGTACAATTACAAAGTAAAATCCTAAAATAAATAAATAAAAATAGCAATTTGGTTTCCATATGAATTACTAAGTAAAATCTTTAAATAAATATAATTCAAAATAAATAAATAAATATTAGCAATTGGATTTGTACACGAATTTCAACAAAAAATAATTGAAGTTCGGAATAAAAAATACAATAAAATTGGTAATTTGATTTCGATACGAATTCCAAAGTGAAATACCTTAATAACTATAATTCTAAATAAAAATTAGCAATTAGATTTGTATATAAATTCCAACAAAAATAATTGAAATTCAAAGTAAAAATAAAATAAAATTTGTAATTTGATTTCCATACAATTTCCAAGTAAAATCCCTAAATAAATAAAATTAAATATAAAGTAAATAAAATTAGCAATTTGATTTTTATACAAACTCCAATAAAAACAACTAAAAGTTTAATAAAATAAAAGTTATAACAATAATAGCACGAATGGTATTGAAGGAAGCCACGAAAGAGTGCACAATGTCATGCTGCCTATCTTAGTCGTTCGATGAAAACAATGTTGTGCTACTCGCTAAAGTCGTTGAAGGGAAAGACTAAAGTCAAAGGAGCCAAGGGGTACGATGACCAGTGGTGAGTGTCAGCATTGTTGAAGAAGTCAGTGTTCAAATAAACTCAAATAAAGGAAAGCTTTACCAGAGAGGAGATAAAGTTTTGCATTCAATATGAGCTATAACAATATGGGGCATTCGGTAGCTATAAGTATGCCATCGCTGGTAAGAGGCACGACATCACCTATGATGGTGAGAAGATTTTTCATATTATTAGATAACGACAAAACCAGACATGCCGATATCAGTGAAGATGTGAGATTATTGTGGTTAGTGATGAAGCCACAACGACACAACGTTAAGGTGGCCAATATTGAAGAACAGGAGCGATCGACATGGGAGAAAAGGGACATTGAGCACGTATAATATCATGTATATTTATATACATGCATGCATTTATACAAATAGAAACACAGACATACAGAAACAGAGGAGCAAAGATCTCAATGTAGAGATAGCGCAACCATAGATATAGACTTAGGGCCACCCAAAAGAGCATGACGGATGTCCCCAGCAGAGATCAGCGACGGTTGCACTTGTATGCATGTTTGATGTTGTAACAACCAACATTAATCAATAATTGAGAGAAGTATAAGATAACTATGTGGTGGAGTACTGTATTAAAATGGGTAGCAGCTAAGAGATTGTATTGAAATAAATAACAATTAAGATAACTTGTGGAGGAAGAATAAGGGCATGCAGTTAACATGATCTATGCATGATAGAGAGTATTTACGTTTTTTAAAACCTCAATCCATCAAGTTCATATATCAATTACATTGCTCAAGTTGTATTTTTTAAAGTTTCTATTGTTATTTTCAATGTTTATGATGTATTAAAATACTAAATAGCCTATAAGATATGTAAACATATTCTCAAACATCAAAATTACATTATTTTATACTAAAAGCTTTAAAATAAATCTAACCGTGTAAATAAGCGGGCAACGTTGCAAGTTCAAAATACTGAATTACACATCACAAGCGCTTGGTTTCTGCTTGCGACTGGCTAAATATTGTTTATTCACAACCGAAAGCTCTACACCAAGTCACGGACAATTCAAATGAACATTCTCCTAATATCCGGTTCTTCGCGTGATGCACGGTACAACGAAACGAAGAAAACTCCTCTCATTTGCCTGACACTTGAGAAGTTGGTGGCGGAGTCAGAGGTGGAGGACAGAAAAAAATAAGATATGACGAAATCGATAACATAGATATCAAAAGGCCCATACGTGATACACTAAATCACTAATACGTCCACACAATTAAATAAAGTAGCAGCCCAAAAGCAACCGACAGCCTAGGAGAACGTTCAGGTAACATTCGCTACTGTTCTTCTTCCTCTCGCCGCTGGCTGAGAGTTTATTACAGTGAAACTTCATCTTTCTTGATGTGTTCATGGTACAGAGTGATTTGAAGATAAAAATCGCTGGAAATTCAAGGTATAATGAGCGCCATACCTTGCTATACCTAGAGCTCCGTCCCTGGGCGGAGTGTTGTTTCGGTACCCAAACGAGTTCAGTTTGCTAGAAGGAATGGTTCGCAAATCACAAGTGGTGCGGTCCGTTTCCCGTGGGCGCTTTTGGGGGATTCCGACTTCCGAGGCAAGAGAACCGGCACGCGGCACAGGGTAAAGGCGCAGAGAAACGGAACAGCGTCTGCGCGCGACTCGCACTCGCCCGAGTCATGCTCTCGTTCAACAACTTTTGGAAAGAAATATAATGTCACTTGTTGATGTAACGACCATTCGACCGAATCATCCCATTTTGGACGTGATCTTTCACAGATCTTTGATTGGGTGTACTTGGTTTTTTCCCATCTCGTTGACGCGTGTGTGGTACTCAGTGTTTGGTGATGTACATGACGAGAAGCAAGCAAGGATAACGCGAATGCCAGCAGATGGTCAACAATGTTCTTCTTTCTCATGGAACGTTCAATGGATAGTCAACACGAAAGTGCCATCCACTGATGGTTTCTCTTTTTGTGCACGTTAGTACAACGCAACAAGGTGATGGTCAACAATATTCTTCTTTCTCTTTTTGGCGACCATACATCAATTTTGATGGTAACCAGGTGAGAGAATTCTTCGCATGGTACTTTCAAGAATATGGAGTATGGTGTAGGTAAACCTAACCAATAACTGTTACTTTTGCCGCCTCAATGATTAAGCACGCTTCGTTGCTCAATAAGAATAGCTAGCAGGCATTGTATGACTGACAAGGACGGGCGGCATCCGGTAACGTAGCAAGGGTGTTCGTTCTCATATATCAGAGTTCGATGCCTAGGATCGATACGTACATTATGCCTTATTTAAGCAAAATACACGTTTAATTCCGAAACATAAGTCCGTACTTCGTGAGACGATACACTACTACAGAAAGCCTCATAGTAGACGCCTCATCACAGACGGTTTTGTGAAACCGTCTCTGATAAACACTATTACAGATGGTTATAATTAGGAGGCCGTCTGTGGTATTTGTCGCGGGAAAATGGATTATCACAGGCGGTTATTACCGAAGTATCACAGACGGTCTGTATTAAAAACCGTCTATGATAATCCCAGATTATCACAGACGGTTTTTAATAAAAAAACCGTCTGTGATAAGCTAGTTATCACAGACGGTTTTTAACTAAAACCCGTCTGTGATAATTCACAGACGGTTTTTAGTTAAAAACCGTCTGTGATAATGGCTAAGGCATTTATTGCGCTGCTCAGACCGCATCTGTCTTCATTTCGATCCAGATCTAGCCACTGCTGCGCACTTTTTCACTTGGGAGGAAGCTAGTCGATTTCAGGCCAGTTAATTTGGTGGGAAGAGGCAGAGATTGAGCTTTGAATATTCAGTCTTTCCTGGTTGCTCTAGATATGGTTAGTAATGTAAGTTATTTTTTCTTTAATTGCATTACAATTTAGGTCTAAGTAATCCATTAGTGGTTATTGAAGATGGTTAATTTGCAAAATTGTTGGTTATATAATAGCTGTTGTGTTTGTAATATGAATTGAGCTAGCAAATTAAGTCTCAATATAATAAATGCGACCGGTATATATGTAGTTATAATTAGTTAATCTAGATTTTAATACTAAGTTGTTATATATGTACGTAACGTAGGACCGAAGCTGGATGTATGCCGCGAGCCGTGTGAGTGAAGAGTACATTAATGGCGTTTCTGCTTTTATAAGAGCCGCCGAGGAGGATATGTTGAATAAGGGGGTGGAATATATGTGCTGTCCATGCACTGACTGCGAGAATTTGAAGATGTTTAAAAACCGAGGGCAAATTGTAGCGCACTTGATTCGGAGGGGTTTCAAAAAGGATTATACGTGTTGGACCAGTCATGGCGAAGTGAATGATCATATGCCGCCGGATGACATCGTCGGTGAAGTGAATGATATGCCCCCGGATGACATTGCCGGCGAAGTGAATGATATGCCCCCGGATGACATCGCCGGTGAAGTGAATGACATGCCGCCGGTTGATGTCGATTGTGGCTCGGATTCGGATAGGTTGCACGATGATAATCTGGATCAAATGCTTCGCGATGTAGAAGAGAACTATGATGAGAGAGAGTATGTTAAATTCCGTGGCTTGATGGAGGACTCAGAGAAACCTTTGTACACGAGCTGCAAGTACACGAGGTTGTCGGCCGTGCTTGAACTGTTGAAATTGAATGCAAGCAACGGTTGGTCCGACAAGAGTTTCATGGCGCTGCTAGGTCTTTTAGCGGACATGCTTCCGGAGGGAAATGAGTTGCCTAAAACCACGTATAAAGCCAAGAAGGTTCTTTTTCCGTTGGGAATGGAAGTAGAAAGAATAAATGCATGCCCGAACGACTGTATCATCTACCGTAAAGAGTATGCAAACATGCATGTATGTCCGGTGTGCAACGCATCCCGATACAAACGTAACAATCAATCAGAAGATGGCGAGGGAACAGAGGCGAAGAAAGGACCTCCTGCTAAGGTGGCATGGTATTTTCCTATAATTCCCCGTTTGAAAAGGTTTTTTGCAAATCCAAAGGAGGCAAAACTGCTGCGTTGGCACTCGGAGGAGCGCAAGAAGGATGGAATGATAAGACACCTTGCTGATTCCGCGCAGTGGAGAAACATCGATAGGAGTTTTGCAGAGTTCGGTGCAGAACCAAGGAATATAAGGTTTGGACTGAGTACAGATGGAATGAATCCTTTCAGTAGCATGAGCAGCCGACACAGCACATGGCCCGTGACTCTCTGCATCTATAACTTTCCTCCTTGGTTGTGTATGAAGCGAAAGTACATTTTGCTGTCGATACTTATCCAAGGACCAAAACAACCTGGGAATGATATCGATGTGCTCCTAGCACCGTTGGTGGAAGATCTAAAAGTACTGTGGAACGAAGGGGTACAGGTATGGGATGCATACAAACGAGAGAACTTCACTCTGCGCTCCTTATTGTTCTGCACCATAAATGATTATCCTGCCCTTGGTAACCTATCAGGCCATAGTACAAAAGGTGCCAAAGCTTGTACTCACTGTTTAGATGGTACCGAGAGTGTGTGGCTGAGACACTCACGCAAAACAGTCTACATGCGTCACCGCCGGTTCCTTCGGAGGGCTCACCCATACCGTAAGATGAAGCAACAATTTGACGGAGAGAAGGAAGACGGTTCAGCTCCAAGGCATTTAAGGGGACACGAGGTTTATGATATGGTTAAGGATTTAGATGTTGTCCTCGGAAAGGGACGTAAATTGAGGGTTCATGAGAAGAACACCTGGAAGAAGAGATCAATATTTTGGGACTTACCTTATTGGGAGTACCTAGATGTTCGGCACTGCATCGACGTCATGCACGTAGAAAACAATGTGTGCGACAGCTTGATTGGTCTCTTACTGAACATCCGTGATAAAACAAAGGATGGCGTCAACGCACGGCTTGACTTGGCTGACATGGACATCAGGCCTGAGTTAGCACCGACAATGGGATGTTTTATGTTTGTGAAATGTATCTGAAAGGAAATGAGATGTGTGAATTGCATGTTTTTTGTCTGTGATTATCTGCTTGTTTCAGAGGGCATGGCTAGCATTTCCTGAGGCTAGCTATAAACAGAAATAGATTCTGCTGGGGGGGAGGAGTATCACAGACGGTTTTTCATTAAAAACCGTCTGTGATTATGCGATATCACAGACGGTTTTTTATTAAAAACCGTCTGTGATTATCCGATATCACAGACGGTTTTTTTTTCGAAAACCGTCTGTGATAACTTGGATTATCACTGACCCATAATTTCAGACGGTTCAGAAAACCGTCTGTGAAGGCGATTTCGAACCGTCTGTGATGACCTTTTCTGTAGTAGTGATAGAACTGCATGCTTGTGTGTGACACGAGTGGGTGTTTGTCCTCTTGTACTGTACATTGATGAAAGAATCCTAACTCTTAATCAACTTGAAACTGTATAATTAAATTAAAGTAAACAGTAAATTGAAGCTAATTAAGTTAATTATAACACATAAATTACAAGAATTTAATACAGACTTCTAAAAATCATCCTAATGGGAAACTATTCACAGCATGTAATTATTCACAAGAACTTAATATGTATCAAGACCTAAACAAAATTACATTGCAATGGGTGCATTAAGTAGAGAAAGAAATAAAAGTTGCAATTGCATTCTTCACTATTTTGCATTCCTGTGTATTGCTCGACGAGTAGTGGCCCTTCAAAGACCAACCCAAAACCAACCATTTCCTTTTTACAACTGACAAGGCAAAGAGAAAACAATCTAAGGGATAATAAAAAAGAAAAGAAAATATTTCGCCATCAGAACCATTCGGTTTTAGAACGTCGAATCGATTAGAGCTCATCAAGGTTTCCAGACTGTTTAGGGCCAGTCGGTGCCTCTCGCTTTAGTGGGCCTCATCATTCGGCAACAAGAAAACTCAACGCTCACATTTTTACTGACTTGCCTTCTGCAATAAAAGCGATCCAAAACCTTCTGCAATAAAAGCAATCCAAAACATAGTGCCAAGCTCACCTTATGGACCACTGGTCCAAGAGTAGAAAACAAACCAAGAGAGCCAAGAGGATAAGGGAGGGGCAGCATTGGGAATGAATGGGCCAAGAGAGAGGCACAAGCTGAGCGCCTTCTTCCTTAAAAGCAAACACCAGCATCCACCCCCCCTTCATCTCTCAGTCGAGAGACCACCCACGACAAGCTGAGCAAAGAGCCAACATTGTCTTACTCAGCAAATCCCAAAGCCAAGCCGAACACCACCATTCGGGGGCGGATTTGGGCCCATGGCAAGGTGGGCTCTAGCCCGGGGTGTGAAAAAATGCAGTGTATAGCCCAGATATTTTTAACCCAGCCCGGGGTAATATTGTTAGTATCAGCCCAGGTAGCCCAATAGCCCATAGCATCCCGCCAGGCCGTCAGCCCGTCTCCGCGCCGCGTGGCCCATCACGCGCTCGCGCTTGCCTGGTCCAATGGTGCAACGGCGCACAAGGCGCGACGGCGCTCGCCCTCGCGGCCTCGCCTGGCTAGAACCCTACCTCCCGAGCCAAAAAAGCCGCAGAATCCCGAAGCTGAAAAAGCGACGCCGACGCCGCCGCTCGTCGCCTCGCCAGCTCGCCGATCCAGCGCCGCCCCTCTTCCCGGCGCCGCCCGTCTCGGCGCCGCCCCGCCTCCCGGCCTGCCCCATCTCGGATCTTCGCCGATCCGGCGCCGCCCCGCCTCCCGGCCCGCCCCATCTCCGATCTCCGCCGATCCAACGCCGCGTCACCTCCCGGCGCCGCCCCGCCTCCCGGTTCGTGCCGCTCAGCTCCCAACCCACCCCCCCTCCTGGCAGCCGACGTCGCCTCGCCTCCCGGGATTCACAAAGTTCGATTTCTTTCAGATTGTGGACACTACAGATAATTTCTCAGAGAAAAGAAACGTTGGGTGGGGTGGATTTGCTACATTTTACAGGGTAATTATAACCCAAAACAGAAAGAAACTAACAAAGTGAATGCCTATCCTCCTTATCTTACCAATAAAGCGTTGATTTCTCTTCTGAGAGTGTTGTTAAAACTTGTAACCATTGCAGGATCAGTTGCCCAATGGATTCATGGTTGCCATCGAAAGGCTTGATGAAGATGCAACAGTATTTGAATTTAACAGTGAATTTCTGCTTGCAAGCTTCAGCATACAAATCTAGTTAGGTTATTGGGGTGGTGCATCCATGGGAAAGAAAGGATTCTCGTGTATGAGTTCATGCACAAGGTTGGCTTGCACCAGTTCATCTTTGGTATGTTTTCCCTATGGCTAGTTATTTTTCATGATATGCTTCATTTAATTCCTTGTAAATATGAGCATTAATTCAAAACAGTTATGATCAAATGAAAGGCTAGCACAGCTCCAGTTTCATTTGATTGTTTGTTTGTTCTTATCATAGTTGATTTGGAACTATTCTCATTTGATCTAGAATAGCATAGACATTGCAATTATGTATTTCATCTAAAAGAGGTTTGTTGTTTGAACTTCTTGCAGACAAAACAAAGGGACCGTTACTAGACTGGTCTAAGCGATTTAATGTAATTAAAGGGTTAGTGGAGGGTCTTGTTTACATGCACAAGCACTCCATGTTATGAATTGTCCATGGGGACCTGAAACCACATAATACTCTTTTGGATTATAACATGAACCTAAAGATTTGTGATTTTGGATCAGCTAGGACACTGAGTTCAGACGTAGCATAAGAGCGTACAAGCAGGATTGTGGGCACTAGGTATGAGCCGCATGATATATCAATCATTACGGTGAGCATCACTTGTGTCCCGGTGTGCTAATATTACAATTTAAATCTCTCTTGATTTCAGTGGTTACATAGCTCCGGAGTATGCATCTCGTGGAGTTTATTCAGTGAAGACAGATGTGTTCAGCTTCGGCATCTTGGTTCTTGGTTAGCCGTGTTTTTCTTATTATGCTTTATGTTTACTTGTTTAGTATTGAACTCAAGTTTCATATCAGTAATGCAATTAGCCAATTATGATATACTGTTGTTATATTATGGTATGGGTACAAATTGGCGTTAGTTTTAGGTTGTTAGAGTTCAGCCCGGGGCTTAGCTAAATCCTGGTTCCGCCACTGACCACCATCACCCACAACCAATCACAGAGAGGAGGCAAGGAAGAGAAACGGAGAAGAGGAGCTATGGAAGTAGAGCAAGACGAAGGAGAGGAGCGAGGATCACAGACGACATCTTCGGGCCGACCACAACAACAAGACGACACTGTCGGTAGCAACACAAAAAGGTCGTCCCCATCGCCAGGCACGTGAGGACCACACCAAGGCCATCGCAAATGCCACCCATAGCTCCATTGTTTTCAGCCCGACAACAAGTAGGCCAAAACAGTCTCCCCTAAATCTCTTTTCCTTTTTTTTGTCAATAGCACAACAACACTGCAAGGCCCACACATCACACACCAGCACAACTAGCTGAGCAAGGTGGCCAAGGAAGAGGAGACCACCCAATCACAGCTGGCATGGCTACCATACCACCAGTCGTGAGCCTGTAGACACCACTGCATGCCCTTGAAGGGGAAGACATACTCCCTAGCACGCACATCCCCTATCGAGTTCCGTCACAACAGCGACAATGAGCATTCCCAAAACCAGGCATGGTAAAGAATAGAGCAAGGAAAAATAATAGCTAAATCAAATACATAAAGTAAAGTGGAAAGGAGGAATGGACCGTCCTGGTAGGAGTGGAAGTAGAGGTGAGGTGAACTAGTGGAGCCGAGGAACTGTGAAAGGAGTAGTCGAATTGATTGCATGGCGCTTGACCACGACCAAGCTGAACCCTAAGACCTGAACCGTCGGCACCAAGGCTGAGAGCCAAGGTAGATCCAAAGCGCAGAGCCGAAGGGGGAGAGCTCGACGCCATCGGCAAGCAACCACCGGTTGCGAGACCAGTGGAGCATCCCCAAAGACTCACCTGTAAAACCAAACCACACCACTGAAGAATTGGAGAATAGAGGGGAGGAACTTAAGGGAAGACACCACAAGGACTCACCAGAAGCCTAGATCAGCCAGTGCAACCGCAGCCCAAAGCCCAAGCCAAACCCTAGCCTCAAACCAGGGAAGGGCAACCATGCGAAGCTGAAGAGAGGTAAAGGGGCAAAATAGTAGATCCGATGAGAGGGAGCCAAGGGAGGCAAGCTGAGGGGAGGTGGCGCCCCAGGAGCACCCATGGCGGCGGTAGCAAGTAGATCGGGGGAGAACCATGGGATGCAAACTGAGGGGTGGCAGCATACCAAGAACACCCATGGCGATGTTGGCATATAGATGGGGGGCCATCGGTGGCGCATAGGGGCCAAAGCCGAACAGATCGAGCGGAATCTGAACCGGGAGAGGAGGTGAAGCCAAGAGGGGACAAAGAGTAGGAGAGGGAAGGGGAGAGGAGTGCATGTGGTGCGTGTTATGTAGGTGCGTGCATGCATGTACGTGGGCCGGCTGAAGGTGCGGGCTGGGTCAGTGTGTTGTGTGTGTGAGTGGGTCGCGTGCATGTGTTGGGCCGGCCAGGAGTACGGGCCATGTTAGTAGGCCATGTGTGTGTATTGGGCTGATCGGGAGGGTGAGTTGAGCCAATGGGCTACATAAGTCAAATTGGCAATTGCTTGACCATGGAAAATGAGAGGGAGAGTCGAAAAATTAATCCCGGGGGAAGACACTTACCTCACCAAATGAACAAAAAAATTAGTAAATGAAATCAGTTAGAAGCTGAATAGGAAGGGACTGACTATATAAAACTTCATAAATAACCCCAAATTATTAAGTATATATTTTTTAGTTATGCTTCTGCCTTATAAATGTAGAAGACTGCTAGATCATGTGATGGTCGTGCATTTTGTTGATGATGAATAATTATTATTTGGTTTTATTAAAATTTGCATTCATGAAAGTTCTGGTCGATGCACTTCAGTGGTTGAGTTTTCAAGATGACAAAATGACCACGTCTCGTAGTTTGATCTATCTTCTGATGGATGGTCCGATCGGTAGGTCTGAACAACAGACTTTGACCATGGCAGACTTTGACCACGGCAGATTTCAATCATGTTCGACTTTGACCAAGTCCAGTTTCGATCATGGCGGACTTCGACTATGTCCAACTTTGACCACATCTGGTTTTGACCGTGTCAGACTTCAACCACGTCCAATTTCGATCACGGTGACCACATCCGACTTCGACCACGTCCGGCTTTGACCACGGTAGAATGACCATGACAGGTAATCATAGATTTCGACCTTGAACAGTGAATCAGTCGTAAGCAATATTTAACTGGTCATAAGCGACAGTGAACAGGTCGGAGGTCGTAAGGTGATCTGCTATACTAACCAGTTGATGGTCAAAGCTACAGTACTTTCCATGGTTGTTAATACGGTACCTGGTTGATACTCGATAGTCGTAGACTTTACTGGTCGATACTCCATAGTCGTAGATTTTACTGGTCGATACTTGGTAGTCTTAGACTTTGTGATTAGTAGTCATAGATTTTACTGGTTGGTAGTCATAGATTTTACTGGTCGGAAGTCTTAGACTTTACGATCGGTAGTCATGGATTTTACTGGTCGGTAGTCATAGACTTTACTGGTTAGTGTTCTTAGACTTGTGATCGGTAGTCGTAGACTTTGCAGTCGAAAGTCAAAAACTTTGTGATCGATTGATGTAGGCTTCACGGTCTGTGTTCGTAGACTTCATGGTTGGTATGAGTGCTTTAATTCTTGTGATCTTCGAGTACCTTGAGTACTCATGTTGGGTCAGTGGTTGACTGATCTGTGCATGGCGGTCGGTGGTCGTTGCTACAGTACCAGGTAGGTACTAGGTGGTCGTAGCGGTTATCGATGGTACAGTACGCAGTTGGTTCTCGATAATCGATGGTGCGGTTACTAGTTGATGGTCATAGTCATAGATAGGGAGTGCTCGATGCCTATGATTCCCAAGTGTTCAGAGCAATAAGAATTCCCGAGTACTTATGGTTTCGAGTACTCGATGATATGGTTTCGAGTACTCGATGAGCTAGTGACCGGTCCATACACACCGATTGTAACCGGTCGAAATGAGTGGTCTGAAGTTGGTGTTTTAGAAAGCGATGAAATTTGTGGTCGTGGATGACCTATTGGTGTTGAGTGATGGTTAAAGGTGTTGTTTAAGTGTGTGGACTGATGATGGTCAAGTTGGGGAGAATTTGTGCCAAGAAAACGTTCTTTGGTCTTTGATGTGCAGGGTGGCATGGAGACAGTTATGGTCAGTGACAAGGACCGGGACTAGGATAGGGAAATATGAGGTCCAAGCGGTCGAGGATGTCACATGAGGTGGTCGGGCTCACATTGGAATACATGGAGATCAAAAGTGATGATGTGTGGAGAAGATACGGGAGGTGCGGTCTCAGAGGCTTCAACACGTGAGGATCATGCATGGAGAAGATATGGGAGGTGCGTTCCTGGAGGCTTCGACACGTGATGATGATGCATGATGAAGATATAGGAGGTGCTGTCCTGGAGGCTTTGTCATGTGATGGGATTGGAAATGTTATGGAAGGAGTCTCTAACAGGAAGGATTAGAGATATTAGAAAACCCGTATTTGGAAGGGGTTTCGGGTCCCTTGATTTTTGAAAGAGATAGGATTGCATGTCTAGGTTGTTAAGGACACAGTTTGAGATATCCGTATTTGAGGTGAACACGGTTTAGGGCTGTAGCATATCAAAGCAGGTAGACGCTAAGGGTTTTAGTCGGGGCTTCGAGGAAGCTTTTTGTGCTAGGGTTTTTCGGGATGATGTGAGGGTGCTTTGTAGCCACTAATATGATATAGAAGTAAAATATCAAATCTATTCTCAAAGAAAGTAATCGCCACTGACGTTGTCTCAATCGAAGCACCATGAGTTTTTTTTAGTGTCGCTTTCTTATGTCCTCGTCGGTGTGCTATCGCATCACGATTGAGCGATCTATGAGCACGGTGTCTTCGGTCGTCAGTCAATCCAACCAATCAAAGCACGATATTGTCTTTAGCTTGTTCTTGTTCAAGCATTCGAAGCGAACGAGAGGATGAAGCATTTGAGTGGTCAAAGCGATCGAGATTTTCGAGTGGAAGAAGATTTCGACTATCATGTAAAGGAGGTTAAGCGAGCAGTCGAATAACTTGCGGTCAAAATCTACATCCGGTAATCTAGATTGTTTTTCTTCTGGTTTGAGATTTGTTTTTTTAGATATCAAAAGGCGGAGGCAATCATTCACCCCTTTGATTGTGACATACGATCATACAAGTGGTATAAGCTCAACCAGAGATAGCGGATCTAGTCTAAGTTGACACCAAGAGTTACTAGACTACACAGGCAAGCTCGTTCTTGATCATTCACATAATTATATTAAATGACAAAAAATATATTCTTGTACCATTGAAACTATATGTGCATCAAAACTGTATTTCAAAACTAAATCGGATAAAAGAAATGGAAGAAAGAGACATGAGAAAGGAGCAATTTAGCTGAGAAGAGCAGCTAGGTTGCAAGAGTAACTATTAGGATGGCAAAGGAGGCCCTAGGCAGGAAAGAGTGGAAAGGTGTGACCATTTACATATGGCTAGAATATAAGGACCAACAAACTCTCACTCGGAAAGGGGTCGTACTTAAGTGCCATCTATATTCTTGTTTTTGACGGGCAGAAATGCTACCCTGCGTTACCATTTTCTCTACAATGGGTGTAATGAGTGGAGGAACCCAGGACTGGTAATGCAAATCCAAAAGTGGGGGATCCAAGACGTATATATTAATGCATGTGGAGTATTGGGTGAAGGGATAACCGGCCCAACCAACATGTATTTGAGGTCGATGGGTACCGGGTGAGGGTAAGAAACTGCCCCGGGTCACCAACGGAAAATATTTGGGTGGAGATTTAATAACGTAACATAGAAAAATGTTCTGTACTCTAAACTTGGCACCGCGTCAAAGGAATGCAGGTTACCTAGTTTCAAGAGAGCTCGGAGTAGTTATGGGTACAGTAATACATGCCTACGCAGCGCTATATGTAAAATCATCAATTCATACATGTCTCCTGGATTGGAGAACGTGGAGACCACTAGGGGCCTTTCTTCTCACCTGGTGACTAGTAGTCTTTTTATTAATTAAAATTTGCAACTTAATTTGATAAAGTAATTTCCTGAAAAGAGACGATTCTAGAACTTGTGATAAAGAAACAGAGAAGAATCATACAGTGCATCTTTGCGAATATTGCTTGCTGAGTACACTAGTACTCACCCTTGCTATTCCTTTCTTTGTTAGACCCCAGTCCGATCGGGGAGTACCCTGAGTAGGATACGGGATATGCAAGCATAGATGAGGCCGCGTGGAATAAGGGCAATCATGCTGAGGATTAGGGTGAGGTAGACACCTTATACGGCGGATGGGACGAGTAGACATCTAGTGGAGTAGGATTAGCAAGGGATAGGGTTTAAATCCCTGTCTCTCCTTTGTAATTAAATAATTTGTAATCGAGACTATAGCCCTGTGTGGCTAACAACTATATAAGTGCACAATTTCTATTTATTGCTTCTCTGCATGACTCTAGTAAGGATTTGATATTGTTGGAGCGGAATTCTACCGGGCAAACAAATAGTAATATGTTACTTAAGTGTTATTACCCTGGAGTAATGACACGGGGCACCACAATTGTACTTTAAAAAAAGTATGAATACCGGTTCTTTTTATTATCCTCCCATGCTGAAAACAGACTTGCTTTGGAGCTAGTTCGAGCAGCGGTAGACAAACTTAAAAAGTAAAATAAATTGCACAGTGTGTTTTTAAATTTGCACAAGTAGGTTGATTAGGTACACCCTAAACTTAGAAGTGGATATTTGTGTCTTCAAACTTGTATAAGTGGAAAATGAATAAAGGGACAAGAATGAAGCCAATAAAAAATACAATCAACTGAAGGAGAGAATTGAAAACTAATTCCTCTCCAATGGAGAGGTCCCAATTAAACTTTTTATGAAAGTTTTGTGCGGTAAATACCTGTGTACATAAGGATTTGCACGATCATTGACTACGTATGCTGCATGAACCCTAATTAATTAGCTATTGTTCTAGCACAAGGGAATCCCATTTTGGCATAACAAGTAATCCACTAATAGAAAATTAGCGAGATAGCTCTCTTCTCCCGTGAATAATACTCCATGAAGAAAGTAAGTATATGCTCTGCTCAGAATGCGATCTTAAAAAAATAAGAAGTCGGTAGTGGCACGCAAGTGTGATAACACTACACACACGCAGCGGCGAGCATCATACGACGTCTCTAGTCCCCAGGCCAGTGCAAAAGGGCAGCCAAGTTGGCCATGTCGTCCCCGTATCTATCGCCGTCACCTCCCTCCATTTGCTCCTGTTGCTGCGACTGCTGCATGGAGCCACCGGAGGCGTCGTCGTCATCCGGCGACGCGGCGGCTCCCGTGGACGGCCCTGGATTCTCACCAGCACCGCCCGGTGCAGCGGCGAGCGGCCGCCGATCGAACTGCTGCAGCGATCCCGATTTGGTGTACAGTCGACACAAGCTGAACTCGCTCCTCAGCTACAACAACGCAAGCTCACAAAACGAATTACATGGTGGTATAAATTAAGTTGCCCAGCTTGCACATACATACGAAATCATAAACTAACTAATGGATCGTGTGCAAATTGCAATTGCCGTGCGGGCTATTCCGCTGCTTGCATGGTGGGGTAGCGTATGGACGGATGTGGGCCTTCGTGACCATCTTGTTAATTGGCACTTGCTAAGAACCACACAGAATATGAAGCCTGGTTTTGCGAGTGGCTTTTGGACACTTATCCGGTGCCAAAAGAGACAGGCACAATCAAGTTGCTCCTGCCATATCTGTCTAATTTATATGGAGATGGACATGACATTGAGGCGTAGGCAGGTAGCTTTGGAAGATACTCCATACGCATGACAATATCTACAACGGCAACGAAAGCAACGTTCGTTCATTTTCGAGTGTTACCTGAGGAGGAAGGTTTGGTGGTGCAGTGGCGTGGGCGCTGGATGAGGACCGGGCCCCGGCGGTCGCGCCGGCGGCATCGTACTGGAACGCCCTGTACTCGTTCATCTTCCACTTGGTCTTGATCCCCGACGGCGCGCGGCCAAGGTAGAACACCATGGTCTTCTTCATCCCGATGGGCCGGCGGCCGGTGGAGTAGACGGCCCCGGGCGTGCCCGCCGCCTTCCAGAACCCCGACGGCGTGGTCCTGCTCGGCCGGCCGCCCCGCGCCTCCCTCTCCTGCCGCGGGCAGAAGAAGAACCACGGCTCCCCCTCGCAGGCGCCGCCGCACAGCCTCTCGTGAATCTCTGCACGCAGGTAAGGTAACATGACGCCGCGCGCGAGTTAACGTAATGCACGCGCTTCGAAGACACGCACCGTACGCAGTAAATCCTACCTGAGAGCTGCCACGGGTCGACGGAGTAGACGTCGACGACGGGGATGACGCGCTCGATGTCGTCGCGGCGGCTGTCGAACTTGTTGCGGAGGTAGAAGCATATCAGCTCCTCCTCCGTCGGGTAGAAGCGGTACCCCGGAGGCATGCCGTCTGCCATGTCGACCCGCGCGCGTATATATGGCGGCGCCGTACTACCCGGTCGGCAAGGATCGACACGTTTCCGGAGGAAGCCCTAACTAAGCCGGCGCGTGTTGCGCTGCGGCGTTTCTAACCAGCCACTGCTGGTCATACATATGGAAGCATACGGCCGCCGGCCGGTGCGGCCTGTGTGATATGTACGTGGAGAGAGAGGCTAAGCCTGCAGGGAGCTGAGCTAAGGGAAGCTGCGAGGTGAGTGGTTTGGCTGGTGTGGTGAGCTTGATGAGGAAGGAGGTGTGAGTGCGTGTGCGTACGTATATATGGGGAAGCCCGCCGCGCGAGGTGGTTCATGGTTGACACGGGGGGACGACGCTCAGCTCAGCTGCTTGCGGGGGCGGCGAAATTTCTCATGGCGTGGTGGGACTGGCTGATCGCTCGCAATCCAGGAGAGAGAGGCCAGGGCGTGGTGCTTAATTTAGTGGGGAGACTTGGTCAGGGCTACTTCTCATCGCCTTCCTCACCTTTGCAATTTTAGATCTACTCATATTAACTTCTAAAAACTATATTTCTATAGTATATAGCTTTTAATTAGAGAGTCTTTTCAAACAGAGCCTACTAGTTGACTGCAATACACACTATAGTAATTTCATTTATAAAGCTCTCTACAAATCTTATTTGCAAGTTTCTCTCTCCGTATGGTTTTCTATAAGCTATTACTATTTCGGTTTTGCTATTGCACAGGCGGCTGAAATTTTTTTATCTCTCAATCACCTGAAGTTGCACTCTCAATCACTGAAATTGCAGCCCCCTTAAAAAACACCTGCAACTTCAGGTGATACAAAGTGCACCTGAAGTTGCACTCTCAATCACCTGAAGTTGCAGCTCCTCTTCAAAAAATCACTTGCAACTTCAGGTGATTCAGAGTGCAACTGAATTTGCACTCTTGATCACCTGAAGTTGCAGCTCCCCCTTTAAAAAATCACCTACAACTTCAGGTGATTGAGAGTGCAACTTCAGGTGACTGAGAGATAAAAAATTTTAGTCGCCTGTGCAATAGTCACTCCCTTACTATTTATAAGCAAAAGTCAAAAGCTATTCGTAAAAATCAATATAAATGGGTTCTCTGTAAGCTATTGCTCTTTATTTAAATGCC
Source organism: Dendrocalamus latiflorus (assembly GCA_017311315.1). NCBI lineage: Eukaryota > Viridiplantae > Streptophyta > Magnoliopsida > Poales > Poaceae > Dendrocalamus > Dendrocalamus latiflorus. Next base: position 54,528,885 of record CM029664.1, on the reverse strand, counting down.
TTTACATGTACCTTTAAGCCTGGAGAACAGAGGGGCTTAACTCGGTTTGCTTTCGGAATTGTTCCAGTGACCTACGAGCTGTTCCAACTTTCAACCGGTGGTTAGCACATGTTAGGTGATCTTTTTCTATTGATTTTCTAGGATCTGATTGTGTGACCTTTTAGAGCTGAGTTTCAAGATAGCAATGATATCCAATTGCCATGCAAGAAAAAAACCATCATTCTACATGTAAAAGCTTTTGCTGTTGAAGCGATATCTCTTGCAACTCTGCTATTCTTTGGATCACACATAATTCTTTATATTTGCTCATCTCTATTTCAAACTCAAACATGTTTTCTCGGAACAGCTAGGTCTTGATAGTTTCGCTACTCTGCAAGAGTTAAAAAAAGAACAGATTTCTACAGAAACACACCCACAAGTTGGATTGTTTGTCAACAATCCACTCGTGTCTTGAATTTCGTCGGTCACATACTCACAAGTTTTATGTGGTTGTAGATCTTCACCCATGATCAGCTGACTAGCTGCCTGTCTGATGTGGTACTTACGTAACATTCTAGTATAGATCTGTTTATAACAACACACCCTAATGGGCCATCTCAACCCCCTAAACTCAAATCGCCATTTGCTACTCAACTCGACGACTCATGGACATGCAATTGTAAGGTGATGCCCACCACTCGCTTTGGTTCTGGGTGGAGGAGATGGACTATTAGGGTGTGCTGTTATAAATGGATTCATGCTAAAATGCTACGCAAGCATCATGTGCCGGTCAACTAGCTTTAGGTGGAGATTTGAAACAACGTTAAACTTATGACTGTACCAGCTTTGGGTGGAGATTCGAAACAACGTTAAACTTATGGTTGTGAGTCTAACGAAATTCGTGATGTATGTGGATTTTTTGCAAAAATCCCCAAAAAGAAACTGCAACAGTTTGCTCCATTCGTGATGTATGTGGATTTTGGCATGTCCAATGGTCTGAGTCAGCTAGCTATATGCATGTACACATCAGCATATATCCTATGTGGAGGAAAGAGAGTATGCAAAAAAAATTAAGCCAACTTTTCCTTAGAGCAAGTTTAATAGTATAGATAGCTGCTACCTTCAATACATTTCTATGTCATCAAAAGATAATGATACAGTCAACTCATACAATAAGCTGGCTATAAGTTGTCTCCACAAGAGCTCTCAATCATTTAATACATACATGGGTATTGATAATTTAATACATGCATGGGTATAGCAATTAGTTCTATAGGTACATGCATGGATAATGCCTCTTTTCCTGTGCTATAGCCTGACTCTTGCATGGGAGTCGGCTTGGCTCTCTCTCTCCTTTTCTCTCCTCTCCACATAGGACTATGCTGACATGGATTCCCTTATAGCTAGCACAGTCAGCCTTATTAAACTTGCTCTTAAGCACTAGTCTATAACGCCAAACGAGACAGCCTCTATAAATTCTGTGTGTGCATGTAAGCATCAAATAGCTATCCTTATAGATAGTTCTTTAGAATGCTAGCTTTAGTGTGTACTATATAAATGATGTGGAAGTCTTATAGTTAGTTGCTAGCTATAATCATTGGAGCCTTTACAAGGCTAGATTGAATAGGCATGGATTATAGACCAGGTACCTTCCGATGAACAAAGTTGACCGAGTGTCTTCTATGCTGCTTTGTGTTCTAGTGCCGACATAAGGACAATACACTACCCTTCAAAAATAAAAAAAAGAGGGAACAATACACTGGAAGTATTGTACTGGTACGAATTTTAGCACGGGCCACTTTCAGAGAATCTTACTCCTGGAGTAAGGTCATCCAGTCACCACTCTGGGATGGCTGTTGCGGCACATTAATGAGGTCTAGCCTTATTCGAATTGATTTATAGACACACCTGTAGATGATGGGATGCCATAAACGGCCCCAAAATATGGTCCTTTCCTAGCTTGAGCTGCTCTATGCTTTGCAGTGTACGTTTGCTGTTTAAGCTTTTTCACGATATCGATATCGAAAAGAAGAAAGAAAAAAACTGAAATATGAGAGGAACTACTACTGAATCAACTACTGGAGATTGGGGAGAGACTAGCGATCCTCGAACATGTGAAAGAATAATATGAATTCTTCGATCCCAACGGTGACATGTAGAACACATGCACTGTTCGTAAATATGGCATTGTAGTTATTTTCTTTTTCAAATTTGGTTCATAGTTATCTATTTTTGTAAATTTAGCTCATTTTCTGAACTCGACAGTTATGGCAGACAAACTCGGCAGCACATATTGAGTTACTATAGCTCGACAGGTCAAACGGCAGGTGAGCTGCCAAGCACCAATGGCTCGATATGCAATCAAATAGTGTTAATTAATCATGATTAGCAGTAATTAATCAATATATATTTTATAATTAGCACTAATTAAACATGATTAGTGGAGGCCGTGTGTCCTGCTGAGCATAATAAAGAGGCTAGATTTACAAAAAAAAGTATCTAGATGTCAAATTTTTTTAAAAATAACTACAGTATTAAATATGTGAACAGCTAGGACACAGGTCCTATGTGCATACGAATTAAGACAAACATTTTGTCAGCGTCTGCTTGTACTTTATACATGTCAGACCCGTGATGCTTAAAAAAGAATGAGAAAAAAATGCTTAACAATACACATACAAAAAAGGGGACACCATGCTAGCTAATATGTTCGTGTGTATATCTTATGTTAAAAAGATAAACAACATTTCGGAGAGACCATTTACAAGGTTTAATATATGTTTGTGATAAACAATTGACACTTTGGTTTAGTTGAATTTCAAATTTGTAATTATTTCAGAAAATTCAGATTTCCAAGTTGTCGTCAGTGTTCCTGGTCAGACCGGCCTGTGAACAGTAGTTTGACCGGTGGTTCGATGTGATTGGATATTGGGTGGCGGTCCGATAGCTAGGGGGACAACTGATTTCTAGTTGGCTACTGTTTTTTATTTCAGAGAACGTGTTTTAGAGTTAGGCTCGTGTGGTCCGACCAGATATGAGTGGCCGGTGTGAACGACATTGAAAATCCGGTCACGCCGGTGGACCAAGTAGACTGGCTAGTAGCTGGCGGTCTGACTAGGGCGGTCCGAATGGCCTAAGGAGAGCGGTCAGGCCAGTGCTTGTAGCCAGAGAACAAGTTGAGTTAGTTTGAAGTCGATTCATGGCTTGGGAGTTACGAGGGTTTGTGTTGCATTGCATAATGCATGTGTTTGACTAACGTGAGTCAAGTACATTGAATTTATGCTCTATATGGTTGCTTGGTCTTTGGATGTGCATGTGGCTTAGAGGACATAGCGATTGATGGCAATAGACCAGGGCTAGGTGAGGGAGCTGAGATTTGAGTGGTTGTGTAAGTTTGGGTGAGGCTACATTGCTCAAGTGGGAAGCACAGAGAAGACAAGGATCGTGAAGTGATAAGTTGGTGCATGTGGTGCGTCAAGTGATGAGGCCGATGAACGTAGAGACGGTTCTGAGGAGTTCAAATGCATGAAGACGTGATGGCTAGTCATTAAACACTACGGGATACGCGTCAAAGCATGTGAAAATGCTTTGAAGTGAAGGTGGAGACGGATTCAAGGGAAGGTGCCTGGAAGTTTCGTCGAGGGTATTTTAATAGTTGACCAAATACTGGATTGGTACCTTGATCAAAATCATGGCATGGAGAGGCACAAAGGAAAAGTGGTTTAGGTCAAAAAGAGCTAGAATTGACAAGTGGATTAGTCAGTAAAGAGTTAATGGAATGGGTCTTGTAAACGTTTTGAGAAGTGTGTGTGAGTGTGTAAAACCATGTTAGTAGGGTTGATGGATTTCCACGGTAGACTTAATGGGTTGGAACCATTAGGGTTATTGCTGGTTATTTAGAGGGGGAGGAGAGGATGTGGTAGATCTAAGAATTCTATATTTTAGTTTTTGCACTACCACCTTGTTTCCTTTTATGGTTGAGAGAGAGAACTTGAGAGAGGAAATAGTGGTGCTTGGGCTGCACCTTGTAATTATTTATGAGTATGTAAATCTCATCCTCCATTGAAATATATCAAAGTTTTATCTCAATCATGTTCTTTTTTGTGTTCTTGCTTGGTTTTGTTTATTCTTAAGCTAGATTTGTGATTCCATTTCGTGGGGGTTCTAGCCCAATCTCTTTCCTAAATTACCTTGCTAGGACATATAAGAATAGATCTGGACGACCTCATGTCTTAGATCCTCATGAGCAAGAAGTAATTTAAGTTTTAGGGTTTTAGGTGTTCTTGTGAACTAGATTCGATTCTCTTCAATTTGGTGAACGCGATCCAAAGAACCTTGTGATTATTGGTTTATGTTCCTATTGTCTTGAACAAGTATCATGCAAAACTTAGAAGTGTTTGGATGAGAATTGGCTTTTGACTCGAGAGGTTTTTCAGGTCTAGGAACAGGGGACCAGTTGGACCGACCCTCGACCTGTGGTTAGACTGGCCTACCGGTGTGACCGGTCTTAGGCTAGCAGTTGTACCGACCCCTCAATGATGGTATGATCAGCCTTGTGCAGCAGGTTGCTGATTTTGTTTGCTCTTGTTTCTAGTTTTGTTTTGCTTAGCCTAGTTAGTGTAATCTAAACTTGGTGACTATCTTAGTCACTCAAATGAAGATTTTGAATACCTTAGTGGAAAATGTTTCAGGAATCATTCACCCCTTGATTGCTGGCATCCATTCTACAAGTGATATTAGAGCCTAGTTAAGCTCTTTCTCGTATATCTTAACTGGTTTTAAGAACCATGGCATCAAACAGGTATTCCACAAAGCCACATGTCTTTGATGGGGTTAATTTCGCTTATTTGAAGGCGAGGATGGTACATACATTCAAGCTCAAGGCTATACAATCTGGGTAAAGGTGAAGAGTTTCTATGTTGTCCCTACTGATGATCAAATTACTCCGGCAAATCTTCTGGATATGGAGGAAAACAACAAGGCTAGGAACCTCCTGATTTAGGGACTCGGTAGAAATGAGTTTGATCATCTCATATCACTTTGGTAAACGATATCTGGCAGACTCTCACTGATTAACATGAGGGCTTTACAACTATCAAGGAGGTGCATTAGAACCAATTCAAGAAAGAACACCAGAAGTTTGAGATGGGGAGTCTTTGGATGAGTTCTTTGCTTGCTTTCATAAGATCCTTAGTAATTTGTGTGCTATCCATGTGGTCTATCTTGACTTTGAAAATGCATGTCAAGTCCTTTGGGCCATGGACATATTGGTTTTGGAGATGAAAGTCACTTCTATCAATGACACTGATGTCATGAGCGAACTCACCTTGGATATGCTTTACTCAAGTTTAAAGACTCATGAGATCGACTTACTTTCTCGTAAGAATAAGTTAGAGTCGATGGCACTTGTGATTGACCCTGCTAAGAGTCCTTCTTCTGGCCCAGTTGAATTTGCTTCTTCTGAATCTCTTTATATGCCTTGCACGCTATGAGTGATGACCAGCTTGAGTAAATTCCTAAGAATGACGTAGCCTCCTATCCACCAAATTCACTAGAGCCTTAAACACAATGAGGATAAGAAAGAGAGGAGGATGAGCTTCTATCCAGTGCTTCAAGTGTGGTAATCTCAACCACATTAGAGCGTATTGCCCCTAAGCTCAAGGGTAAAGAGGAGAAGGAGTATCGCAAACATCCACCACCTCGGGATGCCAAGTTGAAGAAGCACAACTACCGCAAGGTAGTTCATTGAGTCATCGAGCAACTTGACTTGGGTGACTTGGGACTTGGGGACTGAGGAGGAGGATAAGCTGTGAGGTAAGAAGAAGGCAGATGACTTCACCGGCATGTGCTTTATGGCGAGCACCTACGCATCTTCAAAGAGGATGATCTCTACAGTGACCTTGATAAGGTAAAGCTCACATACAATGAGATATCGCGTGCTGTCGTTCGCCTAGATGATGAGCTTAGAAAATGCAAAAAGAAAATAAAGAATCATGATTTCTTGGCTGAGAGCTTGAATGCTGAAATTGCTAGGCTTAGATCCTTAATTCCCGATGATGATAATTGTGAATCTTGTCTAGTGTTGCACTCTGAGTTAGACAAGCGAAGGACCATTTATTCTGATATTGCTAGTTAGATTACAGTAGCATTGGATAAAATTGAGAATATGAAAGCATGTTTTACTCTTGGCATCATTGTACATGCTTATGTTGTTGATGAGTTACTAGTCACTAGAGATAATAACCTTACCAAAGTGAAAGTTATTCTTCTTATTAGTTCCTTAGTGTATGCTTCTCATGCTAAACAACTCAAATATGCTAATAATCAAATTGTACAACTCAAATCTAGCAACTCTTCTGTGTGCTTAGAAGCTGGCGACATAAATGCCATTGACTTGTCTTGATCTAAGTGTGCTTTGCTATATTTGAAGCTTAATAGTACCATGAGAAAAATTATTGAATTAACTATTGAAATGCTTCACTCTAGGACTCTCTCATGCTCAAATTATCCTAAATTAACTGCTAAAATAAAACATTAACTTAAACTCTAAATGGCTTTACTGCTAAAAAAAGTTGATGCATCGTCTGCATCTAAAAAGTCTAATCCTATTGCATCCATTACATGTGCATTCTGTGCTGAGATAGGTCAGAATATAGATGAGATGCATGAGGTATTCATAGTCAAGCTTGATTAGTAGCTTACGGGAGTTAGAGAAGCCACTTGTGTATCTTGCGAGTCTCTTAAGGTTGATGTAGCAGTATATAAGGAGTGAAATGTTAGATCGGCGAAGAAGAGTGAGCGGAGATATCCTCGTCGTCCTCCTAAACCACCAAAAATGGGTTCGTGGTGTTGGAAACACGTCATACACACGACGTCATAATTGTTCCGCTACCGTGTCATCACCGTCTTCTTTCTTCTCTCTATTTTCCTCTACTTGGCTGAGAAGAAGAACGGTGCAAGTCGGTGATGTGCATTCGTGGTCCGACTGAACCAATCCACCATTCTGACCCAAGTTGCACCTGCCAAACTCGAGTCTGAGTGAACCATGCACCGTGCCTACGCCAGCCACACACCTTGGCCCGACTCTCGTACAACCCCCAACTCCCGAATTCAGCTGCCTAGCTCACCGGTTAGTGCCGACGTCGAAGCTTTACATCGCCTCTACCACCTTGCTAGCCCCGCACCATCACCCTGTGCCAATGTCGCTTTAACTCCATGCGATGACTTCTGCGCCACCACACGCTAGTTAGCCCACGAGATGCGTGCGCTCATCCACGCTGATGCCCACACACCATCTCTACAGTTCACCGTGCCCTATGTGCACCACCTTCGAGTAGCTATAAAGCCAAAGTAGTAGTGGTTGCCAGCTCTTTTTTCCTTCCCCTTCACTCCCTGAAGCTAACCGCACCATCATCAATGCCATCATTGCCTCAAAATCCAACAGAGTCGTCCACTTTCTCTGTCACCACCATGTAAAACCATAAAATTCCTCCTCTCCCTTGCCTCTTCCTCAAAACTAAGCTCGTTGTTGTGTTCCCCTCTTCTTGGCAATCATAGTAGTGCCCTTGCCTTCATGGAAGACCACCGGAGCCATCATCGGAACTAGTCGGGCCACTGGCCATGTCACCACCACCAATCCTTCGCCTCCATCTTTCCCTTCCCTCACCATCCACGTCATGAGGTGCGCCTCAACATGCCATTGCCAAATTTCACCTCCATCGACTACCATGTCCATCGTACTCAGCCACCACCGAGCTTCGCCTCATCGCCATAATCGCTATCACCACCAACCTTCCACACTACACCCAAGCCAAACCATCCTCACCAAAAGACTCCCATGTCTACTCCATGCTCATGCACTGCTATTTGCATAGAAGACCACCAAAGCTCACCACCGGTGAGTTTCCCCCTTTCCACGGCCATCACCCTTGCTCTACCTTTTTTTGACCACCCCAGTTTGAAGAATCTAGCCTTACCATTATGTGTTAATGCTTAGTTTTGGCAATTGATGACAACCATTTATGGAATCAACATTTTCCTTGAGTTTGTGAAAAGCTTAGGTTCCGTGGTGATAGAAGACTTGGGATCGCTTCATGTGTTGAAGATCATCAAGTCAACGTTCGGGATAGAAGATGGCTTCATGAGTTAAAGGTCGTAAAGAAGAGGATACATCATGTATTGATGCACATCAAAATCCCGAAGAGGAGATGATCATAGTTAATCATCAACTCAAGAGAAGACATGTTATGCATTTATGGAGAGCAAGTGAAGGATGCATCATGTGTTAATGCATATTAAGATAAGGACCCGGACTTGAAATGAAGATGTTGGTCACCAAGCTTCAAGAATATGCTCAAGGCAAAGTATAACTAGCTAGACTAAAGATGTATTCCTAATCTTTTACTAGTTTTGGTGTTTGGTTGGAAGACCGGATTGGTAATATAAGAGTATTATACTATTAAGACGGGTCATATCTAGTAACTTGAGTCTCATCATATGTTGATAGCTCAATTTCATTTGCTCTAGCTCTCTTATGGCATAATGCTTTTGATTTGAGAATGTCTTTTGCAAATCGTTGTAGCTCATGCATAATCCTTGTGACATGTGCTTAGATTTTTGAATGTGTTTTGTAAATAGTTTAAGCTCATGCACATTTCTTGTAGCATGTGACTTAGTTTTGCGAATGTATTTTACAAACGAGTTGAGTCAATGTACACAATCCTTGTGTCATGATTCTAACGTATGCAAATATGTTTTGCTACTAGGTGTGAATCATGCTTTGATCACTCTGTACATAGTACTATAATTTACAAATGTGCAAATTGGTTGAAGTATATGCACTCTTGTCTTTGCTGGAAAATACAAGGTGGTATGACCGCACTGTGTACGGCAGTAGGACCGGGGCAGTATCAGCCTCAGTGCAGTGGTATGACCGGGGGATCAGATTGGCTTTGTGTGAGTGGTCAAATTAGTCACCAGTATTACTAGCTCTATGTGAGCAGTCTGATTGGACTTGCGATACTACTGGGCATTTGTTGCTCGTAGGTATTTTCAGAGAGCACCATTTTCTGGGTTGTGCTTAGAGTGGTCAGACTGGCCTGCATGGTTGTCTGACCGGTGAGTAGTCTGACCGTCCTTTATGAGGGTGGTCAAATCGGCCAAGGTTGGTAACGACTAGTTTTCTAGCCGTTGCGAAGGTCGTAGTAGTACCGGCCCCCGCATGGTGGTACTTTCAAATTTTGGCTGATTTTTATTCCAATGGCTAGTTTCTTAGTGTGAGGTACAAATACCCCCTTGTGGCCAGTTGTGAAGGCTTATTCTACATTCCATTGTTCACTATTGAGCTAGTATGAGGTTCTCTACTCAATTGTGCATGTGTTGTATCTTGTGATTAAAGAGAGAAGTCTCTAGTTACATGTGTTGCATCTTGTGAGCAAGGAGAGAGGCCTCTAGTTGCATGTGTTGCATTTCGAGGTAGATTTTGTATCCACTTCAGCTTGTGCATTCGTTGTAGACTAGGGCAGATCGGTAAGTCTCCAAATACCATGGTAAAAAGGGATCATGTCAAATTGTGATTTGCTTTCTTGTGCTCAAATTTACATACTTGAAATTTATATTATTAGAAATTAAATTGATTGCTTGTCACTCTAGGATTGCAATCTTGACATAGACTTAGAGAGTTGGTGCCCTTAGGTAAATTTACATAATTTAGACCTTATTTGTGCAAAACCAATTTAATTTACATTTTCACATTATAAACATAGTTTTAGCCAAAGAGAAGTTTAAAAGCGCTTATTCACCCCCCCTCACCCTTATACAGTCCTCGTCGTCCTCCCAAACCACCCAAAATGGGTTCATGATGCTCGTGAACACTTCATGTGCATAACATCATCGTCATTCCGCCATCGTGTTGCTGTCATCGTCTTTTTTCTTCTCTTTGTTTTCCTTTGCTCAGCTGAGAAGAAGAACAATGTTGGTTAGTATTGTGCATTTGTGGTTTGAACAAACCAATCCACTGCACCAGACCTGAGCCGCACGTGTCGAACTCAAGTCCGACTGAGTTGTGCACACGTGATCGAGCCAGACCATCTTGCACCGAGTCAAACTGGACCCAAACTAGTTTTAGACTTAGTCCAACCTAAGTCAAACCCGTTTAGTCCAAGTCCAACCTGATTCCCATTGATTCAACTCTATTTAGTCTGGTTTAGAACCGATTTGCATAGTTCTATGTTGTTTTCCCCAAGTTAGCACCGGTTCTACATAGTAGACTAACCCTAGACTCCAGTAACCCCCCCCCCCCCCAAACATCATTTTTCACCCTCCATCTCCAAATTCAAATCTTTCCAAAGCCAATTCTTCATCGGTTTTCCCTTCTGATAACTTTTAGGCTCCATTTTCCCTTTTCTTTTAGTAGTGTTTTATTTGCAAGCGGTGTACCTCTACATTAGGCTTGTTTGGCTTATTCATATGTGTGTGCGCTGGATTATGGCGAAGAAGCCCTTAGGACAATGGGAACTAGAATTGATAGCCTTGAAGCCTAAAAAGGAGCGAGCACCAACTATGAGGCGCGAGGCAAGCAATGTTCCTTGATCATGTTGAATTTTGATTAGTTGGGTTATATTACGTATGGGTTAGTTTTTGTAATTTTTTTATTAATACTATTTGTTATCAATTACTTTTAATGATCATGTTTAAGTAATTAATGTCTTAATTACATTATTTACTTGCCATCCTTGATAATAATCTGATCTGATTTTCCTTGATAATCTTAGAGCTAGTATATCATACTTTAGATTAACATAGTAGTGGAGAAATAATAATTACAATCACTTACCGCCTGCCGTCCACCATCATGAGTTGATGTATCAGGACTTATACATGAAATGAATCATGATGTTTATGTTGGATCACTCGCTGAGATTGATGTTTTGGAAATACTGGTTGAGGGCAAGGATTAGGCAACTAGTTGGCTACATCCTATGCTTTTGTTGGTCAACATGATGGTGTTTGGATGTCTCGTCCGAAGCATATAAAGACTAAAATCTTATGCCATGAAATTGACATGATTGCTACCCATTCACGGGACCAAAAAATTGGACTTAGCCTACTACATTATTCCACTTCGTTGAGCCTACAGGAGAATGCTTGATTTCAGCAGTTGAGGGTGAGTCAAAGTGAACTTTCGAGTGCCACTTGCTGAGATACATAACAGTAGAACCCATGTAAGCAGTCAGCAGATGACATACAGTAGGCTTGGTGTGACCCTGACTGCTAGGATCGCTTTGATGTCTACTGGGTAGAAACTGGTGTTTTGGGGTTCTCTAACAGTTCTGTTGTCTCAGCTCCGTACAAGTTATGGATATCGTGTGGATAAAACTGAGCACTATCTGTAGAGATTAAATCAAATAATTCGAATGCATTGCGTGGCGGGCCGACAGGGGCGCGACGTGTGGTGAGGTGGTGGGCCAGCGGTTCCCAAGACAATCATAGCACCATACCAACTCAAAGTTCCTGTGTTATCACTATTTTATTTGCTCTTTATTTCACTATCGTATTTTACATGATATTGTTATTCTTTTTCACTTTGTGTAAGTACCATATGGAGCATGTAGTCCAACTAGTTGTTGTCTTGTGTACATTGTTTTATAAATAACTAGCATCACGACGGCAAAAATATTGTATCGGTCACAGTTTAGGCATGGGACTACCTGAGTCCACCGCTAGGGACAGCCCTCGTACAGAATAGAGTATTCGATGATGGATCTGTGCGGTCCGTAGGGGCGACCGATACTTAGTAGGTCAGGGGTTTCGTTTCTCAGGAGACCTAACGATTCTGCTCTTCTAGGACACGGTGTTCTAGTAGTGACTGTCCATGTTGGAGTATTCAGGGCGAAGTCACACTCTAGATAGAGTAGACTTTAGCTTGAGATGTAAAAAAAAATATAGTGTACAGTCTAGGTAAATTCAGTTCAGTTTAGGTAATATTTTTATGATCTAGCCCAGACAGCCTAGATTATTCCACCACTGAGCTCGGAGCGTAATCAAATCCTAGCTCCGCCACTAGGAGTATCCCTCTTAAAAGTGTAAAATATCACCCTTGTGACTTCCGGGTTGGGAAGCTTGTGTTCATGTATGATGCTAGTATTTTTCCATTAAGCTAAAAAGGGATAGCTACAATTTTGCTTTTATTCTTTCATGAGCAATTCAGTATTTTTTGTGCTTCTGTTTGCTGGGTGTGATTTCATACTCACCCTTGCTTCTTTTAAATTATTGCAGCATCCAACATTGCCGATCATGTTGCCGAATCCATGTCGGAGCATGACGACGAGAACTAGGCTTAGCATTATGGGAAAGGGAAAATAAATAAAACACACTAGAAGTTTATTTGCTCAATGTACTTCAGTGGACTTTTATATCACCAATGTAATGAACAAAGTTATTTTATTTTCAGCCATTTCTCGATGAATATGTGTGTGTTTTTTTAAGCTTTACGCTTTTATGAAATTGCTCATAAAACGTGTGATGACCGTTACGCCTAGACCGTATTTTGGGGCGTGACAATACATACATATTTCCATGTACGTATAACGAAGCTCTATAGAAAAACAACACTTTTGTCCAATGTATTTGTAGCTTAGGAGAGTACGGACTTTTTTTTTCTTCTACATATGCCGTCGGATTAACTAATTATAAGATCTCCTAGGACAAACCAGTAACAAGGATATCATATAAAAGAAAAGAATTCAGCCGGGTGCTTTCATCGAGTCAAGTTCCACAAAAAGTAAGGAATTGGACGATTTGGGTTTACCCCAATTGAGATGCATACTTTAACACTGACCGGTGCCGTAAGCTGCAGGGCGTGTGAAAAGCCCACCCTTTTGCCCCGGCGAAACGCGTCGTCAGGTCTTCGACCAGCTACTGCTGCGTGCTTGGTAGGCATTGGAGCTCCCGAATTCAAGGCGCACGCGCGTTCCTACACGATCTCAGCACGTACTAATACAAACTGCCTTATCTTTTCTTTTTTCAGTTTTAACAAGTCAAGCACTAGGATCAATAGTTAATCATGCATGAGAGTATTGTTAATCAGCAACTGCTAGACTGGGCACACAGTTTCTGCTTTCAGATGTACTACCATGCTTCGGGGTGCTCATTGGTTTTTTGGCCTTGAGGCATATTTGAAGCAGTTTAGCACTGTTTGAGTCTTTTTTTTGTATTATAGCTATGATAAATATATTAAAAATAAAAAAAATAAAAAAGTTCCTCGTCAAGTACAAAGCAAAGAAATACGGAAAGAAGAAAAGACAAAAAAACTAAAAAACTAAATTAAAAAACTAAAAATTAAAAACTAAAAGTATAAGCCAACTTGAGCGGAACCTAAAATAATGCATCTGAGTTTTTTTCCTGACCCAGTTCGATCGGCATTAGTCTAGAACTAGGATCAATAGTCGGGAATGGTAGCAATCAACAAGCCCACGGCTTGGCTTTATCTCAAGTACTTTGAACTAGTCTTAGTTGACATTTTCTACTTATACTTAGGCTCTAACTTATATTGCTATAATAATTAGCTTTAAACGGTACGTTTTTAAGATGGATCTATAGAAAAAAATTGTAGTAGATATTATATTAAGTTCAGTTATACCGGTTAAAATCATATGCAACTATTTTTCTCTACGTACTATCTCCCACGAATAAGCAGAATTAAAAAACTATGAGCTAAAATTAAACCCACAGTCCAAAAAAAATCCTACTGCTGCCTAACCTGGCTTGCGAACCTCGTTTAGCATGGCCAACTATCTCCTATAGGACCTAGTTCATCCCAGCCATGTTAATGTTCAAGGCGAGTGCTTGAAGTGACAATATGGTTATGAAAATCATATGCCCGTGAAGAAATACAGCATATCCTGTTATAAATAATATGGTATAAGCATAAATTTGTATTTAATTCCAGCATAATTAAGTATTATCAAAACACATTTTCAACAGAATATAAATGACATAAATTGCGCATATATATATATGTAATTTTACCATATCATTTATACAAAAACATATATTTATCATATGAACTAAAATCATAGCTGGAATGCCAATATAAAACATTCTCATGAACATTGAAACAGCTAGGATATAGCAAGAATTTTAATTATTGATTATAGCTCTCAGATGTAGGGTTACACAAGATATAATCTTGGCCATCCTGCTACTGTGGTCTATACTCTTCACTAATTGAATATAATAAGTGGGATTCAAACTTGAGCTCTTAAGAACATTTTGACAATCTTTATTTAGATTAACAGCAGCATAAACTTTCGGCCAGCAAATAGGACAAAGCCAATGTAATCATCAAACAACACCTAAGTTAGCCAAATAACTTGATATACTAACAGAGAGAAGATCACAAATTTATCAAGTTATGCAATAAGCCGAATTGGCTAACAGAGGTGTATGAATCAAGATTACAATGTATGTAAATTCTGAAAGAAATTAACTACAGGACAGAGAGCCAATTAACAATAGCAACAATGATCTAGAGCTCAAGTTTAGACATTCAATCTCAGTATTAGACCACATTTATCCTCATCGAGCTTACACTGAGCCACAAGCAAACTATGTCTCCCAGTACTAGAGCATGTAACAGAGACAAATGAACTAGCACAGCTCACACAGTTTGCAGTAAGAGGAGCAGAAAACTCACAGTGCAGACGGCACTCAAAACCGTTTAGAAGTGAATTAAGCCGGTGAAGATCAACAAGAACCGGGCAAGGCACACCTAAGGGTGCTATCCTAGAAAACCTAGCACCCCTTTGTGCTGCCGCAGAAGAAGAGTGTGGTTGACAGAGATACAATGCCCACCTTTGTCGTTAGAAAATCCCCAATCCGACAAAGCTGAGGTGAAGAGGATGCCGCACAAGAACAAGAGAAGCATTAGCCAAGTGTGTCTCTTTGCCGAGCACCAGGGGCCTCAAACCACCACCAAGACCAGCAAATACTAGCCAAGAGGAGGTTCCAAAGGCAAAAGCCAGGACCAAATCGGGAGGAAGAAGAAAGAATGGAAGAGAAAGGGGTCACGCTTTTTCGATACATCTCACGGAAGGAGGCGGCCTGCTTAAATAGCCGAGAGCTGAAGGCAAAGGGGAGAACGCCGCGGTGGCATTCAACAACTGGAGCCGAGGCTCCCAGGCCACAAGCGTCGCTAGCTCCCCTCCATATGCTGAAACTACCGCCGCCCCTCCTGGGAGACCGGATCTAACAAGAGAGCCACACAGGAGACCGGATCTGGCGGGGACACCGTCGCGAGAGCCGTCGCCATCCATCCGAAACCGTCACCGCGAAAGAGAAGCACCGAACGAGATGCCCTGGGTCTCCTCCCTTATCCTTTCCGTTCGGCCCACCGATAGGTGGGCCCCACATTCCTGTTCCTTTTTTTCTTTTTTTTCCTTTTCAATTGAGAAATTGCCGAAATACCCCTGAAAAACAATATATCCACCCTTGCATTGTAAATTATGTCCTCCAATTACCATGACATGTGTAGCGTACAACACATGCACAACATCGTACTTGACCGATTCATAAACTGAGCTCATCATTAAACATCCCAACAATACTGAACGAACAATGGCGGTAAAATCTGGCGGGCATTTAACACAGTCCAGACCAGGGGCGGAACCACTCCTCGGGCAGAATAGACTTCAGTCTAAAGTGTGGTAAAATATCTAGTGTATAGCCCGAGTAAATTTATTTTAGCCTGAGTAACATTTTCATGGTCCGACCTAGATAGCCTAGGTCATTTCACTATTAAGTCCACGGCGTAACCAAATTCTCGTTCCGCCACTGGTCTGGACACCGATTAACCACGGTCCATGGAGTGCTAATCTTCGTGTCCATGTCGCCATGACATCCGGCACGACTGCTGTTCTTCACCCTCCCCTCTCGGCTAGGCAGCGAACGGGACCGAGTCGTCCTCACGAACCGATCCGCCCCAGTCCTATCCGTAACATCCGTTTACCCCATGGCAGTACATGATTATTAGCAGGCACCAGCTCACCTCGACGACGACGCGCGCACTGGCGTACGAGTTACTTAGCCCCCTAGGCGGCCGGGCGGGCGGACGACACCGAGCCCAGAGGAGACCGTGCTCGTCGCGGCCGTGTGCTCGCCGCGCCCGCGCGGCTATGCTGCTGAAGCGCTTCAGGCCAAGCCGAGTCGCCGTCAATGCGGCTGGGATTTTGCCGCATCGCTCAGCGCGCGGGGCCCTGTTTTGGCTTCTTACTTCTAACATTTGGAAGACAAAAACTATTTAGAATAAGTTAGTTTTTTAATATGGCTTTTTTTCATTTGTATTATTCGTAGAGATGTTTTTTTTAAATTTTTTTAAAAAAACAGTTAATAGCCACTGCTATAGTGCTATTTTATCTAAAAATAACAATTATCAGAAAAGGCCGAATCAAACGGCCCTAGGCGCCAAGAGCTGCTTGCACGCCGTGCAGCGCGCCGCAACGCGACCAAATCTACGTGTTTTGATGGACGGATGGGCCAATCCAAAGTCACCGGATCGGATCGAACCAAACGAAAGGACGACGGATGAGACGAGTACTGGGAGGAGAGGCGTGGGAATCTTGAACCGCGGAGTTCACACCGGAGGACCGTGCGTTGTGGGACTTTGAACTCCTGTCCGTCGGAACTGGGCCGGGCGGTGGATGCGTCGGGAACAGAAACGGCACAACCGGGTGCTGTCTGTGCGGCTTGGTGGACGGCGACCGTACCTGGACATGGTCGCTACACCGGTAACAGCTGCTGGTTATCCGGAATACCATTGTGCCTTTTGTAACGGCCTTATTTTTGGAATCGTTAGACACAACTGTCTAAAATTATTTAGCTGCGAGTATCGTAAACGAGTGTACATCATTTCTAATATAAGATTAAGCATTAAAATCAGACTTTATTACAAAATTAAGATTTAGCAGCCAAGTTTTACATAGCGAGGCGTGCGGTCTGAGTATAGAATAAACTCTAACACCAAAGTCGTCTACAGCGTAGTACTCCTCAGCATCATCTTCGTAGATTTCTTTGTTTTCTTGGCAAGCATCTTCTGGTTATGATTTTAGAAAGCATGAATACAACCAACCGTACTCAACAAGTCACATGTGGAAATCTATATAACTACTTACCAGGATTTCCAAAAGATGGGGATATAACTTTTTTTATAAGTATTTGTGAATGCAATTTTATTTGCAAACATTTTTAAATACAGA
Organism: Dendrocalamus latiflorus; assembly: GCA_017311315.1. Taxonomy (NCBI): domain Eukaryota; kingdom Viridiplantae; phylum Streptophyta; class Magnoliopsida; order Poales; family Poaceae; genus Dendrocalamus; species Dendrocalamus latiflorus. Next base: position 54,511,654 of record CM029664.1, on the reverse strand, counting down.
AGAATAATAACTTCTTAAGGAATTGGGGTTTCAATAGCTTGGTTACTAACCTTCAACATTTCCAAATTGTTTCCAAGTCTACTTATGCTTCACTATTGGAATCACCTATTAAACACAGCTTCGTTAACCAGAAGCGCAGCGTATTCGAATACCGCATATTATGACTCTGCGGAACTGCCCAACTTTACCTACAAGATTTCTTAATTCCCGCGTCCGGATTCAAAAAAATAAGGTTGTTTCACTGCTCATCTCTTTATGTAGCCTCTAACCAATAGACTAGGTACCTCCTGTCATGGAATACAGTGGCCTGACAGAGCAGAGCCTACTGTTGTGAAAGTATGGTTTTACCATTTTCACACCATATTCTTATGCATGTTGTTTCCTCTTCCAGAACAGTATATCATATCCTTATAGTAGATATTCAATCGATTTGAGTAGTTACTAAATCAGATTTGACAAGTCAACGCTTGTAGTTGAGCGGTTACTATGTTCTTTACTTAGTATAAGATTCCAGTTCCTACTTTTTATCCACCAGGTAAGCATTTATTTTTGTCATATTAATAAAATAATAGGTTATTTCAAAAAGAAATCGTTTGGTTGCTTCAAATCTGTGTGGTATAGAAGCTGAAGTGCGAAGGTGAAGGAGGTGAGGTCGTATCATCTGGTTCATAGAAAATAAGGGATCTGCACGTGTTTTACTTGTACCGTTCTGACTTGTCAGTTTATTTCTCACAGGACAAATTTGTGAGCCATCGTAAGAACGGAAGAAATTAAAGGTCAGAGTATTTCTTGTGGAACAATCAAATCATGAAGGTTTCTTCTTTTCTTTATGTTTTTAGAGCGAGAGGATAAACCAATGTTGGAGCTAAGGGTACAGAAATGGTACAAAAATGTAAAGAAATACACATTGCATCAACAATGCATTTTCATCTCATGGCAATGAAGAAGCCGAGGCAACCAAGCACATATTATAGTTAGAAACCACTGGCAAAATATGAAACCAAGCACATATTTTAGCCTCCACTCGCTGTTGACATTTAGCCCTCGATGGCCCCAACAAGGAACGCTCTGCAATATTGTTCTGCAGACATCCATTTCAATTAACTGTCTTCAATTTCACTACGTCAATGAAACAACTGGCCATTTTATGCGTCAAGCCCTTGACTCTGAAACCAGACAAAGACGCAGGCCCTGCGTTTTTGACAAGTGAACTCGCTCGCTCACTATTATTCAGAGTTGATTCTTCAACTAAAGCTGGCTGCAGTTGTCACTCTACACTGACACTCTACACAGCCATCACCCAGTGAATCCAAACACGAGGGACTCAAACGAGGCTCAGGAAAACGAAAAGATGCCTCTCAGTCCCGTCCTTTTCCTGCTCTCTGTGTTCCTGTCCCAACCATCCTCCCTATACTTCCCCTGTAGCCAGGCTTGCAATTTAACCGTAGCCAGGCTTGGTACTAGGGGGCGTCCAGTCAGCCGTTCCATGTTCCAGCTCTTCACTGACATGCCATAGTGCCATGGCTATACACTGTAGACGGCACAGGCGTCGCAAACAGCGTAGTGAAAACAAGACCAGGAACTGGATGACTGACTAGCCGACCGACTCACTAATATTATGTTTCTGTTTATTTGAAGTTCGCCTTAGTACACAATGAACCTTGGAGGAACATGAAACGTAGAAATGAACGTTCTGCCATTTTGCGTTTGTCGATCGCCAGAGTCGTCCAGTGGTGATACAGCTACAATAAGATTTAGTAGTGTATTCCCTCTTTTATGTACTAACATCAGACTGATTACTTATGGATATCCATGGGAAAGCTTCATTAGTGTCGCCGCCGCATGGGCAAACGAATTCTACAACTGAAATAAAAACTACACGAAAGTATGATGATACTTGTACTCCTTCAATTGCTTCTGTCTATTTGGACGAACTGCTGCACCACCCCCCTGGCTGCCAACACTAGCCCCAGCTTTGGTCCAGCCGATGTGACAAGGCTGTATTCACAATGAAAATCCAATCCACTGCGAAGTGTGAAACAAATAACAGACTCAGCTTTGGTCGCAGGGCCAAGCACCAACTCATTTTATCTTCTATTTATCGAATTGCTACTACATGGAATGGAATTTTGGAATAAGCATGAACCTTCTAGACTGGCGCAACGCAATACAGAATTTTGATACAAAGCATTGGTGTAATGGGCCGCTGGGCCGGGTTGAGCAGGCTACAACATCAAATACTTTGGAGTTTGCACATCAGCCTACAGGAATTTTGCCCGTTGTCCTAGTGGGAGAACCACCAGATGGTTTGGATATGAGATCGGTCGAATAGAGGGGCAGCTCCTGGATAGTAGAAAGCCAATCCCCACACATAATGTTATTTTTCTATCTAAATATACTCTTAATCAATTCGCAGCTTATGAAGCTGGGAAGAGGTGACAAGTATGTCTATCATTTTTCCAACCAATTGGGTGTTGTCTAGTGGGATCTTCTAGGTCTAGATCTGAGGGTGTGTTCTTGTTCGTATTTGCGAGAGAAGAGTATTAGGGTTATGGGTACCGACCGTCCGATTGCGTGGAGGAGGAGCTGGCCATTGCGGGTTCGTCGGTGAAGTCTGCACACGGGCAGCGACGGTCGGAGAAGAGGACGGTGGCGGCGGCGGCGGCGTAGATCCGGTGACGGGGACAGCGATGGAGCTTCCCGCCGCTGACTGCGCCCCCTCTAGATCGGTCTAGGGTTTTGTCGGGTGGGGATTGCGGCTCAGGCGAACCTCGTGAGTCGAGCCGCCGGCCCCCACCCTCTATTTATTGCGCAGCGCGACGGGGGCCCATTAGCCAAGAGTTGGGCTAAGCGCCCCCGATCAGGGCGCGGATCAAGGTCCGATTAGCCGTTGGGCTAATCGGTTGAGATCAATCTAACATTCTCCCCCTTGATCTCAATCTATGCTTTAACTTTAATTACTTTTGACTTTACTCATTCCATCACAGATTAGTGCACAGAACATGTCTCATCGTCACGGTCAATCGCCGATAGATTTAACAGCTACAATACACTTCTCTGTTCTGAAATAGTTACTTTAATCTTTTTTTGGGCCATCTTTTAGTCCAGGAATCATAGGCTTTCCCTTAAACCCATGCCGGCTACATGTTCTCTGAACGCGTTGGGTGGTAAGCCTTTAGTAATCGGATCCGCTAACATCTTTGCGGTACTTATATGCTCAAGACTTATAATTTGATCCCGAACTTTATCTTTCACAACATAGTACTTTATGTCAATGTGTTTGGCAGCACCACTTGACTTATTGTTGTGGGCACACATTACTGCGGGTTCATTATCGCAGTACAACTTAAGTGGTCTATTGATGTCGTCAACCACTTTTAAACCGGGTATGAACTTCTTTAGCCAATTCACCTGCCCCGTAGCCTCATAACATGCTACAAACTCAGCATACATTGTGGACGATGTAGTGACGGTTTGCTTTGAGCTTTTCCACGATATAGCTCCTCCAGCGAGAGTGAACACATATCCGGATGTGGACTTTCTATCATCTCCCGCATAATCAGAATCTGTATACCCCACTATATGGAGTGAATCTGATCTTTTGTATGTCATCATGAGGCCTTTTGTTCCTTGCAAATAACGCAAGATTTTCTTTACCAATTTTCAATGTTCTATTCCAGGATTGCTCTGCAATCTGCCAAGTAACTCGGTAACAAACGCTAAGTCAGGGCGAGTACACACTTGAGCATACTGCAAGCTTCCGACAGCTGAAGCATATGGAACCGATTTCATTTGTTCGATCTCGTACTGGTTCCTGGGGCATTGATAATCCCCATATCTGTCGCCCTTGACTATAGGTGCAGGTGAACGACTACATTTATGCATACCAAATTTCTTTAAGACTTTCTCTATGTATGCCTTTTGTGACAGTCCCAATGTCCCTTTGTTTCTATCCCAGTGAATTTCGATCCCTAGAACGAACGAAGCTTCACCAAGATCTTTCATATCAAAGTTTGAGGACAAAAACTTCTTTGTCTCCAGTAGCAGACTGACATCACTACTAGCCAGTAGAATATCATCCACATACAGGATTAGGAAAATAAACTTCTCATCTTTAAACTTTGCATAAACACAGTTGTCCTCTACATTCTCTTTAAACCCAAATTTTCTTATTGTACTGTCAAACTTCAAGTACCACTGTCTTGAAGCTTGCTTTAACCCATAAATCGATTTCTTTAGGCGGCATCCCATTCTTTCATTTCCTTTCACGACAAAACCTTTCGGTTGTGCCATGTAAACATTTTCCTCCAAATCCCCATTAAGAAATGCCGTCTTTACATCCATCTGATGTAACTCTAAATCATAATGTGCTACTAATGCCATTATGATTCTGAAGAAATCTTTACATGAGACTGGAGAAAAAGTCTCATTGTAATCAATCCCTTCTCTTTGCGTAAAGCCTTTTGCCACAAGTCGCGCTTTGTATCTTTCTACATTCCCTTGGGAGTCAAGCTTTGTCTTGTAGACCCATTTACAGCCTACTGTTTTGGCTCATTTAGGAATAATTTCCAAGTCCCAGACTTTATTAGCCTTCATGGACCTCATTTCCTCTTCCATGGCCTCAAGCCATTTTGAAGAATTTTCGCTTCTCATGGCTTCTTCAAATGAGGTGGGATCATCCTCCATTTGAAATTCCTCTGTATGATAAATCTGATAATCATCAGAAATAGCTGATCTTCTTACTCTTTGAGACCTCCTCGAGGCCTCCTCATTTGGTACATCTTCTGTTTGAGGCTGTTGTTGCTCCCCCTCATCTGTGGCAATGGGTTCTATAGGATCCTGAAGAACTGGTTCATCATTCTCATTCATTGTTGCCACAGGAGGAACAATAACAGGTGCTGGCACCACAGTGTCTTGCACCGTCGGTGCAGCGACAGCAGGTAGTGTGAAGAATGGCTCTTGAATCATCGGAGTGGGCGCATACGTCCGCTTCTCTTCAAGGTCAATCTCACGAGCTACCATACTTCCTCTCATCATTTCATCCTCTAAGAAGACAGCGTGTCTCGTTTCTACAAACTTTGTATATCTATGTGGACAGTAGAAACGAAAACCTTTTGACTTTTCAGGGTAGCCAATGAAATGACAACTTACTGTTTTGGGATCAAGCTTCCCAAGGTTTGGGTTAAATACTTTAGCCTCAGCAGGACTCCCCCACACACGTAAGTGGTTTAGTGAGGGAACTCTTCCTGTCCACAACTCGTACGGTGTTTTGGGCACCGACTTACTAGGCACTCTGTTGAGAATATGAATGGCGGTTTTCAACGCCTCCATCCATAAACTCAATGGGAGTGTGGAATAGCTCATCATGCTTCGCACCATATCCATCAGGGTACGGTTGCGTCTTTCAGCTACTCCATTTTGCTGAGGTTCGCCCGGTGTAGAATACTGGGTCACTATGCCATTTTCCTGTAAAAACCTTGCAAAAGGTCCAGGAACTTGTCCATATGGAGTATGTCGACCGTAGTACTCCCCCCACGGTCAGATCGGACTATCTTAATTTTTAAATCGTGTTGGTTTTCAACTTCAGCCTTAAATATCTTTAATTTATCCAAGACTTCATTTCTTTCTTTGATTTGATAAATATATCCAAAACGGGAGTAATCATCTGTGAATGTTATAAACGAGTCATAACCATCCACACTTTTCACAGGAAAATGACCAAAAATGTCTGTGTGAATAATTTGTAGAACTCCTTTGCTTTTTTGTCGTCTTTCTTAATTTTCTTTACATATTTTCCTTTAATGCATTCTCTGCATTGTTCTAAGTCTGAGAACTCTAATAGAGGAAGAATTTCATTCTTAACAAGTCTTTCTATTATCCCCCTCGAAATATGGCCTAAACGACAGTGCCATAATTTCGACGATGCATTATGAGTTCTCTTTCGTTTTCTGTTCGCATTCACAAGCGAGGATATACGCTCATTCACATCACATACTGAATTCACATTTTCACGAAGTGACAACAAATAAAGCTCGTCTTGTTTGATAGCAAGACCAATGCATTTATCATTAAACATTATTTCACATTTGTCATTTCCAAAGTGACAATCATAACCATCATTGTCCAAATTTGAAACATTAATCAAATTCCTCTGTAAAGAGGGTACATAAAGAACATCTCTAAGTAAAAGAGTGAAGCCATCAGCTACCTCTAATGAAAGATCGCCAACGGCTTCAACTTCAGCTTGGACTCAATTTGCGACTTTAACGCATCTTTTTTTCTTTGCGTATTTCTCGTCGAACGGAATCCCTGCAAATTATTGGCAACATGAACAGTTGCACCTGAATCAATACACCAAGTAGATTTTGAATATTGTACATAAAGGGACTCATTTATGAACGTAATGATGTTCTCACCTTTCTTTGACATAATCATTTTCAAGAAATCAGGACAATCTTTCTTGTAATGTCCCTTTTTCTTGTAATGAAGCACTGATCTTTCTCCACTGTGAAATTCTGTGGCTAAGGCTTAGGTTGAGGCTTTCCTGTCTTTGAGGAGGAACGATTAAAGTTCTTTTTCTTGTAGTCCTTCACATAGTTGATAGAACCACCATGTGAGGATTTAATTCTTTCCTCCTCTTGCACACACATAGCTATGCACTTTTCTAAGTCTCATTTCTCGGGCTGCATGTTGTAGTTGACAACAAAGGTGCCAAACTCTTTCGGCAAGGAAGCAAAAATCAAATGAATAAGAAACTCATCCTTGAGAGCCAAATCCATTGGTTTAAGCTTGGATGCCAAGTTGCTCATCCTTAGTATGTGCTCTCTTATGCCACTGCCACCACCAGAGTACCTTTCTGTCACAAGCTGCTTAATCAGCTGTGTAGCATAAGTCTTTGAAGAGCCAGTAAACTGACTCTTTATTTTCTCAAAGTACTCTGTGACAGGTCAATCTTTTTCTTCCATTCACCATAGTTGTCTCCTTTGAGAACCGGGATATCTCTGATGTAGCCCATCAAAAAGTATCCTCCTGAAAACACAATTCATATATAGTGAGAACATTTAAACATAATAACAACAACTGCATGCCTTGATTTCAACGTTGGTTAAAATTAAAACATACAGTTGTTTTACACATTAAATTTACATCACCGTTGGGCAGAAATAGAAATAATGCATAAAATCATCAATTAAAATTATAATACTGTTATTATCAACGTTGGTCAGAAAATAATAATATCATAATTCACAACAATTCTCAAAAATTAAATTCTCCCGTTGGTTCGAATTTAATTGAAAGAGTAATTAACATTAACTTTTGCAGCGGAAACATGAAATTATTCTAAAATAATTCATACTCAGAAGCATTATTACTGTAATCATCTAATCTCTGGAAAAAATAACACGTTGGTGCAAAATTTACAGAGATTTTAAATCAAATTTCATTCAAATTCACTCAAAAATGCTTCTGAAAAACAATAAAATGAAACACTGTTCAATTTGGCCATTTCGACCTGTTCCAGGCGGCCGCGGCCCAGGCGGCCCGCTCAGCCAGCGCCGCACGCGCGCGACCCATCTGTCTCAGCCGGCCCAACTAGCCCGCAGCAGCCTTGGCTGTTGATCTTCATCGGACGGCCGGAAGGGCTTCTCGCCAAAACAAAACCCACCCCCCACCAAAAACCCTAACCATTCCCGCAAGCCCCACCCGACAAAAGCGGACGGGCGACGGCGCGCGCGCGCGCTCGCGCAGAGCGGCGGCGGCCCGCGCACGGAGAGGAGCGGCAACGGCGCGGCGCGGCGCGGCGGCCCCAGCGGAGCGCCCACGGCGGCGCATGCGCGCGGGAGAGGCGCGGCTGCCCCGGCCCCGAGCGGCGGCCCCAAGCGGCAGCGCACGGCGGCGACCCCAATCGGAGCGGCCCCTCTGTGCTTTTCTAAGGTTAGGGGGGATTCTCTGTGCTTTTCTTTTCCGCACGCCGGACGGCGGTCTTTGTTCTTTCCCTTTCCCCATCTAGATCTATGCCTAGATAGTTGGCTCTGATACCATTGTTGTCTAGTGGGATCTTCTAGGCCTAGATCTGAGGGTGTGTTCTTGTTCGTATTTGCGAGAGAAGAGTATTAGGGTTAGGGGTACCGACCGTCCGATTGCGTGGAGGAGGAGCTGGCCATCGCGGGTTCGTCGGTGAAGTCTGCGCACGGGCAGCAACGGTCGGAGAAGAGGACGGTGGCGGCGGCGGCGGCGTAGATCCGGTGACGGGGACGGCGATGGAGCTTCCCGCCGCTGACTGCGCCCCCTCTAGATCGGTCTAGGGTTTTGTCGGGTGGGGATTGCGGCTCAAGCGAACCTCGTGAGTCGAGCCGCCGGCCCCCACCCTCTATTTGTTGCGCAGCGCGACGGGGGCCCATTAGCCAAGAGTTGGGCTAAGCGCCCCCGATCAGGGCGCGGATCAAGGTCCGATTAGCCGTTGGGCTAATCGGTTGAGATCAATCTAACATTGGGAAGTCATGGAGCTCCATTAAGGTATACTTTTTGTTTTGCTGGACCGTTTCAACAACTAGCCATGGATTTCTTTTAGGCCGTTCAGAATCTTAGTTTTGTCTACCTGACAATCAGGCATATACAAAATGAAGTACCTGACTACATTCTGGGCAATCTAATCTTAAAGCTCAGCTTAGGCTTATGTCAGTTTGTGCATTTTTTTCTGGCTGATTAATACAATGAGTTAAAGTTGCCCTGAGACTACCTGACTATTTATCTGACGAAATCTGGTTTACACTTCAAGTGCACAAGAGAATTCGGCACTTTTTCTATGATTATATTATGAACTTCCCAACATAACTTAATATCCATGTAAACACCAAAATGAAAAAAATTGTGCACTTACTCTTAGGCCTTAGCTAAGCAATAAATGTTTAATTCAAACTCTGAATAGCACAATCTAGATAGCCCGACTATTGTAAAAGACCTGAAAAATAATCCATCTATAACTTATTTCCATATCTGAGGTACCAGCTTCAGTAGACTTAACAGAGCAAGCTCCATGGGAATGGGTTTACAACTAATGATCAATAGAAGGAAAAAACTTCCCAAGATGAGGAAAACTATCCATGATTGCAGAACCACATTGGCCAAAAGGATTACAAAATTATCTTCTCCACCAAACGAATGAGCTTCGGTAGCTAATGAGCTCAACGAAAGAATCAAGCTCCCTAGCTGCAATACAAAGCAATACACAACTCACACGACAAATTCTCAGCCAAATTTGATCTAAAACCACTTCATGTTGGAACCCACAATAAGGATCAATAAAAGATAACCTTCTCCCTCAGCAAATTAACACAAAAGCATCCATGAGAACACAACTAATCTTAATCCCATATCCAATAGAACAATGTCGCCTACTTGACAGCTCAAATCAAGAGTTTACAAGTGACGATGAATAGTAGAACAGACTAGTTTTACTGGTGCAACTCAAATTAACACCGGTCATCCATAATGTACACAAACAAATTCAAACATACAAACCCAATCACTCGAATCTAACTGAAGGCTGCTGCCGAATGCAAGAGGCACGGATCAATCGAGAAAGCCGGTCTTCCGCAACACGGCATTGCGTACCTGGCGGAGGTCCCTCCCCTTGAGCGTGCGCCCGGCGCCCTCCAGCACCGAGAACGTGGTCATCGGCGACTCCCGCGCCCATGCCCGCGCCACCATTTCGTGCGGTGGCAGCATCTCCTCGTCATCGTCGTCTGCCGCTTCGCCCATCACAGCCTCGACCGGCGGCAGCCGCAGCCGCGCCGCAGGGACGTTCACCGGCGCAGACTGCGGAATGTGCGGCGACAGCGCCGGGGCCGGGCGGGGTATTGCGGGGATCATGCGCGGAGGTGCCGCCGCCGGGGAGGCGGAGAAAGACGAGGTAGACGAAGAAGATGGAGGCGGCGAGAGAGGGCGGGGGCGCTCGGGGAGGGCGTCGAGGATGCCGTCCGGCGGGCGGCGGAGGCTGGGGAGGGAGCTAGGGTTTGCGGCCCCGCGGATGGAGGAGAGTAGGAGGGGGCGGCACGCCGGCTGCGGCCGCTCGGGGGATCCGGCTCCCGAGGGGAAGAGGTCGTCCTCATCGAGCTCGAAGGCGGCCGAGCCGGGCTGGTCGCCGGCGGCCGCGGAGGGGAGGAAGGAGCCGAGGAGGCGCACGGTGTTGGGGGAGCTCTTCTGGCGCACGCGGTCCATGGGACGGCTCGGCCGAGGTATGGCGTTGGTGTTGGGTTGGCGTGCAAGGGAGACGTCACTGATGGGAGGCGGCGAGCCGGCGACGAGCGGGCAGGTGACCAGCGCAGTAAAGGGAAGGGATGCGTGCCGATGGGGACTCGGGGAAGAAAATCTAGCAGGGGAGGGCCTCGTGGGTCCGCGTGGGCCAAAAAACTAGTGGGGGAGCGAGGACGAGGTCCTCTATCAGCCGGTGATTCGGTGGATCTCACGGGAGGAGTCCCTACAGAAAAGTGTTTCCGGACTTAGGGTTCGCAGCCCACGGGTATTGGGGTTTTGAGATTCGTCGAGTGCTTCGACGGCACGGAATCTTGGGTTGGTCAGGCCAGTCTCAGTGAGGTTTTATGGAGTTTTATGGGCATTAAATATATTGACATGGCACTGTATTGATGAAGAGAGATGATAAAAGTTTCATGGGAGTAGAGAGAGTTTCATGGGGATGAAACTCTTCTGCACTGTTTTCAAAATATGGGTGTGTTGGAAACTGAGACATAAAACCTCCACTGAGACTGGCCTCATGGAGACTAGGGCAATTATTAGCAGCAAAATGGTATTGGTGTAACCAAAATAAATTTGAGTTGGAACCAAGGCTTACCTATATGACGTCCAAAAACCGTGCCTATTTCGTGTAATGGTCCAAATTTCAGTACCTTTTTAATACTAAAGCCACAAAAACCACTTCATAAAAATTTTCATAATTTTTCCCTTTGAATTTTTCGGATTTTTCTGCTATTTATTGGAATTATCCCGATTTATTCCTCTATTGAAAATTTCTTTTTCTAACTTACCGGAATTAAAATCCTAAAATCGAAAATTCCTAAACCCTAACCTGGGCCGACGAATTCTTCCCCAACCTATTCCCTTGTGCCGCAACCCAGGGCACCCCCACGTAAATTGGCCCACTCGCTTCACTCACACCTGCACTCTGAGCCACCAGAGCGCACCCATGCTACGCCATGTTGTGCCAGTGCACGCCCACCGCCCAGCCTCAACATGTTCCCCGCCATTGTCACATCGCTAGGCTCGCCATCGCATGCCTCGGTCATGCGCCAATCTTGCCACCACTAAGCCATAACCCCTCATCCTCTCCATGCCTCGCTGCTACACATGCACGCCATGCCGCGAGAGCGCGCCCCAAATGCCGCTCTAGTCGTTGACCACAATGAACTTCATGATGCACATGCTGCTTGCTCCTGCCTCACCTCACCACAGCTCACTAGCTCCTACTTCAAGCCATCACACGCGTCCTGAGCGAGTCACTGCATTGCTGCTGCATGCCGCCCATGCCCAATTACCGCCTTCACAGACGTGTAAATAGTAACCGCAGCGCACCAACCTCTCCTGGCACTCTAGGTCGCCCTCCAGTGGCAATTTCCCTCGCTGCCGATTCCATCCTCTCCTCTAGCGTGGTGAGACATCGCCGCTCGCTCGGACCTCAGTTGAAATCATGTAAATTCAAGCACCCCCAACGCAAATAATCCCTTCCTCTAGCTTCCCCATACATCACTAACCAAAAACACCAACTCCTTGTAGTCCAATTTCGCTGGTGTTAAGCAGGAATTGTTCACCCACGGTCGCACCACCATGGCTCACATCGCCACACCTTTACACACTATACCAGCCAAAACCTAATGTGCCCATGCACTCTTCAGGACTCACTGAACCTCTCAGTGTGGTCTCCCTTGTCGGAAACATGCTGCAGCGTTGCCGCCATGGATGACCTCCACCCGAAGCTTCTGTGCACCGTCGCTAGCCTCCTCTGCCATTGCCCATTACCCCGAAGCCGGCCTCTAGCGCAAGAACCACTGCCACCATTGACGACCACCATGAAACAGGGCGTACCCGCTGGTTTCTAGCGGTTCCTGTATCTAACTGGGTTTCAACAGTTTGAGACTGGTTTTACACTGTTCATTACCCCCCCCCCCCCCACTAAGTCTGATAGTACCGATTTTATCTCATTTCAACACTATTCGATGAAAACCCTAATTTTCTCTCTCATGCTGACACTTTGTCCAAATTTTCGAGAGGAACTTTTATTAATAAAACATATTCCTTTTGGTTTTACTTGATTTTATTTGTTTTTATTATTTATTTGCTTTTTCATAAAACACATTAGAATACAATGTGGTCGATCTCATAGTAGGGGGAGACGGCTAGGATGAAGAGATTCAAGATGAAGAGCTCGAGGATTGGTACGATGCCCCTGAGCTAGATGATGTCGTACAAGACAACGGATATTAAAATGAAAGTGTAGATAGATTGACTACACCGAACAAGAGGCAAGTCACATCATTGATCATATTGATCCTATATACTATATGTATACTATTTTCGTAATAGGTTGCATAATTAATTTGGTAAAACTATTTTATATAATAAATTGGATTGTAATTATGATCCTATAACTACTATTGGTAAAACCTTCCTTGATTGCCATACCATATCCACCTCAAGAAAAACCCTAGGTTATATGATAGGTTATTACTATATTATCAACACCATAGCAGTAGATTGACATATTATTTATACACATTGGTAAAACCTGGCGATCGTCATCGTCCAGCATAATGCTGGTATGATTTTAGTAAAATAGAGCCTACGAGCAATGGTGTTTGCAAGGCCAAGAGAGGCATCATGATAGGCAGTCGACTAGCAAGCCAATGAGGACGAGGAGGCGATGCTTACGGGGAATCGAGAGGAGAGACTTGGCAAAGACAAGCCAAGGGGGAGGGATGGACGGATGGAGGGGACGCAACAGTTGGATGACACTGATTTGCTGGTGACTTTGCATGTAGCAGGGGTAAAAGTGGTGGTTAACCATAAGTTTTACACATTATCAATATTTGGCTAAAAATACGGCTAACGATTTGGCCGTTATGCATGGAGGAAAATTTAGATAAATGGTGTCTCTTCCAACAAAGACATGGTACAACTCATAGATTCTTGGTATCGACACGATTTATTTTCTTTTAGGGCCTGTTTGGATGGACTAGGACTAGTTGTTAGCTAGGACTAGTTGTTAGCTGACTAGTAGTTAGCTGGCTAAAAATTAGCCCAGTCCTGTTTGGATCCAAGAACTAATAAGTGCTATTATCTCAGTGCAAAGTCTGTTATACCCCTATGCATGGTGGTCTGGGAGGGTTGGCGTGGGTATCAACGTCTTTTTTCCATCCGGCTAGTCCTTTAGCCCTCATTAGCTGGGTTTGATGGACTAGTTGGCTAACAACTAGTTGGGGCTTTGGCTAAACTTTAGCCCACCCATTAGCCCTCCTGTTTGGATCCTCAAGGGCTAAAGTTTAGCAACTAATTGTTAGTCCAAGGGATCCAAACAGGACCTTAGTCTAGCTACAATAGAAATCATTTTGTCGGAACACATGGATGCATATATTGCATTGAGTAGGGGTATCAATTTTTTTTGCGAGGAGCATCAAAAAATTTAATCCGGTATGTTTGGTATTATAAGATGAGTGGAAAAGTATGATGGAGGAAACTCATGGGGACCAATTGGATTTCCGCGTGAGGGTCAGCTTCGCAACATCTTTAAGAGTCTAGTGGTTACTTGCGTGCCTTGCAAGAGTAGATACTTTTTGTCAGCCTTTATTTTTTTCTTCTTATTTCTTTGTATTATTTGTGAAGATATAATAATATTTTTTATTTATTATTATTATTTAATTGAATGACTCAGAAAAATCTAACATCGCTACAATTGTAATTTCAGTAGAAAGTCAAATATAATACAATTTTAACAGAAAACCAATGGCCGAAAGGTGAAAACTGAAAGCTGTAGCCGGTTGAAGGGCCATGCAAGCTGGTAAGTGGTAAAAGAATACAAACAATTACATCCAACTTAAACGCGGGTCTTGGCAGGCCCACTGGGCAACCCTGGGCTAAAACCGATTCGATCAGTAACGGGTCATCGGAACATCTGCATCCCAGATCCAATAAACACCCCGTCTGTAATCCCGTAACTAACAAACCATCCAACACAGCAGCGCTCACGATAAACTTAAGGGGGAAAAAATCCTTCTCTCTTTTCTTCCCAAGTCGTCCACTCGTCCTGTTCTTTCCGTAGCTTCGCCGTGCCGCGCCAAGGAGACGAGGGCTCGCCGGGAAGCTCGCCATGATCTCCGCGGTAATTGCGACACCCGCCCCTCCACCGCTTCTCCTCCTCCGCGCCGCCGACCGTTCGCGCGCTGGGTTGGTAATTCGCACTGAATCTATCTATGCGCGCTCTCGCAGGAGAGGAGCCAGTCGCAGAGCCTGCGGTCGCCGGCGGCGACGGCTGGGGCGCCGTTCCTGTCGATATCCGTCACGGATCCCGTCAAGATGGGCACCGGTGTCCAGGCCTACATCTCCTATCGCGTCATCACCAAGGTCATCTGATTCGTTGTCCGTTCCCAAACCCCAAACCTGTCGGTTACTTCGATTTAGTGTAGATTTAGTAGTATTTCATACGGTATTGTTCGAGTTGGTTATTTGCTTGTGTCCATGAGGTGATGCCAAATATTAGAGCAATTTTTGTACGGTATGAGATGCGAGTGTGAGAGCTGGAACACTGGAACTCAATTTTTGGACCATCATTTGCTGATATAGATTTCAGTAGGGAACTTTTATTAGATGTTCTGTAATTAGTATAGCTAAGTATGTTCTGGGGAAAGAAAATAACAGAAAATTGAATGGTTCTGAACGTTGACGTGATGGAGCAATAGAGAGCAGCTATGAAGCGTCAGATCAAGAGGGTGACCTAATGGATTGAAAAAATAGGTTGTGAGTTTCATATTTGGGGAAAACGTGTATTCACATATAAATAAGGAACCAAATAGTTAAAAGTTTTCATTCAAGCAACCGAGCAAGATAATTGTGGGGAATGGCATTGCAATCATGTAACCTGCCAAATGAGTATGCAATTTTGTTGTTCTGTTCTATTGCTACTTCACTGCCGGTTGTGTAGCTTATTGAGTTGACCTGCAACAATTGTTTTATGTTTCATTCCCCCCTCTTTGTTTTTTGCTTGAATGCTATCTATGAGCTGTATCATATTGATGGCTTTGAGCAGATGTTTTGTTTTTATCCATATCATGACTTTGCTGGTATTAATTTGCTAATTTGGTAACATTTGTCTCTGTAGACTAACCTACCTGAATTTGAGGGACCAGAGAAAATTGTTATCCGGCGCTATAGTGATTTTGAGTGGTTGCATGATCGGCTTGCTGAGAAGTACAAAGGCATTTTTATACCTCCCCTTCCAGAGAAGAATGCTGTTGGTAATGTGGCAAATTATAGTTTTGTTGACAACATATTTGTTATATCCTCTCTAGAACAGAACAATCTCTGGATTACTGAACTGTGGTGTCAGTATTGTCTTTCCTTGCTTACTGGGCTGTTATTATGTTGATTTACCCTCAGAGAAATTCCTGTTTAGCAAAGAGTTCATTGAATTGCGGCGTCAAGCTCTAGACCTATTCATCAACAGAATAGCTTCACACCCTCAACTTAAGCAAAGTGAAGATTTGAGGATATTTTTGCAGGCAGATGAAGAGGTAAAGTATTTGCATGGGCAGAGTGCTACATTTCCCTTGTTAACTTTGGATCCATATAATTATATTTTTTGGCTAAGTTTTTTTTTCACAAATTCTTGACTCTTCAAATCTATGTTACAGATACTTTGAGGCATATGAATGATAAGTTGTATGGAAAGGTCTATCATATTTGTCCTTAGGGTAGCTCTTAATAGTCAAGTAACTGTTAGACCAACTGACATATGCCTGTTTTATACTGCATCAATGGTTTGCAATGTGGTCATTTTATTTGATTTCAAACTGAAGTTTCCACCAGAACAAAATAAAGAAATTTCACTGGTAACTGTTAGACCAACTGACATATGCCTGTTTTATACTGCATCAATGGTTTGCAATGTGGTCATTTTATTTGATTTCAAACTGAAGTTTCCACCAGAACAAAATAAAGAAATTTCACTGCATAACTAAAAAGAGTCCCCCCCAGATACTCCAGTCATGAAAGTGCGATCATTTGAATCAATATTGTGACTTCTAGTGCTAACTGTGTAATAGTCATTTGCAATCTTGTGTATCATAAGGCTGATCCTCTGTTTATTGTTTTCTTGGAACTTTCTATGTCCATTGTTCCATGCCTTATATATCTCGGTTGTTTTGACTAAAGAATTTCTTGTAGTTACTTTTGATGGTATTCCTTCAGCTTATATTATTGTTTTGTTTTGCCTGAGCATGAAGCAGAAAATGGATAGAGCAAGGTCTTATGAGACTGGTATATTTAAGAAGCCTGCAGATTTCATACAGATGTTTAAGGTACTGTCTCTGCAATGTCCAGTAAGACATTCTTGATATTACTTCAATACTGCCTTTGATAAGATTATGAAAGAATGTCATGATGTCAACTCCCCCTCCTTTCCTCTTAATATTGGAATTCCATTTGCTGATTAATAATTGTTGACCTTTTTTTTTATGATGTACAGTCAAAAGTCAGTGATGTTGTTCTGGGAAAAGAAAAGCCTGTGGAGGAATCTACTCCTGAATATGAGAAGCTTAAACATTACATATTTGAGCTAGAAAATCATTTAGCAGAGGCCCAGAAACAAGCATTCCGCCTTGTGAAAAGACACAGAGGTACATCTGTTGATGGTAGAAAAAATTCCCTTGTTTACTTTATCCATATTTTAAAATCCTTTGCAAGTTTGCTGGTCCATTTTCACGGTGAGACTTTTTTAGTGGTAGTCTCAATCTACAGTGGCAGTAAACATTCTATGCTTGCTCAAAATTTAGTCTTTCAAAACAAAGAAATAATTGACCTGGTGCATGATATCACAATGAGCACGAGGCTGCTGCTAAGGGGCCACCAACAATATCTCAACTTCCTCTCTTGGCTATGTAATTTTGTTTAACTGGATTGTATAATCAATTACACAATCCTGATTTTCATTTGTTAGAACTTGGGCAATCTTTGGCGGACTTTGGAAAGTCGATTCAGCTTTTAGGTGCTTGCGAAGGGGATTCCATGGAAAAGGTGTTTGCTGAAGTTGGTTCAAAGTCTGAGATGTTGTCCGTAAAGCTTCAAAGAGAGGTAATCAATAAACTCTTAAGATAATACCACTTGGTATTAAACATCATATAACCATCCCTTTCGGCTTTCATTGTTTCTATAACCTAATGATGTTGACATTCTGTTACTATAGGCTGACAACCTTCTCTTTAACTTTGAAGAACCTTTGAAAGATTATGTGCGTGCCGTGCAGTCAATAAAAGTTAGTATTTCTCTCTCACCATCTATTAACTGTAAATACAGAATTGCTTATAATGTCGAAGAAATGTCAAGTAAATTGAGGTCATGATTTATCTTTCCATGTTCATGACAGGCAACCATGGTGGATCGAGCCAATGCTTTCAGGCAGCACTTTGATTTAGACCAGGAGAGGAAGTATAAAGAGCTTAACCTGTATGTTTTGCTTATGCATTTACCTACTTCATGCTCAGTGACAAAGGGTCTTAATTAACTAGGAAAATTATCCTGAGCAAGTTAATCCCGTTCTTACTGCAGTGAAAAATTGAAGTTCATGAACCCTGAGAAGTTTTCTGAAACGGAACATGAGTTCAGAGAGGCAAGTTCTTATTCATTTTAAGGAACTCTTACAACCGAGCAGAAATTGTGAATGAATAATTGTTTTGACTAGTGTTTTTCTTGACTTTTTTGACTAGTGTTTTGTTGTGAGTAAATGCAGTTGAAAGCAGACAGTGAGGAGGCTACAAAGAGGTTTGAGCACATAGTTAGGGTAATGAATGAAGAGCTTGCGCGTTTCCAGGAGCAGAAAACAGCTGATATTGGACTTGCATTCCATGAATTTGCCAAAGGTCAAGCAAAGTTAGCTAAAGATATCGCTGATGCATGGCGTAGCATCCTCCCAAAGCTCGAAGCTTGTTCCACATCATAAATGTAATATGCGTTGGCTCTTGGTGTTTGAGATAGTGGTTGGCACTTGGTGAGTTTTCGGCTGTTTTTCTCTCCAGCCCACCTTGACACCGGTTCCTGTATACTTGAAAGATGGTTGACAAATGCTCCACTTGTTAGATTTAATTGACATCATTTATTGCTATGTGTTTGTGTAACCCACATCTTTTCTTTGACCTATCAATCTAGCTACTGGAATCTCTCGAGAATTATCATGAATAAAGGGGAAAATTTTGTTGGAGCTTGGTGTTGTTTCCTGTAACTTTCTATCAAGGAATTTATAATTTCATTTTGGAAGTGGGCACGAAAGAACTAGAAGAATAGGGTTTACAGATTTGTAAGTTCTAACAACAGAGAATGCAACCCTGCATCATGCATTCATGTGTCTTGTACACTTCAAACTTGTGCAATCTGAACAGACTTTTGGAGCGCCTGGAGGAGGTCGTGATCCTCGGCTCCCCAGGTGGCTCCATGTCCTTCATAGGTCCATTCCTGATTGCTCGGAATACCGGCCGGAGCCGTCCGTCGCCGTAGACACCATGCAGCCGATGTAGACCAGCTCCTGCGTCTCGCCGTCCTCGATTCCGATGAATCCTAGCCTGATCCCACACTCCACCTTGTCCACACCTGTTTGCACATGAGAAATGGATCAGCTGAAGAAATTTGAAGTATCAAGTCATGTAGGCAGGTCGTCAATCTGCCCTACCTTGAGAGGCACTGGAAGTGGCAAGTTGGCGCCTTGGCAGAGGCTGTTCGCCCACTGTCAATACACCAGCATTAGAATAAGCATCAGTTAGGCTAAGGCGCCGGTACATGGCGTATGCACTTTTGAAGCGAGGATGCTAACCTGAAAGAGCAAGGTCTCGAACCGAGCAATGTCGATGTTGGCAGGCAGCTTCACCGTGCCGAGGCTAACTCCGTCCTCATCGTCGCCGTCGGCCGGCACAATGACGTCCTCCCCCGGCGCGGGGTTTGATGGCCACCCTTGCCCTGAAGCCGGGGAGCCTCTCGACTTTGTTCCAGCGTCCGGCTTTGAAGTTGGAAGATGGGAGACCATTGTACGTGTGCTTCCTGAAGAGCTGGGGCATGAGAGCCTGTGGACTAGAGATGACAATGGGCACAAACCCGTTGGGTTTTGCTATCTCAAACTCGTGCCCATGAAAGTTGAATGTGCCCGCTAAAAAACCCATGCCCGTGACGGGTGCAGATTTTTTGCCCAGACCCATGCCCACTGGGTTAACGGGTACCCACGGGTCGCCCATGGGGTCAGTAATACGAGCTGTAACAATGATTAATGGAGAGGAGGAAGAAGTTCACTGGCCATCTTCGTTGGAGCCGGAGGGCAGCGCCATGGCCAAGGGCCTACTGCTGCGATGCGCGTTGGCTGCGGCATGGAGGTGGTGGGCTGTAGCCGTGGGGGCGGCGGGCTGAACTGGAAGGCGAGGCGACGGCGAGGGCGTGCGGGAGGACGAGCATGCGGCGAGAGTGGCGGGAGCAGGAGCGGGAGCTGCGGGATGGGAGGGCGAGCGTGGAGACTGCTGGAGACCGAGCGCGGAGCGCCAGATGCGCCGCCGCTGCGGTGGCTGTTGAGTCGGGGTGGGGACTAGGGAGGAGTGAGTAGTGACCGTGACCGAGTGCTAGCTAGGGTTAGCCGTATGGGTAATGGGGCATTGCCGCATTAGATTTGGGGGCTTGGGGCTAAATGGCTAATGAGCTGGGCTGGTTTGCCTGGGAGGCTGGGAGCCTGGGTTTATAACTCCTATAGATCAGGTTTATATTACCTATGGGTTTACGGGTTTGGGTACTATAGGAACGTACCTAAACCCGGCAGACCCGATGGGTTGGGCTTTTTGCCCATTAAGAGACCCATGGGTTAGGAAATTGACTCAGACTCATGCTTTAATAGAGTAAAAACCCACCAGATATCGGGTTTCGGGTACCCATTGCCATCTCTACTGTGGACCAACAACTGCCTTGCGGCTGCCATGCTTGCTTTCTGCAGGGGAGGGCAGGATGGAGGTTCAGGCTTCAGTAACACTGTAACAGTAGAGTGCCATACCAATGCTAATGAGTGCACCGGAATGGGGATGAGAATGGATAGGCTGATACCGCTCAAGGGAATTGCTTGGGCGGCCTCTTCTTGTGGTTCGGTGTCACAAGCCTCGATCCTAACCGTTAACGTGTACTCACAGTCTTACATTATATAGACCGTTCGCTTCTGGTGCCGAGTTGCCAACAAAACATAAGGTACTTGAAGAGAGTGATCGCCTGACAGTTTGGCCGAGTGGTCTAAGGCGCCAGATTTAGGCTCTGGTCCGAAAGGGCGTGGGTTCAAATCCCACAGCTGTCATATTATTTTTCCTCCTTTTTTTTTGGCTGCTTCTTCGGCAACCATTACCCTTACCCATCGCTGCGTGGCATCGCGGTCGCGGCGTTGGCGACAACTCCTGCGAAGCGATTGGCCATGGCGGCGTCTCTGCAAGCCTCGTCCTCGCTCCGCTTGCGCCGCCTCTCCTCCTCGGCCGTTTGGTCTCCGTGGCGCCTCCCTCTCTCCTCCTCCGTCCACGGCGACACCTCCCAGTCCCACCAAGCCGAAACCCTCGCCTTCGACGAGATCCAGCTGTCCCCCGAGAAGCCGTCCACCGCCACCGTCTTCGTCCTACACGGCCTCCTCGGCTCCGGCCGCAACTGGCGCTCCTTCTCCCGCGCCCTCGCCTCCGAACTCCTCAACCGCTCCCCTTCCGACGGTAACCTCAAGCAGCAAATTTCCCCTTTATTGAAATGCTCACACTAAGGTCTCCTGATTTCGCGCTGTTATCTGATTGTTGTGATATCCAACGAGAATATAGGTCAGCGTTTGCTCGTAGGTAGACAGGGAATCGTTTAGAGAGCTGAATTTTGTGGCTTGTGTGTTTGTTTGTAGAGTGGCGGATGGTTCTTGTGGATTTGAGGAACCACGGGAGGTCAGCCGGGATCAAGGGGCTGAGCCCGCCCCACGACATGTCGACTGCAGCGAGGGACCTCGCCGATTTGGTGAAGGCTCGGGGCTGGCCATGGCCGGATGTTGTCGTGGGTCACTCCATGGGTGGTAAGGTTGCGCTGGATTTTGCAGAGAGTTGTTCCCGTGGTGACTATGGAGAGTCCGCTGTTCTTCCCAAGCAGGTGTGTAGAGTTTCTTCTTTTGAGTTTTTGGCATAAATGGTTCTAACTTACATGTTCTTCTGCTCGAGTTGTTTTTATTTTGCAAGTGAAAATTGGTGTAGAGGCCCCCTCCCAGTTTCATTGTACACAGGTTCATTTACAAAGATATCAAATGTGATGCATAACACAAGGATTGCATGATTCAATCTGTGACTCAAAGCACACTTCTTTAAGTTATCTCAGTACAACCTTGTCTTGGACAAATTATTGTGTTTTTCTTCTGTCACAAATAAGCAATATTTCTTATACTCAAAGTTCATTGCTTCATTTGCTTGACATCTTTATTTATTGTCATAGTTGAAGAAATCAGTCCTCGCAATTGGTCTTGTCTACGCACATTATTGGATCCATAAGAGAAAGGATATGTATCACTGTGTTATATGTTTCCTTTGATGTAGAACAGCTCTGGGTGCTTGATTCTGTCCCTGGACAAGTAGAAACAGATAACAGTGATGGTGAAGTTGAAAGGGTTTTGCAAACACTAGCAAGTCTTCCTTCATCGCTTCCATCACGCAAGTACTCTATCTTCCCTTACCTTGCATGATTTAATATGTTCATTTTCTGCAATAACACTGATCAAGCATCGTGCCCTGCCTTCAGCACAACACTGATCAAGCATCACACACGTAGGTATGTGTACGAATAATATGGTGTATACCTATAACCGCAAGGATACAATGAGTAACATCACCCACGATAGAATAATAAAACAAATAACCATGCGCAGCAAAGATGTGCATAGAAGCAAAATTTGGCTAATGCTTTATAGCTGAAATCTTTCATGGAGTTTTTTTTTTGTACTGAAAGCACTAGAATGACCTTAGACACACCTTGCATTTCAAAAGTGAACTGGCTCCATTAATTTCATGCTTAGGATAAATAACGTTTTGTATCCATACTCCAGATATTGTTCCTTGACATGTAAATCTGTAATACTTCTGAGGAGCAGGAAGTGTAGTCCTTTTATTATAAAATGGTTGATTGATGCCTGCTTCAACCAATGATTACCTTACACTGCAGATGCTATCATGCAAGCATCATCCGTAGTGTTAAGGGTATCAAACATTTT
Source organism: Dendrocalamus latiflorus (assembly GCA_017311315.1). Classification (NCBI taxonomy): domain Eukaryota; kingdom Viridiplantae; phylum Streptophyta; class Magnoliopsida; order Poales; family Poaceae; genus Dendrocalamus; species Dendrocalamus latiflorus. The sequence continues at coordinate 54,489,147 of CM029664.1, read as the reverse complement.
GGCCTTTTCAGGATGTTTAGCTTGAAGGACCAATGACAATGATTCATGTTCATTCAGATCCTTAATGCTAATGCCTGTTTACTAACAGGTGGGTTGTCGACCACATGCTCAGCTTGGGATTTTCGAAGTCACTTTCAGAATGGATTGGCAGCAACTTAAAGAAGGACAATGAACATGTGACCTGGGCTTTTGATCTTCAGGCTGCCATAGACATGTTTAATTCTTATAGGTAAGGTTCAGTTTATTTTTTTTACTTCGATTACACTTCCTCCTTGTCTTTTTTTTTTGTCAGTCTTGGCATCTCCAATTGATGAACTAGCTCTTGTGTAACCTTGTTGTTATGAACCTTAGTTCATAACGGGTAAACACCACCAAGAAGATGGCCGGATGGCGTCGGCGTAGGGAGAGAGAGGAGACTATAGACTAGGAAGACTATTGTTATTATTCTCCTTTTTCACAATAGCATGCGGTAGCCCCCAAGGTTATTAAGGCGGTAAGGCGAGGTAAGGCGATCCACCCCCCTCACACCTTTTAAGCGGTAAGGCGTGAGGCGAGGCGACGCCTTACATATCCTAAGACGTTAAAGGGTAGGAAATAAAATGAGTATTTTAGCAGTATATATATACTTATTGTTACTAATTCTTAAACCTATGTAGCAAATAAAATGATTTAACAACATTATACTGATTTATTTACTCGCAATTAATGTTTCCTCACTTAATCTCTCTCTCCTCCTTGGCTTCCTGTGCAGCCAAACATTCCAGACCACTCGTTTTCCCTCTCTCCACCTAATCTCTCTCTCCTCCTTTACTTCCTGTGCAGCCTTTACTTCCTGTGCAGCCGAATACTGCAGTCTGCAGGCCACTCATTTTTTTCCTTCTCTCCATTCTCCTCTCTCTCTCTCTCCTTTTCTTTCTCTCTCCTCTACTTTTCCCATTCGGCTGAGCGTCCAGAGCCACTCACTGACTCTTCTTCCCTTGCCTTATCCCTTCTTCTTGCTCTCTGGTTCTCTCCTCTCTCTCGTGCATGCTTTCTTCATTTTGCTTCCTTTCTTGCTCACTCCAGCCAGCCGAATAATGGGAGCTTCCAGTGGAGGCGCCTCCAGTTCGGCTCTTCGGCTCAACCCCGGCCCCCTGCTCGCCCGCCTTTCTAAGCCATAGGCCTACTTGGCTCAGTCTCCCAGCGCCGTCTCACTCGGTCTCCTCCAAGGCCAGGAGGGAGGGGGGCGGGGAGGCCGGGTTGCCGTCGGGAGGGGAGACGGAGGCACGAACGTAAGGCGAGGCGACGCCTTGCCACCCATCTACCGCCTTACCGCTTAGGCGACGCTTAAGCGTCGCCTAAGCGACGCCTTAATAACCCTGGTAGCCCCTTTATATAGATGGCTCCTCTTAACAGATCGAATCTAATTCCAATCCTATCTCTAATAATATGGAAACCCATATCATATCTCTAATTATATCTCTAACAATGGAAACTAATCTCTAACTCAAATAGAAACCGATCTCTAATTCCTAATAATAACCCGACTGGACTCAAGGCCCACGCCTATAACACTTGTTCCATCCATGAACATAAAAATTGCATGCTCATCTTAATCATAAGGCTACATATTTTATGCTTTGCTGTACAGTTATTTTGCTGTAAGCAAACTGAGTTAAGTTATTGTTAATTTTCAGAGAAAGAAGCTATTGGACCCTGCTGGAGCACCCACCAAAAGGCTTGCAGATTGCAATAGTACAGGCAGAGGGCAGTGATAGATGGCACCCTGATGATGTTCAGAGGCTAAAAGCATTGTCAAGGAGAGGGAGCAAGCCTGATTCAGGGAAAGTGTCACTTCACGTTCTTCCCAACTCTGGCCATTGGGTTCATGTGGACAATCCCAAGGGGCTACTGGAGATAATGGCACCTAACTTCCTGTCAACTGTTCAAAACTGACTAATCTGTCAACTGGAACCTTCTTTTAGTGTGACATGTCATGACCACTGGAAAGATAACATTTATGCTCTTAGTTTGTGATTGGATTACAGCTCTTTTCGCATTCTGTTTAATAAAAGAGAAATTTTGATAATACCATGCGCGCTTTTTGCTAAGACGAGTGGATGGAAGTGGTGTGCGTGTTTGTTAATAAAGAACAAAAGTTTGATGGTGCCATGCTGAGTTCTGTGCAGAAAGATTTCCTTTCGAAATATGGTGTGCAAAAAGACTTATAGTGAAGATTTTATCTCTGCGGATATTGTGTTGGTGTAGTAGATGCGTTGATGAACGGCTGATATTGATTTTACTGAAAGAATACAATGATCGAGTGGCAATGTGGCATGGTTCTCTTGATTTTATGACAATGTGACAACTAAATCAGTGTCTGCTTCAGTCATATGGCATCTGGGCTCTGTTGCGGTTCCACTCGCGCTTCGATGTATACATTGATGAATTGATGTACACATCTTTGAGGTGCAGGATTTGAGTGGAAGGAGCCAGTACCTGTTGAGATTGCAGCAGAAAGCCTTGCTTCCAACCGGCAGGAAGCACATTTTACACGAAGGGAGCAACGCAGGTGATGAAAAATTTGAAGACTGCACCTAGAAGATTTCAAGAGCATTTGGGCCTTTCGGTAAATAAAATTCTAATGCATTTGCTGTGACATGCGTTGATGTGGCACATCCAGGTGCAATATGTAATAATGTATCGAAAATTTGAACAGTTGACGGACATCAGTTATGTCTGACATAAGTGCCAACTATCGACTCCTGTTAATTTTTCTTTTGGTACCACGCCTGTTCGTTAAATTGTCCATTCATAGTGGTTCATCCGTGTTCTGTAATCGAGGCCACGTTTCTACAGCTACGTGGTTATGTTTAGTGAGGTCTATACTTAGAGCAAGTCCAATAGTAGAGCCAAGTGCTTGGCTATAAGTCAAGTTATAAGAGCCAAGTTATACAATAATCTGTCTTCTATTTGTCTTCAAAAGATTTTTTTATTATTATATGGTACTATGTCTCATATTCTCTTTCCTACCCCTCCTCACATACATTTATTATCTGGACACACCACTGCATAGGCTCCCGTGTACAGCTTGTTGCTTGCATGAGAGCCAAGCTCTCCTCTCTCTCCTCTCTTCTCTCCTCCACATCAGCAAAAATGCTGACTAGCTTGGCTATAAGACCATTATTGTACTTCCTCTTATACACATGGTCCATCGCCGTGGAGCTGCAAAAGCAGATTTAGTGGGACCAAACAACAAGAAGCACCCTATGCGATGTTATGTTCTGATCGGTGTATTTCAATAGGGAATCGCGCTTCCATGCAATCAGTAACCTTTCTATGATGTGCTGCAAGAGGTGTCGAACTGTTCTCCAGCGTAAAACATATACTGTTTCATGTTCTTAGGTACGAAAAAATCATGATCTGCATATCTAATCATATCAGCAGTGAGAAAAGGCAGAACACAATATGATATCCATCTTATAACAAGCGGTGGAGATAATTTAAGCTTGCAGAGCATTGCACATAGATATCTCGAGGGTTGGATGGCAACGGGAACCTTCCTAGAAGGCACAGTGCGATTCGTAATCCTGAAACATATGATCATATACCTGTGGCAAAAGATCTACATGATGAACAAAACATTCCCAAAATACATTCTACCAAAGCTTTCCAAGTCCAAAAATAGCTCAAATAGAATCCGGAAGGAAACCCCGGTCGCTTAATGACATTGCCATATGCATCAAAGAGATCTTTTTATGTAGGATTCCATGCAGGCGCTGCCAATAACGAAGCCACGAAGCGCAACGGACAGCCTCATCGAAGCCTCATATTGCACCTCCCATATTTCTTGCCTTTCCATGCATGACACCCGTTTCTCATGGCTTCGTGCAGTGCTCTGTGTTTCCTTGGTTCTCGTGGCTGCGGTGCTTGCTGCGCCGGCGATGTCAATGGCCGACGTGATGTCGGCTCGCTCCGGGCACCACCACCGTGCTCTGGCCCCAGCGCCCGTGGGACGCTCATCTGCCACGCCGCCCTCCCTGTCGCCGTCCAAGCCGCCCACCGCGCATGCGCCAGCCTCTCCTGCCCGGTCGCCGACCGCGGCGTCCCCGGGACCATGCCAATCCGAAGAACCCGCCAAGGCGCCATCGTCTGACGCGACTGCGCCTGGCACGACGTCGACTCAGCCCGTGGACATGCACGGCCCATTGCCCACCGTGGATAGCAGCAGCGCCATGGCCGGCGTACCGCCAGGATGGCCGCGGCCTTGCCTGTCGCTGGCGCGGTGACCATGGCCTTGTTCCAACATCCTCTCCCCTCCCCCATCCCGCCCTCGTCCGTCATCACAGTTGTTAGCATATTATTTAAACTTGTGTTATTGCACACTGTTTTTCCATTTACTGGTAGTGGGTCAGTTTTTTCTTATACATTAAGTGGTCAGTTTTCATGCAACTAGTGGTCAGTTATTCAAGCATCTAGTGGTCAGTTTCTTTAGGTGATTAGTGTTCAGTTTCTCTTCCTGCATGTATGTAATTGCTATAAAAGGGGAAAGAAATAAACAGAAAGTGCCAAGGCAGTAAGGCACACAAAAACATACTGTGTTCATCTTGTGATTAAATCTGTTCTTGAGCCATCTTTGCTCTTGGCCAGTGTGAATCCGGCTGACATTTGGTATCAGAGCAATTTGATCCAGGGACAAGATGTCGGTGCGTTCGGCCCCGAATACTGGCCGGTCACTGACGCCGCCACGCCGTCGTCGTCCCTCGCCTTCACCCACGCTGCGCCGCGGTCGCCGCAGCCAGGATGTCGAAGTCCGGCGCATTGTCAGGGAATCGGGCGGCTCCGTGCAGTACCCCATGCTCACACGCATCAATTACCAGGAATGGGCGATGTTGATGCAGGTAAACCTTGAGGCGCAAGGTTGGTGGTACGCCGTCGAGCCAGAGGAAGGCGAGCAGATTGACTACCGCGACGATCGCCTGGCGCTCGCGGCAATCCTACGGTCCGTGCCGGCTGATATGCTGGGCACGCTCCGTGGAAAGGGATCGGCGAGGGCCACCTGGGAGGCTGTGAAGACGATCCGCGTCGGCGTCCAGCGAGTGCGTGAGGCGAACGCGCAGCAGTTGCGCCGGGAGTTCGGCGCCATCGTCTGGAAGGATGGCGAGTCTGCGGAGGATTTCGCGAATCGCATCACCGGGCTCGCCAACAATCTTCGGATCCTCAGCGACAACATCACCGACACCGAGGTCGTGAGGAAGATGTTGCAGGTCGTCCCCGAGCACCTTGCTCAGGTGGCGATCTCCATCGAGACGCTCCTCGACCTCAACAACATCTCTATCGAGGAGATCACGAGGCGACTGCGCGCCGTCGAGCAACGCCGCAAGCCGCCGCTCGTCGTCGATAGCCAAGGCAGGCTGCTTCTCTGTGAAGAGGAGTGGCTCGCTAAGTTGAAGCTTCGCGAGGCCGAGGGCGAGAAGGCCGGTGGGAGCAGCTCCGGCGCCAACGGAGGCAAGAAGCGCGGCGGCCGCTCTCGCGGTCGTGGGCGTGGGAACTCTGGCGGCGGGCCACGCGATGGAAAGGGCCAAGCCGGTGGCGGTCCAGCCCAAAACCGCGACCAATGCAAGCGTTGCGGCAAGTACGGCCACTGGGCCAGGGACTGCCGCAGCAAGCCCAAGGGGGAGGCCCACGTCGCGCAGGCTGAAGAGGACACGGAGCCCGTGCTTCTGATGTCCCGTACCTCCGTCTTCTCCACCGCGCCGCCACCATCTCGCGCTGCCGCGACTCCAATCCCGCTCCAGTGCCGGCCCCTCCATGTCATCGAGGCTAAGGTGTTCGCACACCTAGATGGAGAGGCAGAGCGCGACGATGGACTGTGGTACCTCGACAGCGGGGCAACCAATCACATGTCCGGCTGCCGAGGCGCCTTCCTCGATCTCGACACGGAAATCTCCGGCACGGTCAAGTTCGGCGACGGGTCGGAAGTTGCCATCGAGGGATCCGGCACCGTCCTGTTCGAGGGCAAGACAGGCGAGCACCTGCCCCTCACGGGGGTGTACTTCATCCCGAGGTTTACCACCAACATCATAAGCCTCGGCCAGCTCGACGAGGGTGCTTGCGATGTCCACGTCGAGCACGGCGTCCTCAGGATCCGGGACGAGCAGCGCCGCTTGATTGCGCGGGTGAAGCGGTCGGCGAACCGCCTCTATCTGCTGCGAGTCGCCATCGCACGTCCGCTCTGCCTAGCCGCACGCACCACCGATAGCGCGTGGCTGTGGCATGAGCGCTATGGGCATCTCCACTTCGACGCCCTGCGCAAGCTCGAGCAGCGCGGGATGGTACACGGTCTGCCGCGGGTGGAGCACGTGCATCAACTTTGCTCCGACTGCATCACCACCAAGCTGAGGAGGAGTCCGTTCCCGTCGCAAGCAAAACGGCGGGCGGATGGGCTCCTGGACCTGGTACACGGCGATCTTTGCGGCCCCATCACGCCGGCAACACCCGGCGGCAAGCGGTACTTCTTGTTGCTGGTGGATGACCGGAGCAGGTACATGTGGCTCGCGCTGCTCGCCGCAAAGAGTGACACACTCGCTGCCATCCGCAAGTTCCAGGCGAAGGTGGAGGTGGAGACCAGCCGACGTCTGCGCGTCCTGCGCACGGACCATGGGGGTGAGTTCACCTCTGTGGAATTCGAGGAGTATTGCGCGGAGCGAGGCATCCAGCGGCAGCACTCGGCACCTTACACTCCTCAGCAGAACGGGGTCGTCGAGCGTTGGAACCAGTCCGTCGTGACGATGGCAAGGAGCCTCCTGAAGAGTCGTAACCTTCCGGCGACGTTCTGGGGCGAGGCGGTCGCCACCGCCGTGTTTTTGCTGAACCGGGCTCCCACCAAGAGCGTCGAGGGCGCGACGTCGTTCGAAGCTTGGCACGGGCGCAAGCCGAATGTGCACTTCTTGCGCACGTTCGGTTGCGTGGCGTACGTCAAGGCGTCAAAGCCCCACCTGAAGAAATTGGACGACCGAGGCACGCCGGCGGTCTTCATCGGCTACGAACCAGGTGCCAAGGCGTGGCGGTTCTACGACCCGGAGTCGCGCCGCGCCATCGTGTCCAGGGACGCGGTTTTTGACGAGCCGACGTCCTGGAACTGGAGCGAAGTGGAGGACGGGAACCTAGCGGGCAGCTCCGACTTCGTCGTCGAGTACCGCGCGGTGGAGTTGAGTACTGACACTGGCGGCCACTACGACGCGTCGACTCCCGCGACCCAGGGCGCAGGGACAAGTCCAGCACCACCAGGAAGCCCCGCTGCGTCGCTGGCGGGCACGCCGACATCGAGTCCCGCGACAACGCCACCGGGAACCCCAACGGCGGCGGCGGCATCAGTACCTCAACCCGAGTTCGTCTCGCCGCCACCGAACGCTGAGGAGTACCTCGATGCCGATTACGACAGCGCCACACCAAGGTACCGCGCCATGGACAACGTCCTCGGTCCCGCGACACCACCCGGGCTCGCTGTGCGCGAGGTCGATGCTGCACTGCACCTACAGATTGGGGAGGAGCCAGCTTCTTTCGCCGAAGTCGAAAAGCATCAATCGTGGCGCCGCGCCATGATCGAGGAGATGGATTCCATCGAGAGCAACCAGACATGGCATCTGGTGCCCCTTCCGCCCTGTCACCGTCCGATCGGGTTGAAGTGGATCTTCAAAGTGAAGAAGAACGGCGCTGGCGAGGTGATCAAGCACAAGGCCCGGCTTGTCGCGAAGGGATACATCCAGCAGCACGGTGTGGACTACGACGAGGTGTTCGCACCGGTCGCCCGCATCGAGTTCGTGAGGCTGCTGCTGGCACTCGCCGCCCAGGAGGGGTGGCCGGTGCACCACATGGACGTGAAGTCCGCGTTCCTCAACGGTGAGCTGCGCGAGGAGGTCTACGTCAGTCAACCTCCCGGCTTTGCCATTGAAGGACAAGAGGAGAAGGCGCTGCGCCTCGACAAGGCGCTCTATGGACTTCGGCAAGCCCCGCGCGCGTGGAACGCCAAGCTGGACCAAACACTTGTGGCGCTTGGTTTTCAGCACAGCACGTCCGAGCACGCAGTCTACGCTCGCGGCAAAGGCGCTTCTCGGCTCCTGGTGGGGGTCTACGTCGACGACCTTGTGATCACCGGGAACGACGCCGACGAGATTGCTAAGTTCAAGCTGGAGATGTGCTCCAAGTTCAAGATGAGTGACCTCGGGTTACTCTGCTTCTATTTGGGGATCGAGGTGGAACAGATGAGCAGCGGCATCAAGCTGTCACAGGCAGCGTATGCGCACAAGATCCTCGACAGGGCGGGCATGAGTGGGTGCAATCCGTGCCACACTCCAATGGAGCCGCGCCTCAAGTTGTCCAAGGTGAGCCCTGCGCCGCCGGTGGACGCAACCGAGTACCGTGGCATTGTCGGGTGCCTCAGGTACCTAGTGCACACGAGGCCGGACATCGCCTTCGCCGTCGGCTACGTCAGCAGGTTCATGGAGAACCCCACCACCGAGCATCTCAACGTGGTGAAACGGATCCTACGCTACATCGCGGGCACGATCGACTATGGCTGCTACTACATGCGCACCGGGGCAGAGGTTAAGCTGTTCGGGTACAGCGACGCCGACATGGGCGGCGACATCGACACCTGAAAGAGCACCACCGGCGTGCTATTCTTCCTCGGCTCATGCCCTGTGACATGGCAGTCCCAAAAGCAGAAGGTTGTCGCATTGTCCTCCTGCGAAGCTGAGTACATCGCGGGGACGACGGCAGCCTGCCAAGGCGTGTGGCTGGCGCAACTCCTTGCTGAATTGAAGAGTGAGCAGCGCACAGCCTTCATACTAAAGATGGACAGCCAATCGGCAATTGCACTCAGTAAGAATCCTGTCTTCCATGATCGAAGTAAGCATATAGATGTGAGATTCCATTTCATTCGAGAATGCATCGGAGACAGGAGGATGGACGTTGAGCATGTCCGCACTGAGGAGCAACTCGCTGACATCCTGACGAAGCCACTCGGACGCGATCGGTTCTGTGAGCTACGCATTCAACTTGGAGTTGTCAAGGTCGGCAAGGAACAACAAGTTTAGGGGGTGAAATGTTAGCATATTATTTAAACTTGTGTTATTGCACACTGTTTTTCCATTTACTGGTAGTGGGTCAGTTTTTTCTTATACATTAAGTGGTCAGTTTTCATGCAACTAGTGGTCAGTTATTCAAGCATCTAGTGGTCAGTTTCTTTAGGTGATTAGTGTTCAGTTTCTCTTCCTGCATGTATGTAATTGCTATAAAAGGGGAAAGAAATAAACAGAAAGTGCTAAGGCAGTAAGGCACACAAAAACATATAATGGGCCTGTTTGTTTTGGCTGCGGCTTATGGCTTTTGGCTGAAAATTTTGAATTTTGGCTGTTTACGGTACAGATTATGGAGAGACCGATACTCACTTACAATTTTGGCTGGTACAGATATTGGGCTTTTAACGTGTACAACGTTTAACTTGTAGACCCCGTTTTGAAAAAATACTCCGTTTGAAAGTTAGGTACTGTAGCAAAAGCCAAAAGCCGACCGGCTTGTTGCTTGCCAAACAGGCCCATTGTGTTCATCTTGTGATTAAATCTGTTCTTGAGCCATCTTTGCTCTTGGCCGGTGTGAATCCGGCTGGCAACAGTAAACTGATGATCTCTCAACTGGCCATTGCTAAATTACAGTATCTGTAATGTAAGAGATGACAGACTTGATATGCATCCGTCAACGGGTAGTGTACAGATTAAACTGATGTCCAACCAAAGATTCTTACAGATCTGTAGAGACGTACATCACTTAATTTTTTTTCCATGTAGTTGCACACACTTTGGAGGGATAACACCATAAGATATACAAGCTTTCACAGTCGCCTAATAAACCCCAAAATTACATGGCTGCACTCCAGACAAGAAAGAAGAGGTTAGCATACACAATTTACGTGGCACATAAAGATTTGCTGCATGGTGGGGATTTAGAGCTTATGGGGACTTCACAAGTAGGTGCTCATATAGTTTAGTGGGGTTGTTGTGTATAATTGATGGGTTTGCGTCTTCCAGACGTTCTGCGAGCGATCTAAGCATCGAGACCAGATGCCGTGTGTTTTTCGTGCCTCGGCATACCAGGTCTAGGTATTGCACAGCCTCCTGAGGCAGGAGACCAGTCATGAAGAAGGGAAAGAGCTTTGAGTGTGTTGCCTCCATTGTACCCATCACATCCGATGCCCAACCGGAGTTCGACTTGTCAGGAACACTTCCCTCCTCTCGCTGCATCCGTCGTACTCCTTCTAAACGTGGGAGCAGCTCCCTCTCTTCCTCCTTGAAGTGCTCTTTGGTGTGATCCTGCCAATGAATTCAGATTGACACCAAACATGAAGAAACAGACATATGCACCTACAGACTAATTGACTCCTTGACTAGGATTTGTAATGGCTTGCAAATGAATTCATTACAGTAATCAGTAGATTTTTTTTTACGAACTCCTTGTGCCGGAGTTCATGTGGTGATGAGCCAACTATCAGTAGTAATCAATCTTAACAGTCAGATCTGTATCTCTAAGATCCTAGTACAGGAGCTCTTTTCTAAGTAGTTGGGTATACTATGGACAAATGGCACCAATATAGGCCACGTTTTGCATTATTCTTGCATGTATATACATTATTTTACAGTACTACTTAAAAAAATATTGAAAAAACTTCAAAAGTTGTCAAGGCTTCTTGGCTGTTTCTGAGAAAATTGCAGACGAATGTTCTCTGAACATTTTGCCAACTATACTACTACCTCGATGTTATCAGTAACCGGCTCAAAACAAAGGCTACCCAACGAGGGCAGTCCAATAGCTTACACCAAGTCTCAAGTGTGTAACAAAGATTTGTGACTGGTGTCACAACCAAAGTGAAGCATCCATGTGGAAGTGCTCATGATGATTGCAGCATGTGCAATCTTAATAGTCTGCAGACCTATGTCAAACTCAACTTTCCACACACGCATTACCAATGTAGTAGTAGAGCTGTATGCAATAGCCATGGTGGTGGATCTGTATCCGACTTGAAGACTAAATTATCCCTACAATGTGCTGCTCAAACTATGCAAGTTTTATAGAGCAAACAGGTTGGTAGTTGTCCTTATCCAGGACCACATGACCACATGATCTTCTTGCTTCCTTGAAAAGTGCAAGTGTACAGTAGTGCAACATAACTAACTTTTCCATAGGAGGAGGAAAGGAATCAGTTTTTTCCTCGGGTGAGTTGGTGAACCCACATCATTCTACTCCACTTCACTTTCGGTTATTCCTTTTCTGAGCATCTTTCATGGCAGGTAATTTGCTAAAGGGATATTGATTATGAGAGGATAACAAACGCACCAACAAATAACTAGTATCACTTCTGCCTTGCAAGTCACTAAAGGTGAAGTCTGCATAGCAACCTCCGTGAAATGACTGTTGATATGGCACACTTCTCAAGCTACCTGCACTAGCATTTTCCCTATTCTTTCCAGTAGTGTTAGTGTATAGGTCTTAAAACAAACTTGCAAAATGTCACAAGCAATGCAGAGTACAAAACAGTAAAGCATGAAACAGCAACCAAATGCGATTAGCGTAACCACCAAACGCGTGGAGCCTGTACCTGCAACGTTTTGAGGCGAACCGAGAGGTTGACCAGCACTTCATGGAAGAGTGGGCTGCCTAATTCCAACGTCAGGAGTGTTTTTATATCTTCCTTGATGCCGTTCATCATGGGCAGGTGCCTCCCGTGCTGCTCATTAACCTTATCGCACACCCCTGCGCATAAGATACGTAGCGTTAGTCACTCGAAAAAAAAGGTTAGCATTAGATTATATTGCAGGTAATAATATCGGGAAACAACCGCTTGGAGATTATTAAACAACTCTACAACTGCCAAATGGTTTGCAATTTTTCATCGGTCGTTTGCTCTAGTACGACATTGCCAGTCATCAGTAGTTTGCCCTAGTACACGACATTGCTAGCAAGACCTGCACAGCTAGAAGAACACTCCACCTTTATCCCTTCTAATCACAACAGATTCTCCAATTCCATCAAAATTCACCAGCACGAGTACACGACCAGCACAAAACTATTGCTCCTAGCGAGTAGTACGGACACGGAGCAGGTGGCAATGGCCAATTAATGCACCTAAAAATTCAGTAAAAACGAACAAGAAAATGCAGATGAAGGCAGTGAAGAACCACCCAATGGCAAATGCACCTTTTTTTAGTGAGAGGAAATGGCAAATGCACCTTGTATGTTAAACCCTCCCCATAAATCCTAAGCGAGCCTAGAGCGAAACAGCAATGCACCCCAAAAAAACTTCATAAACCAGCAAAAATTCAGGTATAAATCTAACCAAACAGAGAAAATGTTGAAACAAGCAGGACCAAATTCCCCACCGAAAAAACTCAATGAAAATCCGATGGAAAAAATTCAAGGCAAGATCCAATGCACGCATACATGGGAATGGGATCAAGCTCGAATGTACCTGGAAACGAGGCCCTCTGGATATCAGGGAAAAGCACCTTCTCCTCCATCCTGGCGTGCTCCAGCATCACCTCCATGGCGTCCCCATACCATTTCCCCACCCTCCTCACCTCGGCGCCCTCCACCAGGTCCCTCCCCTTCCCGGCCTTCTTCCCCCCCTTCTTCACCATCTCCGCCACTTTGGCCGCCACGCCCTCCAGGTGCCGCTCCGCGCTGCGATGCTGCAGCCGCACCAGCTCGGCCACCTCCTCCGCCGAGGCGGCCGCCAGCGACGCGCGCGCCGCCGGCCGCTCGGGCAGCGCGACGCGGGGCTTGCCCTCGAAGCGCGCGTCGACGTGGCGCAGCAGCTCGTCGGCGGCGCCGGAGACCTCCGGGTCGGAGGCGGAGAGGCGGAGCACGGGGCGGCCGAGCGGGGCAGCCTCGGAGGGCGTGAAGTGCACGGGCGCCGCCGCCTTGTAGAGGAGCGAGACGCGGAGCCGCCACGCGACGGGGCAGCCGTCGGAGCCGTAGACGCGGACGACGCTCTCCTGCTCGGCCTCGGTGGCGGAGACGGAGGGGGATCTGGCGAGGGCGTAGGGGGACACGGTGGTAGCAGTGGTGGCGGCGGCGGCGGCCGTGCTCGATGCGGTGCGGCGCAAAGGCGGGGACCCCGGCGGCGTCGGGCGGCGGCGGCGCGGCGAGGGGGAGCAGTTGCCCATGGGGAATGGGGGAGGAAGGGTTTGGGGGTTTTGAGATCGGGGAGGCGGAGCGAGGGGCGCCGGAGTGGGAGCTTTGCCTTGCGACTTGGGACTTGGGAGAGTTGAGGTGGCGTTGGGGAGCGGGCGAAGTTGGCGGAGGGGGGTGGTGGGCCCGGTTCGAGCCGGCCTTTTTGGTGCTGTGTCGGGATTTTGTTGTTAAGGTTGTTGTTGATTTGCTTCGGAAGAAAGTGTTTGGTGGTTTAGGCGTTAGCCGTAGGCTGTTAGACCTGTTTTTGGATTAGCATGGCTCAGATGGAATATTAATTGTCAGAAGGATGTACCGCGTACGAGCGGAATGGATCATGTTTTTCTTTTCCTGTTTTTTTTTTTTTTTTGCGAAGAATGGTGATGGCGATTTTTTTTCTACACTAAAAGACAGAATATCGTTTTAAGACGTTATTAGATTGTGCTCAGTTGGGCTGAAAAGTTATGGCTCTCGAGCTGAATGCGACGCTCTCTATGATCTCACTGAAAGATAGTCCACACTCATAATGCTTAAATCTGTGGTTTTTTATTCTTTTCACTGTTTAAGATTTTTTTTGCACTATAGTTATGGTAACTTTTTCAATGTAAACAATTAAAAAATAAAATAGAAAAATTGGTTATCCTATTACAGACAATACAAAGGAATACGGGAAAAAGAAAAGACAAAAAAAGTCTAAAAAGCCAAAAAAAAAACTAGAAAAAACGAAATTAAGAAACTAAAAACTAAAAGTTAAAAACTAAAACTCAAATGGGTGGGGCCGTCCTCCAGAACAGCACAATAAGTCCTCATATTTCTCATGTAATAGTAGATACTAGCCTCATAGGTGCGGCGCAACGCCGCGCCAGCCACCGTGTGTACCGAAGTAAAAGATGCGATGATCCGCGAGGAGTTTTCTAAAAAAAATCGAGGGCACATGCATATTTTCGAAAAAGCTAAAGGGCTTTTTCGTAAAAAATCGAGGACCCGTATGTAACGAAACGAGGACCCGTACGCAATTTAGAAAACCGCGGGGCGCTATCCTGCAAACAAACCCGCCAGGGACCTTTTCGCGAGGAAAAATGACCTCTTTGCGAGGAAAAAGGACCTCTACGTAATTTGTGGAAAACACGAGGAAATTGCCTCCCCCGGCCGTACGGGAATCCCGCCGCCACGCGCCGGCCGAGGGAGCGCTCGGGGGTGACGTGGGCACGTCTGGTGGCCGGAACTCCCCCGCTAATATGGCCGGTAGGATTTAAGAATCAGGTGGAAGCCTGGGGGGCAGCACCAGACTTATCACTATCATTCCATTTATCGGTCGGTTTGAACGATATGTACCGTTTTACCATCTAAAACAGTATAAAAGCAGTCTATTGGCCATACTTGCTTCGATACCAAATAATGCTGGTGGAATTAATAATACCATCTATTAAACTTATTTAATTATATGTTATATTTGATCATGCTAGTATGCATCTATAGTAATATTACAAGTAAAATTTAATGTACATATAATTAACACACATACATATGGCCAAATGGTCTGGTATCAAAATGTATGTTACAAGAGCCAAACTGATACGGCTTCTGGAAAGGTACTGACAAGTATGTGCAAAACTGAAGAAGGATAATCATGTTCTCTTGTTCTAAATATGTCATCATGTGTTTTAATCATGGTGACTGTGTACTAATCCTAATCTTAGAGACAATGATTCAAGCAGGCGAAAAGTTAAAAGCGAAAATCACACATGTGGTGATTATTGCAATTAATCAATAGAATCTAGTGCGTTACAATCGGACCACAAGAAGGTAGTTATTTCCAAATCCTACTTTAAAGGCTCTTTGACAAAGCTTCGTCGTGTACCAGTAGTCTCTGTGCTGGTGGAATTATCTCTTATTGAGAAAGCAAAAGGTACGACACATGCAGGTAGTACTCTTATGCGAGAAACAGGATCTAATAATTGTGATGGGAGGACCTTGGCACTTGGACGTTGGACTTCGTTTTTTCGTGGGATGATGGTCGTTGGAATTGGATTGTTACTGTCCAGTTAATTAGTTATTCCTCGACCGGTTTGATTATGGAATTATTACCTTGGATGATATGTTTTGGTTTCCTCCTTTTTCAGTTTGTAATTACGAATTCTATCGAATAGATAAATAGAATAATTTCTCTATTATCTTTTCAAAACAATTTATCAGAATAATTTTTTTAAAAATAGTTTTGTACTTGATTCGTTGTACAAGTACTTATCCGAAAGGAACATACCTTTATCAACCACTAACGAATCGAACAAAACAGTGGTATAACACCTAATTTTCGTCCGGATGGGACGAACGCTAAGGCGCCGATTGTCATTGCCTCCCGATGAAGCCAAGGCAGACACGCCAAAGCAAGCTACCCGTAGAACGGAATTTTCGGTTGGCTTAATTAGCAGCGAAGTACTCCTACGAGAGACTGATTCAACAGAGACAGGCGGCCATGAGGCTCAACAGGCCAACACGAAGCGTCGAACACGTCCAAGTGTCGCTTTGTCGATGGCCGGTGACTCGACGAGTCCTGGCTGCCGCCGGGCACGAGCTGGGGGATGCGCCTGTGCAACCAGTGTGCGACCGGGCGATGCTCGTGTCGCACCGCCACGGCGCGAGAGATAAATCTCCTTGACCCAGTCTCGCCGTTCGCCACACACACGCACATCCCACATGCATTGCACTGCCCCCGCTCGGCACGGTCTCCAACGTACGCGCACCGCTGGGCTAACGAGCGCCTGTTATGGTGGCAAGTGGCAACTGTTTTCTGGTATCTGCTTGAGAAGTTACTATAAATAGGGTTTATTTTTTTTGGTTGAAACTTATGATTTTTTGTTGTGATTTGTAGTTTTTAAGTTGTTCATATGAGAGATTACATAGTAACATAAACTCACGTGCGTTTTTTTAGCAATATAAATGAAGTCGGTACAGTATATACTACAATAAACTAGTAGA
Organism: Dendrocalamus latiflorus; assembly: GCA_017311315.1. Classification (NCBI taxonomy): domain Eukaryota; kingdom Viridiplantae; phylum Streptophyta; class Magnoliopsida; order Poales; family Poaceae; genus Dendrocalamus; species Dendrocalamus latiflorus. The sequence continues at coordinate 54,472,965 of CM029664.1, read as the reverse complement.
CTTCATCTTGAAAAAACACCTCGTTTAAAAGCTAGTCTCTACTCCTTAAAAAGAGGAGTTCAAGGTGATGATGCATCCTACACTTGTGGGCTCCACTTCAAAAGTTCTTCACCTACTACCCCTCTCTCTCTCCCACCCACCTGCGCCGACGCGTGGGCCTCCTCCCGCTCTCCTCTCTCTGATCTCCCCCCACCTTGTGAAACGCCCGAGACGCTGCTCCCCCCACCCCGCGCCGCCGCCTCCCACCCCTCCGCTCCGCCCTCGCCTCTTCCTCCCTATTCCACGCCGCCGCCGCCCACACTCCCCACTCCTCCGCTCCACCGCTCCTCCTCCTCCCCACGCCACGCCGTCGCCTCCTCCTCCCCCCACTTCTCCGCTCCGCCCTCGCCTCCTCCCCCGTTCCTCCGCTCCGCCCTCGCCTCCTCTTCCCCAACTCCTCCGCTCCACTGCCGGCTCCTCGCTCCTCTGCTCCACCGCCACCTGCTCGCTCCTCCGCTCCGCCCTCGCCTCCTCCTCCCCACCCTGCGCTGCCGCTGCCTCCTCCCCACCTCGCCGGATCCGGGCGGGCAGAGCCCAGCGGCGGCGGCCTGGCGGCGACACGGCTCGAGTGCGGTTCCTCCGTGCGATGGCACAATGAGCCGGAGATGGCCGGATCCAGGCGGGATCCGCCGGATCCAGAAGAGGCGACGAGGATCCGGGCGGCGAGGGCAAGCGGGATGGGGCGGCGAGTAGGAGATCTGCAATGACGATGGTTTCGTCTATAAGCACCCCCATGGCCTCTACCCGGCCGACTGCGATGGTGCCGATGCGGCCGCCCCTCCACCGAGCAAGCCTGTCGCCAGAGCCCTCCCGCCACCGATGATGTGCGCCGGCGCATCCTGCTCGTCGCCGGCCACCACCGAGCATCACCGAGCGTCGCGCCAAGGTACAACAAAATCCCTGTCGCCTCCTCTTTCTTTGGCGCCCGACGCCGGCCGTCGCCATCTTCCGGAGCTCTGGCAAGCCCTCGGGCCCCAAGCGCTGCCTCGTCAGCGCCCGAGGCGATGTGGCAGCTGACATGGACGCCATGTGGACGCCACGCCAGCGACCAGTCGCCCGGTTAGCAGCCACACCAGCTGGCGGAGTTCCACGAGATATGCTGCAGAGTGCTTCTGAGGCAGAATCAACATTTAGGGGAGGAGGGGATCACACCCCTGGCGGTGACTCTGGGCAATTCATTGCTGGTGAAGTGTGAAGTAATGTCAGGGACATAGTTGGACAGAAGAAGGATGAGTATGATTACAATACGTCTTCTGAAAATTTATCTAATCAACGTACTCCTGGCATTCTTATGCAGTACAAGTACTACCTGGGGAGGTAAATCATTTTATCAAAGTAGAGATTTTCTGAAGCTTCTGAGGTGGAACTTTTGAGGTATTCAATTCTTATGAGCACCCCTTTTGTATTTTGTTCAGCTGTGGCAAGCAGAGGCTTCGTGAAGCTAGAATACAAGGAGTTGACTATCTGATATTGGGCCTTGCTGGTATCTGTCTAGGGACTAGCGAAAGTGAGCGACGAGATATTTGAAGCACTCGGATACACATACACAGTCATTGCTGTCTGTAAGTTTTTCTTTATCCTGAAATGAAGGCGTTTATCCATGTGGTTTATGACGCTGGTACCTTCCGATTCTATTCAGTGTATTTTTCAAAGGCAGAGTACAAAGGTCTATATAATAGAACAGATAGAAAAAGAACAAAAATACATGAATCCAGTAAGTCAAATGAGTTGGTGCGTATTTAGAACTCAGAATTAACCTGAAGCTATTTATACATGGTAAGCAACAACTTAAGGTGCGTTTGCTAAGCTACTGTCGATTGCAGCTCTGCTGTGCAAGATTGGAGCCTTGAGATCATTTTCGCTTGAGAAGATGCACTACTGGAGAGAGAGCATCTGGCATGAGCTCACTGGCATACTTGTCCAAAGACACAATAGATCACTTAAACACGATTATCAAGCCAATCGTTTACCTCTCCATGTTCTACTACTTCAACAACCCAAGGTCATCAATCTGGGAAAACTATGTTGTTCTTGCGCTTGTCTACCGCGTGACAGGAATTGGCTACACTTTTGCCATCTTCCAGCCTGGTTCTGCACAGCTGGTGAGCTGTTTTATATATAAGCATTTGCTCCATCTCAAGAGTCAAGAAAGTAAGCGCGGAAAATTTGTTATAGATGTTCTAATACATTATTTTATTTTTGATGCAGTGGTCAGTGTTGCTCCCAGTTGTTCTAACTCTTACAGCAACCCAGCAGAAGACCACCTTCTTTGCTAATTTATGTTACACAAAGTGGACTCTGGAAGCATTTGTGATTGCAAATGCACAGAGGTATGATCAATAAGGGTTTCAGCTGTGGTTGTTGCAAGTTTATAGATCTTGCAGACATATGAGAGCCAATTCATCGTTGCAGGTATTCTGGCGTGTGGCTGATAATGCGATACGGTTCACTGGTCAAGAGTGGATATGTCAGACCCAGATTTTTCAATCCGAATCTTACTGTGTTTCACTACACTAATCCCTGGATCAGTAGTTAGTGCACATAGGTACATTGCTGAATCATTTCATACATCGCATAATCATCCATTATATTACATAAATTGAAATACACCACGTCGGGTGACATTTTACAAAAGGGGTCGATTAGGCCAAGTGTCTTTATTACAATCATGCAGCGGAAACCTAGCAAAAGTAAACCCAAATCCACAGGCAAGCGACTGGAAGGTACTGTGTGCATTATATGTCACCAGCTAACTAGTAACATACGTGCACACAACGCCGGATGTCCACTTGTCCATGTCTAATCAACGAAGCCTATGCCTTAGTTTCCTTCGTCATTCTTCTCCTCCGTAGCAGGAGCTTCCTTGTAGGCATAGTGGTCTTGAGTTCCTGTTTCTGAATTTTTGTCGCAAGAGCGAGCATGAGCACTCTGACCCCGTGCTCAGCGAGCCAACACACAGAATGCAAGATATAACATGTATGGCTAATCAAAGGATGGCTTAGGTTTATTTTATTTTTGCGAAGAGTGCTTTTGAATACAATTATATAAAAATTCCCTAAGACCTAGCAATTTGAACACAAGTATATGTTGTGAACGAATGCAATATTACTAGTGATTCAGATCCCATCCACCATTACATGGCATCTGCGCCATATAGCCATTCTTCAGCGTTATAGCCGCTTAACTTTCCACTGGGACGACACCCAGGACAATTCCAAACCAGGGCAGTCCATCGCCCTTCCACTTTTCCATTCCCACCCACAAAGCATTTTGAAATAGAACTATATCTGGTTAAGTTCCCATGTCTGCCCTTGACCGTGGGCACGGCTATTCGAATAGTTTTAGACTCTGCAGAGTTTGTACACTTTCACCACAAGAGACAATCAACTCATTGCCCCACACGATTTCTTAGAAGTGTGGTTGAGCAGACCATCACAGTGACTTTTCAAAGTATCTAGACCCTTTTCTCATCTCACCCTTATGGGAAACTGCCCACTTGCGGTGGGTCCCATCTGTGCGCGGGATGTTTTCCCCAGCCCCTACGCAGCCGGACTTCTACCTCTCCGCAACGTAGGACAGCGGGAAAACTTCACCCTCCACTGGTGTCCCTTCAGGCCCCCTTGCCATAGCGTAACCCCTTCAAACCCCTACCAGTGAGATGAGTCTGGGATTTCGACAAATTTACTTAGCCAAGTTGTATTTTACAGACTTGTGGTTGTACGGTTTTACACGGGGTGACATGACAAGATTCAGTCCTTAGTGGCATCTGGGCGGTCTTATCACTAGCCCACTTTGTGCATCCACTGCACCACACTGTGCATCCACTGCACCACACTGTGCATCCACTGCACCACACCTACACACCCTCGAACCAATCCGCCCAGATATTTAAGCAAGTTGAGAATATTGGGGTGTGTAAAATAAGTATATCAAGTATATCAGTCATTATCACCATGACTGCTCAAACCAGTTCTTACGATTAAAAGTGACAATGAAACTTGGGGCATTTCAGCGCCCCCTGAGTATTAATGCAACACTAAGCATAGCATATCATTAGGGACTTATTTTCGAAATATTAGTATTATACTTTTGCTAGGGCGACAAGGTTTTCACATTCAATCATTCCAAAGGAGGGTAATACTATTCAAGGTAAGCATTGGCATTTAACTAGAATATCAAGTTTAGCATGTATTTGCATAAAAATAACAGCATGCATTTTGTTAATTTAAAACCAAGTAATTTGCATAAATGTGGGTTCAACATGATCAAAGTATTGACTCGCCTTGGTCACAGTGGTCGGGATCCGGATTCTCTGGTGCTTCTAGAGTTGCTGCCTCGATCTCCTCTTCTTGTGCCTCGTAAGCTATTTTAGCGTGCGCCAAATTTGAAATCAAAGAAAAGCAGCAAATCAAACCAAATAACACCAGAAATTCAAATGAACTCAAAAATTTATGATTTCAGTTTCATTGGATAGATCTTGAATTTAGATGAATTTAGAAATTTGTCTCACTTGATTTGGAGTTAAAATGAATATGTTATATTCATTTAAAGTTCTCAGGTTGAATTAATTCCAGAAAATATGAAATTTCTGACCGTGGGACCCACATGTCATTTTCTTTTTATTTTAATTCATTTCTTGCTGTGTCGCTGACAAGTAGGTCCAGGTACTGTTCAATGGGGCCCATCTGTCAGCAGGGTCCGGTGCAGAGGTGTCACTGACCCGTGGGGCCCAGGGGTCAGCGGCCGTTCAGTTGCACAGGCCGACAGGTGGGGCCTACCTGTCAGCCCGAGAGAAAAATCAAAAGAATTGCTCGACCGTACGCGCGGAGCCGGACTCGAACGCGCGACGCGGGAGCAGAGAGGGAGAAGAGATAGCGCTGGAAGCCACTCGGCCGAGCCGAGCGATGCTTACCCATATAGGGTAAGTATACCTTTTGAGGTAGCTCCGGGAGGGAGCCGAGCAGAGGAGGAGGAAGACGGCGGCGCCGGCGGCGAGTGGTAGCCGAAGGGGTCCGGGTCGTGCGTAGAATACAACCCTGGCGTGAAGGCGAATCTCCTGGTGTAGGCGGCCGGGGTGGAGGAGCACGGTGGCGAGCCGGCGGCGTGCGACGGCGGAGGTTCGGGGAGGTGATCGACGCCGGCGTTGCTCCGGCGATGGGAGTTCCGGGGAAGGAGGTGGTTGGCTTCACCGCGCACCCGTGAAGCTCTGGGAGCTTGGGATTGCCCGGAGGTGGCCGGGAGCGGCGGGGAGGGTGGCGCCGGAGCTCGGGAAGAAGGAGGGGCCGGCGGGGAATTGGGGCTTCTCAGTGCAATTGCGGGCAGGGGAGGGAGAAGTGAAGCAGGGCAACGCGTTTGCGATCTCCAGGTAGGGCTTATATAGCCGGAGAGAGGCGCGCGGCGAGGTCGACATGTGGTCGCCGCCCCGTTCACGCTGGCGAGGGGGAATGGAGCAAATCTCGCCGGGATTTTGTAGGAGAGAGAGAGCGGGAGAGGTGCTCCCTCCTCCTGTAGCTGTACTTTTAAATTTTTCCCGCGAGGTGAAGGATTCGCTGCGGCCGAGCGCGAGCGCGAGGAAGAACCGTGTCGCGGCCGCGTGGAGAAGAAGAGGGAGGAGGAAGAGAGTCTGACGACTCGGCCCCACCGGTCAGCGGGAGAGGGGCGCGAGGGAGCGGACGGGCCGGATGGGCTGAGGCGCGCATCGAGCGGCCGAGCGAGGACGCGAGGCGGGCGGTGGATGGCGCGGGCGGGTCGGTGTGGCGTTGATCGGGACCGGCCAGGTGGCGGCCCGAGAAGAGGGGAAAGCGGGATGGGAGCGGCGACGTGGGCGGCATCTGGCCGTCCATGTGGCGGCCGGAGGGTGGGTTGAAATTCTGATTTTTTTTCCAGATTTTAATTTCTTGCTTTTAAAATTTGCCAGAAAATTCCAATAAGGTCAGAAAAATCTGAAAATACCTCCAAAAATTCAGGAAAAATTCACAGAAATTCCTGATGACATTTTGGTCTTAATAAAAATATTTGCAACTATTGTTGGCATTTAATTTATTTGCTTCCCTCGTTATTCATACCATTATTTAAAATGAGGGCTTTATGTCTAAACCAAATTTTTCCCCCATTCCTTTCTGGATCATCTTTTCAGATTCTTACTTAAATTTTAAATTTTCTAATATTTAAACATGCTTGTTTTCCCCTTGATCTCATTGCCGTTTTGGAGCTTTTATTTAAATTATTCAGAAAATAACACAAACTCCAAATTCAAATAAAGAGCGAATAAAATAATACAAAAGCTTCATAATTTAATATTTACATTTTTCAGGATGTTACAGGATACGACATCAATGACAAGATTCTCTGTATAATCGTTCTTGCCGTGAGTGGGGTAGTTTCCCGCTGTGTAGCGTTTTTCTGCATGGTGATCTTCCAAAAGCACTGACCAAGTCGCCTTCTTTGTCCACACGTACAGTACACAGCTGATTTGTCATCACTGTCTGTAACTGAGTAGAATACATACAATGTACAACTCGAATGTCAATGTAGGTAACAAGTTAAGAACAGTTCTTTCGATTAGTAAATGGTCAAGTCCGAAGTGCCCTTCAGCGTTGGGCCTTGGACATGGTCTGTCTGCAAATATACTTACATCATGTTTCTGCTCGTTCTAATCCTTGTAGTAAAGATGTTAAAAGATTCGTATATGTCTCCAAATGGCGACATAAGCTAACCTTATCTGGCTTTCATAATCTTTTATGACTCTTATTCCTAACCTATACATATATACACACACACATACATAGAAAGCACGTTTCGTACTTCTAGGAGTATGCACTCCCATGCCTTCCTACCGCAAGATCTAATGGATACATCCATTAGCATCCTTCATACCACCGTGAACCGAAACAAGCTCTCCGAATCCATTCTCAACTAATTGGTTGTGTACAACTAATTGCATGATAAACTCTTCGAATCCATTCTCTCTCATTGAGCGTTTGGTGCTCCTGAATAACTGCATGATATACAACTGCATGCAGAACCAACATCATAAATTTGATTTGAGCGGTATAACATTTGGACTAGAAAATGGTATTACTACTGTCGAAATAGCAGGATCAATCGGTATACAGCTGCATGAGCACCAAACATTGTTTATACTGTGGAGGGGCGGGAGGAAGGCAGCAGAGGGGTGATATGAGTGCGGCAATAGTAGGGGAGACGCGGGAGCAAGAAGGCTGGATCGGTTGGGCGTCAGTAACAAGGGGAAGTAAGGGGAGAGGGACGAGCGTGTCGGACCCGGATTTTTCAATCCAAATTCACTGTGATTCACTGCACTATTCCCTGGATCAGTAGATAGTGCTCACAGTTTACAGTTCTGAATATCAAAATACATATCATGCGGAAGCGTAAATATAATAGTAAACTTACTCATGGGCCGATTAGGCCAAAATTAATAAACTGCAGCAGCGGAAGAACGAAGCACACAGGTGGGACCTTCAGGACATGCCCACAGGCAGCCAACTGGAGGTTCGCGACCTAGCCCTTGACATCTTCATCTTCTCGGCCAGCTTGTCCAATCTTGTTGCTGAGGCGAGGTGATTTGATTCCTGATTCTGAATTTTATCGCAAAAGCGAGAGTGAGCACTCCGACCCCGTGCTCAGCAAGCCAACACACAGAATGCAAATATATAACATGCATGGCTTGTCAATGGAAAGACATAGGGCTATTTTATTTGCCAAAGAGTGCTTTTGACCTAGCAGGTTTGCAATCACATTTTTAAACCATTAGTTGAAATAATCCATGTAATAATGTTGGCATCACACCAACTAACCTTATGGCATCGCACCATAAGTTACCTCTTGGCATCGCACCAAGGGCGGCGTATGACATCGCACCATACGTTTATAGTTGGCATCGCACCAACTATCCTTATGGCATCGCACTATAAGTTGCCTCTTGGCATCACACCAAGGGCGGCATATGACATCGCACCATATGCTTATTGTTGGCATCGCACCAACAATCCTTATGGCATCGCACCATAAGTTAACCCTCGGCATCGCACCAAGGGTGGCGTATGACATCGCACCATACGCTTATAGTTGGCATCGCACCAACTATCCTTATGGCATCGCACCATAAGTTGCCTCTTGGCATCACACCAAGGGCGGCATATGACATCGCACCATATGCTTATTGTTGGCATCGCACCAACAATCCTTATGGCATCGCACCATAAGTTAACCCTCGGCATCGCACCAAGGGTTGCGTATGACATCGCACTATACGCTAAGTGTCGGCATCGCACCAACACCACATACGGCATCGCACCATATGTGACTTATGGCATCACACCATAAGTTTTTAATCAAGTTCATAATAGTTTGAAAGGTTTTCCTTGGGGCATTAGTGTCACCCCAAGTAGCTAGCATTCCTAAGCATGCCATTTAATTAGGGACTTAATTTGTGAAATCTTAAGTTAATTAATACTATGGCGACAAGGTTCACATGTCCATGTTTGGCAAGGAGATTATTATGAACAATAGCAATAACAGGGCATAGCTAACTGGCTGAAATTGAACATAACATTTCTCATGAAATAGTAGCATGCACTTTGCTAATTTAAAAGGAAATAACTTTGAAATGCTGGGTTCAATATGTTCAAAGTGTTGACTCGCCTGGGTCGCTAGTGTCCGGTTCTGGGCTGTTGGGACTGATGTCGTCTGCTGCCTCCTCTCGCTGAGCCTCGAACGCTATATACATTGCACGACATTTTTGCATAAAAATCAGCAAATCATACAAATCACAATCAAAAATTCAAACGAACTCAAAAATTTATGGTTTCGATTCCATTAGACAGATCTTGAATTTAGATGAATTTACAAATTTGTTTCATTCAATTTGGAGCTAAAATGAAGAAGTTATAGCCAGTCAAAGTTCTCTGTTTCAGTCAAATCCAAAAATTATTTAAATCCTGACATGTGGGGCCCATTGTCATTCTCTGGCATTATCTGGTTTTCTCATTTATTTTTCTTTTATCTTCTCTATGCCACTGACATGTGGGTCTAGCTACTGTTCATGGGGTCCACATGTCAGTACGGGTTCGGTGTAAGAGTTCCACTGACCAGTGGGGCCCAGTGGTCAGTGGACGGCTCTGGCCACAACAGCTGACAGGTGGGGCCCACCTGTCAGGTGGAAACAAAAGAAATGTTCGACCTCGGCGCGCTGCGGAGCCGGGGGCTCGAACGCGCGCGGCCGAGGGAACGGGGGGAGAAGAGACATGCGCTGGTAACCAAGTGAGCGGGGAGGCTTTGCCTACCTCTATAGGGCAATTTATCCCCTTGAGGTGGGTCGGCAGCGGGGTTGGGCAGAGAAGTCGAGGACGACGGTGGCCGGCGGCGAGGGGATGTCGGGGAGCTTCCGGTGAGTGCCGAAACGTGATCCTCGCGCTATGGTGAAGACGGTGACGCCGTCGTCAGGGGCCGAGGAGGTCCGGAGATGGGTCGGCGTCGAGCGGCGGCGGCGGCTCGAGGAGGCTCTTGGCGACGGCGACGTACGGACGACGGGGAGCTCGAGTGAAGGTCGGGGAGGCTTCGCAGCGCTCTGGAGACGGTCCTAGCGCCAGGAATTGGGCTCTGGGACAGAAAAACCGCGGGGGGGTTAGTTCGCCGGAGTTGGGGAGAAAAGGCTCGCCAGCGGCTACGGGGCACGAATACCCGATTACCTTCTGATGAACGGAGAGGGCGGCGTGGGGAACTCAACGGAGGGTTTATTGCCTTATATAGGCGTTCGGGGAAGGCTGGTAACGGGCGGGCGGCCGTTCGGTCCCGTCGGAGCAGGTGGTGGCGCCAGGCGGTGATGCAGGCGGCGTAATGGCCTGGAAAGCAGCGCAACCACTCCCCCCCGGTGCGGTCTCCTCATCGCTTACCACCTCCCACGCACGGGCGGAGCACAGAAGACCAACGCCACGTAGCCGGGCCGACGCGACCGGGCGGGGGAGAAAACTGTGGGCGGTGGCGCCGAACCGTGGGCGGAGGCGGTGGAACCAAGGGCGGCGTCAGCTCCGCAGGCTTTCCACCATGGCGACGGGACGACACGTGCAGGGCGATGCCGTGCATGAGCTCCACGGGGAGCGCAAGCTCTGCGCCGAGCGGAAAAAGGCGACCGGGGGAGGAAGACGCCTCTGACAAGGCGGGTCCACCGGCCAGCGGAAGAAGGGGAAGGAAAGAGCGACGGTGCGGATGCAGCCGCGTAGCGGAGGAGGCTGATCGGGCGGCGGTCGCGGCGTGGGGCCAGCGGCCAGCGAGAGAGAGCAGTCGGGGAACCGGGCCCGCTGGCAGCAGCGGAAGGAGACGCGGGCGGGGAGGGCCCGCGGTCATGGAGAAGGAGGGTGCGGGGCGGGGCCGCTTGCCAGGGGCGCGCGCACGCGCGCGTCGCGCGGCTGGACCGAGCGGATGCTGGGCCGGGGTGATGGCCGACTCGGCTCCTTTGCATATATATATATATTCCTTTAATTTGTTGCTTTATATTTCTTGTTATATTTTGGGGTTAACTTTGGCACAATTTCCTGCATAAATTCCGGATTTTATTTAAATTCCTTCCTCCTAATTTCTGGATCATCTTTTCAGATTCTAAATTAAAATTTAAATTTACCTCCTTATGTGTATGTTTTCTTTTTATTTCAACTTTAGGGAACCTCAACCAAATATTCTTGAAGAAACACCATGAAATCCAAATCAAAATAGGATATATTGCAAAATATCTCAAGGGCTCCACATTTTTCAAAGTGCATATTTTTAGGGATGTTACAGAGCGGGAGCGCTGCAAGAGAGGGCCATGTAATCCCTGCCAGAGTGTGAAATGTTAAGGTTTTAGTGTCCAAACAGTGGGGTAAATTAAACCTGTCGCCCTCTGTTCTCAACTTTATTGATTTGTTTATCTTGTTAATCCATTAAGGTAATTCTCGTGTGAACATTGTTGCAAGCTCAGTTTACTGTTCATATATTGTGCCATATTGACCATTCAAGTATGTTGACAATTCAACTGATTAATGCTTTACATATTTTACAATAAACTAATAATTTGGTTTGGATGGCATGTTAACATGTTTCGTAGGCAACTCCAGTAGCTAAATGACAGTGTGTTTCTTCATATTGTATATAGTAAATATGATGTTCTAATAAATTTGTTAACTTGGTGGTACAGTCTGATGAGTTTAAAGGCATTATTAAAACTGGGCGTACATGTACCCAAGATGCCACCCTGTTGACTCTTGGCCAAGAGTTCAGTGGTTATGCTATGCAGGTAGGCATTGTTCCAGGCTCCAGCATCTATTCTTGTCTTATTGATTACCGTGCACTTTAGATTGACAGAGAGAGTTATCAATTGTTCTAAACTCTATTTGCAGGTGAAATATGGAATTGATCACATTGTTTGTACCTTACCACGGATGTATCAGGTACTATACTAATTCTCATTCTCTTCTCAAATGGTACACATAAAATGAACATTTTCTGGTCATTTTCCTTGGTGAGCAGCTAGCTCAAGGTGGAACTGCAGTTGGAACTGGCTTGAACACTAAGAAAGGAAAATTTTCAAATTTCTGGTTGAGATAATTTGTTTACATTCTTACTCTTTATTAACTCATTTTGATATTTGGTCTTATCTAAATTCTCTCTCTTTTTTTCCACAATTCCTTAGTATTTAATGACCAAACTGTCTCCTTGGGGAAAGAATCCATGTAACCCTGCTATCCAGAGTGTTTTGACCATAATCCAGATGAATCTGTAAATTTTAAGTAGTTTCACTACTATCAAATGCCAGTTTAATCTCTGCTTTCTAACCTTTATATGGTACTTCTGGCTTAAAATTAATAACATATGAAGATTGGCTTAAAATGAGTAATGTCCTGAATTTGAAATGGTTTTCTCTTATATATGGTTAACCAAAACTATATGTTATGGTTACTCACTTGCTTGATTATGATGACTTTTAATCAGATTATTAGTTCCTTGAATTTCTTAATCTCTTTGTTTATTCTCTCTCTTCGACTCATTTAGTTAAAATTGTACTTGTTCATTTCAGATTTGATGTTAAAACTGCTGTTGTGGTTGCTGAGGAAACAGATCTACCTTTTGTGACTGCAGAGAACAAGTTTGAAGCTTTGGTAAGTGGTTATGTGCACACGTAAGCATTTCTTGAAATTGCTGATAGGGGTTGGAAGTCCATAAAAAAATTCATTTAAGATGACTGGACTCTGTAATTGCATTGTTGGACATAGCTTAATACTTGCAGAAAATTTCAACCAGTTTTTAGTAAACCCCGGAAACATGGATTTAAAGCATTTGTCAACAAAAGGTGATTTGTTGAAGATCCTTATCAGTTACTAACCCTGTGCCATTACGAAATCACTTACTTTTAATTGTTTTATTTGATGCTATTTCTTAGGCTCTATTCTCTGTTATAGCAAAGGCCTTCCTTTTCACGATCAACACACACACAACTTTTGTTCAAAGTTGTTCTTTTCAGTCTATATCTTATAATATTTCATCAACATGCGTTAATCACTTAATCTCATCATTGTTTTCTTAAGTAGGCAGCGCATGATGCTTTTGTTGAGAGCAATGGCGCCGTAAATACAATTTGTGCATCTCTTATGAAGATAGCAAATGACAGACGCTTGCTGGGAAGGTCATTGTCGCTCCGAAGTTCGTAGCTTCCATGGCTATTTGCGTCTTGCTGTGCTCCTTTGTGTCTTCATCCCATGTGTGTAGCTAATTCAAAATTTCAGTTTACCTTTTTTTTGCTATATGCTCTTTCTATGTTTCCATATATGTGATTTAATGAGTGATATTAGTTGGGTGAGAGGGCAAATCTTGTGATGTAGTCCTTGTACTTTACACATATGACTTGGTCCTTTAATATTTGCAACTGATGAGGTTTTGGTTAAGAGTCGAACATGATTGTATGTATATTCTAAAAAATTTTATCACCCGCGAGTTTTAAAACATATAGTATGATAAATTTTAAAAATCCGTAGCAACGCACGGGCATTCAGCTAGTTACTATAGAAAAGCCAAAAGCTGAAAAAGAACAAGGCTATAATCGATTTTTAAGTAGCTTTCTTATTTCTCTCACTTCTCTTTTGAAATAAGATAGAAAGTCACCATACATCCTATTTCTTTTGTCTCTGTTTTACACACGTATCTCTCTCCTACTTTCTACATCGTTCATGCTCTTTTCGTAAAAATCACTTATTCCAGTCACTACTATTGACTTCTAGTCAAAAGCTATCTCCCTAAGTTAATAGGGACCAACACTGAGGTGGTGATCAGTTAGGCTTCGAATTCTGGCTTATTTTTTACTATTCTTAAGTTTCGTCTTTTTCTGAACTTTTGACTTTTTGTTGAGCTTTTTTGCCGGTTTTTCCCCGTATTTTTTGTATTATACGTAATGGGCTAACATATTTTTTATATTTTTAAATTTTTTAAAATTTAATTATGCTAAATAAGCCTCTGTCAGCTACAGTGTTTTTTTCAGTCAGCTACAGTTATTTCAGCCATGAGCTTTTCAGCCGAACCGATCACCACCTGAGTTAGTGACACTGCACGCGCAGCAGTAACCGTTCCAAACAACCGTAATTAATCGCGTTCAACTAATCGCTTCATCGCCATGGCTCATGAGAGTCATGGTCCATGCATGATTAAAAATTATCACGGTCAGCCGCGTTATCTGCTCGGCAACGTGCAGCGGCGACGTCCATTTGGCCATTTAATCCCACGGGAAGGGCAATAGGGAGGCCGGAGGCATGTTACTAATCCAGCACTCCAATACAGACCATGAGCCATCAGCATTTAGTGGTACAACGGAGATCTCTGACCTTGTTCGAAACACGGAGTTTTATAAGAAAACAAAGCAATTAGTTACCAGTGAATTTTGATGCCAAATATTCTCGTTTTTCAATCAGAGTCTGAACTCTGAAGGAATTTTGATCCGTAAGGCGGCACACACAAGAAACTTCGGTCCGTATAGGCCACAGTGGGCTGTGGGCCTGTGGCGTACACCCAAAACTATATGGACCACCGTATTTTGGAGTATTAGTTAGAGATCCGTGTGTTACAATGAAGTCATAAAAACAGTGAGACAAAACTTACTACCTGACCAATTTCACACATCAAATATTGGAGAGTAAGCGATAGAGATAGAAGTGTGACCGGAATGCGCGAGGAGATGGAGAAAGTAGAGGGAATGGACGGTTGTATCTGAGAAAGAGAGAGAGGAGGAGAGAGATGATGGTCTAGATTAAATCAGATGGATGTAGAGAGAGACAAGAGAACGCACCGACGACTACCAACTTTTTTTATATAATAGTAGAGATAGGTTTGTGTGCTATCGTTTTAAGCCTATCTGTTGAAAGAAGTTTCAAGTCAAGTGAAATTCTAGGCTTTCAAGCCCAACCCACGTACACGAAAAGCAACACAAGCAAAAGGCCAACCCTTAATAGAATGCTCTCCTGGGCTCCGGCCCATCACAACTAGCCCACCTAGTCGGCCACCCCCGCTTGCCCTAAACGAAAACAACCCACGCACCAAGAGCAAGAAGCGCACCGATGGCGGCCGCCGGGGACAGTGAGGACGCGCCGACGCAGCAGCAGAAGCCGGCGGCGGCGGGGGCTGGAGGCAGCGTGATCGAGAAGCTGGAGGAGCAGTGGAGGAAGACGAAGGAGCACGCGGAGACCTACCCGTACGTGTGGGGATCCTACATCCTCGTCTACGGCGGCCTCGCCGCCTACCTCACCTGGCGCTGGCGCAAGCTCCGCTGCACCGAGGATCGCGTTCGCGCGCTCCAGGGCCGCCTCCGCCAGCTCGCCGCCGCCGAGGAATCGCAGGCGGCTTCCGCTCCTCCTACCCCACCTCCTCCCCAGAAGCAGCCGCCGGCGGTGCCCGCCAAGCCCACCTCAGGCCCGTGAAAGAGTAAGCCCCCCTAGCCAACTTCTTGACGAGAATGTTTACAAGTTACAGAACAATTCCTGCATCGTTCGAGCTCGGGGCTGTCCTTGGTTTCTTCTTGCTTAGTAGGTGATCCTGGACCCAAAAAAACATAGGTGTAAGGTAGAATGCTAAGTGCTTAGCCATTGATGATTTTGTGCTCGTACTAGGAATCATTTTGAAGAAGGTTTGAATTGTTGTGATTCATGTATGATGATCTTTCGCACGAGGGATTTGGGTTTTTGGTTATGTCAGCAAAACCCTTCTTTGTAGACATTCCACTTCGAATCTTTGCGTTTCACAGTGCTGGTCTAAATTGATGTTCAGTTTGCTGCTAATTTTGTCATTTGGCTGCTTGATACTAATATTGTGATCTGATTAAATCTTGTTGAATAATCATCATTGGCGAAGCATTTTATGCGCTCTTGTGGAGAATTTGATGGAGAAAGCTGAGCGAACATGCTATACTGCTAATTTTGTCGTTAAGATAGGCAGATTGGATTTGGAGAACAACATGTGGTCCTCTGGAGAAATTGACAGATAAAGCTCAACCAACATGTTTGCATTGGCCTTAACATTGCTGCTGATTTCTGGAGCCCTCAACCTAATATTGGCTACCGTAAACTATCAAGTAATAAGACCGTTTAATGTGGGCATCAAAGTGTTTCAGCCTCATTGTTATGCCTGAGATTAATCCAGTTTCAAAATTTCTTTAACTTAGCATCCTTAGCTTTATTCTTCTCCTAAATCAAGCAAACTGTCTTACATTTTTCCTGAGTTACCTGGTGCCGGATAGTTCAAATCAAGTGATTGGTAACTAGCGCTTTAGTTTGCATTTGCTTGCATTACCATGCTCTGTTATACGAATAATTTGCTCCGTGCATTATTGGTTGTCGCTGTTGTCGGTGTGATGATTAAAAGACATAAATTTGTCTGTACAAGTACAGGGCCATTATTGTACAGTCAAACTTCTACTAATACTGTAATCGCCTTCGACATGCTTTGTAACCAATACTATAATATAAGGTGTACTTTGATGTTCCAATTCACAAATCTCGGTCTGGATTCCTAGTTGTGCACATATCATTAGCCTACAAACATTCAGGAAGCTTTGTGGGTTCAGTAAATTGATTGCATTGGAGGCCGGCCCACTCAACTAGGATATTTATTTTTCAATTTATCGTGTCTGGCACTTGATCTTAATTTGGTTCCTCGTCCCATTCATCATTGTTTGATAATGTGAATCTGTATGGGGCTACAATAATTCGGACCCCATGGGAGCTTGTGGGGCTGTTGACCAAGGTTGGGCTTGCTTGGAGCGAATATGCAACTCGGTTTCTTTCCAAGGAAAAAATGTAAAGATCGCTCTTGCATTCTCCATTTTAGAAAATTTTACACTTTTCCATTCAAAAGGCTACTCTGACTCTCTAAGGATATATGATTTACTCACTGTACACTTTAGCAATCAGCAGCTGGTAGCTGCCTGGGGTCATTCATATTTCTCTTTCCTAGCATTGTTAGGGTTCACAAGGTCATGTGATGCATCTGTCATTAGCCGAAGGCGAGCAATCCGCTATCTGGAGCTCAATCTGCAGCGAGGCAACAAAATAGTACAAATTGGGTAGGTGCCCGGCTGATGCCTTCTGCTACTCTGTCCGAACGGCCATGTGATCTCCGAACAGCACCCTTGTGCCAAGACTGGCCCTGATTCCTTTTACCAAGCCTCTCTCTCCTTGTTTCGGTTCATGAACTATTGCTTATTCACTGTAAATTTACCCCCTCAAACCGTACGTTTGATCTCAGTAAAAAAAGGATGTTGCATTTTTTGGAGAAGTTTAACCTACCTGGTACGATATATCGAGGTGATTGATCCGTGTACTCTTGACCTTGACATTGGTTAATGGTTAGAGCAGGTGGTGAATTGCTTTCTAACTAGAAACAAATGCATACAGGCTGATCCTGCAGGCAAAACTGTTCTTTATTTGCAGAAAATTTGAAGCACTGTGGTTCATCACATTTTGGTGGTCACTGCTGCCTAACTAAAAGACAGATCGGTCTGAGGGGATCACTGGCCGTTCCACTCTGAAATGAAAAGACTAATCGGGAGATCTACAGGAGAAAATGGGCTTTGTCGGAGGACTACTTCAGATCAGCATAAAATCGCTTTCCTCGCTCCTGTCGGCCTCACCGTTATCCCCGATAAATTACTCGCTGTATAAACTGTTAGGAAACCTGGGTCTAGACATAAAGCCTTGGTCTATAGTGGATACCTCATCACTATACTATAAATAGAGAGTGTTATTGGTTATTTTGTATATACATGAGAAAGAAAGCAATAAAGAAAGATCAGAAGTTCTCCCTATCTCTGTGTTTCAATATACTATTTGTGACTTCTGTAATTAATCTGTCTTTTGCGTAGCAGAAGAATCGATCGGACTGGTCGCCAGCGACGGTTCCTCAACACATTATTAGCACAAATCGCTCTGGTAAATCGAAAGGTAATCATCGAAACATTAATATATTGTATTGTCTACATCTATATCGCTCTAAATTTCGCAGATTTCGCTTTCTAGATTATTTTCTATGGTGCAAATCCGCTCTAATCTACCGCGAGCAGACTTGAAGTTGCTGGCACAATGTTGATCGGTAGATTATATAAAAGAGTAGATGTTGATTGCATTGTAGATTGAAAAAAGAAAAAAAATCTTGCACAGCTGGCCCTGTACGGCTGCCGTGCGCGAAGCTACCGCCGGCCGCCGGCCTCCCCACACGTCGCCACGCGCGCCGCCGAGCTGGCCCGAAGCCGCTGCCGACCTCTCCACGAGGCGACGTGCGCGTCGCTGAGCTGGCCAGAAACCGCCGCAGGCCGTCGGCCTCCCCACGCGCCGACGTGCACGCCGTCGAGCTGGCCCAAAGCTGCCGCACGAGCGCCGCCGCTCGGCGCTGCCCGAAGCTGATGGTCGGCATCGCCCGAAGCCGTTGTGCGAGCCAGGCACCGGCCGCCCGAAGCCCACCGCTCGAAGCCGCCCGTCGCCGCTCGGTGCCCCCTCGGTCTTCGCGTCGCACAACCGCCCCGTACGGCCGCCCGCGTCGCGCGATGGTCCCGCATGGCCGCTCGACCGCCGCTTTAGCTCTTGGGCCCCGCACGGCCGCCCAAAGCATCTCTTGAAGCCAACGCCGCTCCCGCAGGCCACCATCTCCCGGCTCCACGACTCGCCTTTGCGCCTAAAGACGTCATACTTGGAGACGCCGCCGCCCGGCCCTGCGGCTGCCTCCACGCCTGGCTGCCACCGCCCATCGTCACCTGGGCTCCGCAAGCCGGCGCCCGCCTCCGCGCCTTGCTGCAAACGGCCGCCCCGCTCCTCACATCTAGCGCAGTCGCCAAGTCGGGAGCCCGGTGACTAGGGTTTAAAACCCTAGCCACCGGCCGTCATGGGCCGCAAAGCCAAATGGGCCAATGGACCCAATTCGGCCCATAAGGAAAAAAGGGGAAGCAAGCCGGCGTCGGCAAATTTGCAAAAAGTCCCCACTGAATTCCAAAAATTACAAAAGGGTCCTTAGAATTTTGAGACGGGTCCCGAATTTTGCAAAAAGGCCCTCTAAGAATCAGAAAATTTAAAATTTGCGTATAGGCTTTCAAAAATTGTGGAATTCATTGAGAATTCATATTCCAGCATAAAAGGGCCTCAAGAATTCAAATTTTGAATTATTTTTAGCATTTAAAGCATGTTTAGTAATGTCATTATTATTTTCTATGTTTTCTGTATTTATTTATTGTTTTGATTAATCGTAATTATTTAAATTGCCTTTAATCACCGAAATTAATAGTAAAATTTATAGAAAACGCATAGAAAATTTTGGAACATTACAAGAATGTTTTGTACCATTATCCAATTTATTTACCTGTAGTAAATGTATTTCATGCATGTTTACCAGCAGTAAACTTATATATTCCTTTCATGCACATGTAAATGACAGGCATCACGAACCGGGAGTTCGAGGAGCTGGCTCAGCGACCAAAACTACTTGACTTGGGCTTCCAATGTCGAGATAGTACTTGGAGCCAAGAAGCTTTGCGTTTCCATTGGGATTAGTGCACCGCAGGATGACCAACTCACCCTTGAGGAAAATGATCAAGCACTTCACTCCTCAGGCACCATCTCTGTTTTACTCTCAAGAATGAGTACATGGCAGAGAACAGCGTGCTAGCATTATGGACTGCACTCAAGAAGCGGTTCGAGAGGCTAAAGTACAACATCCTTCCTCAGGCAGAGCAAGAGTGGATTTGACTGAGGTTTGCCGACTTCAAAATGGTCGAGGAGTATAATTGTGCTCTGCACAGAATTTGTATCAATCTTCAACTTTGTAGCAAACAGATCGCAAATGAGCAGAAGATTGAGAAAATCCTATCCACCTTCCACCCCAATGCAGTGCAGTCTGCGCGCAACTATCGTCAAGACGGCTACAATGAGTATACTGAATTAATCGATATGATGTAGGTTGCAGAGGCTCAGGATGAGTTCTCCACAAGAACTATGTCGCACAACCACCTAGGAGTTCCGCTGGCCGTGAGGCCAACACCGGGAGCTACAAGGTGCGAAAACCCATAATGTGAAGAAAAGGGGAAGGAAGGGTAAGACCGCAGCCTAGAAAGGCAAGTCAGATGCTCCACGTGAGAATAAGGCAAGCAAGGCAAAGCGGGACAACAAGCCCTATGGTCAGCAAGACCAATCCTGCTATAAGTGTGGTAAGTGGGGACACTGGCCGCGGATCTGTAAAGAGCCGTAACATGTCATTGATGCCTTCCAAGCTCAAAAAAGAAGGATAGCAAAGGACAGCATGAAACCCACTTTACATCTGTTGAGAGGGAGGGTTCTGAGCAGCTGGCTGCGCTGATGGAGGTTGAAACCATTCCAGCAGCAGCACCCCCTTTTGACATTGCAGCAGCCGAAGTCTCTGACCTCTTAGCAGATTCAGTCTAATGCACATAATGCATTTAGACTTTAATTGTTATTTACTTTATGTGTGGAAGGAATAATTCATTCATTTATTCATATTATAATGCATGATATGTTCTGATATTGAAGTATTTTATTTATGTGTTGATTATCTTCTACTACATATTAATAAAATACTTTATATTAGAACACGTGTGGTGCCATATGGAGGAAGTGTACTTAGTCGACAGCGGTACAACAAATACTATCTTAAGAGAGACAAAATACTTTCAGTTAATTAGTAAGAATGATGACAGCCTTACAACAATCGTCGGTAGCGATGCTTGTATAATAAGTTCAGGAAGAGCCACAATTATACTACCAATGGGCACAACTTCGATCATTCAATAAGGCTTATTGTACCCAGAATCGACTAGAACTCTCCTAAGTTTCAAGAATATTCGCGCTAATGATTTCCATGTTGAGACTGAAGAAGAGTATGGTAAGGAATACCTGCTTATTATGAAGCGTGAAGCAAATGGAAAAGGGGTATTATAAAAATTTTCTTCATTAGAAACTGGGCTATACTACACTAACATCAAAGCACCTGCAGCCTATACTGCCCTAAAAACAATATTTAGAAGTTTTGAACTTTTCTGTCTCTAACATGACAGATTAGGCCACCAGATCTTAGGATGATGAGAAGTATAATTAACAATTCACAGGGACATAATATTAATGTAAAGAATTTTCCGAATCACGAAGATTTTGTGTGCCCCGTATGAGCCACCGGGAAATTAATTACTAGACCTTCTACTCTGAAAGTGAAGGATGAAGTCCCTGCATTCCTAGAACGCATCCAAGAAGATATTTGCGGTCCCATACAACCACTATCAGGGCCATTTAAATATTTCATGGTGCTCATTGATACTTTCTCGAAATGGTCACACATATATTTATTGTATACGAGAAACCATGCTTTCGCAAAGCTGATCTCACAGATAATTCGCATTAGAAATATTTTTCCTGATTATCACATAAAGTCCATTAGAATGGACAACGCCGAAGAATTTACTTCAAAAACATTTGATGATTATTGCATGGTAATAGGAATTACAGTTGAGCATTTTGTATTGCATGTCCACACCTAGAATGTTCTAGCAGAGGCATTAATCAAGAGAATTAAATTTATTGCCTGACCACTTTTGCAGAATTGTAATTTACCAGTTACATGTTGGGGACATGCAGTCCTGTATGCAGCAGCTCTTATCAACTTTATACGATCGGCCTACAACATCCATCAGTTTTGATGAGACATGAACGTGTCGGATGAATGTCCAAGAGAGAGTGTTAGGAAACCTGGGCTTGGGCTTGAAGCCTTGTGCCATGGTGGCCACCTCACCACTAGGCTATAAATAGAGAGTGCTATTGGCTATTTTGTACATGCATGAGAAAGAGAAAGTAATAAAGAAAGACTAGGAGCTCCCTCTATCTCTGTGTTTTAATCTTCTATTTGTGTCTTCTGTGATTGATCTGTCTTTTATATATAGCAGAGAAATCGATCGGGCTGATCGTCAGCGACAGTTCCTCAACACAAACTACAGCCTCATGGTGCATGTGTAACTAAGGAGGTTTTACAAAGACCAAGTGCTGCATTGTTTGGCTGCCATTATCAGTTTTTTTAGCCGCAGTAGTTGGTAGTTACTCCGTAAAACTCGCTAAGACTGAAGTTCTGGGGAGACAAATAGTCGAGATCCGTTTTTGGAGTTCGTTTTGTTTCAGAGGTGGCATTTTCTGCACCATTATTTGCAGCTGTAGGGATGCGACAGCTTCTGAACACAGCTGATGCGGCCTCTTTGGCCCTTTGCCTCTCTCCCATCTACCTCTGATTTTTTAAGGGAAGCGTGTGGTGTCGACTTATCACTCCCTGGTATCCACTTATCACTCTCCCTGCTCCACCAATCTCTTGCTCTTCTCTGCTCCGCTGCTCAGTGCTCAGCACCACCGTAACACGGAGGTACGTAGCTAGTGGTGGCGGTGGTAGCTGCGCGCGTGCACAATGCCTCAGGTCGACCTGGAGAGCTTGGTGTGCGGCGTGGCGGGCGCCGGCGCCGGGGACAGGAAGGTATCGTGCGAGACGGTCATCGTGGGGGGCAGTGGGGACGCGTCGCCGCCGCGGATGCCACCGCCGGACCCCGACTTCCCGCCCGAGTCGATAACCATCCCCATCGGCGACGATGTGGCCTTCTCGGAGCTGAACCCGATATACGACCGGGACGACTCCACCAAGGGCAGCACCAACCCCAAGTCGGCGGCCGGTGCTTCCAACCCCATCCCGGCCAAGTCGCGCTCCAACTCCACGCGCATCTCGGGCGCCCCGGCCGCGGCCACCACGTTCTTCGGCCTCCCTGCCAAGATCCGCCCGGCGTTCACCCGCCGCCGGCCGTCGCAGGGCCGGATCTTGCCCGACAAGCGCTCAGGCGGCAGAGGCAGCGGCGACGGCGAGGAGCCGCGGTCGCCCAAGGTGTCATGCATTGGGAAGGTGCTGGCCGACCCGGAGCGGTACGGCCGGCGCCGTCGCCGGAGGTGGTGGCGCGGGGTGGTGGCCGTGCTCCGGTGCGGCGGCGGTTGCGCTTGCCTAGGAGGAGGTGGCGCGGGCAAGAAGGTCGCGCTTGAGGATGCCGAGGACGGAGAAGACATGCCGGGCATTGCGGCAATGCAGAGGTTCAAGTCCGGGAGAAGAGCCGCTTCATGGGGAGAGGAGGCACTGGCCGCGGCGGCCGGCGAGGTGGAAGAGGAGGACCACAGCCACGAGACTGAGCAGTGGGCCCGACGACCGGTAAGTTAGGTTGTGGCGAAGGCGGGAAGCAGTCGGAGCGGGGGATACGCGCTTGGTGGGACCCTCTGCCAGTGACGGCGGTGGGCTTGGGCGTGGTCGCCGACAGGTGAGCTCAACTTGTCGCGAGTTGTATCCATCGGTGAAGGATGGGCACGGCCTGGGGTAGGGGGTGGATGGCGACCGGTGACTGGCCTAGAAATGCGAGCCTTGCAGTTTCTGTGGTTTCTTGCTGTTTGGAATTTTGCACTCGGGATATATCCGTCAGATGAACCCCACCTGTTCTGCTGTTGCGTGTTGCATTGCAGCCCATGATCGATGCATTACTATGTACATACCCCTCCAAAGAATAACAAGAGCACACAACTGCACAAGGTGCTGCTTCTCCATTCGTGTTCCTTTCTGTGTTTCTCAGCTATACAAAGTGTCTGTGACACACTACGATCTCAAATCTGGGCGATGTGCAGTGAGCTCCTTAGCCTGTCAACGCTTGCATGCTGTCTTTCCTGTGTGGTTACATGTGTTCTCGCAGGCCCATCTAAACGTGACCTAAAAGTTTCCTGTGAAGAAAAAAAAACGTGATCTAGAGGTAAGTTGAGGCGAGTGTCAACAGGTAGCTAAGGCTGGATTAAGCTTCAACTTTGTATCCCGTTCCCGAAACGTACTACACCTGCCTCACACCTACGTCACCTCCGCCCTAGTGAAGCGTACGATGCTGCGGCGAATGTTTTCTGCCGCCGTTGATGTTGCATCCATCGTGATCCAATCCACCGTAACTGCGTGGCCGCCGAGGAAGTCGCGGCTGGATTGCCGTCGCCTTCTAGCCTAGGATGGCGTAGCGCACTTGGTTGCTGGTTGGTTGCTACGGTATCTAAGCCTCGTATGAACTGCTGAACATTTGAACTCCGTGGCATGTATATTTATTGTATGGCTCGTTTGAACGAGCGCGGAATCGTTCAGACATGAAAGAGGCTTCCAAAACGTCAAAAAGAAGAAGAAAAACTCTGGTTCCCAAACACCTTGGAACAAATCTTATACAACTGGTTCCTAGAGTTACTGCAGTCCATTTCTGTCTACACTTGGCGTCCTACTTGCTGATCTGACAAACAGGGTCTTTGCCTCTTTGGAGAAGCAGCTCAGCACAATTGGCGATTGTGTGCTAATCTTTCATGTAGTCTTATTGAGATAAAACAATTATAAATGCATGATTCAACATATAACACGAGCACAAGTACACAAAAACAATTTTCTCGCCAGTTGAGTTATATGTGTGAGCCCAAAACCATATAGGCTTTAGCCCCGAGTACTACATGGGCTTTAGGCCTCCGTTGTGATGCAATCGCAACCATCAAGATTCTTGGGCAGGAATAGGATAGCTATCCGTTTAATTCATTTGCATAAGACCGAGCAACTTTCGTTGTGTGTTCTGAAAGCGAACTGTTACTCCCACAGCATCTGCTATGAAATTAATCAAGCTCAACTGTGACAGAAGCGGCAATTCTTTAGTCTTAACCATTTTGAACTTGTAAAGATTCAACCTGGAGATTGTGCCAAAAATGTATCTTTGAAATTTAATGTAACCAACACCACACCATACATACTTCATCTGTAGGTAACTAGGTATTAGTCAGTGTTCAATCTGCTATGAATGCTATACTACTATGATGAATAAACACAACAACCTCGCCAACAAAAAGTAAAAACTAAAGACAGCAAAACAAATTCTATGAGCTCAATCATGTGCTGCCGTTGCTAAAGAACCAGTTACAGCCACTTCTTTCTCAATTTAGCTTGTTCTTTCAGGTTTCAGAGTGACTTGACTGACTGATTAGCAAAAGAAAGTACATGGGCAAGCTAGCTAGTGCATCAGGCTTCCTCCTCCACAGTTAGTGCAACTACAGTACAGATCTTAATGTCCATTCAGAATGAGAATCTCTCACCTGCATCATAAAGGAATAGCACAATGAGCAACAAGTATCGATAGATTGTACAGTGCTTGTTCTCTGGACACACACAAGTACACAACATAAGCATGATTAGCATTGGATGATTAATGTGTTCCTTGTAATTTGTATGCCATGTATTACACATCAGTAAAGTAGATACTTGCATCTAGATGACCAAACAGGCAAAGAATACCACTACAGGGACAGGCATAGAGGGCTACGCTAGATAGTAGCTGCACATCCTGATTGTGGGAATAAAGCTTCCCAGCCCTCAATCCAACAATGCTACATGGAATAAAAGTATCAGACAAAAGCTAGGGCGGAGAGAGAGGGGCTGATAGGGCTAGGTCTCCTTATGCTTTGATAAATTTACACTATATCTTTGCATATTTTTTAAAAAATTACTGCTGTTAGTGTTATTTGGCTCCTCTCATTAAACCAATAGTAGGGAGTCGTATATATGACCTGTTACCTAAGCTAATGGAGCTAGCTAGCCTGAGGAGGGCAAAACATTCAGTTTTGCTATTGCATAGGCGACTGAAATTTTTTTACGTTTCAGTCACCTGAAACTACACTCTCAATGAACTAAATTTGCAGCCTCCTTAAAAAAAAACAGCTGCAACTTTAGGTGATTCAGAGTGCAACTTCAGGTGACCTAAAATTGCACTCTCAATCAACTAAAATTGCAGCCCCCTCCAAAAAAAACATGTGCAACTTCAGGTGATTCAAAGTGCAACTTTAGGTGACTGAAAGATAAAAAAAATTTCAGTCGCCTGTGCAATAATCTATCACACATCCACCGTTCAGTTGGAATTTTCATCTAGTCATATAGTACTCGAACCACTTCCTACGCACGATTTGACATTAAGGTATAGAAGGAACTTAGCTGGCTGAGATGAGTTTATTTGTAGGGTCTGTTTATATTGGTTTTTGCTTATGATTTTTTTGTTGTGGTTGATAAACAGTAGTAACTGGTAGAAGCGATTGATGAATAGTATCGATTGATGAATGGTAGTGTATTATGTAAGAAAAATATTGCAACGAAAGACACTATAATATTTGAATCGTCATACGACTTACAAAATTGTGATATAATAAAATACAAAATATATTACAATATGTAAAAACTAAAAGTAGTAGCTGATAAATAGTTATGATTGATTCAAACAATTTATAAAAACTGGGATGCTTGTGTTAGCTTCTGCTTCTAGATCAGAAGAGCCGTAGTCAGTTACCTCGTGTCAGGACAGTATATGCATCGGCCGGCTCTGATGAGTGGAGATGACAACTCAAGACTGGATGCGTTAGTCAGAAGGGAACCCCAAGCCAATCAATCATTCGTGCGGCGCTCTCTCTGCGCGGTACGTGTGGAGGAGGCTCAGAGGAATAATGCGGCGAGTAGGACAACCACCACCGTCCGAAACGTTATCTGCAAGAGAGGAGAAGAAAAATTCAGTCTGGAAAGATGAGCAAGCCTTCTTGCCAGTGACAGAATTAGTAGATGTGTCTCCAGTTGCCGTTTCTCCAAAAGTGCTATAGTAATATTGACAAGCTTCAAAAACCGCGGCTAAGTGTGTTCTGTTTCTTCAGTCAAACACTGTAAAATGCCCGCGCTTTCTGTGATGCCCGTCTATCTATCGACCTCACTTTCGGTGTTTCCACATCTTGACAGGTTCGTGCACAAAGGGAAAAAGGTCGCTTTTTTTCAGATCATTGCGAGGGGAATAATGGAAAAGAGAAAAAAGTTTTTGGACGGCCTCGCTTTCATGACAAATTTTGGAATCCAGGCCTGCCCCATGGTTGATTTGCTCGTTTTTGTATGCAGGATATCATTTATTAGCATGAGAATACTAACAATATGAGTAATACTGGTAGTAGTGTCAAAGATGCTGTTCTTACCGCCAATTTGGACGCGGAGGAGATCACGGACTTCCCCGAGTACGGGTCGAACGATCCTGCCGACCCGCCGTCGGAGCCGACGTTGATCGCGTAGACCGGCGAGCCGTTGGGGTAGAACAGCC
Source organism: Dendrocalamus latiflorus (assembly GCA_017311315.1). Classification (NCBI taxonomy): domain Eukaryota; kingdom Viridiplantae; phylum Streptophyta; class Magnoliopsida; order Poales; family Poaceae; genus Dendrocalamus; species Dendrocalamus latiflorus. Next base: position 54,446,213 of record CM029664.1, on the reverse strand, counting down.
CGTAGTTCCTCTCCGACGTCGGCCCGGGCTTCATGTCCTCGTTGAACAGCGCGAACACGAACACGTCGATGGGCACGTCGGGCTTGAGCGGCGTCCCCTGGTTCATGGCGATCCTCTGCATGAGGTTCCCGTTGTACGCCGCGGCGTTCTGCACAGTGGCGCCCACCTCGTCCTCGTCCCCCTTGGACGGCCACCCGGTCTCCGATATCCTCACGACGACGTCCGTGTGGCCCATGGCCTTCATGGCCGTGTACACGGCGTCGATCTGCGCGTAGAGCATGTTGTCGTAGGTGAGGTTGGTGTTTGGGTCGCGCATGCCGGGGTTGGGCTGGAACAGCACATACGGCAGCGACACGCTCCCGGGGCTCGCCTTGTACGCGAAGAACGGGTACACGTTGATCAAGAACGGCGAGCCCGTCTGCCCGTGGAAGTCGAGCAGCGGCTGGATGTACTGCGCGAGGTCCTCCCGGAACACGCCGGACGACGGCGGATAGCTGGAGGCGAGTATGTTCGCCGCGTGCGCCGACGAGACGGTCACCTGGCCGCTGAGGCCGAGGTCGCCGAGCGCGCCGTTGATCGCCTGCATGGCGGGGAGGAGGCTGGCCATCATGCCCACGTCGTTGCTGGAGAACACCTCGTTGCCAACGGTGATGCAGGTGATGCGGGTGGCCGGGAGGAAGGGCTGCACGTTCTGCGCCACCCACTGGCGGGCGGCGCCGGGGTTGTTGGCCATGGACTGCAGGTTGTCGTTGCCGATGGTGATGATGAACTCCACGCCGGTGTTGGCGAAGGACGTGAGCACCTTAGGGTCCGCGTCGTAGAGCTTCACCTTGTTCACGTTCAGCGTCCGGAGGAGCCCCACCACCTGCGTCGGGTCCGGCAGGTTGTTGGCGATCTGCCCGTAGTTGATGCCGAACTTTTGCGCCGCCGACGCCACCTCCACTGCGAAACACGGAGAGCTTAACAGTGAGTAATTACCCCGCTGTTTTACAATGTTCCCAAAAAAAAAATCTCTTCTTTTGCCATCTGAATTCTCTGGAGAACAAGATTTTTTTTTAACGAAATTGAATTTCGCTTTCAGAAAGAGACATTGAATACTTTAGGTAGGAAGTCGCTTTCGCGATTAATTTGCAGAAAAAAATCGACCAAAAATGTAAAACCTACTCGTTAATAATGTATGTTTAATGGCCCAGGGTCCAAGCTGACTTAGGCCTAACCTCATTCTGGATAGATCATGCACACATAGTAATCCGCTTGCACTTTTGTTCTCGCTTCGCGCAAAACGGTTAACCGGAGATTGCTATCATCAGAAACCTAGATTTATATGTTAATGATTCTCAAGCTAAACTAGTAAGGCGGAACTCACCCATACCCTCATATGCACACACATATAGACTATCATGGGCTTAGGGCCTGTTTGGTTCATGACCAGAAATTGCCTAGCCACAAGTTAGGCGTGTCACGGTTTTTAGGTAGCTGTTTGGTTCACTAACGCAACTGTGGCATGCCACACTTTCTTAGCACCCGGCCCCACACGTCATAGACTCAGTTTCTTGCCAAACTTTGCCACAAGTGTGACTTCGATTTTGTTAGCCACACTTTCTGTGGCAGCCACACATTGCCTAAGCTTAGGCATGACAAGCTTAGGCACCAACCAAACAGGCCCTTAATTCTATAGGGACCGAGGTGTCACATACACCCCCTCAAAGGACCCAACGTCCTCGTCGACTCAACATACCCACATTGAGGCAAATGATCAGGATCTCCTCTTTTGGCACATGTCTATGTGTTCAGTGCCAGCGCATATGCCATGCTGTGTGTCCGCTCTGGGCCCACACGCGCCATGCGCTATATGCCTGCGCCCCTGACCCGCACGCTCTCATATAACCGCGAGAGTCGGCTCTGATACCATTTATAACGCTCTAGGGTCCAAATCAGCTTAGATCTAACCCTATTCTGGATAGGCCACGCACACGTAGTAACCAGCTTACACTTTCGTCCTCGCTTCGCGCAAAACGGTTAACCGATGGTTACTACCATTGGAAACTCTAGTTTTATATGTTAGTGATTCTTAAGCTAAACTAGTAAGGTGGAACTAACTCATACCCTCATATGCACATATATATATATAGATTATTATGGACTTAATTCTACAGGGATCGAAGTGTCACAGTACGCAAGCAGGTGGGATTAACATGGAGAACACGGGTCAATTCATGTGTATGGTTTCAGCAAGAAATCGTATAGTGATGCGGCTGGCCAACTTCAATGGCGGCAGAGGCGGAGAGCGAGCAATAAGGAAAATAAATCCAGATCGAAAGAAACAGGGAACGAGCTAGAGTGGCCACTGGATTACTCACCTGAGAAGGGCGAGAGCACCAGGTAGAGTAGAAGTGAGGACACGCCGACGCGGCGGAGCTCCATTTGCGTCTCGCTTCCTCTCTTTTCCCCTCCTCTGCTCTTCGCTGGTACGGGAAGGGTCGTTACGTTCGCATTAAGTACAGCCTTTCCTTCTTCTCTCCTGTCTGGATCCCCTCCGTTTTTATAGTGGAGCAATACGAATGCCGCCGCCGCTGACGGCGCCGTCTTGCAACGTCACCTCAGTAAATGTGTTTACCAATATGTAGAAAAGAGAAAATATCGCAGTCGCATTCGACATCCTTATCGATATTAGGTGTGATTGCTATAGACTTTTATCTTATTGAGCAATTAGAGTTACGTTACTCTTTCTCTTATGAATAAATAGCGACAACTGTTCCTTTAAAAAATCTCAGAGGAAGTCGGCTGTGCAGAAAAGAGATAAAAAATCTCAGTCGAAGTCGGCTCCTCTTGGTATTACGAGTACGTTCCTTTTACGCTTCGTGCACTTACTGTCCAGGGGGTTTGAAAAAGCGACCTGTCGAAGCTCAGCCTTGTCATGTCTGAGGAGGAAGTGGAAAAGTTGAACTCTTTCCTCTCCTATCTGAGGAGGAAGGAGTCCAAAGTAAACCTTCTCCGGTTTTACACTGGATGGATGGCGGTTGTCCTTGTTCGTAGGGGCAATCTGAATCAGGTGATATGGAACGGCCGTCCGAGGAACTTGCTGTCTTCATGAAGAACTATATAGTTCATTCTATCGGATGGTGTGCATCTCTTGAACTTCTTATCGATACTTGTCTTGAATTCAGTAGAAGGAAACGCTCTGATAAGAGTTCGACGTGCCATGTTGCGAGTATGATTGATTGCGTGATTAGGGGAATAATTCTGGGTAGCTGTTGTCGCGTAGGGGTGGGCAGCATCGCAGGGAAGTTAACGTTCACCAAATGTTTTGACTCTGTGCTAACCAACCGATACCACCATAACACCTACTCAATTTAGTAGGTTTGGCCGGTAGCATGGACCACGTGGAATAGTAACAGGCTTGATAAGTTGGATTGGTAATGCTCAATGGACAGCTAATTCAAACTAGTAGTCTTGCGTAAAATTTGAGGTCCTCATGAGCAGGTTCTGTCCATGCATTTGGTTGCCACGTATAACATTCGAACAGGTTTATTTTTCAATCACCAACTATTGATTCGGTCACCAACTATTGATTCGGTTCAATGTTTAATCTCCAACACTAAAATCGTCTGAAACACTTAACTATAAAAACCAGTTCATTTAGGGCAGCCTGCTCCAAAGGGCTGAAACATATGAAACCTTGGGCGGGGCACGCTGCCTGTCACAGTTACTCATCCTCCGCGAGTTGCTACCATCCCATCACGCACATGCCGCTGCTGCCAGCGGCTGTGCCTCCGTCCATTGCAACAACCCGAATATCCAATTTTGCCCCCAGCGGTGTGCCTCCGTCCATTGCAACAACCCGAATATCCAATTTTGCCCCCAAGAGATTGATTCTTTTACACTAATTGGATGGAGTTTCCCACATGAGACGCTCCGTATCATTGTCCGTTGAATATGACACTAAGAGCATCTCCAAAAGATACCCAATAAATTTATACCCTAAATCTCTTTTTACAGATCCTAACCACGATATAAGATCCGAAAATAATCATTCCCTCCAACAGATACCCTAAACCAGAAAAACAGTATTGGGAGCCTAGATCATCCTCTATAAGTAGAGAGCGAGAGCCCATTTTTTGGGTGTGTTCTATTTTTGGGAGTCTATTTAGGAATCTGTTGGAGCTACTTTTTACCCTTCAACTCTAAAATTTAAATATTAAGAGCCATATAGAGTATCTCTTGGAGATGCTCTAAGCAACGAATTGCTACTCTATTATCCTAATGAATTAAGAAATAATAAGTTTTATTAGAGTTGTACAACAAAACTATAATTAGATATTGTTAGAAATAAATGCACTACATAGCCCATCTCTTTATTATCACATCTTCTATCTCATCTCAATCTTCATAAAATAGCTTATTAAATTATTAAGTGGGATTTCAAGTTTTAATTTTTAAAAATACTACTAGTCACTTGGTGAGAAGAAAGAGCCCTAGTGGTCTCCGTAGCCTCCAATCCATGAGACATGCATTAGTTTATGATTTTTATTTAGCATTGCGCAGGTTTGTACCACTGTGCCCATAGCTACTTTGGGCTCTTTTCAAACTAGGTGTTCCATATTTCCATACATGTGGTGCCAAGTCCAGAATACAGAATGTTTTCCTATGCGACATTATTAAATCTCTACCTAGTTATTCTTAGTTGTGACCTGGAACGGTTTCTTACCCTCACCTGGCACCTACCATCCTCAAATAGTTGTTGGTTGGGCCGGTTATCGCTTCACCCAACACTTCATCGAGCTAATATATACGTCTTAGATCCCTACTTCCTGGCTCTATATCGGTTCTAGGTTCCTGCACTAATTTATACTACGTACCCATTGTGGAGAAGATAGTAATGTAACAGGGTAGCATTTTCTATCCATTAAAAATGGGAATATGGCTGACACTTTAGTACGGCATTCTTTTCAAGTGAAAGTTGATTTGTTCTTATGTTATAACAATATGGGCCCAACTTTTCCCTCTGTCCTGACTAAGGCACCTTTACCCTCTATTATTTGTCTCTTACAACCCAGCTGCTCCTCTCAGTTGGATTGCACTTTTGTCTCTTATCTCTTTCTTTCATCATTTATCTAAATACATTTTGAAATACAATTTTGATACTGTTGTAGGGGTAGCCCCCACCAAATCCCAGCAGGCCTGGTAGAAGGTTATAAGGCCCAGAATAGGCCATGTGTAATGACATAAGTGCCCCTGAAGGGGATACTCAGATGTAAGGGTATAATTGTAAAAGCACTCCCCATGTGTGTGTGTATATGGAACACAGGCCATGGGGGGAACCCAGGCCATTACTCATTACACTCTCCACTACCATCTCTCTCTCTCTGTTTGGTCTGTAACCACAACAGTTGGCGCCGTCCGTGGGGAGGACAGGAGCAAGCCTGAAGTCCGAAGGAGGATGGCACCAAAAAAGGCTTCGTCGGCGGCGGCGAAGGGAAAAAAGACGGTTGGGGCGGAGTGTCGCGTGAGTATCAGGGCTTCGGCATCGGCTGTCGCGGGCATAGGTGACGACGCGGGCGCGGCGGTCGAGGACGTCGACGCTCACGCCGTGACGACCAACCCCGTCGGCGCTGCGACAACCGACCCCGCCACCGGCGCTGCGACGACCGACCCCGCCACCGGCCCTGCGACGACTGACCCCGTCACCGGCGCTGCGGCGACTGACCCCGCCACCGGCGCTGCGACGACCGACCCCGTCATCGGCGCTGTGACGCCGACCCCGCCACCGGCACTGCGACAACTAACCCCGTCATCGGCCCTGCGGCAACCGGCCCCGCCACCGCCGCTACCGACAGTTCGGGAGCCCGCGAGGTGATCGTCCCCGCGCCGGCCCGTCCGCTGGGCGCACCGACGGCCCCGCCCGCGTCGACGGTGGAAAGCGCCCTGCTGGCGGCCCTAAATGTGTTCCAGCGAGAGCTAGGGGACCTTCGTGGGGCTGTCCGTGACATGCAAGAGGCTCGAAGCCAGCAGGCCGCGCCAGTGGCCACGCCGGAGCCCACGCCGGAAAGGGCGGACAGCCGCGACGCCCCCACGTCCAGCCGCGTGTCGCTGCGGCGCGTCGATCCGGAGTCCCCGCTTTCGGCAGGACTGCAGCAGGCGGCGTGGCCCGAAGACTTCAAGTTCCCCAGTATCATCGAGTCGTACAAAGGTGATACGGACCCCCGCGAGTTCGTGCGCGTGTACGAAACCGCAATCGAAGCCGCGGGCGGAGATGACACCACAAAGGCGAAGGGCCTCCCCCTCGCGTTGCAAGGAGTGACGCTTTCCTGGTTTTTTACCATAGAGCCAAACTCCATCTACGCGTGAGAGCAGCTTCGCGACCGCCTTCACAACAACTTTCAAGGAAACTATGTTGAGCGAGTCGACGCGGACCAGCTCTTTGCCGTGAAGCAGAAACCTTCGGAGAAGCTCCGAGACTACTTCAAGCGCTTCGCAAAGATACGATGCCAAGTCAAGGATGTCAACGAAACCACCGTTGTCAATGCAGCCATACAGCGCCTCCGCCCGGGCCCCATGGCCGAGTACAACGCAAGGAAGCCGATCAAGACAGTGACGAAACTCTTCGACAAGATGGAGGAATACGCCAGGGCGGAAGAGGACGCACGGCGACGACAAGGCGACGACTCCGACACCAACCAGGCCGACGCCTCGGCGAAAATCGAAGATCCGCCGAGGGACGGTCCTTCGAAGGGAAAACGTAAGCAGGAGTCATCCAAGGACGCGCCCGAGCGCAAGGATGCCCCGCACGAGCCGTCCGATAGGCCCAAGCGCGGCCAGCAGAAGTCGCGGCAAGGCCGATACGTCCTCGACATCGAAGGCGGTTCCGAAGAAACCGCCCCCGCGGGTCGGGGCGGTCGGGGGCGCCGAGGCCGGGGGCGCGGCCGTGGCCGGGGCCGCGACGATAAAGGCCGTGGAGATTACGACGACCAACACCAGGGGCTGTGGTGCGCAGTCCACGGTCGCGGCAACCACGACACGCGCACGTGCACCTCTATTGCGGCGCTCCGCGAGAGCGTCACCAGGGACAGGAACCAGGAAGCACGCCCGCCCGTGGTAGCCCACGTGCAGCACCCATACGAAACCCCCATGCACATCCAGAAACAAAGGACGCAGCCCCACGAGGGCCTTCTGCGAATTCAGGCCCATGTGCAGCAGCCTCAGGGGGGCCTCCTGCAGCTACAGGCTCTGGAGGCCGCCCACCGCAGGGTTATCAATGTTATCTCCGGAGGCTCCTCGCTGGAGTTCGCCTCGGCACGGCAGCGGAAGGCCTACGTACGGTGGCTACACCACGTGGCGGCATACCCAGCGCAGACACCGCCGGATTGGGCACAACACGAAGTCACGTTCACACCCGCCGACGCCCAAGGCGTGGAGCTCCCTCACCACGACCCCCTGGTTGTCCGGGTTGTTATAGCGGGATGCGATGTGGGACGCGCCCTAGTTGATGGCGGCAGCTCCATAAACATTCTGTTCGCGGCAGCCTTCGACCAGATGGGGATCCCCCGAAGCCGCCTCGGCCCATCGGGAGTCCCGCTGCAAGGATTCGGAGGACAACCTCTACGGGCGCTCGGCCAGATATGCCTGCAGGTCTCCTTCGGCCAGGGCGACAATGCAAGGTCGAAGACGCTACATTCGACGTCGTCAATCTCTCATACCCCTACAATGCCATATTGGGGCGTCCAATCCTTAACTCCTTCGGGGCAGTACCGCATCACGGCTATTTATGCATGAAGATCCCGGGACCGCGAGCCATCATTACCGTTCGTGGCAACCAAGACATGGCCCGGCGCATCGAGCACGACACCAGATGTCCCCGTCGCGGCGAGCAGCGGCACACTTAGGATCAGCACCGCCGTGCGGAGACCCGCGATGTCATCCGGGGGCGGCTCGGCAAGCCCTACAGGTAGTGCAGTCACTAGAGGCTTCGGCCGCGCCGAACACAAACGGTTAGTACCCCCGCCATATGTAATCGCTCACCCGCGCAAACGGGAAGGTAATAAAGTTCCGTTTGTTGCCAACCTATTATCATTGGGCAAAAATACGCGGCGAGAGCGCGCGGAGGCTTCGCCCACGCGCGTGCTTCTGGAGTATAAACCAAAGACGCACGTTCGCGTGTGCACTCTCCGTAGCCAGGGGTACGGGTATGAGTATAAACCAAAGACGCATGTTCGCGTGTGCACTCTCCGTCAGAGACACGGGTATGAGTATAAACCAAAGACGCACGTTCGCGTGTGCACTCTCCGTCAAAGACACGGGCATGAGTATAAACGAAGATGCACGTTCGCGTGTGCACTCTCCGTCGAAGACACGGGCATGAGTATAAACAAAGACGTGTGGGGGGACGCCTCTGCACGCACTCTACGGAGTATAAATAAGACGCGGATGTTCTCCCTGCGTACTCTACTGAGTATAAACAAGACGCGAACCCCGCGCACGCCAGGGACTTCGTCCCTGTGCGTACTCTCCGGAGTATAAATATGACGTGGATGCTGACCCCACGCACTCTACGGAGTATAAATAAGACGCGGATGTTCTCCCTGCGCACTCTACTGAGTATAAACAAGACGCGAACCCCGCGCACGCCAGGGACTTCGTCCCTGTGCGTACTCTCCGGAGTATAAATATGACGTGGATGTTGACCCCACGCACTCTATGGAGTATAAATAAGACGCGGACGTTCTCCCTGTGCACTCTACTGAGTATAAACAAGACGCAAACCCCGCGCACGCCAGGGACTTCATCCCTGTGCGTACTCTCCGGAGTATAAATAAAGTGCGGGTGCCCTCGGTGCACTCCGCGGAACGCAAGGAGGGCATGGATATCAAGCGCGCATCACGACAAAGCGTCGAGGCTCGCCTTCGCGCACCACGGGAGGTGAGCGCAAGGTGCGCCACCGAAGTCCAATTCCAAGAGCTCCAAGAAAGCGACATAGCAAGTCAGAGGCCGCCCTCAGGAAGGGCGCACGCGGAGCGCGAGGTACACCAGAGGCTACCCCCGCCTTGGAGGGAAGGGGAACGGAGCATGCGCGCACTTCTGCCTCCGCACGCGCCAGTCTACGGACTCTAAACAGGTCGTAGCGTCGAGATTTGCCTCCGCCGAGGAACAAGGCCCCGGGAGTGCTCGCGTGCCCACTTCGGCTAGGCAGGTGGGGCCCCCGCACAACTACTGTCAGACCACCAGAAGCACAGCGCGCAGCGCATATCCTAATTGCCAGTAGATGTATACATCGGGAAAATTTTACAAGTACAGAGGCCCGTCAGCATATCTGCCGCTCTAAGCTATTATTCGGCGGGCTCATCCTTAACGCGCGCTAAGGCCGGGACCTCGCCCGAAGAGGATCGGCCCGCCCAAAAGTTCAGCGACTCCTCGGCACTTTGCCAGCGTCGAAGGCGCCGCCGGGTTGCAAGGTCGGACGCAAGCAGTCGTCCCCAGCAAGGAAGCTGCCCGGGGCACAGGTCAAATAGTCAGTTCGAAGAACAAGCGCACACTTTATTCACAAAAAAGGGGCGGACATTACAACGCACGCCTACACCTAGCCACCTCGGCGTCACACCTGCGAGTTCTCGGCGCCTTCGGAGGTCCCAGCGCCGTCCTCGTCGCGTCGGGGGACCCCGTCCAGAAATTGGCCGAGGCTCCCCTCCCCGTAAAGGGACTTCCGGAGCTCGACCTGTGCGGCGGCTACTCCGGCGTAGTCCCAGATCCGCTCGTAGAAGGGCTTTATGGAGCGGCGAACGGCGCGGACGGTGCCGGACATTACTCCAGCCCCACCGGGCATCTCCAGATGGGGGTCCTCCAACCCGACGATGTGCGCGCAACCACGGTGCCGTAGGAGCGCGCACACCATACACGACGCCACGTAGGCACAGTGGTTGCCGAAGGTCGTCGCGGCACCACGCGCAGCGTCGGCGGCATCTTTGATCCAGCGAAGGGTCCGCGACAGCTCCTCCGGGCCGAAGGCGTGGTCCGACACTTTGGCCACAAGCCCCTCGAGATGGCTTTTCAGCGTTTGCATGACATCCCATACAACTACCGAAGCCTCGCCAAGCGTCCGGTCACGCTCCGCTAGAGTTAAGGCGAGTCCGCCTTTTTCCTTTTCTAGCGAGGCGACCTGTTGCAGAAGGCTGTCCCGCTCCGCCGCGAACTCCCACCGCATTACCTCCGCGGCCGACTCCCGCGCCGAAGCGGCGAGTCCCTCGGCGTGCGCCTTCACCTCAGCGCACTCCGCTTCCAGCTGGCAGATGCGGGCATCCTGGGCAGAACGGGCCCCCGTGGTTTCGCGCAGCTCCTCCTCGGCGACCCGTAGTCTATCTTCGAGCGCCCTTTGCGCATGAACATAGGCCGTTTGCAAGGCCTGCCCCAACACCAGTGTCTGTAGGGCAAAACGACTTAGCAAGCTCAGCATAGCCAAGCATTGTCGCATAAGTAAGCACTTACCCTCACCCCCGACACCTCGAAGGCATCCCCGAGACGCTCCACCCCGTAGGTATGAAGCGCCTGCTGGCTGACGCTGGCGGCCGCGTCATCCACGATCCCATGCCACGCCCTCAGCGTCTCAGACGGGGGAACGAAGTCCGCCGGACTGAGGCGCACGACGTCCGCACCGCCGGCACCAGGACCCTCGTGTTCCGCCAAGGGCTCCTCCGGAATAAGCGACGCTGCAGACAGGGACGCAGATGAGCACCGCAAGGCGCACTGAACAAAACATCAAGGAAGCCAAGCCACCTTACCTTCGGTAGCGGAAGGAGGGCTCCGGGGGCCCGCCCCCTAGTACCAGGCGGAGTAACAGAAGGCGTGGTTCCGCCGAGAACAGAAGCCTCCGCGTTCGAGGCCGGCGCCGACCGTTCCGGCGCGGCGGGCGGCACGGCCTGGGGGGCAGAGGGAGCGCGCGCCGCAGGGACTTCGGCATATGCATCGGAGTCCCACAAGCTCCCGATGCCCGTTGCCACAACGAATCCCCTCGATGTCTGGTGGAGCTGCTTAGCCGAAGCAAGGGGCGACGACGCCGCCCCAGCAGCCACTGCCGGAGAGGCCCCCGCGGCTGCAGCACCCGGAGGCGAAGCCCCCTCCGTGGCAACCTCTGCGGGGGGCAACTCGGTTTCGGCCACGACTGCTGGTGAAGACCCAACTCCGTGCGCCCCCACGGAGGACGTCTCCGGCGTTATGGCGGCCACGGCCGAAGGCTCCACCTCAGCACCGCCGGTCCTCTCGGACCCTGTCCCGACGACCGCCGCGAGTGACGAGACTTCCCCTCTCCGGCTGCTCGTGGCGAGCCCGCCGTCCAAGGCACCCGTCGAAGATCCGTCGCCCCCGGCGTCCGCGCCATCCAAGCCGGAGTCGGCGTACCTTGCCGAATCCGACTCGGCGTCTGCCGTGCCATCGGGAGCGCTAGCAGCGGCACTAGCAGCTGCTACAGCAAGCACGACAGACGCTCCACCTCGGCCCCTCTTGCGAGACGGCGCCTTCTTCCTCGTCGCGCCGTCGTCTTGAGGTTGCGAGGCCGGCCCAGCACGCTCCGGCACGGCAAGGCCCAGGGCCTCGCACACGCGGTTTATCCGCCCCAGCCCCGCTTCGGCGGTAGCGGACGCGCGCTGCTCATGCTCCCTGCCGGTATACGGCCCCAGGAATACGCGCGCGGCCTGCTCTGCATCCTCCAAGCCAATCTCTAAGGTAAAGCAGGAGTTAACATTAGCATGTAACGCATTTCGCGTGAGCAAAGGGGAGATACGGTCGACGCTTACGAAGACCGGAGGGCGCCGGCAGCGAGCAGACCCACGGCAAAACATTGTCATCTCGACGCTTCTCGGCGGCAAGGCGCCAGTCACGGGCGAGCGGCGCCACGCCGTACATCACGTACTCTTCGGCGAGGTCGCGCATGTTAAAGCGGGCGGCCACGCCTACGAGCCGCCGGGCCCTCCGCCTGTCCTCGTCGTCGAGCGTCCGGCCGAGCGAGGTCTTAAAGGCGATCGGCCGGCCCGTGCACTCAAGGCCGCTCCCGCTCTCCACACGGTGGTAGAACCACCGCTTCATCCAGTGAGACTCCCACTTCCCGCGAGTGGAGTTCGCAGGGAAGAGCTTGCCGCAAGTTGACCGAAGAATAAAGTTGACGCTGCCGAAGATTGACAGCGTCCCGTCCTTCTGATCCTTGGGCTGGCACCGTGCCTCGTGCAGGTAGGCAAACAACGAAGCGCTGGGCCAGCATGCTCCCGAGCGCAAGGCCCAGCTGTACACCGCGAGCCGGGCCACGGCGTTCGGAGTCAGTTGCGCCAGCTCCAGCCCGAAGGTCCGCAGCACGTCACCCACGATCGCCGCCGGGATGCGGAGCCCCGCGTCGAAAAAGGCAACGAATACGAGCGCCTCCGATCCCTCGGGGCGCGGTTCCGTCTCATCGGCGGTGGGCAATCGTACCGCCTGGCGCTCGGACAGCTTCCCCGCGCGTAGAAGCGCTTGGATTGTCTTCTTGGTCACGAGCGACGGGCCCAACTCGCCGGAGAACGCGCCTTCCTTCTCCGCCACCAGCCACCACTTGTCCGCCGCTGCCGGGTCGCGTTCTTTGAGCGAGTACTTTACCTCTAGCGGTGAAGATCGCCGGTGAATGCCACAGGTACTAGCCGCCCGGCCACGCTTGTCGCCAGATGCCATTGTTTTTCGCGAGAAGAGTATAGCGGCGAAAATACCAAGGGAGTATAGAAGGCGAGGCAAGCAAGAAGGGGGCGTACATCTGCGGAGGCGCGGTTACGAGGGCTATTTTAAGCCACCTCCCCCCGATGCCGAAGCGTCGTGACTATCCGCGTACCGGGCGCGATCGCAGTCGTACAAAGGCCCGTCCTGCACAATCCCCCATACCCGAAGACGAAGGGGCGTGACCGCAGCGGTGAGGACCGTCAGAGCACGACGCTCCAGTGGCCTCCCGCCGCGTGCCAACCCCCGTGCGGGATATCTGGCGCACGCGAGGCCAGGCGTCGACACGACTTCAGTCGCCACTAAAAGCACATTAATGGGCCACGGGATCACAACAGCTTCGACGCTGCGCCACTCCTCGCCCGACCCGTGTCCCCCTTCAGTGCGGAAGAGGCGCGCAGCTGCGATCACGCAACCGTTCACATCCCGCCGCGCACCAGTTACAAGCCGTCGCGTGCCCTACACGCGCCGAGGCGAGTCGCACGGTACGACAACCCAGCTCTAGCAAACCAGGGGCCGACGCGATTCCAGGAACCTTTACAGCGCATTACCGCATCGTGAGATCGCAATCACCGCACTCATGGCGGTATTCGCGATGCGAAGTTGCAACTCAGAACCACCGCTGAGCCTCTACCGCGGCAGGCTCCAGTCCCGGCCTCGGCTTCAAGAATCGCGCGTCTACTTCGGCTAGGCGCCAGCTCCGCTGCCACCTGTTCGAAGGGTAGGGGACGGAGCGCGCGCGCGCGTCTACTTCGGCTAGGCGCCAGCTCCGCTGCCACCCGTTCGAAGGGCAGGGGACGGAGCGTGCGCGCGTCTACTTCGGCTAGACGCCAGCTCCGCTGCCACCCGTTCGAAGGGCAAAGGACGGAGCGCGCGCGCGTCTACTTCGGCTAGGCGCCAGCTCCGCTACCACCCGTTCGAAGGGCAGGGGACGGAGCGCGCGCGTCTACTTCGGCTAGGCGCCGGCTTCGCTGCCACCCGTTCGAAGGGCAGGGGACGGAGCGCGCGCGTCTACTTGGGCTAGGCGCTAGCTCCGCTGCCACCCGTTCGAAGGGCAAAGGATGGAGCGCGCACACGTCTACTTCGGCTAGGCGCCAGCTCCGCTGCCACCCGTTCGAAGGGCAAAGGACGGAGCGTGCGCACGTCTACTTCGGCTAGGCGCCAGCTGCGCTGCCACCCGTTCGAAGGGCAGGGGACGGAGCGCGCGCGCGTCTACTTCGGCTAGGCGCCAGCTCCGCTGCCACCCGTTCGAAGGGCAAGGGACGGAGCGCGCGCGCGCGTCTACTTCGGCTAGGCGCCAGCTCCGCTGCCACCCGTTTAAAGGGCAGGGGACGGAGAGCGCGCGCGTCTACTTCGGCTAGGCGCCAGCTCCGCTGCCACCCGTTCGAAGGGCAGGGGACGAAGCGCGCGCGCGTCTACTTTGGCTAGGCGCCAGCTCCGCTGCCACCCGTTCGAAGGGTAGGGAACGGAGCGCGCGCGCGTCTACTACGGCTAGGCGCCAGCTCCACTGCCACCCGTTCGAAGGGTAGGAAACAGAGCGCGCGCACGTCTACTTCAACTTGGCGCCAGCTCTGCTGCATCGACTTTGGCAGCCTAATACGGGCGAGTCTCCGCTTTAGCTGCGAAACTCTGCCACCCGCCTCGGCCCTGCGCCGGGGTATAACGGCAAGCCGCCGCAGGCCAAGCAACCTCGGCCGCAGCCTCGGCATGAGCTCTGCCTCCATGGGGACAGCGCAGGCGGCCACTTCGGCGTCAAGGCCCGCGCGACAACCTCATGACTTAAACCGGCAGGGATTCAGGCGCCTGGGTTTTCCGTGTTTTGGGAACGCAAGGGCGGATGTGCGGCAGGTTTTGACAGGTTCTCATAGACAGATAAGCTTCAGTACATCAGCGTTCCTCGATGATAGCGCCAGTTGGCACAATCAGCGGATGCAGATGAACTCAAGCATATCTGTCTACGAGAACAGGTCAAACCTTGCCATCTTCATACGGGAGCACGACGCGCGTGTAGGAGGCCGTCTTCTCGATCGCCGCTCCAACCTGGCCGCAGCCGCGGCTTCGGCCTGGACTTGGCTTCGAGGAGCGGACCCGCGCGCACGAACCCGCCCGTTGGCACCTCCCACACATGGCAAAAGCAAAGGTCATGTCGTGCAAAGTTTGGCTTGTTCTCCTTAACAGGCCACCTTCAGTGCATTAGCATTTTTCCAAAAGTAATACGGACGGGCTCCATCAGGAACCCCGACTGAAGGTAGGTCTGTTTAGGAGAACAGGGCAAACCTTGCCGTCGTAAGCAGAAACGCAGCGCGAGGGCAGGAAGCGTGGCTGGCTACCGATAACAGACGCTAACCAAGCTCCCAAGAAAAATGGACCTCCATCTGTATATCAACATCCCCCAAACCGCTCAGCGTCGCTAGGGAATGTCGATGCACGGAAGGAGCCCATTTTAGGGGAGCAGCCTCTATCCAAGGACACGATGCAGGAACAACGCCGCACCAGCGCCGTATATATACCCCATCACCGGGGGAGCCAACCGGCGGAAGTCCAACCGGCGGGAGTCTAATCAGCGGGGGAGCCAACCGGCGGAAGTCCAACCGGCGGAAGTCTAACCACCGGAAGTCCGTCGCCACATTAAAATGGCCACGATGCCTCAAGGCCTGCACCGCGCCAAGCACACTCCGCCACGTGGACCGCCAGAAGAAGAGCGTTGCAGCGCGTCCGCTATCACTTGACGCATGTGCGACGACTCAGGGGCCCGCTACGCCTACCTATGCCGGCGCAACGCCTCCGACTCGGCCCGGGCAACCCCGATCCCGCCACGGCAGGGAAACAGAGCGCGCGCGCGCCTACTTCGACCAGGCGCCAGCCCCGCTGCCACCCGCTTGAAAGGTAGGGGACGGAGCGCGCGCGTGCCTACTTCGATCAGGCGCCAGCTCGGGACGGAGCGCTTGTGCATCTACCTCAACCACCAATCCAGGCGTCAGGTTCGGCTACGGCCTCAGCCCCCGATCAAGTTCGGGAAAGTTCACAGGCCACAGGGACGGAGGGGGCCAAAGGACTCGGCAACATGGCTTCGGCCCTGTGAAGCCCTTTACCATGAGAGGCTCCTGTTGTAGGGGTAGCCCCCACCTAATCCCAGTAGGCCTGGTAGAAGGTTATAAGGCCCAGAATAGGCCATGTGTAATGACATAAGTGCCCCTGAAGGGGATACTCATATGTAAGGGTATAATTGTAAAAGCACTCCCCATGTGTATATATATATGGAACACAGGCCATGGGGGGAACCCAGGCCATTACTCATTACACTCTCCACTACCATCTCTCTCTCTCTGTTTGGTCTGTAACCACAACAGATACACATAATAATATATGTTGCATGAATTTAGTTTTTACCAAGTAAGATAACTAGTTAAGTGGTCAAAGATTAAGCTTGCCTTCGTAAGTGTAGAATGCCTCGGTGTTGCTTTAGGTTAAATTCGCATTTTCTTGCTTTTATTTTCTCCTAGTTGATTTACTGTTAGTTCAACTAGTGTGGTCCCTAACCCATGCTCTCATTCGCTGGCCCGACACTTGCACGCACACAGTGCATACACTACCCTGTACTCACACAACACGAAACATAAAACGCCAAACACCAAACACACAACCCACACAACACCACATGGCACTGCCAGCACATCTGCACACACTAGCACTAACCACACACGCGCACACACTCAACACAACACACCAGCACACACGCACACAGTTCTATCCCCTAGCTCTCTCTTTCAACGCCGATTCCTCTAGTTGTCCTCGGGGGTGCCAGCCCTGGCTCGTCGCCAACCGCTAGCACTTCATCGGCGGGATCCTCTGTCATTTCCCCCACATAACTCCCCTGCTCTTCCCTCGGTTTGATGGCTCTAGCCATGGGTTTTAGCTTGGCAAGGGCATTTGGCACTGGCTTTGGGTGGCGCCGTCGGCCATCAGCTTGATGCCAGCGAGCTCCTTCGCCGGTCCCCCCGCACTTTCTCTCTATTTTCCCCTAGTTTTCCAACCTCAGGCCACGGCTGCTGTTGGTGGCAGTGATGTTACCCTCACATGTTATGTGGTTCGGCCTCCTTTGGTTCCTGTCGGTTGTCCTTGTCTTCTTGGAGTGGTCCCAGTGGCTCCTTGAATAGATTAGGATGTCGTCAATAAAGATAACAATGAATTTATTTAGATATTTCATGAATAGTTTATTCATGAGGTTCATGAATACTGTTGGGGCATTGGTCATCCTGAATGGGACTATAATGTGCTCGTGGTGCTCATACTGAGAGACAAAGGTAGTTTTCTCCATGTCTATTGGATTGACTTTTATTTGATGATATCCAGATCACAGATCAATTTTTGAGAATACACGGGCTCCTTTGAGTTGGTCAAACAGTCATCTATTATGGGTAATGGATATTTATTCTTTATGGTGATATTGTTTAGCTCCCAATAATTCGTACATAACCTTAATCCTCCGTCTTTCTTTTCTACAACTAAAACTAGGGTTGCCTATGGTGATGTGCTTTCTCTAATAAATCCCTTCTCTTCAAGTTTGTTTAACTGCTTCTTTAATTCCACTAACTCTTGCGCATTCATCCTATGGGGTCCTTTGGAGATAGGTGCAGTTCCAGGGATTAAATCAATTGCAAACTGTACTTCCCGTTCTGCAGGCATACCTGGTAGTTCTTAAGGAAATACATATGGAAAATCCCGTACTACTGGTATGTCCCTTACTTCCTTCCTTTGGAGTCTGGACAAACTAGGGTTGGGCGGCTTTGGTCTTGTCCTAACCCCTAGGTATTGTAGTCTGGTTCCATCCGACTTTCTGATGGATGCGCTTTTTAATTCACAGTCTATGCTGACCCCATGGGCGGATAGCCAATCCATGCCTAGTCAGTCAAGTCTATCACATAGAGGTTAGCTAAAAAATTTAGTATTGTGTATTATGATAGCTTGTTCTTTTCTGATGGATGACATTTCTATTATACACAAAGGAATGCTGGTGCTTCCTCTCTCTGGTTGAAGCTGGGTTTAGTCTTATCTTCATCCTTCTCTTTGTTGGCTGCACAGTGGGTAAAACTTTAGGGGGCCTTGGTTCATAGGGTGGCTTCAATACTATAATTTAGTTTTTCTACTACTTGAGGTAAGTTAGTAAAAACTACAGTAGGTGCTGGCTCGGTTTTTCACTGGATGATGAGACCCACTTAAGTGGGAGGTGCCAGCCTAATGATAGGAAAATGGGCATGAACCTGCCTCCACATCATTAGAGATAAGTTGATTAAATTTAATTAAAACTGAGACAAAGAAATTAGGTATTTCAGCTCTATTACTTTCAGAATTAATAAATGTACATACAAATTCTGTTAATTACTTCTCTTGCGAGAAAATCCCTGATTAAGAATTTGAACATAAATATTACAAAAAATTACAATATATGACGCTTACAAAAATTTAAAAAGAAAAGGTCTTCATGCTTGGTGTCACTGATGGATGCTTGTTTGGGGGTATTTTAGTTGTATTTTTATTATTTTTTGCTAACATGACAGAGTACTTATTTTTTAGTGAACCTATGCGTGTAGCATGATAGGAGTTCAATTATTTCATTTTTTATTTTACTCCACCTTGTATTACTACTAGCAATGTGTGACGCTTGCAAATATTGAGTGTTGCATGTAGTATAAGTGAAGCGAATGTTGCATTTTAATATTTGTATTATTACTAGGATGACATAGATTTTATGCAAATAGTGTTATAGGAGTTCAACTATTTTATTTTTTATTTTACTCTGCCTTGTATTACTACTAGCATTGCATGACGCTTGCAAATATTGAGTGCTTGCATGTAACGTAATCGAAATGATGTGTTTTTTAATATCTGTATTACTACTAGTGTGACATAAATTTTATGTATGTAGTATAATAGGAGTTTAATTATGTCATTTTTAAATATTTTACTCCACCTTGTATTGCTACTAGCATTGTATGGCGCTTGAAAATATTGAGCACTTGTATGTAGCGTAACCAAAGTGTGTTTTTAATATCTACATTACTACTAGCGTGACATAAATTTTATGCGTGTAGTGTAATAGGAGTTTAATTATTTCATTATTTTACTCTACCTTGTATTACTCCTAGCATTGCTTAACATTTGCAAATATTGAGCACTTGCATGTAGTGTAACCGAAGCGAATGCTATTTTTTAATATCTGTATTACTACTAGTGTGACATAAAGTTTATGCACATAGTGTAATAGGAGTTTAATTATTTAATTTGTTTTGTTTTACTCCGCTTTGTATTACTACTAGCATTACATAGCGCTTGCATGTAGCATAACCGAAGCAAAAATTATTTTTAATATCTATATTACTACTAGCATGACATAAATTTTATCCCACATAGTGTAATGAGAGTTTAATTAGTTAATTAGTTTATTTTTATTGTTTAACTCTGCCTTGTATTATTACTAGCATTGCATAGCGTTTGCAAATATCGAGCGCTTGCACACAGTGTAATTGAAAACGAATGATGTTTTTAATATCTGTATTACTACTAGCATGACATAAATTTTATGCACGTAGTGTAATAGGAGTTTAATTATTTAATTATTTTATTTTTAATTGTTTTACTCTACCTTGTATTACTACTAGAATTACATAACGCTTGCACATAGCGTAACCAAAGCGAAAGTTGTTTTTAATATTTGTATTACTACTAGTGTGACATAAATCTTATGCACATAGTGTAATAGGAGTTTAATTATTTTACTTTTTGTTGTTTTACTCCATCTTGTATTACTATTTGTATTGCGTAGCGCTTATATGTAGTGTAATCGAAGCAAAGGTTGTTTTTGAGATACATAATTTATTTATTTTTTGTTGCACCCATTTTATCACCCATGGCATGGTATTCATGAATATGGAACTTATGCACGAAGTGTAAATGTGACACAAATTATTTTCACCCAAACTACTAAATCATGACATGGTACTCATTGATATGGAGCCCATGTGCAGAATATAGTTGGGTAAAATATATGATTTATTTAGTCCGTGTTATGACTCATGACATGGTATTTATGAACAAGGAACCCATATGCGAGTGTAACCAAGACAATGTTTAGTTACTTATTGGGCATGTTCTTTAAGTCAAAAGCTGACGGCTTTTGACTTTTGCTACAGTACCTAACTTTCAAACGAAGTATTTTCTCAAGACGGGGTCTATAAGTTAAACAATTTACACGTTAAAAGCCCAACATATGTACCAACCAAAATTGCAAGTGAGTATCTGTCTCTCCGTAATCTGTACCGTAAACAACCAAAATTTAAAAATTTCAGCCATAAGCCACAGCCGAAAAGAACAGGCCCATTGATTTCTCTAGCGTATTATTATTATTTGGTAGCATACATCCACTCCTAATTCGTATCTAATTGAAGAGACCGAATTGAGGAAATGGGACCTCATTTTTCTCACCCTTAGTTTGTATCCATTTGTAGGGGACCGAACCTAACTTCATTCTTCTCGCTCTTGGTTTGTATCCATTTGCAGGGGACTGAACCTAACAAACGAGGCTTCAACACTCGTTCTTGGTTTGTATCCACTAACGGGACCAAACCGAGGAGATGAGGTCTTCATCCTTCTTACCCTTGATTTTTATCCATTTGTTAGGGACCGAATCTAAGAAACGAGGCTTGAACACTTGTTCTTTGGGTTTGTATCCCTCCGTAGGGGCTAAAGTTAAGAAACAAGAGATTGAGCACTCGTCCTTTGGGTCTGTATCTATTAACAGGACCAAACCAAAGGAGCAAAAACATAAAACAAAAGGAGGGAGGAAGAAGAAAGCTCCTTAATTCGTACCGCGATGGACGAACCTAAGGGTGAAGGGGATAAAGAGAATGCTTCTTGATTTGTACCGTGATGGAATGCTTCTTGATTTGTACCGTGATGATCGAACCTAAGGACAAAAAAAGGGAGAAAGAAGAAAGCTTCTTAATTTGTACCACAATGGCCAAACATAATGGCAAAGAGAGGAAGCGAGCGATCTCACCTTTTCTTCAAAATACCAGCCTGCTCTCCCTCTTTCTCTCTCTCTACTGCTGCTCTCTAGTGTGTTTTTACCGCGTTTCCTCCTCGCCAAAAGGTTATCATTTCTCTGTCCTTCATCCTTAATTTATAAAGCAAGGATGAGAGGGTGGCTAATAGAGGGAAGTTATGGTAACTCCTTTCTTTGGTTTTCTTTTCCCCTGAAATTTCTTTTCTGCTGGTAGTTGCCGAAGCATTTTGCCTTGATCCAGGCTACAGTACGCACAGATATGCAGATGTGCAGGACGTCGGCATGCATGGATGCTTTTTTTAGCTGCATGTGGGCCATGCTCATTTCTATTGATTGAGATAATTAGAGAAGAGTTTAATTACTTTAATCATGCACCTATGGCATCTTCTTTGGCCACGGCTGCTGCACATGCATGCATGCAGGACGTGTATGGCCGTTTGCATGGATGTTATTTTTCTTTTAGCTGCCCTGTGGATGATTACCATTTTAATAATTAATTCCAGTTATTGAGAGGTTAATTTATTCCTTCAAGCAAGTGTATTTGACTTGATCTTAATTCACTTCTTAACCGGCTAATCGACAAACTAAGTACTAATTAATGGTCCCTTGCATGCATGCAGCCTGTGTGTGGGACGTGGGCTAGTGGCTATTCCTTTTTTTTATTTAATTAATCAATGGAGAAGGTAATTAGTGTTGCAACTTGAGAAGTTACGGATGATCTCATCCAAACCGACAGCAGTTCCTCTCTCTCTCTCTCTTACTGAACCAACGCCATGGCGTCTGTACAGAATGTATATATACATGTCAATGATCAATGAAAGTTCTACTGGTTCATTTGCATTCACTGTTATTTCTGTTTCCATTTTGCATTCAACACGTTATCAGCACTGAGTTCTGCCATTCACACGCTCTGCCATCCATCCGCGCACACACAAACAGCATACAACAGAGAACAAAACCAAGAATAGAAGGTATGGAGAACGATCAGATCAATCTCTGTGGGAAGCATCACAACGCCTTACTTGGTGTTCTTGCTTCAATTGATTCTTTGTGTGATTACCTGCAACTTCTTTTTGCCCCTTGCCATCAAGACCCACCACACACACCGACAACCAATACCTTCATCGCGACTGGTCACGGATCTTCGCCGGCTCGTCGTCGTCCATGGGAGGCGCACGACGTCTCCCCACCGGCGAGGGCTTCGCGCTATGGGCCTTACCGGCGCGCGGCGCACGCATCCGAGGCGGCCAACCGCCGTCCTGGACTTCGGATCCGTACTCCTCCGCCGGCAGAGGAGGCCTTCTCCTCCACTTGACTCAAGAAAAGAGGGGAGGGGGAGGGCGCACGGCGCGGCCCCGGCGCGGCCGGCCCTCGGCACGGCGCGGCCCGAGCCTGCGCGGTCGGCGCGGCAGACGGCCGACGAAGCCCGGCGAGGAGGCGGCCCCCGAGGCGGTGCGGCGCGGCCGAATCCGAGCGGTGGAGGCGGCGCGGTGGCGCGCGGCCGCCGAGGCCTCGCACGGGCCGGCGGCGCCCTAGATCTGGGCGGCGGCTCTCCACGGCGGCGCGGCTTCACCCGTGGCCGCGACGGTCGGCGGCGGCGCGGCTTCGCCCGTGGACGAGACGGCCGACGGCGTGGAGGCACGCGGCGCAGCCCGGCCGAAGTGGCGCTCGGCGGCGCCGGCGGAGCCCAAGCCCGGCGCGGCGGCGCGCGGCGCGGCAGGGCGGCCGGAGGAGACGGCCGGCGGCGCGGTAGCGCCTAGGGGCAGGGGCGGCGGCTCCCATGGGACAGCCCCATGCGGTGGCTGGCTTTGGGGGTTAGGGTTGGAAACCCTAACCACCTCACTTCCTTCCTTTTATATGCTTCCCCCCCATATGGGCTTTGGCCCATTTACCCCCACCTCTCCTCATGGGCCCAAAGGCTGATCGGGCTGTAGCCCAGGTTGCCGAAAATTTGCGACCTCCCCCCTCTGTTTTAATGTAATTGCAGCACTTTATGTTAAATAAATTGCTATTGTATATATTTGCAAATATATGTGTTTCCATGCAATGTATTATACATCAATTATTGCAATCTATCTTATGCAATTTAAATATTTCGTTTCCCAGCTTACCATACAAGCATTTAATATTTTTTTTATGCAAATGCCTTAGGTTGATTTTCTCTCATTTTGGAATAACACAAAGTTTCTTAACTTTCATATTGGCCATACACAAGGTAGTACCATAGTACTACTGTAGGATTTATTCCTCAACGTGCGTACCTAATATCAAGTTTTGCAACAATTTGGTCTACACTTTTGGGTGACTACCTTTATTTATTTTCAAATTGGCCATACACAAGGTAGTACCATAGTACTACTGTGGGATTTCATCCTCAACGTGCGTACCCAATCTGATTATAAATTATACAAGGTCTACACCTAAGTGATTACCATGATTCTTTTTCACATTGGCTATACACAAGGTAGTATCAATATACTACTGTGGGATTATCATCCTCAAAGTGCGCACTCAATGTTGAAAAATGAATTAAATAATGTTAATACCATTAGTGATTAACTATGTTGTTCCACAATAGGAGAATGTCCCTTTATATCTTTCAAGTTTATCTTGATTACTTGCATTTCGCATTGCTTATTTAACATTGCCAAAGATTTTAACAAATCTGTGACCCTACATATGTAGGCACCATGGCTACTAAAGAGTTTGAGGCTCTCGCTCTTGATGGCCACAACTTCCCCACATGGGCGATGGATCTCAAAGTGAGTCTATCGTTGCGCGGAATGTACCAGGCAATTGCAGCTCCCCAAGAGGGTGTAGCTCCTTTGGCTGAGACTCTCAAGTACAATACCTTATTTATCATAAGGAACCACATCCATCCTGATCTCAAGGCTGAGTATCTGATGGAAGAAGACCCACGCACTCTGTGGCTTGCTCTTCAAACACGGTATGAACAGCAGAAAGCAGTCATCCTACCGGAGGCTGTTAATGAGTGGAACCACCTCCGCATACAAGATTTTAAATCTGTGGGAGAGTTCAACCATGCTGTTCATAAAATCAGTTCTAAACTGCAGTTTTGCGAGAAAGAACCATCTGATGCGGAGAAAATTGAGAAGACATTGTCTACCATGCTCCCCGCACAAATGATCCTTCAGCAACAATACCGTGAAAGAGGTTTCACCGTTTATTCTGAGTTAATTAAAACATTACTTCAGGCAGAAAGGCATAGTGAGCTCCTCCTTTGGAACTCTAATCTGCGCCCTTTGGGCACTAAACCTTTGCCAGAAGTACATGCTAACACTCAGAACAAACCCAAAGGGAATGCTACTAACTCTAGCAATCCTGGGAACTTCAAAGGAAAGAACAAGCGCAAGAGACAGCGTCAGTCTAATGGTGCTAACAAGAGAAAGGATGTTTTTAAGTCGAAAAAGAACAAGTCTAACACTTGTGTCAAGTGTGGCTGTTACAACCACCCGACTGAGAAATGTCGCACTCCCAAGCACTTGGTGGCGTTGTACTTGAATTCCGTGGGACGAGCACGCTCCAATCAAGGACGTTCCAATAAAGGTGGACAATTTGAAGCACACTTCAACTCCCAATCTGATGTCAACATGGAAGAATTCCTCCAACCTGACATTACTAAGAAAGATGCCCCTGGGTGCTCCTACTCTGCTCCTACAGCTGCGGAAACAAGCAACACCAAGGCACTACCTCCACTTGATGGAAACGTTGACGATATGGAGAACATGATCGTGGAGTTCACTTCTAACGATCCGTTTGGAGACTTTAATTAGGCTCCTGCACTTTGAGATACCTTATTTCATTATCCCTTGAATGTGGATGTCGTTTAATTGTGAATGTTGTCATAAGCTAGTTGTTGTCCGTACTTCATTTACGCACAATGGGTATTGTAATTTGTATTAAGCACAATTGATACCTATATATATATATTGTATGTATTCTATATATATTTGTTGAGAATGACATATTCAAATTCTCCATTTTGTATAGATTGTACGGGAGTCGATCTGATGGATGAGGAAATGTGCCTAGTGGATAGCGGTACTACTAACTCTATACTCAGGGAGATAAAATATTTCCAAACTCTCACAAAGAACAAAGGAAATGTTTTAACAATCGCTGGACGCGATGCTGTAATAGTTGGCACCGGTCGGGCCACTATTCTGCTCCCTATGGGTACATCAATAACGATTGAGGATGCACTCTTGTATCCCGATTCAACTCGTACCCTATTGAGTTATAGAGATATCCGTAAGAATGGGTTTCATGTTGAAACTCATGAGGACAACAATGAGGAGTTCCTTCTCATAACAAAAGATCACGGATATGGCAAAGAGACACTTGAAAAGTTTCCCTCACTCCCGTCTGGATTGTACTACACATACATCAACCCCGTACCACATGTTGCTTACAAAGTAATTTTCCAGAATGTTAACGCATTCCAAACTTGGCATGATCGTCTTGGCCATCCTGGAATAGGGATGATGAGGAAAATTATAAACAATTCTGTTGGTCACACTTTAAGTGATGCAAAATTTCCCCAATCCTCAGATTTTATGTGCACCGCATGTGCCACTGGAAAATTAATTTTAAGGCCCTCTTACCTCAAAATTCATGCCGAACCTCTAAAATTCCTTGAACGCATTCAAGGTGACATATGTGGTCCCATTCAACCATTGTCTGGGCCGTTCAGGTATTTCATGGTTCTAATAGACGCATCTACACGATGGTCTCATGTGTGTCTACTTTCCACACGGAACCATGCATTTGCTAAGATTGTTGCACAAGTTATCAAACTTAAAGCACAATATCCTGAACATCAAATCCGATCAATCCGAATGGATAATGCTGCTGAATTTTCCTCACGTGCCTTCAATGATTATTGCATAGCTTTAGGAATTCAAGTTCAGCACTCGGTCCCATATGTTCATACTCAAAATGGGTTGGCAGAGTCTCTCATTAAAAGAGTGAAACTTATTGCAAGACCTTTACTACAGAATTGTAATCTACCAACATCATGTTGGGGTCACGCAGTCTTGCACGCTGCTGACTTGATTCAATTGCGTCCAACTGCATACCATGCAACCTCCCCGTTGCAACTAGTACGTGGAAATACACCAAATATTTCCCATCTGCGGAAGTTCGGTTGCGCTACATACGTACCGATCTCTCCACCGCAGCGTACATCTATGGGCCCACACAGGAAATTGGGGATCTACGTGGGATATCAATCTTCGTCGATCATTAAATACTTGGAACCCCTTACAGGGGATCTATTCACTGCCCGGTACGCTGATTGTATCTTCAATGAAGATCATTTCCCGGCATTAGGGGGAGGAATTGAAAACCACATTAAATGCCAGGAAATTAATTGGGATGCCATAGACATCTCCAACTCTGATCCACGTACTTCTGAAACTGAACTCCAAGTTCAGAAGATCATTAATTTGCAACACATTGCAAATAACATGCCAGATGCATTTACTGATTATAAGGGTGTTACAAAATCCTATAATCCTGCGAGAAATGTGCTGGAAAGAGTAGAGGTACCAAATAAAACTACTCAACTCCCCAGTAGGAGGGGGAGAAGTACGTCTATTTCCACAGATGCAGCTTCTACCAAGCAAAGGAAAGGGAAGAACAAATCTTCTAACCCAGTAAATGTAATTCAACCTTACGTTGAGAAACACCCTGTGGAGGTTCAACCTTCACATCCCACATCAACAGTGCACTCAATTACTGATGTTGGGACATTGGATCGCCCTGATGCAATCATTTTGGGAAATAATGATACATTACAAGGGGTGCTTGAGATTTCCATCAACTATATTGAATCTGGAGAATCATATGACAGAAAGTCTACAATTGTCGACATCTATTTCTCTGAAGAAATTGCAGAAATCATCCAAAATGATCCAGATCCTAAGACCATGGCAGAGTGCAGAAAGCGCTCGGACTGGAATCAATGGAAAGATGCAATTCAAGCAGAGATAACCTCGCTCACTAAAAGAGAGATATTCACTCATGCAATACCTACACCTCGAGGAATCTTTCCTGTGGGATTCAAATGGGTTTTCGTCCGGAAACGGAATGAGAACAATGAGGTGGTGAGACATAAAGCGAGGCTTGTAGCACAAGGGTTCACGCAGAGACCCGACATTGATTTCAATGAAACATATTCTCCAGTTATGAGTGGAATAACATTCCGATATCTTATATCTCTGGCTGTTCAAAATCGTCTATCTATGCAGTTGATGGACGTAGTGACTGCATATCTATATGGGTCACTTGATTCGGACATATATATGAAGGTCCTTGATGGGATCTCTATACCGAATCCAAACGCAAATCGCAACATGTATTGTGTAAAGCTTCAAAAGTCACTCTATGGCTTAAAGCAGTCGGGAAGAATGTGGTATAACCGACTTAGTGAGTTCCTTTTGCAGAAGGGATACACTAACAATGATGATTGTCCATGTGTTTTCATCAAAAAGTCCCAAACGGGATTTTGCATCATATCAGTATATGTTGATGATTTAAATATCATCGGTAACCCACAAGATATTGATGAAGCACGCAATCATCTAAAGACGGAGTTTGAAATGAAGGATTTGGGTCAAACCAAATTTTGCTTAGGTTTACAACTTGAGCATCTTCCCACTGGAATTTTAGTGCATCAATCAGCCTATATCCAGAAAATATTGGAGAAATTCAATATGGACAAATCACATCCATCCAAAACTCCTATGGTTGTTCGATCTCTAGAAATGGAGACTGATCAATTCAGACCACAGGATGATGGAGAAGAGATTCTGGGATCTCATTATCCTTATCTCAGTGTCATTGGAGCGCTTATGTATCTTGCAAATTGCACCAGGCCTGATATTGCATTTGCAGTGAACTTGCTAGCTCAACATAGCGCTGCTCCTACCAAACGGCATTGGACGGGAGTAAAACATATCCTCAGATATGTTAATGGTACAAGAGATCTTGGATTATTTTTCCAAAGGAACCCAGATCCTAATCTGATTGGATACACTGATGCCGGCTATTTATCTGATCCCCATAATGGCCGATCCCAGACAGGTTTTGTGTTCTTGCACGGAGGAACAGCCATTTCATGGAAGTCTACAAAACAGACTCTGGTGGCTACCTCAACAAATCACTCTGAAATAATTGCACTATATGAGGCATCACGCGAATGTGTTTGGCTTCGCAGAGTGATTAACCACATACAACAATCGTGTGGCATTGGTGCCATCGATTCACCAACTATTATCTATGAAGATAATTCTGCTTGTGTTACACAGATGGAGACAGGCTACATCAAGAGCAACATTACCAAGCATATTTCTCCTAAGTTGTTTTACCCCCATGAGTTAAAACAAATGGGTGAAATAAACATCTTGCAAACCAAATCATGTGATAACCTCGCTGATTTGTTTACTAAGTCCTTACCAGCTTCCTCGTTCCAGAAATGTGTTCAAGGAATTGGTATGCGACGACTTCGAGATTTGCAAGATTCAGGGGGAGAAATCTCCTAAATGTTACTCTGTCCAAAGCATCATATTGCACTCTTTTCTTTGTATGAGTTTTACTCACAAGGTTTCTCATATAAAGTTTTTAATGAGACAATATTAGCATAAGCATATGTCGTATTTCCTATTTTTCCCCATCGAGGTTTTTTAGGAGATATCAATGACATATATTGTCCTCTAAACTATCTATGAGTTTTCTCCTGCAAAGGTTTTTCTCATATGAGTTTACAATGAGACAATACTCATTATATGTTGTATCAATTTCTCCTTATTTTCCCATTGGGTTTAAAGGAGTTTTTAACAACGTATCTATCATATATTTCTCCTCGTTTTTGTTTATCCTACAGGACTTTTTGTAGGATTAATACTATTCATTGATCTCAAAAATGGATTCGATCAAGGGGGAGTGTTGCAACTTGAGAAGTTACGGATGATCTCATCCAAACCGACAGCAGTTCCTCTCTCTCTCTCTTACTGAACCAACGCCATGGCGTCTGTACAGAATGTATATATACATGTCAATGATCAATGAAAGTTCTACTGGTTCATTTGCATTCACTGTTATTTCTGTTTCCATTTTGCATTCAACAATTAGAACGTGTAAGCTTCAACCCTTCAATTTACATTGTTGCTGTCCACGCGTACAGTACTGCAGACGTGCGCACGCATGGCGGCTTGCCAATTTGCACGGATGTTTTGGCTGCTATGTGGGCTTTTATCATTTTTGTTAATTTCAGTAATTAAAAAAGAATAAACCCCTAGGTGCATGCAACAACTTTTTATGGGAAAGGTGCTTTTTACTGTCATGTTGGCCATGTGCCCATGGATGCTCATCTTTCTCAAGAAGATGCTTAGTTCTTGCATGCATGCAGTTCATGCGCCATTTTTTTTTGGTGACATGTGAGAAGTGCTGTCTTATGCTTTGGCTAAAGTGAGGCCCTACCGGTTATGTAAGCCTGTTCTTTAACGGTTTTTGATTTTTGCTATAATACTTAATTTTCAAACTAATTATTTTCTCAAGACGAGGTCTATAAGTTAATTATAGTGCATGTTAAAAGCCCAACATCTATATCAACCAAAATCGCAAGCAAGTATCTTTCTCCGTAATCTCTGTCGCAAACAGCTAAAATTCAAAAAATTTAGACAAAAACCATAAACCGCAGCCGTATCAAACAGGCCTTATAAAAGGCCACACAAGGATATGTTCTCACATGTCACCCCAGGGGCATAGCCAGCCCGAGGCCTAGCCTCAGCCCGAGCCTACTGGAAGGAAAGATATTAAGACCTTCACTGTTGATAGTTACAGTAAAATAGTAAGGATTTTTTTCAACTGGATCTTGGGCCATTGCTCCGGTAGCCTAAGGCCCAGCTCTGACCCAGTGTCATCCAATTCTTAACTGATAAATTAAATTAATGGAGCACATTATTTATGTGTGCACATGAGTCACCCCATCAGCCCGACCTATGTAGTACTTTAAGCATTAAGGATATTTTGGTGCACCAGTATTTTGTTACCCGTGGAATATTGGTCATTGAACTATTTCCTAGTCCATGTACACCATAGCGATTGTCATTTAATCTTTAGTTGTTTAATATTTGTAATTTATTAATTTGATGATCTTTTTAAATTTATTTATTTATGTTTTAAGTTTAGAAAATCACTGTCAACACAGCTGGTTACGGAGGATCCTAGTATCTTGATGACCACTAATCATTTCGGTATTCTAAAGTCGAACGAGTTCTGACGGTAACTACATTTCTTTCTTTTTATTCTCCTTTAGATTATTTTTATCCTATGCATTTGGATTATAAACAAAAATGCAGGGTTTCGGCTTCGACCTATTCACGACGACTACAGCTTCGACTTGGGTCATTGGGATGCTACTACTTGTGAATGCATGTAAACGAATATGTAAAACGATAAATGATGTAACTGTAATTTTTATGTTCTATTCTCATGCAAATGATGTAATTTATTTACTTTTAAATGCAAGATTTGTATTATGCAATTATTTAAGTGTTGTAATAATTTTATTTTGCTTGCAAGAGTTGTATCCAACACGTGATGTAATTCGCTACATTGTAACTAGTTTAATTACTTCTTAATTACTATTAATTAATTTAATTTCACTGATAGCGTTAGTCAAAAGCTCAGGTTATTTTACCACACGTGAAGAATCCAATTTGGAATTGATTGCTCACGGTCAGAGCAAAGACTAGAAGAAATCAGGGAAAACAAAAACAGATCGAGATCCCCATGGTCCGTGGGGTCGTGGGGATGACCATGCGGATGGGGACGGGGAGGGGTGAGCGGCGTGCCGTTCCGCGCACGGAGGCGAGAGGATGGCAGCGGAGTGGAGGGTGGAGGTGAGATGCAACGTGTTACGTATGCTACCCAACATGAGTCTGCCTCAGCAAAAATCGATCGCACTGTAACGACTGTTAACTTTTCTAAAAAAAGGTAAAAAAATATGTTATATCGTTATGAACAATACAAAGGAATAAGAGGGAAAAATAAAAGACAAAAAAACCAAAAAACCCTAAAAACCAAAATAAACCAAAATTAAAAACCGACACATCCCAAGTAACTTATGGCTTAAATAAGCCGAAAGCCAAAATAAGTAAGAAACTAAATCTGTTTAGAGAAGACTCTTAATTAGGTTCCAGAGGTACAGATTAACAATCGAATCGAGACAATAGTTTATAGGGAAGTACTAAACAATACTCGAGAATTTTTTCTCCTTGGAGCACTAAGATTTTTTCCCATGTATGCAACATTTTTTGCTCATATTTGCAATATTTTTCACCCATATAGACAATATTTTATAGCCAAGAAATGTTGCATACATAAGAAAAATATTGTATATATAGTCGAAAAATATTGTATACATAGGAAAAAATCTGAGTGCTCCGAAACACGAAAAACACTCCAATCCCCTAGACACCTCCCTTTCCCATGTATGCAATATTTTTCATCCATGTATACAACATTTCTCGGCTATAAAATATTGTATACATAGAAAACATGTTACATACATAAGAAAAATATTACGTATATGGGTGAAAATGTTATAACTATTGTTGAAAAATATTGCATATATAAAAAAATCTGAGTATTTTGAACCACAAAAAACAGGCGAATTTCCCCTTGACCGCCTCATAGTTTATATTGGAGAATGGACTTGTTGCATTAACATATAATACAAGTATGAGACCAAAGACAATGTATTAAATCATTTGCAACTGCGTGTTACTTCTTGCTACGTAATGGTACAATATATTATGCATACGCACAAGCAAGTTGCGGTAAGGCACCAT
This sequence comes from Dendrocalamus latiflorus, assembly GCA_017311315.1. Classification (NCBI taxonomy): domain Eukaryota; kingdom Viridiplantae; phylum Streptophyta; class Magnoliopsida; order Poales; family Poaceae; genus Dendrocalamus; species Dendrocalamus latiflorus. Next base: position 54,414,554 of record CM029664.1, on the reverse strand, counting down.
CTCTATCATCAATCCTTGGACCTTAGAATGTAAAGTGGTCACCCTTTTAACCTGCTTTCCTTGTTGTACACGATTGTTCATTACGCTGCTGATGTACTAGTTACCAATGACGATAGGTCAAAACCGCCCCACAATGTTGACATCTGACAGCCCAAGGAAAGCTGTTCCGTTCTCCTTTTTGCCGAGAAGTCCAATCCCAATTCCCACGCCTCTCCCAAAGATCAAATAAAAAAAGGTTGTTGGACCTTTCAGTGTGAATCAAGTCACTGCGAACAACAGCCAACAGTACCTTGTCTGGTACCGCCCCAACAACTGAGATTAGGAAAGGAATTACAGGAGAAATATTCAGAAAAGAAAAATTAGGTTCTATTTTTTAGGCTTTTAGTTTTTTGAAAATAAAAAACAGTACAAATTTTTAAACGGATTTTAAATAGTTTTTTAAATATAAAATTATATACACCGTCTATATTAATATTTTTACTGTCTAAAAAATATAAATAAAAATTATCAGCCACAACCAAAAGCAGTCAAAAACAACGGGGCCTTAAGCGACTGAGAATCAGCGGCGGCGTCGAGTCGCGTGTAGATGAAGGCGTCAAAACGGAACGGTGGGACGGGTATGGCGGCCGACGGGCGACGCCGTCAACCGCACGTGCGCTGAGGGAGACCGCCGTACGTTGCACCGGGCCCGTCGTTACCACGTGGAGTGGGCCCCAGCCGCACGCTGCACAGGACTAGACGCTGACAGAGCGTTAAGTGGCTGCACGTCTTCCCGTTAGCCGAACTGGAAAGATCATGGCGGCCATGGTGGGGAGCGATTTGTTCAGACCTCGTGTCTCTGGCACGTGGTTCTTACTGGAGCAGTTGGTGCCGACAGGTTCATATTAATTCCTAAAAACTACTTTATTATGTAAATGTCTATTTTATAGTATCTTTTAAATAGAGTGTTTTTTTAAAATACTGTTTATTTATCGATTGTAATATAAACTGCAGTGATTTTATTTATATAGGTTAAAATTGTACGTAAGTGCATCTCTCTGTAAGGTATTACTATTCATAAGACAAAACCAAAATCTTATATAAACAGACCCTATAATCCAGTTGCTTGAGAACCGAGCATAGCTTGGGTGGCTGGTGCTGATGTAGTGTACACAGCTCACCCCGATCCGATTCATAGGACCGAACTCGATGTATATCAACTAAATAATTAGAATATGGTACACATACATACGCATTCAGTAGAAATGCACGTGCCGACGTTTCATAGAACCTTGGTATTTTTTTGTGAAATTCCCAAACATGTGTTAGGGCACATGCATAAATATATACACATGGTGATATGAGTAGGGTGTAAGTTATGCGTGCGCGTCTAACTGGGACCCTCTAACAAAATCCGGCTGCTTGAATCTACACTGCTGCGCGGGAAGGTTCATTCATGTGACGGGTAACAAAAATGATAAGGGTATATCGTCCAGATGGGACCCCAAGGGATAGGATCTAGCCGTCGGATCCATGCATCTGATCGGACGCCCCACAACGCACGATGCATTGTCAAAGAAGCTCGATTCCGGTCTCCAGCGTCCTCCGTCGAGGCAAAAATAGTTCTGTTTATTGTCTGTCGAGACAAATACCGCCTTTTTTCCTGCTCATTTGTATATAAATCAGATCGCTTGATACCTATTTCACGTCTGTACAAGCAACAAAGAATAGGATATGTGGAAATAAAAAAAAAGAAAAACTAGGGAAACATGTACCGTTCCTCTCCAAAATAATAGATAGAGAACACCCGTTGGATGGCATCATTGTCGCACGCATCCTAAAGCATTTCCACCATGACTTAATTCTTTACACACAATCCTCTCTCAATTCCCTTGTGCTCTCTGACTTAAATCTCTCAGTTCCCGCACACCGGCCGCTGCAGCTGGAGATCAAATCATAGAGAGCGAGGGGAGTGAGAGGATTGTGTCGGAAGAATAAGCCACGGTAGAAACGATCCTGATCAACTCGGCTTCGGCTTTTGGCTTCTGACTTATTTTTCACTATTTATAAGTTTCGTCTTTTTCTGAACTTTTGGCTTTTTGTTGAGCTTTTTTGCCGGTTCTTTTTTTCCCGTATTTGTTTGTATTATACGTAATGGGCTAATATATTTTTTATATTTTTAATTTTTTTTAAATTTAATTATGCTAAATAAGCCTCTGTCAGCTACAGTGCTTTTTCAGCCAGCTACAGTGTTTTCAGCCATAAGCCATGAGCTTTTCAGCCGAACCTAGGCTGTGCTCGGTTGGGCTGAAAAGCTGTGACTTATGGTTGAAATTGCACTTTAACTAACTGAAATTACACTGTAACTGAATGTGGCTTATTTGACGTAATTAAATTTAAAAAAATTAAAAATAGAAAAAATATGTTAGCTCATCACGGACAACGTAAATGAATACGGGAAAAAAAGAACCGGCAAAAAGCTAAAAGTTTAGGAAAAGACGAAATTTATAAATAGTGAAAAATAAATCTGAAGTTAGAAGCTCAAACTGAAATGAGCGGGGCAAGATGCATGCAACAACAGCGCCATTAAAAGATTGTTCGCTATTCCGTCGATTTGTTTTTGGAGAGGAACGGTTTCCCTAGTTTTTTCTGAAACGATAGATCCGTGCACCTGTAAACTGACCTTTCACAGACTGGTTCGAGCAGTTTTTGCCTACGCACACGGCTTGCATTTGTTGACTTTCCTGTGCGGCGAGTCGGCTGCCTCCGTTGGTGCTTGAAAGCTATCAACAATTAAACATTTAATAGACTATGGAAAGACAGGACTGATCACTGATCACCGGGCCGTGCTCGATCAACCTGGGCCACAAAAATGTCTAGTAATTTCAAGCTCCTAATCATGTTAGGTTTAGGCACTATCTCATGCAGCCTGTCTAGAGAGCTAACTTAGCCCACGAACCATTGAACCAACGGGTAGGAATTAGTGAAGTAGGAATGTTAGGATAACTGATATGATAGGCTTTTCTGTTGAAAGGTTACTCATGTAGTCAAAAGTGATATGACGGGGGTGTTTAAAATGGTTTTTTTAGTGGTTTATGACTGAAAAGCATTGTAGTTGGTTGAAATTGCATTGTAGCTGATGGTGGCTTATTTGGTGTAATTAAATTTAAAAAAATTAAAAATAGAAAAAATAGGTTAGCTCATCACGGACAGTACAAACGAATACGGGAAAAAAGAACCAACAAAAAAGTTCAAAAAACCAAAAAACCAGAAAAAGACGACATTGTTGAATAGTGAAAATTAAGGCAGAAGGCAAAAGCCTAACCCGTTTTGACCGGAGCCATAGTCTGTTCAAACTACATCAGCTTCTGATTTCTTAATTTTTGCTTTTTTAGTTTTTAGTTTTTTGGTTTTTTTCTCTTATTTTTTTACATTGTCCTAAAAGATATAGCGGTGTTTTCCAATCTTTCTTAATTTTTTAAGAAAAAACTAATAACCACTATAATACATTCTAACCAAAATACACATCAAAAAGCCAAAAAGCCACGGCTTTAAGCCATTTGGAGCAAGCTTGAATCATAGTCAACTTTGACAACTTTATGTGTTCATTAATATTTTTTGCTCCACGCTTTTCCAAATACGTAATTTCTTACTTTGCCCTTAGGCCAGTCTCAGTGGTGGGTTTCATTTCCCAGTTTCCAAGACTGCCATGTCAGCTTTGCAGACTTGGATTGAGAAATGAAACTGGATCTCTCAGTGGGGGGTTTCATTTCACTGTTTCATAGACAAGCTGCAGCAATTAATGTATGCATGATGTTGTGATCCTATGTGCCATGTAAACTATGTAGCCGTTTGAAAATATATCTAAACTAAACATAGTCACTTTGGTAACTACAATATATCTCATGCCGACAAATAATCATGGTCAAATAAAATATATTAATTAATCCAATATTCATGAGTACATTCGCATATATATGAATGCACAGCAGATCCTCGGGAGCGCCTGAGAACGAAACGACCCGGTCTCAGTGGGGGTTTCACTGGGTTTCATCGTGTTGGTAACCGGGACGGATGGGTTTCATCCTGATGAAACTCTGTTGCTCTCTCTCCTCATAAATTTCTTGCCAACTCAGCAAATTTGCTGATGTGTCACTGCATTAAATGAGAATGAAACTCTTTTGAAACCCCCATTGAGACTGGCCTTATTAGTTACCGCCCATACATTGAACTCAGACAAATCATTTAATCTAATTTGGTGACGTGCTTAGCTATCAAGGGTATTTTGGTTACATTGGATAAAAATTTATTGCCTCGGTAACCATGTCTTTTATCAAGAGTGACGTGTATCCACGAACAAAGGGACTATATAATATGAGTCTATTGTGCTTACAAGTAATGGTCTCTTCTTATTAGAGGCGCATACATATAGACCGGTGGTAGAGCACAAATTGTAACGGCAACCATTCTCCTCGAGAACAAAAGCTCTAAAAACAAAGAAATAGAAAGGGTAGGCATGCTGGGCTTGGCCTAGCCTGGGATGAACGTTTTATCGTGAAGATGGCAGCCTGGTCAGGCCCAGGCTTCACTTGATTTTGGAGGGTACGTGGGTACCGTAACGCAGTTTGGATGGATGAAAAAAAAATTTGGGAAGTGCAAAAGAGCACTTAAGTATTTTTAGGTTAAAAGCACTCAAATATTTGAACGTTGGATCTCCATCGGATCCCCGTACCTCTTCAAAAAAAAAAAAGAATCTAAAGCGTTAGGTCTTCATCAAACATGTCCTCCTCTAAGAAAATGTTAAAAACTAGGACATTAGATAGAAATCCAACATCCAAAAAATCTAAATACTTCTAATCTTAAAAAACACTCAAATGCACTCTAAACAACACATAATTTTTTTTTACAGAAGCAGCTGCCGCATCGATCGGAATCATACGCAAAGCAGTTCTCAACCTTCCGTCGTGGCATCCATCTCGCAAAAGACGACGTATGTACGCAGCCGGCATGGGATCAAATCAAAATTTTCTAAGGGATCGAGATCGTTCCATATATATCACAAATACAATTGTACAACCTCGTAATATCTCGTAACGTGCCGTGTTGGAATAGCTACAACAAAATGCACAGCAACACCAGAAAGACCCGATGGAAACTAGTGCAACTCCTCTTCCTTGTGGGTGTAGATGACGCAGTCCGACCTGGGATACGCGATGCACGTGAGCACGTACCCCTCGGCCATCTGCGCGTCGTCCAGGAACGACCCCTCCGACTGGTCGACCTCGCCGGACGCCAGCTTGCCGGCGCACGTCGAGCACGAGCCGGCCCGGCACGAGAAGGGCAGCTCCAGGCCGGCCGCCTCGGCAGTCTCGAGGATGTAGCTGTCCTCCGGGACCTCGACCTCGTTCTCCTCGCCGTCCGGGCCGATGAGCTTCACCTTGTGCACGGCCGCCGCCGACGCCCTGAACCTGCCGGAGAGCCTTGCGCCTGACGTGAGGCTCCGCGATTGCTTCGGGGAAGCGAGGCATGGGGTGTTCCTGATCGGTGGAGCAAACGTCCTGCACCTGATGCCGGGAGCAGGAACGCACGTTGCTGGAGCACCCGCAGTTGCCATCGTCGATCTTGCTGATTCTTTGGGATTCTACAAAAAGATGCAGAATTTCACCTGTGATGGTTGATGGAGTGAACATGGAGTAGTATGTGATCAGAAACAAAGAACGAACAACGGTGACGCGTACCTCCTCTTTGCCTTGTCGAGGTGATCGAGATATGAACGCAGGAAAAAAACTCCAACTTAAGCAGAGCACACCCGCAGTCTTAATAGCCGTGTGTCAGTTGCTTGTTCAGTCAGCTGCACCGGTCGCAACCTCCCTTTGGTGGGTGGTAGAGAACGTGGCTGGTGTCCTTGGGAAACGGCCATTATTGGTGACGAGGCGAAGGTGCTAGGAGAAAGTAGAAAGCAGGCATCAGAATATGTTCTACAGGTGTCGTGCAGGGGCACCATTGCAAATTGTTGTGGGGGAGACTCGGAGGTTTTGGCTTCCCTGTTTCGACACCATGTTCTCTCCATCTCGCGTCCCCTCGGATGGCTAAGGGCCAGAGGCCACAGGTTGGGAAGCCATCGCATAAGTGATATGTCACCTGTCAAGCTGCTCTATTGCAGAAAAAAAGTGATCGGGCTGCTGAGCTGGTGGAACTCGGGAGAAATTTCTAGGTGGGACAGTGCGGCAGATAATATATGTCATCTGTTGTTGCTGTTGTGATTAAAAAGAGGATTAGATTTACAATTTTATATGTATTAATGCCAGATTTGAAAAAAAATGCTATAAGGTTAACATGTGTGAGCTCAAAAGACAAGGCCATGTGACCGTGTAAGTTGGGCCCAATAGACATAATGCATGTGGGCTCTTGCCCTACATGATATGTTGTGGGTAGGGATGATAGCAGGTTAAAACCTAACCCAACTTTCACTTAAGAGCAAGTATAATAAGAGACTGTTAATAGGCTGTATGTTGAGGTGGAGGAGAGAGAGGAGGAGAGAGAAGAGAGGTGGGCTGTAAGTTTACAGCCAGCTGAAGCACAAGAACCAAGAAACTTTGTGAGAGAAAGGGGTGGGTCATACAGCCTTCAGCTGGCTGTAAACTACTATATGAATGGGCTGATAAGTGGACTGTAAGTGTCCATACAGCCAGCTGAAAGCTGTATTATTAGCCTTGCTCTAAAGAAGCTCAAAACCCAACTTAATCCAATCCAAAGAGCATCTTTCATAACTCAACCCAACCTGAATGGTTGAAATGAGTTGAAACATATTGACAACTCATTTCAAATCCGTTGCCAACCTACTCTTTACTAATCTATTGTATACAAGTACAAGTGCATTTATACGAAATTTTTGAAAAAGTTAGGCATTTAGAATTTCTAACTCGCGTTCACACCATAAAAGTTTTACGAAATTGTCTGAATTTTACTATAGATAATTTGGAGTATAGAGATGCTACTTTGTGCAAATTTTTAGGCCTAGACACAAAGGCATGACCAAGGCTTTTATAGAAAATTTTTAAAAAAGTTTGGTATTTGAAATTTATAGCTCACGTTCACACTATAAAAGTTTCTCAAAATTGTTTAAAATTTACTATAGATAATTTAGAGTGTAGAGACGCTACTTTGTGCAAATTTTTAGGCATAGACACAAAGGGGGGACCAACAGTCTTTTATAGAAAATTTTTGAAAAAGTTCAGTATTTAAAATTTATAACTTGTGTTCATAACATAAAAGTTTCATGAAATTTTCAGAAATTTGTTATAGATGATTTCGGTTATAGAGATGCTATTTTGTGTAAATTATTAGGTCTAGACACATAGGTGGAACCAACAAGCTTTTATAGAAATTTTTTGAAAAGGTTCGGTATTTAGAATTTCTAACTCGTGTTCACAATATAAAGTTTCACAGAATTGCTTGAAATTTACTATAGATGATTTAAGGTATAGAGACACCACTTTGTGCAAATGTTAAACCTAGACACATAGGTGGTATCAACAAACTTTTATAGAAAACTTTTGAAAAAGTTCAGTATTTAAAATTTATAACTCGCATTTGTACCATAAAAGTTTCACAAAATTTATTAAAATTTACTACAGATGAATTCGAGTATAGTGACGCTACTTTGTGCAAATTATTAGATCTAGATGTCTAAATGAACATTATGGGTGGAGCCAACCCATGTGTAAGCCATATTGTAACACCACAGATTGAACTCGTTCTCAATCCAATTTTAATCCTAAATTTCAGAACACATTCTAATTCTACCTAATCCTTTCTATTAGGTAACACAACCTGACTCAACTCATTCATTCTTTCAATCTATTTTCACCTAACCAAAACCAATCCAATCAAGGATCTCAACCTATTTAAACCCAATCTATTAACGCCCCTAGCTGTGGGTACTGGGTACTGCCGATTACTGAATTATGAGTTGCCTCTGTGAACACAGCAGGCAGCAGAGCCCTGTATTTGCCATTTAGATTCGTCAATCTGAACTTACGAAGTACAGATAGTTGTTTTAGATGCCTCAAGAAAATGACCTACGGTACTTCAGTTCGTCGTTTTTCTTATTACATGGTCTTGAAACGGCAACGAGTGGTCGTCCAGCAGATACCAGGGAACTGCCAAGGCCGCAACATTGTTCGTTCACTGAACCTCCCGCGCTCTCCCGTGGCCGTTTACAGTACACTAGTAGCCTCGTTGCTATGTAAATTTTTTTTAGCAAGATGTTTTATGATACTTAAGATAATTTATCTTGTACTAAGTGATTTAATAAAAAAAAATTAAAATTTAGTTTTCTTTTGGATTATCTAATTTGTACATAAATATTTGAACTATTTTTTTTACGAGGACGAAAGAGAGAAGGTAGTTAACGGATAAACTCTTTTTTATGTTAATGGAGACTAAACCAATCAACGACAGCACACGTTCATTTTGGAATAGTGCAAGCAAAAACGTGACAGGCAGGTCGCGAACACACGAGACACCTATCCGCTCTACAAAACAAACTGCCGAGATTGACTAGTAAAGAGACTGAAGGACATGCTTAGTGCTCAAAAGATTTGCCTCTCCTAAATCATACAAGTCAGCCATTTTATTGTGTTTGCGTTTACCCGAATATAGTACTTCATCTGACACGACGTACGCAAGTCGGCACGTGCATGTGGATCACATGGCTGACACGAGCAAATATTAGCAGTTGGCTCACACGTTGGACTTGACCTTATTGCTGTATCCCGTGAGCCCGTCGTAGAACCTGGACCACAGCATGATCCCACCGTACTTGGTCGAGTTCTTCACCACCGGCAGCACCTGCGACACCAGGTCGCTCGCCACCACGAACCCGCTGCCGGCGGCCTGGGGCGCCGCCGGGAGCCCGAGGAACACCCGCCCCGCCGGTATCGCCGTCCACTGCTTCCACGCGCGCGCCAGGTTGCCCACGCCGCTGCTCGAGCTGTACTGGCACGGCGGGTTGTTGTAGAACTGCACCCACACGTAGTCGAACAGGCCGGTGCTGAGCGCGCCGCCGAGCGACGCGTCCGGGAACGGGCACTGCGGCGCCGCTGTCAGGTACACGGGTCTGCGGTTGCGCCCCTGCCGCGAGTACGCCTTGAGGTACCTGGCCAGGTCGTCCCAGTACATGCTCCCGCCGCTCTCGATGTCGAAGTCGATGCCGTCGAGGACAGCGTCCCCGAGGGGCCTCGAGCGCGACGTGCCGCCGAGGTAGTTGTTCCAGAGGTACGCCGCGACCTGCTTGGCGTCGGCCGGGGACGAGAGGCCGTAGCTGCCGACCCCGCCGCCGATGGAGAGCATGACCTTGATGCCGAGGCGCTGGCACGACTTGATGTCGGCGCCCACGCCGGTGCAGCCGTTGGACGCTGGGTCGCAGTGGCCGGCCAGGTTCAGCACCGGCGTCTGGCCCTTGCCGAAGGTGGGCAGGAATGCCACGTTGACGAACTTGTAATTGCCGGTCGCGCACGTCTGTGCCAGCGATCCCTCGTTGCCGTTCTGGCCCCAGTAGATCGCGATGCCGCCGGCGCGCGCTCCGGTGGCCAGTCCGGCCAATGACACCACCATGGCCAACGTCATTGCCGAAAATAATATGCTTGCCATCTTGGTTCTCGACTTCTTGCTGGTGTTGATAGTATGATTATGAACTATGCCTGAAGGTTCTTTGTCTATATATAGCTCAATTCAGTGAGTTGTGAAACTAGCAGTGACGCAGTTGGGCATGTTCTAAGACTCATCATTTGTTAGGTCTGCACGCCATCACAAGTTGACCGGGCAAGATCAAGATAGGAGAATGCATGGTGGATAGGTGGGACTTACCATCGAAACATGGCATTGTCAATATGATTGATATTCGTGCATGTTAGGACTAGATGCCAGTGTCGGCTGTGCTTGACACCGTTGACCCATGCGAGCTGGTCTTCGGGTTGAGAGCAGCTTCCACTAATCTCACGCCCAGTAATATTATCGCAATGCGACGGCCACTTCGCCGGTTCTCTTCGAAAATCTCTTTGATTGGCAGAAACGCTAAGTGCGTGAGAGCGCCGTGCTAGTGCGTCTCAGACTTTCAGCTAATGCCGCTGCATTTGCATCTTCCCAAAAGCCGTGCGAGAGGGACCAATTTGTTCTTCGCTTCAGAGTCTCAGAGGCAGCTCGCTGCAACCAATCTAGTTGTTTTCGAGCGAAGGCAGGTAGGTAGACTGCTTGCTGATACAAAGGACAGGACCCGGAGTGATTCTTCCCGGTTTCACGAACGAGATTGTGCAACTGGACCTATGTTCTTATCATTCGTGATGCGCGTCATAATTCCTTTTTTTTAAAGAACAATTATTTGCGCAAACTTTTGCGGTCAAGTTAGGCATTCAGCCAGTGAAATGGACGAGCCCACAACTGTTTCATGAGCGAAACAACGTCGTGCTGCTCACGCATCTTCGTACTACTCGGTGGGTAAGCTCAAAAACCCCAAGCATAGAGCTAACCCGACGATTAACAACTTTAAGGGATGGACCTAGACAACTGATTGAACATATTAGTAGTGCTCCTGGACAGAAGAATGGTCAATATGCCGAATGAATTGGGTGATTTTGAGCACTCCTCCCAATTCCCCAACTTGGCGAAAACTATGTCGATTCACATGACGAGCAACTGATGGTAGTTTTGGACATTTCGTAGTCTGAACAAGTTCGTGCTTATCATTTCTAGCAGGAATGCCAGGAAAGGGAGTTTGCCATTGATTGTGCATTGCCATCTGAACAAGTGCTCACTGCGCACTAGTTCCTAATTAATCGCGGAGTGCTACCCGCACACAAGTGATTCCTTGTAAGCCTTTAAGAACTCTCATTGGCGGGTGGAAGTGTGGAACCCATCAACAGATGCAACTATCTTTTGTGATTATGGACCAATCTGCAGTTGTGTAGAAACTAGCTAGTTACAATTATCTTTATTCATTTCAGTAAGATTCGTTGTTATGGCTAACAATGATGCTTTCAACTAATTATTACATCTAGAAGGAAAAAATTAAGTGTTCTGAAAATCCACTACAATGCCAAATGGAGCCTAAATTCCATCACTACTTCCTTGATTACATGATAATCCTACTGCCATCAGTTTGCTTAAAGTTGTAAGCTCATTTGAAAGGGTTAGAGAATATGGTGGAAATGAAGAGCGCAAAAAAGTAAAATGCAATGATATTTCGATCACAACAATCTTTGTTTGCAATGCGGTTTAGAAAAACCGATGTGAGCCATAAGGTCCTCTGCTGTACTTATTAGCGCAGCATATTGCGACCCGTCCAACTGCGACGAACCGAGCCATCCGTCTCGAGTAGTACAGGGTCCTGGAACCACTGATGCGCCAGAGAAAACTGTACCGCCCTGATTCTTGTTGGAAGGGGCCACATTAAAAATGTAAACCCTAATTAGCCTCCTAATCTAAGCTTAAGGGGATAAATAAAGGGCAAACCACTTTTTTCTTACGCAAGCCCTAGTCCATTTACAGAGGTGATTTCTTCTCTCTCCCACCTCCATCCATCTCTCTAGAGTTGCTTGGCTGGTGGCAGTAGCGGCATCGCGTGCGGCAGCGGCGGTCGGCGCGGGGCGCAATGTGTGACGCACGGCTGAGTGGCGGAGGCGGCCGGCACGCGGGCGCGGCACACGGCCATGAGGCGTGGCTACAGCGCCGGTCGGCGGGCAGCAGAGGCAGAGGCACGGCTGGGCGTGGTGCGGCACGGCTGCTGGTGGTGGCGTGCATGGCCAAAGGAGGCACAGCGGGCGGGGTGGCGGCTGGCCGGGCGGCGGCGAGCTGGCGGAGCGCAGCCGAGGTGGTGCGGTGATCGTGTGGGGCGTAGGCCGAGGTGGCGCAGGCTAGGAGGCACGGCCGGTCGGGCCAAGCATGGTCGGATGACAGCGGGGCCAAGGCGCCTTGGCTAGCTGTCGACGGTGGCCAGAGTGGCCAATGGTCGGTGTCATAGAGGTGGCCCCCACCTAAACCCAGCAGGCCTGTTAGGAGGTTATAAGAACCAGAGTAACATGTGTAATGACATAACTGCCCCCAGAAGGGATAACCAGATGTAAGGGTATAACTGTAAAAGCACTCCTCATGTGTATATATATATGAGTACAGGCCATGGGGAGGGACCAGGCCATTACACTTATCTTCATCACTCTCCACTACCATCTCTCTCTCTGTTTGGTCTGTAGCCACAACAGTTGGCGCCGTCCGTGGGGAGGACAAGGACAAGCCTGAAGACCGAAGAAGAAGGATGGCACCGAAAAAAGCTTCTTCAGCGGCGGCGAAGGGAAAGAAGGCGGCCGGGCCGGAGCGTCGTATGAGTACCAGGGCTTCGGTATCGGCAGCGACGGGCACGGGTGGCGACGCAGGCGTGGTGGCCGAAGACGTCGACGTTCGCGCGGTGACGACCAACCTCGTCACCGGCACCGCCACGACCAACCTCATCACCGGCACCGCGATGACCAACCCCGTCACCGGCACCGCGACGACCCGCCCCATCACTGGCGTTGCGGGGACGGACCCCGCGGTCGAAGACGTCGACGCGGGTGCGGCGACAGCCGACCCCGCCGACGCAACGACAGCCGACCTCGCCGCCCCCAATGCAACCCTCGCCGGCAGCGCGGACCGGGCGGTTCGAGGTAGCCACGACGGAGCGACCGGCAGCTCGGGACCTCGCGACGCGGTCGTCCCCGCGCCGATCCGCCCGTCGGGAGTACCGGCGACCCCGCCTGCACAGGCGGTGGAAAGTGCCCTGCTGGTGGCCCTCAACGCGTTCCAGCGGGAGCTAGGGGACCTTCGCGGAGCCGTCAGAGATATACAAGAGGCTCGGAGTCAGCAGGCCGCGCCAGTAATCGCGTCCGAGCCCACGCCGGAGAGGGCGGACAGTCGCGAAGCCCCCACGTCTAGCCGCGTGCCGCTGCGGCGCGTAGATCCGGAGTCCCCGCTTTCGGCGGGGCTGCAGCAGGCGGCATGGCCCGAAGACTTCAAGTTTCCTAGCGCCATCGACTCGTACAAAGGCGACACGGACCCCCGCGAGTTCGTGCGCGTGTACGAAATCGCGATCGAAGCCGCGGGCGGAGACGACACCACGAAGGCAAAGGGACTCCCCCTCGCGCTACAAGGAGTGGCGCTCTCTTGGTTTTTTACCATAGAGCCGGGTTCCATCTACGCGTGGGAGCAGCTCCGCGTCCGCCTTCACAACAACTTCCAAGGAAACTACGTCGACCGAGTCGACGCGGACCAACTCTTTGCTGTGAAGCAAAAACCTTTGGAGAAGCTCCGGGATTACTTCAAACGCTTCGCCAAGATGCGATGCCAAGTGAAAGACATTAACGAAACCACCATCGTTAATGCAGCCATACAGGGCCTTCGCCCGGGCCCGATGGCCGAGTACAACGCTCGGAAGCCAATCAAGACGGTGGCGAATCTCTTCGACAAAATGGAAGAATATGCCAGGGCGGAGGAAGACGCGCGGTGAAGGCAAGGTGACGACTCCGACACCAACCAGGCCAGAGCCTCGGCCAAAGCCGAAGACCCGCCGAAGGGCAGTTCTTCGAAGGGAAAACGTAAGCAGGAGTCGTCCAGGGACGCGCCCGACCGCAGGGACGCCTCGCATAAGGAGTCATCCAATCAGCCCAAGCGCGGCCAGCAGAGGTCGAGGCGAAACCGGTACGTCCTCGACATCGAAGGCGGGTCCGACGAGGGTGCTCCAACGGGCCGGGGTGGTCGGGGGCGCCGTGGCCGGGGGCGCGGCCGTGGCAGGGGCCGCGACGATAAGGGTCGTGGAGATTACGACGACCAGCATCAGGGACTGTGGTGCGTAGTCCACGGCCGCGGCAATCATGATACCCGCGCCTGCACCTCCATCGCGGCGCTCCGCGACAGCGTCGCTAGGGACAGGAACCCGGAGGCGCACCCGCCTGCGGTGGCCCACGTCCAATTCCCATATGAGGCCCCCGTGCAGGTACAGGCGCAAGGGATGCAACCCCAGGAAGGCACCTTACGGATCCAAGCTCACGTACAGCAGCCTCGGGAGGGCTTCCTGTCGCTGCAGGCCCCGGACGCAACCCACCGCAGGGTCATTAACGTCATATCCGGAGGCTCTGCGCTGGAATTCGCCTCGGCACGACAGCAGAAGGCCTATGCGCGAAGACTACACCACGTGGCGGCATACCCAGCGCAAGCACCGCCGGATTGGGCGCAGCACGAAGTTACATTCACACCCGACGACGCCCGGGGTGTGGACTTCCCTCATCAGGACCCCCTGGTCATCCGGGTCACTATCGCGGGATGTGACGTGGGGCGCGCCTTGGTGGACGGCGGTAGCTCCGCGAACGTATTGTTTGCGGCGGCCTTCGACCAGATGGGGATCCCTCGAAGCCGCCTAGGGCCCTCGGGAATCCCACTGCAGGGCTTCGGGGGATAGCCCCTGTGGGCGCTGGGCCAAATAAGTCTTCAAGTCTCCTTCGGCAGAGATGACAATGTGCGGACCGAAGATGCCACCTTCGACGTGGTCGACCTCCCGTACCCCTACAATGCCATATTAGGGCGCCCAATCCTCAACTCCTTCGGCGCGGTACCACATCACGACTATCTATGCATGAAGATCCCGGGTCCCCGGACCATCATCACCATCCGAGGCGACCAGGATATGGCCCGGCGCATCGAGCTAGGTACCAGGTGCCCGCGTCGCGAAGCCCAACGTCGCTCCTAGAGCTGGCGTCACCGCGCGGAGGTCCGCGGGGCCATTCACACGGCCCTGCAGATGTCTAGCGACTAGAGGCTTCGGCCGCACCAAGGGCAAACGGTTAGTATATCTATCCTTTGTAGTTGCTCACCCGCGCAAACGGGGATGTAATGAAGATCGCCGTTTGTCGCTAATCTTTCTTTATCACGCGCAAGTACGCGGTGAAGGCGCGCGCAGGCTTAGCCAACGCGCGCGTTTCCGCAGTATAAATCGAAGTCGCACGTTCGCGTGTGCACTCGCCGTAGCCAAAAGGTGACGAGCCTGAGTATAAACAAAGACGCATGTTCGCGTGTGCACTCGCCGTAGCCAGGGGTACGGGCCTGAGTATAAACAAAGACGCACGTTCGCGTGTGCACTCGCCGTAGCCAAAAGGTGACGGGCCTGAGTATAAACAAAGACGCACGTTCGCGTGTGCACTCGCCGTAGCCAGGGGTACGGGACTGAGTATAAATCGAAGTCGCACGTTCGCATGTGCACTCGCCGTAGCCAAAAGGTGACGGGCCTGAGTATAAACAAAGACGCACGTTCGCGTGTGCACTCGCCGTAGCCAGGGGTACGGGACTGAGTATAAATCGAAGTCGCACGTTCGCGTGTGCACTCGCCGTAGCCAAAAGGTGACGGGCCTGAGTATAAACAAAAGACGCACCGGGGGGACGCCCTCGCGCGCACCAGTCTACGGACTTTAAATAAGACGTAGCGTCGAGGTCTGCCTCCGCACGCACCAGTCTACAGACTTTAAATAAGACGTAGCGTCGAGGTCCGCCTCCGCACGCACCAGTCTACGGACTTTAAATAAGACGTAGCGTTGAGCTCAGCTTCCGCACGCGAGAGTCTACGGACTATAAATAAGACGTAGCGTTGAGCTCAGCTTCCGCACGCGAGAGTCTATAGACTATAAATAAGACGTAGCGTCGAGCCTAGCTCCGCACACACCAGTCCACGGACTTTAAATAAGACGTAGCGTTGAGCTCAGCTTCCGCACGCGAGAGTCTACGGACTATAAATAAGACGTAGCGTCGAGCCTAGCTCCGCACGCACCAGTCCACGGACTTTAAATAAGACGTAGCGTTGAGCTCAGCTTCCGCACGCGAGAGTCTACGGACTATAAATAAGACGTAGCGTCGAGCCTAGCTCCGCACGCACCAGTCCACGGACTTTAAATAAGACGTAGCGTTGAGCTCAGCTTCCGCACGCGAGAGTCTACGGACTATAAATAAGACGTAGCGTCGAGCCTAGCTCCGCACGCACCAGTCCACGGACTATAAATAAGACGTAGCGTTGAGCCTAGCTCCGCACGCACCAGTCTACGGACTTTAAATAAGACGTAGCGTCGAGGTCCGCCTTCGCACGCACCAGTCTACGGACTTTAAATAAGACGCAACGGGGGGACGCCCTCGCGCGCACTAGTCCACAAACTTTAAATAAGACGTAGCGTCGAGGTCCGCCTCCGCACGCGCGAGTCTCCGGACTATAAAGGAAGTCGTAGCGTCGAGGTCCGCCTCCGCACGCACCAGTCCACGGACTTTAAATAAGACGTAGCGTCGAGGTCTGCCTCCGCACGCGCAAGTCTCCGGATTATAAAGGAAGTCGTACCGTCGAGGTCCGCCTCCGCACGCGCCAGTCCACGGACTTCAAATAAGACGTAGCGTCGAGGTCCGCCTCCGCACGCGCGAGTCTCCGGACTATAAAGTAAGTTGTAGCGTCGAGGTCCGCCTCCGCACGCGCCACTCTACGGAGTATACACAAGATGCTCAGATCTTCCCTTCGTGTTCGGCGGCAGGTAACACTGAGCATGAGGTATTACTTGGTTTCGTTATAAAAGCAAAGGGGTTACATGCTTACAAGCATAAGAACCAGTACATCACCCCCCCGACCTACTCGACCAACTGCTCAGCCTTGGCGCGGGGCGGACGAACCCGCGCCGTCGTTGCCGTGACGCTGAAAGACTCCTTCGAGCCACTGGAGGAGGTCCCCCTCCCCATGCAGCGTCTGCTGAACGGCGACCCTCGCTGCATCTTCCCCGAAGCGGCCCCAGATCCGTTGATGGAAGTTCTGCAGGCTAGGCCCGATGGAGCGAATGGCGTCCGACATGACCTCTGGTCGGCCGGGTGGATCCAGTTGAGGATTCGCCAGCTCATGGGTATGTCTACACCCACGAGTGTGAAGCAGGGCGAGGGCGAAGCACGCACCAAGATAGCCGCAGTGCTCGCCAAACGTTCTGGCGCCACGAAGAGCAACGCCTGCCCCCTCCTCGATCAACCCGAGCGTCTCCGATAGGGCCTCCGGCCCGTGCGTAGGGTCTGGCACTCTGACGCACAGATCTCGGAGGGCCTGGTTCAGAGACTCCATGGCCCGCCACGCCGACACGGACGCATTTTCCAAGACGCGGCTGTTCTCGGCAGCAGACTCCGCCAGCTGGGCGTTCTCCCCTTCTAGGACGGCGATCTGCTGCACGAAGGCGGCGCGCTCCTCAGCCGCGGCGCACTTGGCTTCCGTGGCCTCGAGTTGTGCGGCCGCCATGGCGCCCTCCAGTGCGCGAAGTTCTTCATCCTTCGCAGCGAGAGCATTGTTTGCTTCACGAAGGCTGGCTTCCAGAGCCCTCCGCTCTCGAACGCGGGCCTCGTCAAAGGATCTGCTGAGGGCAAGCGTCTGGCAAAAACAACAAATCAGCAGGCGTCCAGCAGTACCTTACAAGCTGAAGCGTACATATTTACCCTCATCTCAGAGGCCTGCAGCGCGAGCGCTAGGAGCTCCCCCTCGCATGACGACAACATCTCTCAGTTGAGGCCGTTGTCGGCACGCTCTGCGGCTGCGGTAAGGTCGCAAAATATCTCCGGGCGAGGGAGGAAGTCCGAGCGAGCGAGCCTCGGCCCCAACGTGCCAGGATGCACCGAGGCCACGTCCACATCAACAGCAGCAGACACCTGCGGGGCACCCTGCGCAAGGCTTCGGACTTCGCGCATACCTCCGTTGCTCGATCCTTCGCCACGTCCGGGAGACTTCGTCTCGCCTGATGTCGACAGAATGAGCGAGCAGATCGGAGAGAGTCTCGCGAAGTCAAGTGAAGAAAGGGACTCACGCCTACCTCTTGCGCCCCTCGTCGCGGTAGGAAGTGGCGCCAGTTCGACTGCCAAGGGGAAGGCGGGTGCCTCCGCGGTCGGTGAGGAGGTCTTCTCGGCCCCGCCAGACGTCGTAATTCCGAGGCAAGGCCCCGCAACGGCGTATCGACCCCTCGCGGGCGGCGGGGACTGAGTCCGAGGGCGTTTCGCCTGCGGTGGCACAGGCGATTCTTCCGCAACAACACCAGCTACGGTTACCATCGCCCCCACGGTTTCCTCCGTAGGGGGCGCGCCCTTGCCGGTCGCTGCGGTTGATAACGCACCGTCAACCGTGGTCTTCTCGCCAGGAACGACGCCACCCCCCGGGTTGGCAAGTTCCATCTCAACGACGGCCGCGAGCACGGGCTCGTAGGCGTCGGCAGAAGGTGCCGGGGGATCTGAGGCGGCGCGCTCCTCCGAGGCAGTGTGGCCAGGTTCGCCGCCAGTCGCACGCCCCATCTCAGCTGTGCTAGCCGCTGAAGGGGCTGCCGGGTTGCATACGGCAGCCGGGGAACGGGCCCGGCGTCGCGAAGATAACACCCCCGCAGGGCTATCACCATCCTGAGCGCCCGGAGTCCCAGCGGGAAGCTCCTCCGGCACCGCGCGCTCGGGCACAGTAATGCCCAGAGCCTCGCAGGTGCGGTTTACCCGCCCTTGCTTAGCCGCCTTGACTGCGGCCTCGCGACTCTGGTGCTCCTTAAGCGTGTATGGGCCGAGGAGCGCCGCAACCGCGCGCTCCGCATCTTCTAGCTGACCCACTGTGCAGATCACGTCAGTCAGGCGGAGCCCAAATAGATACAATGGCGCGCGTAAAACGTGCTGGGCGACTTACAAGGAGTGGAAGGCGGAAGCAGACGAGATACGGATGGACTGAACCCGTTCCCGCGGGGGCCGTTCTGTCCAACATACTTCCCCCGGGAGGAGAGTGGCGCCGCCCCATACATTGTGAACTCCTCGGCTAGGTCGCGCAGGCTCATTCGACGGGCGACACCGACAAGACTCTGTAGCTTTCGCGTGTCGTCAATCTCCGCCTTCAGACTCGGCGTACTGTTAAACACGATCCGCCCACCTCGGCAGTGCATTCTGCTCTTGTCGGTCACGGTGTAGTAGAACCACTGCCGAGTCCAGCCGGACTCCCATTGCCCCGATGAGGCTGGCGCGGGAAACAACGTTGCGCACGACACCCGGAGCACGAAGTCCACACCGCCGAAGTTGGACACCGCCCCGCCAACCTTTCGGGGTCGACACTGCGCGTCGTGTAGTGTGGCGAATAAGCTCACGCTAGGACTCCACCCCTCTGTCCGCATCGCCCACGTGAAGACAGCTAGGCGGAGTATTGCGTGGGGTGTCAATTGGGCTAGCTCCAACTTGTAGGCCCGCAAGACTTCGCCCACGAACAACGTGGAGGGCATTCGAAGGCCGGCGTCGAAGAACACGGCAAAAACAATCGCCTCCATTGCACGACGCGACAACCTGACTTCTGCCAGGCCAGGCGTCGGCGCGATTCCAGCCGCCATTAAAAGCGCACTACCAGGTTGCAAGGTCACAACAACTCTGAAGCGCCACAATATCGGCGCCAAGCTTCAATCCTAGCGCGGGGACGCAGCGCGCGCGCGTCTACTTTGACTAGGCGCCAGTCTTCGCTGCCACCCGTTCGAAGGGTAGGGGATGGAGCGCGCGCGCGTCTACTTCGACTAAGCGCCAGCCTCCGCTGCCACCCGTTCGAAGGGTAGGGGACGGAGCGCGCGCGCGTCTACTTCGACTAGGCGCCAGCCTCCGCTGCCACCCGTTCGAAGGGTAGGGGACGGAGCGCGCGCGCGCCTACTTCGACTAGGCGCCAGCCTCCGCTGCCACCCGTTCGAAGGGTAGGGGACGGAGCGCGCGCGCGCCTACTTCGACTAGGCGCCAGCCTCCGCTACCACCCGTTCGAAGGGTAGGGGACGGAGCGCGCACGCGCTTACTTCGACTAGGCGCCAGCCTCCGCTGCCACCCGTTCGAAGGGTAGGGGACGGAGCGCGCGCGTCTACTTCGACTAGACGCCAGCCTCCGCTGCCACCCGTTCGAAGGGTAGGGGACGGAGCGCGCACGTATCTACTTCAGCAAGCCACCTTCCATCCAAAAACTTGGGCTCCCCAACCACGAGCTTGGAGAAGTTCACAGGCCGCAGGGGACGGAGGGGGCCAAAGGACTCGGCGACATGGCTTCGGCCCTGTGAAGCCCTTCACCATGAGAGGCTCCTGTCGTAGGGGTGGCCCCCACCTAAGCCCAGCAGGCCTGTTAGGAGGTTATAAGAACCAGAGTAACATGTGTAATGACATAACTGCCCCCAGAAGGGATAACCAGATGTAAGGGTATAACTGTAAAAGCACTCCTCATGTGTGTATATATATGAGTACAGGCCATGGGGGAGGGACCAGGCCATTACACTTATCTTCATCACTCTCCACTACCGTCTCTCTCTCTGTTTGGTCTGTAGCCACAACAGTCGGTTTCCACGGCCACGTGGTTCGGTTGGTCGAGACACAATTGAATCACGTGTTCGCGCGGTGTTTTGGCTAGTCCTTGCAGCGGGATGTTGTTTGCGTGGCCGAATGAGTGTTCGGTCAGCCGAACGGCAATTCACACGACAAAGGCTTAACGAACACGAATTTTCTAGCTGAATGCACTTTCGTCCGACTTTCCACAAGGTTGTCTTAGCGCTGATTTAATTTGTTCCTGTTCAACCTTGTAGGTTCACACGCGGCCTTGGAGGGGGGGTGTTTGGGCAGTTGCACACCTTTGATCCTTCGAGTAGCGTGTTCGCCGAGCGTGCTCAAGGCAAGTACCTCGCGGCTGTAACTTCTCTGTTCCACATATCATCTGTTCCATTATTAACTGTCGCATATACCTTTGAGCACAACTATCACATTGTAATGCTTACCTAGTCATTATCACATCACTAAAACTTACTTGGTTATTATCATATCACTAAATGTTACTTGGTTATTATTATATCACTAAAGCTTACTTGACTATTATCACATTACTAATGCTTACATGGTTGTTATCATATTACTAATGCATGCTTGATTATTATCATACTACTAATGCTTGCCTGATTATAGACATTTAATATTGTATTCATACTATGATGTTCTAGGTTATCTTGTTCCACATACTTTTAGGTTTACTAGAATACTCAATTAATAATGTTCTCGAATTTATACTTTTAATTAGTGTTTTAGAATTCATGCTTAAATCATTAATGGGGGTAGCATATGAACATGTTTTAAATTTAGTTTTAAACCACTACCAATCTTTTAACATTAGGGATGCTATGTTTATTTTTCCTGATATCATTATCCTTTATTTGTATGATTTCACATGTGAGTCATGAATGATATTTATACAATACCTATTAATCTGACTAGTAACCACTTACCACATAATAAAACTCGGATAGTTGTCAACCCTTATGTGAGCTATGTTATAATAGCTCTTATAGAATAATTTTTAGATCACTACCACCATATTATCATTCCATATCACCCTCATATCGGAAATCATGCTCCTTTTTCAACCATAGCAAATCCTTCTTCCTATCATAACCTCATCTTAGCATTCTTTTAGTTCCCTTAATTTTACACCATATAACATGTTAACAATATAACAGTTACCTGGCCTGGGGTTACCCAGATATATGGGAGATCTCCATCCATCTAGTAACGTACGGGGAGCCGTACACTTTTGTTACTCAAGATATTACACTCCACTAGTAGTGTGCCCGTGCTAACGCTACGGTAAAATATAAAACAAGATAAAATTTGTAAAAAATAAAACGAACAATCAGATTCATTAAGATTCACGTCTCATATATGAAGCTACTCATCCGTAACAACGCGGTCAGCAGTCCATAGTCATAAATTGGTAATGGAAAGAAAAATAAAATATTCCTTTGACTTTTGGCTATTAGTTAAGCAGTAAACCCATAGTCATGATTGGAAGAGAAATAAAACAGTTAATATGTAATAGACCATATGCAGGTTAAAGTTTTCAAATAGAAAAGGTTGGAGATCCAACCATCCAGGAAACAAGAGGGGAACAACACCCACCTGAATGACATCTATGCTTAGCAGTGATTCAAGACAGAACATTCCAAATCCAATAAAGTAAAATATCTGCCAGATCAAAATGCAAAAAAATAATGTACATCAGTAAGGATTTAACTCATGAGCACTTTTTTCCCATATTCTAGACACTTAAACACCCAATGTCCACAAAAATGTGCTTGGATACTCATCAATAGTACATTTATTAAAACTCCAGTGATCAATTCATGCATCCAAGAATTCTTTTGATAGAAGTCTGGAACCGACACAATTATGTGAGAATTAGCATGTTCAAATATTGAACCAAGTGCTACCAATCTCATGACTGCAAAAGAATTGAACATGCAGATCAGTTCACAAAAATATTACAGAGTTGATATGAGTTAAATGCAGTACCATGCAAGACATGGTTGGCCAGCAGGTTTAGATACATGCATAAAAGTTTGAAGAATACTGAGTGGAGATGTGCGACATCTATAATAAGTTACTCAGTATTGACCCATCTCTGGTTTTCTCCTCACAGAACTGACAGACCTGCATGCAAGTAAACTTCACTTTCTGAGCGCCAACACTAAACATACAGTAACACAAACTATGCCGACATAAATGCACAGAAAATTTGAAATCAAATGGATGAATCGCTGCATCTTACCAATTTCCAGTTTTCATCTAGACATTTTTTTTGACAGGGAAGTTTTCATCTAGACATTGACATAATCTGCTAATGAATAGCAAAATAAAACAGGGATACCGGGGGAACCCTGCATGCAGTTTCATCGAAAAAAAAGTCTATATATAAGATGAAAGCAGCAATCATAGATACTGCAGCAGATGAAGAGAGAACGAAATGCTATCAAGAATTAGTGAATATGATTATGGCTAGGGAGAAGAATTAGCGAATATGATTCTGCCTAGGGAGACTTCATAGGGCAATTCGGTACTCGGTAGCCATTTGTAGGACACTCAAAATAGAGATACGCCATATATTCTTGGTACTCGGTAGCCATTTGCAGGACACAATCAAAATAGAGATACACCATATATTCTCCCAAATTATCGTGAACATAAAGGTAAGTATGTTTTTGGAAGTTTTTGAAAGTAAATCATAGTAGCAATCAGTCAGGGGTAAAGCTTGCTCTTTATATCTTCAGATTTAAGAGTAGATGGTTTGAGGTACTGTACGTTGGCAACTTCGTGGAATGCTCTGAATAATATCTTCAAATATTTAATACATTGTTTTCCTTGCTGTAGTGAACGAAAACTGAAACCAGTAGGGCACATTTTAGATAGCTTGCCTTCTAACATTAGTAGAAATTAATGTACTATAATTGTTCATAGCTTGTGACCATCAAATCTAAAAATAAATGTAAGAAGTAGATAGCAAAAATACATAGATATTCAGTAAGGTAAGAGGTACTATTCTCCTACAAGTATTTCAATGCATTTTACCATATCAAAATTAGTATTTTTTGAACATTTCATCAAGCACATGGCATACACGTCATAATGAAGGAGAGTAGGAAAGCATGAAGGCAATATCAGCCCCAAAAAAATTGCGCCACCTCTCTCACCATCTCCTCATTAACTACAAGAAATGACCAAAATCGTGACCAACAGCTCCGTCTGTTGATCGAAGATCTCTCGGAAAAAAAAAATTTACTGCTAAAAGACGACCTATCGGGTGGAGATTCTTAATATACCTGCTGGAATATAAACAAGGCATAACAGTGCACACCATGAGCCTCACATGCTAGAGGATCAAACGTGACATGAATATCATTT
The DNA here is from genome assembly GCA_017311315.1 of Dendrocalamus latiflorus. Taxonomy (NCBI): domain Eukaryota; kingdom Viridiplantae; phylum Streptophyta; class Magnoliopsida; order Poales; family Poaceae; genus Dendrocalamus; species Dendrocalamus latiflorus. Next base: position 54,390,801 of record CM029664.1, on the reverse strand, counting down.
TAAGATCTGCTATGTGATATGAAACAAGATTTCACTTCTATTAAAAAATCAGTTGATTTAGCAAGGCATTAACAGCATGTGATTTATCTAATTATGTTGGCCATTAATTTGCAAATTGTTCACATAACCCATAGGCAGGCAACTTCTGATGAGCTCTCATGAATACAATGGAAAAAGTAAAGCAAAGAACTGCACAGGGTCCCAAACAACTCACCACTGCCCTCACGATACACTTCAGAGTAACAAACATCACTGGCCTTTCGCATATGGTCCTGATACAACATTCATAGAGTTACAACTTCATAGAGAAAAGGAGAAATCATAATAAGACAAAAGAAAGCAGAAAAGTGAAATATATGCTCTTGCTGCAGACCTTTAGATCTTGCCATGATGCCGAAGAAGGTAATCCAGTAACCAGAACTGTAAAAGGTGCACATACGATTTCAATTTATTAAAAGAGAGTAGAGCATTCAGTACCTGACTTCAATTTTTAATTTTTTATGCCATACCACGATACTCTGAATGCCTAGATACACCACCATGGCGTCCTCCACCACCATAGCTGTTAGAAAAGGAAGAAGAGTTACCTCTCCCGCCATGTGCGATTTCCACCTGCGTGTAGTGAGCATCAGACATGTGAACTCAAAAGTGTTAACTGCAAGACTGCACTACACCTACCCTCAGCCGGTTCCCATCAAAGTTGTAGCCATCCCGTCCATGAATTGCATCTTCAGCATCACGGGGATCTTCAAACTACATGGCAGGGTAACAAATATTAACAGTTACGATACTCTACGCTAAACCCAGCAATAAATCAGTGCCTGGTAAAAGCATGCAATTCTCGATTCACATCAAAAGGTTGGATTACTTGTTGGTAACCTCAGACAAATCTAGTAGTAATCAATAAAGAGGACAGACAAATTTAAAGAACCTAATCATATTGAAACAAGTTACCTCAACAAAAGCATAACCAGGCGGCCTTGGGGGAATCTTCAAGTCGATATCAACTATCCACCCGTACTGCATGGAAAATTTTGCAATATTAGATCTTCACACAAAATTGCAATGATATTTCCAGTCACATGGCTACAGTTCATTTATTTAAAGTGAATGGTGCAACCACGAATGCTGGCCTTCAGCGCTTCAAAAACAGAAATTAGTTGAATTAGCAGTCTATAAACTACAAGTTCTTCCGATGTCCCAGGAAAACAACACGCAATGTCCTAATTAGTTCACAGTATCAGACGCAATGTCCTAAAGTTTAATCCTGAAAATTCCTCGGCCACCCATCCACATACTCCCAGGTAAGGAAATACTTCACGTTGATGAGCCAAACCAAGGCACAGATCACCCCAATTATGGCAGTCAACGCCTCACCGAACTCATTGAGCTTCTTTTTCAGTGGCGTGTCATCCTCCTCCTGCCTGAACTTGAGGTACTGCTCAAGCAGCTCCTTGGCCGTCCTCTGCATCTGCTCCTCCTCGAGCAGCTTCATCGCCTCGGCCTCGCGCTTCTCCTGCCCAACCACCTGCAGGTAGGCCTCCTTCTCCTGCCGGTACCTCTCCCCGTACGGCTGCTTCTCCTCGGCGCCCAGGGCCTTCCACTTGGCGCCGAGCGCGTTCGCCACCTCCTTGAAGTCGGCCTCCGGCTTCTCCTTCTTCATCTGAACTCACCATAGACAATTCATCAAACACCTCACGGGCAAGTGAACCAAAGGAAGAACTGTGCTGATTTGGTTCGGTTTTCTTGATTTGTACCTCGTTCCACTGCTCTTTGCACCACAGGACGTATGCAGGGTGCGGCTTCTTCCTCTCATGGCCGGCCTTGCCCTTTCCCTTCTTCTTGCCCTTGTCGTCCCCTTCCTGGTCCTTGTCCAGCAAAGACTTCACAAGAGGAAAGCTCTGCAGAAGAAACCAGATCAGACGAATCCGAACCACGGTGACCACAGGGAATGGTATCTACCAAGTACAAGGAACAAGATCTGACTCAAATCCATAAACCTGAACAGATAGGGGCAAGCATAACGAAGCATACGAGGAGAAAGAGAGTGGTGCATGCATACCACGGTGGGCTTGAAATCTTTGAAGCGCTGCATCTTCTTGAGCTCGGCCTGGAGGAGCTCCTGCTCCTTGCCCCTCGTCTCGATCTCCTCCTCCTTCTTCCGGATGACCTCGTCCCGCTCCCGCACCATCTCCTCCGCCTTCTCCTTCTCCAGCCGTAGCCTCTCCAGCATCCCCTGCAGCTCCGTCAGCTCTTCGGCCATGGACGGCGCCTCAGCCGCCGCCTTGCCCTTGCCAACCTTGGACGACGCCCTCTTCGCCCTTTGCGGCGGCGAGAGGAGCGCCGCAGCGACGTCGGCCTTCCCGGCGGAGATGTTGGCGTCGTTGTCGAGCACCGCCGTGAGCGCCTTGCAGCCCCGTCCGTCCTTCTTGCTCCCCGCCGCCACGGTCGCCATGGATTGGATTCGAGGAGAAAGAGATGGAGAGGTAGGCGGATACGGTGGAGACAGGGTTGGACTGGCCGGGGTGGGGTTTAGATTCAAATGGTGTATTACCCTCTGGGCGCTTAGGGTTCGAGACGACGCGGCCTACCGGCCGAGGGAGGGGAGGCGGCGGCGGCGCGGGGTGGGGAGGAGGCGGCGGCAGAGCGGAGGAGCGGGGGAGGAGGCGGCGGCGGCGCGGGGTGGGGAGGAGTGGGGGAGGCGGAGGCGAGGACAGCGCGGGGCTAGGAGGGGCCTGGACCTAGCAGCGCCTCCGCCTCTGGGCACTTAGGGTTCGAGACGACGCGGCCTACCGGCCGAGGGAGGGGAGGCGGCGGCGGCGCGGGGTGGGGAGGAGGCGGCGGCAGAGCGGAGGAGCGGGGGAGGAGGCGGCGGCGGCGCGGGGTGGGGAGGAGCGGGGAAGGCGGAGGCGAGGACAGCGCGGGGTGGAGAGGAGGACGTGAGGGCGGAGCGGCGAAGAAGGGAGGGTAGGAGGTGAGGGTGGAGCGGCGGAGGAGGTGAGGGCGGAGCGGCGGCGGAGCGAGGGGAGGAGCGACGGGCGGAGTGGCGGCGGAGGAGGGATGGGAGGAGCGACGGGATTCGGTGGGGGAGGACGCACACGGGATAGGCGAGCCGGGGTGGGGGGATTCGGTGGGGGAGGAGGCACACAGGTAGGCGAGCGCGGAGTGGGCTCTGGTTCAATGATGTGCATGATCCAAATAATATTGACCTTAGGATCTTCAATGAGTAAGAGAAAAAGGTTTGAGGAGAGATCCAGGCCATTTATTTGTATAAAGTTGGATTACTTTGGTACACAAATCTAGGTGGACTTAGATTAGGCATGACTGTGGGGATAGTTAAGGGGGGTGGATTTAGCAAAGAAAATTTTGGTGAATTATAGAGTAGGGTAGATCTATGGTTATACAGTCGAGGAAACTTTTATATATCTACAAATAATATTTGAAAATATATCTTTTTTTGAATTTATTTGGTATTTATTTATGTTTTTGGGCTTTTCTCGTTAGATACAGACGTGCTGAAAATTTTTGAAGTTGGTCCAAAAGAAGAACCTATGTTTAATGAGCAAGGCAAGCACCCCTTTGACCATGTTGATCTCATATTTTAATGTTGTATATTTTATTTTCTCAAACTATTATGCATGCAATTATTATGGTTAAATTGCTATGTTGTTATTAGGAACCAGTTCATGCCTATTTGTCGTGTTACCCTTCCCTTGGAAATTGAATATCTTAGCTATTGTCACCTTAGAAGTATTATCCACTGTTCCTAGGAATATATTGGTGGAAATTTTAGAGTGGTATATATGTCATATGCTTACCTATGCTTAGATTAACAACGGTCAACTTGGTAAAATTGGTAACATATTATTTTGGGCTATGTTTATAGCAAATATGGGCAAAGGGGCCACCTCTGAATATTTTGGTTAGCAAACTAAAACTGAAAAATGATTTAGACTTGGGTGAGTGTTTTGTAGACCGAGAATTGGGTTTGTTATAGTCTTGTTTGTGTCACTTAAGGACCGAACTTGGTGCCGTTGACTCAAGCATTACAGTACAACCACATGTCCCATAAATGGGGTGGGCTAGCTGAATAATTTACAAAGTCTCAACTTTGGTTTTGTCATGTGTTGAATATGAGTGTCGGTTAGACATGTAATTCCCACACGACGCAAAAATGGGGTTTCTGACTGGGTGGATAAAACCCTTTGGCGGTGAAACCTTAGCTGGCATAATTGGGTTGGGATGGAACATTATAAAAGCTTTGTCATGATCTCTCATCTCATACCAAAGAAAGTGTGATAATCGCATGGCAAAATGAGATGATCATATCTTGTGGGTAAGTTGTACATTCTCTGTAGAGTGGGGTCTCAACTTATTCAAATAGTTGTGTCCTCGGTCATAGACATTGCTTGGTAATAGCACACTTAATTAGTTTTTATGGTTTCAAAATGGTTTTGAAAAAATGGTTTGGGTGTATGGAGCCCTTGAAAAGCTTTGGCTTGTTATGGATGAATAGAATCCATGCTTGAGAGGATGTGGCAGAGGGCTGCCACTTGTTTATACTTGTTCACTTATTTATTATGCTTATATGTTACCTTTTATTTCTGTCAAATGATCTTATAAACTATATATTGCAAATTACTATGTCTATTGCAAAAGAAAGCTCGTTTTGTGCAAAATAAACTAGCTAGGACATCCACATTTGCTTCAGCTTGCATACAAAATAAACTTTGTATTAAAGTTTGCGAAGTATAATTTTGCCGTCCACATTGTTCCTGATCCATCCTTGCTCGGGTCTTGCGAGACGAACAGAATTAAATACTCGCTGACATTTGGAGAAAATGCAAAATTTCTCAATGCACTGGAAATTCGTTTCAAATAATTAAAATGTGACATACTTGGTATTGATAAACATCATCCGGATGTTTTCTTTCTAACTATCATCCAGATTTGTGACCGTTGGATTAGAGATCCAAGGGCCACAAATTCTCCCCACCCCCTCCAAAAAAAAATTCACCCCTCCTTCAAAAAAAAATTCTCCCCCCTCCAAAAAAAGAGACCGTTGGATCTCTAATCTAACAGTCCGAAATTTAGATAATTGTTGAGAAGAAAACATCCGGGTGATACCTATACACACCCGACATACTTTTATTATTCTGATACAATTCGATGCATGCGTGTGTCTGGAACACCGCCATGCATGATATCATCTCAAAACAATTAAGGCGTGACACAAATCACCGTGATACCGAACTGGGGACTCACACCTCTAGTACTAAGTAGTAACACGTCGAGACACGAACAAGAACAGTCATACATATACGTACACTCGTACACACGAGTGTGCATGCAGCATGCATGCCGAGCCGAATATTGCAAGGAATCACACGTGGCTCTTGATGGCGGAGCTGTAGCCCGTGCGGTCGTCGTAGAACTTGGACCACAGCATGACGCCGCCGTACTTGGGCGAGCCCCTGATGAGCGGCAGCACGCGCGACGTGAGCTCGCCGGCGGGCACGAACCCGGTGCCCGCCGCGTGCTTGGAGGCGGGCAGGCCCAGGAAGACCCGCCCCGCCGGCACCGACTGCCACTTCTTCCAGGCGTCCAGGAACGCGCCCCGCCCCGCGCTAAACTGGCACTTCGGGTTATTGTAGAACTGCACCCACACGAAGTCGAAAAGCCCCGTGTTGATCGCGACGCCGTCCCACTCGTCGGGGAACGGGCACTGCGGCGCCGCGCTCAGCAGCACCGTCCTCCCTCCGTTCTTGCCCAAGTTCTTGAGGTCTCTGCATGCCGTCCATATATTGTTCTAACTAATTTTACTATTGATAGTAATCGATATCGAGGACTTATATATTCAAGTACGTGTAATCGTTTGTCATGTACTCGTGTGTTCAAGTACTGTGTAGTCGGTATTGAGTATTCGTGTGTTTGAGTACTGTATAGTCGGTGTGTCTGAGTACTCTAGCAGTCGGTGTGTTTAAGTGCTACAGTAATTGTAAGCTACAGTGAACCAGCTCTGTGTGAGTAGTATGACCGGAGTTACATTGAGGTGATCGAAGTGCGGTGGTTGAGAACCTGTGGTCGAAGTGCCATGGTCGAGAAGCCGTGGTTGAAGCTAGATGTTTCAATAATGGCTGAGTCAATGAGTTGGCCGAGTCTTGCGGATAGTGCGCGGTGCGCGAGTCGTAGGAATCATGGTCGACAAAACTGGATCACAGGGAGTTGTGTGGCTATAATGGGTGAGTTGTCTGCATGTGCGATCCAGTTGTGTCTATTTAATTCATTTAATCTGTTGAGCAATTTAAGAAGTGAGTGAATAGCAGAAAAAGAAAAAAAGACATATGTTACCATAAAAAAAGTCTTTTATGTGTTTATTTATTCTTCACTTGTGTGGGTTTATTCTCTCGGCTGGGCCAACATATATGAGTACGTACACCGGTACACGTACTTGAAGTAGGTTAGCGGCTAGAGTTTACCTGGCGAGGTCGTCCCAGAACTTGGTGCCGCCGCGCTCGATGTCAAAGTCGATGCCGTCGAGGACGGCGTCGCCGAGGGGGCGGGACGACGACGAGCCGCCCAGGTAGTTGTTCCAGAGGTACATGGCCACCTGCCGGGCATCCCCGGGGGAAGAGAGGCCGTAGCTTCCGTCGCCGCCGCCGATGGAGAGCAGGACCTTGACGCCGCGGCGCTGGCACGAGCGGATGTCCTTGCTCTGGTCGGTGCAGCCGCCCGACGTGGGGTCACAGTGGCTGGAAAGATCCAGCCGCGGCGTCTGGCCCTTGCCGAACTTGGGGAGGAAGGCGATGATGACGAACTCGTAGTTGCCGCACGCGCACGTCTCGGCCAGCGACGCCTCGCCGTCGTTCTGGCCCCAGTAGACGGTGACGCCGCCAGCGTGGCACGTGGCGATGAGAGCCACGAAGAGGGCGGCGATGAGCTGCAAGGGAGTGAGAGCTCGGCTTGCCATGGCCGCCTGGCTGGACTTGGAGCGTGCCTAGCTAGTACAGGAAACGGTGGAGACCGAAGAGCGTTGTCCTTTGTGTGTGTGTGATGGGCCGCGAAGTGTGCTTAGATGGCCTCCTTTTCATAGCGGTTTAGGAGCTGCTTCAACCGACTGTTGGCTGTACATTCTAACTTAAAAGTTAAAATTATACTATAGTAATTATTAATTTTTCTAAATTATTTAATTAAAAAAAAAAGTAAAAAACACCATTATATCTCCATAGACAATAACAAAAGAAAAACAAAAAAAACAAAATTAGAAATCAACGTGTTTTAAGTACTTTTAGCTTAAAATTAAAAGCTGAAATCTAGAAAAAAAATCAGAAGTTAAAACCGTTTAAAATGGGTCTTAATACTTTGATAGTGTCAAAAGGTAGCAAAACCAGCGACGCGAAAAACTTGTCGAGTAGCTTTTCGTGCCGTGGCTCATCGGCACTTGCATCTGAAATTTACCGAGAGTGGTTGCGGTTAACTAGAGCTGCGATGCAGAAACATTCCGTTGCGGTCGGTATGTTTCCACGCTTAATTTACTTGGAGCTCAACGATTCAACGATCGGTGAAAGCTGAGCATGTAGGTCCGAATGTCAAACGCTCCACCGTACTCAGCCGAAACATAACAACACGCGCGACAAAAAAAAAAGCACCTTCTCTGTCCCAACGACGTACCGGACAAAACGCATATACAGCTTGTGTAGTGTACTAGTGTTAAATAAAACTTTAGCAGCACCAGAAGAGCAATGCTGATAGTACTATTTTATGAGGCATGCAGATAAGCATTTTGTTTTTTTTTCAGGTTTTTACAGCTTGAAGTAATCTCACGGACGGGGGGCAACGCTCCAAGGATTCACTGGCTGCTCCAAGGCTCCAACACGGATACACCGAGATTCTTCACTCCAATTGGAAACTCGGGAAGGAAAATGACGGTCGTCATGCAATAGCCCACAAACACCGAAACACGTACAGGTAAATTGCACCGATTCCAAAGGCTGTCAAAACCATAACCCAAAGCATCTGCTAGAATGTCGCAAGCCTTTGGAATTAGTGCCCAAGCATCCCACCTGCAAATACATACAAATAAGGTCCTGCTTGGATCAGTTTCAGATTCTTAAAAACTAGCTATTACTTCTAGTTTTTAAAAGCTGATTTCTAAGCAAAAACTGATTGGGTGTTTGGATCCCCTAGTTTTTAAAAGCTGGTTTCATTTATGATTGGTGCTAATAGACTATTATACCCTTACATTTATTGCTCTTGAACAGCACATTAAACAGCCATGCGTGGTCTTTAATAAGGGTAAATGGGTATTTGTGCAAAAAAAAAACTGGCAAAAGCTGGGTATCAACAGCTTCTTGGTTTTTAAGAATCTGGGTAGGTAGATTTTAAAAACTGCCCAAAAAACTAGTCTGTTTGGATCCCACCTAGTTTCCAAAAGCTAGATTCTTAAAATTTGGGTGGATCCAAACAGGCCCTAAGATGTTAATGGTTAGTCTAACTAAGCATAATCGATAGCCAAGGCGTAAAAGATAAATCTTGTACATATACAACAAAAGGAGCATCGGAATTACATACGTTTTTGCCGATTCTTCTCGTGCATTTGCCAACGGCAACACCCATGCAAAGCACCTTTTTCAGCTGGAACTTCAGTGTAGCCTTAGTCTCGTTAACCTTGGACTTGAGGGATTCTTAATGAAGTAGATTACAATATGTAAGAACACGGACAGAAGAGGGCAGAGAATAAAATTCACTTACTAGTACTAGTGCAAAAGATAGCAATGCGTAGCTCATGTAGTCATGTTCTACATGGTCAAAACAAAAGGTTCGCATGCTCAAATGCGGTCAATAGGGATCCCATTCTTTCCAAGTCAAAAAACCAAAAATAATATTTTCTCCACTAACAAATATCATTAGATCTACTGGGTGCTTCTGCGAATAGGTCAAAATCAAGTAGGCTAACTGCAGTAATCATCTACAAACATGTGGGTTGTGTATATCCCACTGGGCTATTTGAGACTAGCAAACCCTATTAGGCAAAAAAAACCCATACCTTTTTTCTTAATACAACACCCCCCACCCAAACCAAAAATAACAATAGGGTGGTAACGTTACAAACCTTGCCTAGTCCACAACATGTGGGTAACATACGGGGTTAGTTAACAAGAGTGAATATTTTCGTTGTTATTTTGCAAAAACACATGACCTAAATATGACAAAACTAACATTTTAGGCACCACTGAACTTAAGAAACCAGTAAATATGACTGCTAAAACTCAAGATCAACGCCTATGAACTGCCAAAACACCAAAGGTCTATCTCAACGCAATAGATGAAACAAGGAAGAGGTCCTTGCCTACCTTGTTAAGACCAGGTCCAAGGAGTCGAGGAGTTTGCTTAATGATGGCCTTAGAAGCAAGCAAAGCAAGATACTTCTTTGCAAGCTTCTTAACTACCTTCTTTTTTGTTCATCTTCTTGAGGGCTTCCACATCCATATAGTCTAGGCCTATTTTCTCTGCATGGATAATAGATAACAATGGACAAGAAGTATCAATAGTTGTAACCAGGTCAAATAAAAAATGCATGGAATCTAACATTATTTACTTTGAACGGGGATTAAACTAATGGGTATTGATAAACATCATCCGGATGTTTTCTTTCTAACTATCATCTAGATTTGTGACCGTTGAATTAGAGATCCAACGGTCACGAATTCTCCCCGCCCCCTCCAAAAATAAAATCTCCCCTCCAAACAAAATCCCCCCCCCCCCTAAAAAATAAGAGGCCATTGGATCTCTAATTCAACGGTCCGAAATTTGGATGATTGTTAGGAATAAAACATCCGGGTGATACCTATACACACCCTAAACTAATTTGTGATCAATTGAACCTTCTAAAAATTCCAAGACTACAAATCTTCACATGTCATGGAGAGCTTGCAACACCTATGGGTGTAAGTATTCAGGTTTTGACAGAACAAGCTAGGTATGACAACTATGGATGTAGGTACTCAGGGTTTTGACAAAACTACACAATATGAAAAGGTACATTTGCACGCAGCTAATCACAAACTTCACAACGCGGTAAATCCTAAACACCGCGAATCAGATCAATAACCACAACACAACACAATGTGATTAGAGACCAACACTACTACAGAAATCCACATTACAGACGGTTCAGAAACGTCATCACAGACGGTTTTCTGAACCGTTTGAATTTATGGGTCAGTGATAATCGAAGTTATCACAGACGGTTTTCCAACCGTCTGTGATTATGAGATATCACAGACGGTTTTGCATTAAAAACCGTCTGTGATACATATCACAGACGGTTTTTACTTAAAAACCGTCTGTGATATTCGTTCCTCCTAAATCAAAATCTATTTCTGTTTATTGGCTAGCCTCAGGAAATGCTAGCCATGCCCTCTGAAACAAGCAGATAATCACAGACAAAAAACATACAATTCACACATCTCATTTCCTTTCAGATACATTTCACAGACATAAAACATCCAATTGACATCGCACTTCATTTCACAAACATAAAGCATGCATCCATTTCGCAAATCAATTAATTGAATTGAAATGAAATATCCATTAACAAATGCACAGTTACAAAAGATCTACACTGCATTTGCACTTAGTGATAAGACCAATAAGAAATCATGGTGTGCAGTGGAACCGTCCTCCTGGCTTTATGACTTGAGTCAGCAAAAAGTACGCCAACTCTCCTCGAATCCCTCCAAGATCAGACTGTTTCAATGCAGTTGACGGGATGTACGCAGTCTGTCGATAGGAATATCAATGTGCGTATATATGTAACGTGATAAGTATAAAGTAATTATGGGAAGAGTGACAAACCTTGCGATTGGTGAGCCTCGAGGAATCGAGGAGTAGTTCCATATGTTGGCAAACGTAGTATCCACATGTGTTGCCCGGCTGCTGCTGATGGCACTGCAAAAAAATAGAATGTGTTAGTTCAAGAGGCATTAGTACCAACTGTTGCATAGGATTAATTAGTGTGAAATAGCGAATACCTTAAAATCTCGAACATGTGTCAGCAGGCCTTTGGCCCCGCGCTTCGAGTCACCTCCCATTTCAATGTACATCGCGAACGCCCTACGTAATTCGAAAAAGTTAACCTTAGTCATTCGGAAGGAAAGAAAGAGTACAATGTAGATATGTATGGGGAATATGTGCTTACCTATCGATTACTTGGCTGACAACTGTGAAGTCCATTTTATTCTTACTTAGGGAATCAAGGTAATATACCTTGTTCCATTTTGGTACAATTACTATTAAAATCCAATGAAAGTTCTGATGGAAGGGCATAAGTACATATTCCTTATTGCGGCAACCCAGCAGTCCTGATGCAATGTACCTCTCGACGAGGGGTGTATCCCGGTCGATGGTATCCTTGGCGACCAAGTGTGGGTCCAAGAAACCAGCTGATGAGTTGGATAATCTAGCTCTAGTCAGCATGTGTCTATATATATACACACGAAAGCAACAAATTAGATATGGCATTTATCGGTATGACATTAACGGAGACTGTGATTGTACACACTTACAGCGTCCAGCACCGAATGATTGAGACGTCAAGAGCGTTGAGCGTGAACAGATCGAATAAATCCTCAAAGGCGACCACGAACATACACTCTTGAAGACTGTGGTATAAATCATCCGACGTGAATTTGACAGTGATACTTGAAGTCCGTTCTCCCTCTAGCTTATTGGACTGCTGCATATACCACGTGTGCAATTGCATGCAACTATATGGTAGTTTTGGAGGTCTTTTTGCTCGAGCAACGGCTCGCCAAGCATGAATTTGCGGGCCAAAGATAGGTACGACATATCATCATTGGTCTTCTTTGCTTTGCCCTTGCTGGCCTTACTGCTTCGGCTATAGGTCGACTTCACGGCAGTCGACTTTGAAGGTAGCAGCGGTGCAAGTTGCTCTGGCGAGAATAGGACCCGTGGAGATAGCACCGGTGCGGTATCCGGTGGTGGAATCGACTGGTCTTGTAATGGAGATAGCACCAGTGCATGTTGCTCTGGCGAGAGTATGACCCGTGGAGATAGCACCGGTGCAGTATCCGGTGGTGGAATCGACTGGTCTTGTAATGGAGATGGCACCAGTGCATGTTGCTCTGATCCTGTCACCGGTGAAGAAGCCTCCAGGGAGATGTCGCTTTTGGGCCACTGGATGAATGTTCCAATGGCCTGTCCTAGAGTCACGATCTCGTCGTTGGGGGGCTTCGGTAGTGGGACCACCTCAAAATTGACATGCACACCATCCACATTAACTTTTGCGAAGCCTGGCGCTAAAGCTTGACTGTGCACCATGGCCCCGATACCAGACAAATATGCCTGGCCCCAAGCAGCGTACAAGGGAATAGAGCCATATCTCACTTGGAGCCTGCACTTCGTAGGCTCCTACATAACGATATAAAATTAGCTACTCGAATAGGCCTATCAATGGAGCAAGCATTCGAGAGGTAATAATTATTACCAGGATGTCGTCCACAGGAAATTTGGCCGGGGTTTGCGTCGGATTGGACGCGCAGCTACTCGGACGGTTGTGCGGGCTAGCTAGCACAGGAGCGGCGGTAGCGGCCTGCTGACTTTCTGTTTGTTTCCGCACCTCATCTCTGATTACACCAGCCAGCTCACCCATTAGCTCCTCTCTAAGAGATTCCTTGATCTCTTCTTGTAGCTGTGCGTCACGCTCGGCTTTGTTTCTCTTCCTACGCCGATACATTCCGGAGTCATCTTGGAAACCATCTTTCCAAGGAACGTAAAGCCCAAGGCCTCTCGTACGACCCGGGTGCTCCTTGTTTCCCAGGGCCACGGAGAGCATATCATTCTCCCTTGTTCCCTGGAATGATCCCAGGGTAGATTCAAAACTCAGCTCTTCCTGCAAGAGCACGAAATGTCATTTCAATTCGTACGAAGTTGTGGAGTAATTACAAGCTACGTAGTTCTATCGATATCTTACCAGGCGCAGGGACACTTGCTGGTCTGCAGGGTTTCGAAAGGAGACATCCCGCGATGTTGTTGTAGATGACCTTGCTCTAATCCAATTTCGAGCGCGATCATCCGGGATATTGGAAAACGGCGGGGCGATGTCCTATGCAGCTGCCAGGTCATCCTCCTTTCTCCACTGCAGGATTTTACCCGCATACCCAGCTGTGCCAAGTCCGTGGGGGGGTGTGTTTTTTGCCTGGAGGGCCTTGTGCGCCGTACTTGTACTTTTGAAATCTTCGGACGTCTTCATCGCCTTGAACTCTTCCCATTGTGGTTCCAGGAATGGGTATTTATGAAAAGGCGTTTCGTCTGTCTCCACGTATTTTCTGACAAGCGTGCTCTTGAAGTTCTTCCATGCTTTGCACGCCGCTAGGTAGGTTTGTCATTGCACAGCGTATAGGTGTTCTTCTGGGAACTCGAACGATGCCAAAATTTCGGTCCACAGCTCACGTTTTTGAGTGTTAGGCACGTTCTTCTATGAATTGTATGTGATCTCAATTCGTTCTCGTGCAACTATTCTGACCATGCTTCGGAATGCGTTTACCGCTTTTTGAGGAAGGATAGGGACCCCAGATGCGTTTACTGCTGTGATGGTCTGTCAGCCCTCAGGCTTCTTCGATAGCCCTCTTCCTTGGTGTCTTGATGTTGGAGCGGACACCTCCAACGATGATGTTGAAGAATGCGCGGGTGACATGTTGCTCATTTTGTGGATCTATTAGGATAAGATGAGAAAGTGACATACTATAAGATAAGAAAATGCAATATCTATCTATTTCGCTCAATAGGCGATTACAATACATATATATGTGTATATACATACATATACATATTTATACCTACATATATACATATATAATGTAAAAGGCATGTATTAATTAAGACTAGCAACAAGCTCAAGTTTTAATTGATTAATTTGTGCTCTCAAATTGTAGGGTTGCACAAGATTAATCTTGGCCGTCCCGCTACTAAATCATATACTCTTCCTTGATTGGTTATGCCAAATAATGAATTCAGTATTTTGAGCTCTAGATACAAACTCTACAATCTCAAGATCAAGATATATTCAGCATGCATATATTCAGACAGCAGTATTCATACAGATCAAGACCATACAAGTTAACTTTGCCCAATAATTCAGTCTTTTAACTTGTCAAGATTAAATCCTAGCAGATCAATTTAATAACATGCTATAACCTGAAAACTGCATGAACCGACAGCTATTAGAGCTCAAAGACCGAATGAACCAATCTCAGTATATGAATTTATCATCATCGAGCAACTGTAAATCCCACAGGCAATCTCAGTATATGGAAGATTAACAAACTTGAATATACATGAATGCAACTAAGCAACTAACCATAACAGTAAGCATAACAAACTTGAATATACAGTAAGCAGACACCATAACAGTAAGCATATACATGACAGTAAGCAACTAACAGTAAGCATATACATGACAGTAAGCAACTAACAGTAAGCATATACATGACAGTAAGCAACTAACAGTAAGCATATACATAACAGTAAGCAACTAACAGTAAGCATATACTAACAGCATCAAGCATCAACCCTAAACCCTAACAGTAAGCATGAATCTCGGGGAGGGTTTTCATGACCTTAGGGTTTTGGTGACGGAGGAGGAGGCGGCGACGGAGGAGGAGGAGGAGGCGGCGACGGAGGAGGAGGCGATGGGCTCGGGGAGGCGGCGACGGAGGAGGAGGAGGCTGCGGCGACGTCTTCGTCCGGGGAGGCGGCCGGCGAGGACTCGGGGAGGCAGCCGGCGAGGGCTCAGGGAGGCGGCGGTGACGACGGGCTCGGGATTTAGATCTAGATCGAATAACTGCAGCGCACACAGAAAACCCTAGCAAGAGGGTATATATAGGGATGTTATCACAGACGGTTCTGAACTTAGAACCGTCTGTGATATCATATCACAGACGGTTCTAAGTTTATAACCGTCTGTGATAGTAAACTATCATAGACGGTTCTAAGTTTATAACCGTCTGTGATAGTAAACTATCACAGACGGTTCTAAACTTAAAATCGTCTGTGATATGATATCACAGACGGTTTTAAGTTCAGAACCGTCTGTGATAAGCCTTTGTCGACTGTTGTTATTAAGACAACACCAATAACTACACAGCTGCATTCATATCAACCACCAAACAGCTGCATTCATATACAACACCAACCAGCTGTATTCACACAGTGTATTTCTTGATACATTTTGTCATTCTCAAATACATCACACTGCAGCATTGTTCTATACATAAATGCATACCAATTCACATGTACATCACACATATACATCACATATACATAAATGCCAATACACATATACATTTTCACATCTACATTTTGTCATACATTTTCACATATACATCTCAAAATTGACTACATCACACATTTTCACATATACATCTCAAAATTGACTACATCACACATTTTCACATATACATCTTAAAATTGTCACATATTTTCACATATACATTCTTATTGTACTTGCTTATTTCCTTTAAAAATTAGCTCTTCATCATGATCAATGCGTACACAACTAGTTTCGTCACGTTGTTCATCGTCGACCCTTATGCCATTTCCAAAAGGAGGTAACTCGTCAAATTGATTGTATTCCTCCTCGTCCACTACATGCTCCACTCCGACAATTCTCCTTTTTCCATGAAGAACTACATGGCGTTTCTTATTTGCCGGGTCGGTTACATAGAAAACTTGAACAACTTGATTGGCGAGTACGAATGGTTCGTCTTTGTACCCGACACGTTGGAGGTCCACGGTCGTGACACCATACTTGTCAACCTTCACCTGTGGGAGATGCACCCAATGGCAGCGAAATAAGGGGATCTTGAAAACCACATAGTCGAGCTCCCAAATCTCTTCTATGAAGCCATAGTACGAGTTTCTCGACCCATCGGTATTGAATGCATCTATGCGGACACCACTGTTCTAGTTAGTGCTCTTGACATCCTGAGACTGCGTATAGAATGTGTACCCATTTATGTCATATCCTTGCCATGTCACAACTGTAAATGTCGGCTCTTTTGCCAACCATGTCAGCGTCTCACTCGGCGAGCTTCTAGCGATTTGCTCCTTCAACCATTGGTTGAACCAACGGTTGTGTTGCCTCATGATCCAAACATCCGGCCGCTCCGGATTCTGTTGCCGAAGCACATCCTTGTGCTGGTCCACATAAGGCGCCACTTCAGTCATGTGTTGCAACACCGTGAAATGGGCTTGAGTATACATGTCCATATCTGGAGTGATTGCTTTCCTTCCGATAGTTCCGACACCATTCAGCCTCCCCTCATGACGAGATTGAGGGACACCTATCAGTTGAATCTGAGCTATATAATCGACACAAAACTCAATGACCTCTTCGCTTGCATAACCTTCGACGATGCTGCCCGCCGGCCGAGAATGATTCCGTACGTAGGACTTGAGAATTCCCATGAACCTCTCAAATGGATACATGCTACGTAGGAATACGGGCCCGCACATTTTTATCTCCCACACAACGTGAACAATGAGATGGACCATGATATCGAAAAACGAAGGAGGAAAATACATTTTAAGGTGACATAGAGTCATCACCACCTCGTCCTGCAGAGCATCTAGTCCTTCGGGATCGATGACCTTCTGAGCAATTGTGTTAAAGAAATAACATAGCTTCATGATTGTCTCTTGGACTTTGATCGGTAAAATATTTCTAATTGCAATAGGGAGCATCTGTGTCATCAGCACATGACAATCATGAGACTTCATGCCATTTAACTTCAAATCTAGCATCGAAACAAGTTTCTTCACGTTGCCGGAGTAACCAGACGGAACCTTGACACCATGCAAGCACTGGCACAGTTCTGTTTTCTCAGCCTTGGACAGAGTGTAACACGCAGGGGGAAGGTACGTTCGTCCATTATCAGTGTGTGTCGGTGCTAACTCAGGCCTGATGTCCATGTCAGCCAAGTCAAGCCGTGCGTTGACGCCATCCTTTGTTTTATCACGGATGTCCAGTAAGAGACCAATCAAGCTGTCGCATACATTCTTTTCTACGTGCATGACGTTGATGCAGTGTCGAACATCTAGGTACTCCCAATAAGGTAAGTCCCAAAATATTGATCTCTTCTTCCAGGTGTTCTTCTCATGAGCCCTCAATTTACGTCCCTTTCCGAGGACAACATGTAAATCCTTAACCATATCATAAACCTCGTGTCCCCTTAAATACCTTGGAGCTGAACCGTCTTCCTTCTCTCCGTCAAATTGTTTCTTCATCTTGCGGTATGGGTGAGCCCTCTGAAGGAACCGGCGGTGACGCATGTAGACGGTTTTGCGTGAGTGTCTCAGCCAGACACTCTCGGTACCATCTAAACAGTGAGTACAAGCTTTGACACCTTTTGTACGATGGCCCGATAAGTTACCAAGGGCAGGATAATCATTTATGGTGCAGAACAATAAGGAGCGCAGAGTGAAGTTCTCTCGTTTGTATGCATCCCATACTTGTACCCCTTCGTTCCACAGTACTTTTAGATCTTCCACCAACGGTGCTAGGAACACATCGATATCATTCTCAGGTTATTTTGGCCCTTGGATAAGTATCGACAGCAAAATATACTTTCGCTTCATACACAACCAAGGAGAAAGGTTATAGATGCAGAGAGTCACGGGCCATGTGCTATGTCGGCTGCTCATGCTACTGAAATGATTCATTCCATCTGTACTCAGTCCAAACCTTATATTCCTTGGTTCTGCACCGAACTCTGCAAAACTCCTATCGATGTTTCTCCACTGCGCGGAATCAGCAATGTGTCTTAGCATTCCATCCTTCTTGCGCTCCTCCGAGTGCCAACGCAGCAGTTTTGCCTCCTTTGAATTTGCAAAAAACCTTTTGAAACGGGGAATTATAGGAAAATACCATGCCACCTTAGCAGGAGGTCCTTTCTTTGCCTCTGTTCCCTCGCCATCATCTGATTGATTGTTACGTTTGTATCAGGATGCGTTGCACACCGGACATACATGCATGTTTGCATACTCTTTACGGTAGAGGATACAGTCGTTCGGACATACATGTATTCTTTCTATTTCCATTCCCATCGGACAAAGAACCTTCTTGGTTTTATACGTGGTTTTAGGCAACTCATTTCCCTCCGGATGCATGTCCGCTAAAAGACCTAGCAGCGCCCTGAAACTCTTGTCGGACCAACCGTTGCTTGCCTTCAATTTCAACAGTTCAAGTACGGCCGACAACCTCGTGTACTTGTAGCCCATGTACAAAGGTTTCTCCGAGTCCTCCATCAAGCCGCGGAATTTAACATACCCTCTCATCATAGTTCTCTTATACATCGCGAAGCATCTGATCCAGATTATCATCGTGCAACCTATCCGAATCCGAACCACAATCGACATCAGCCGGCGGCATGCCATTCACTTCACCGGCGATGTCATCCGGCGGCATATGATCATTCACTTCGCCATGATTGGTCCAACACGTATAATCCTTTTTGAAACCCCTCCGAATCAAGTGCACTTCAATTTGCCATCGGTTCTTAAACATCTTCAAATTCTCGCAATCAGTGCATAGACAGCACATATATTCCATCCCCTTATTCAACATATCCTCCTCGGCGGCTCTTATAAAAGCAGACACGCCATTAATGTACTCTTCACTCACATGGCTTGAGGCATACATCCAGCTTCGGTCCTACGTTACGTACATATATAACAACTTAGTATTAAAATCTAGATTAACTAATTATAATTACTACATATATACCGGCCACATTTATTATATTGAGACTTAATTTGCTAGCTCAATTCATATTATAAACACAATAGCTATTATATAACCAACAATTTTGCAAATTAACCATCTTCAATAACACTCATGGATTACTTAGACCTAAATTGTAATGCAATTAAAGAAAAAATAAATTTCACTACTAACCATATCTAGAGCAACCAGGAAAGTCTGAATTTTCAAAGCTCAATCTCTGCCTCTTCCCACCAAATTAACTGGCCTGAAATCGCCTAGCTTCCTCCCAAGTGAAAAAGTGCGCAGCAGTGGCTAGATCTGGATCGAAATGAAAACAGATGCGGTCTGAGCAGCGCAATAAATACCTTAGAGTCATTATCACAGACGGTTTTTAATTAAAAACCGTCTGTGATAATCTGGGATTATCACAGACGGTTCTTAATATAGACCGACCGTCTGTGATAATCCTTTTTCCCACCACAAATACTACAGACGGCCTCCAAATTACAACCGTCTATAATAGTGTTAATCAGAGACGGTTTCACAAAACCGTCTGTGATGAGGCGTCTACTATGAGGCTTTCTGTAGTAGTGCAACGTTGCATTGCATTTTAACAAAGTGGAAATATCTATCTATTCTCACACCAAACAACACGCAACCCAAAAAAAGAGGAATTGATGGTATTACGTTCTTCCGCTCCTCCCTCCTCTCACCTCCTCACATTCCCATTCCGAATTGCGAGCAATGACTTACGCAACTAACCCCGAAATCTTCTCTCCCACACGAGCATCCCAACAAACGAAACGCTCCTTCCCCTCGCCATCTCCTCGTGCACCTCTCCTCCTGACCACACGAATCTCGCCTTCTGTTCGTGGCCACCAGCACCTCTACTTTGGCTGCTGTCTCCATTCTCAACTCTGACCAGAACCACCGCCTCAACTCCAGCCCCATCCTGGCCCCCCTCCTCCGTGCAACTCGATCTACCCCATCCAGCCGGCGCCCCTCCTCTGTGAACAGCCGCTGTCCATTGTCCTCACCTACTCTGCACCGACAGCCTCTCTTCCATGAACCACCACTGCCCGTTGTCATCACCTACTTTGCGCCGCTAGCCTCTCCTCCTCTCTAGGCGCCCAAGGAGTTGGCTTGATAGGCTCGGCGGTCTCACCGTCGATGATCAGGGCGCCGACCCCACGGCCACCACCGAGGGGCTCCGCCGCTCAATCTTGGAGACGACGCGTCGTGGAGCAATGCCGGAAGCCCATCATCATGATGGTGCATGGTGCCTGCATTGGCGTGGGGTTAGCCTGGATGCTTTCGTAGAGATCCCTTGCTCCATGGCGCTCCTCGACTACCTCCCCTTCGCGTGCATCGTCGTGCTCACCGCTATGCCCCCACTTCTGCACCGACTCAAGCTCGGTTGCCTTGGGAACCCTCTCACAGCCGACGACTGAGGCGCCGACCCGTGGCTGTTGGGACTGAATCGCCCAATCCTCTCACTTATGACTCTGATAAACACACAGAGGGAGACTAATAGAAGTTTTGGGATTGAAACACTCAATCTTTTCTCTTTTTCTCAACTCTCCACTTAACAGGATTTACATGGCTTAAATAAGCCTCAAGCATACACACACGATCACCCACGCACCCACTAACTTGGGTCTATTCTCATGTCTCCTATAGGACAGTTCATTCAGTTTTTTTGGTTTGGTTTGCTCAATAAATACGGTTTTATTAGTTTGGGAAATACAGTATCTTATAAAATACGGTTCAGTATCGGTAAATATCATCTTATTTTGGTATGATATCGATAAATACCAATTTTACCAAAGTTTGCATGAATTACTAAATGTCAATCTCCATTCCAATCTCCAAGACTCCAGTAGACACCAGACAAACCCAGCAACCCAAACTAACCTTGGACTTGAGGGATTCTTAATGAGCCACCAACGTTGGGGATTTACCTGTAGTAGATTACAACTAGCTGCATAAGCGCGGCGCACGCCGCGCTAGCTACCGTGCGGATCAAAGTAAAAGAGACGATAATTCGCAGGGAGTTTCATAAAAAAAATCAAGGACAAATGCGTAATTTTGGAAAAATTAAAGGTTTTTTTTGCAAAAAATCGAGGACTTGTACGTAAGTAAATAAGGACCTATACGTAATTTTGGAAACCCGCGGGGCGCCATCCAAAAATTTTTTTTAAAGAAAAAACTTGCAGGGACCTTTTCGCGAGAAAAAATGACCTTTACGTAATTTTCAGAAAGTATAAGGAAAGTGCCTCGGCCGGCCGTACGCAAATTCTCTTGCCACGCGCCGGCCGGCCGAGCGCAGTGGGCGACGTGGCGCGGCTCGCTAGCCAGGAATCCTTCCGGGTATATGGCTGTTATGATATGTAAGAACACGGACAGAAGAGGGCAGAGAATAAAATTCACTTACTAGTACTAGTGCAAAAGATAGCAATGCGTATCTCATGTAGTCATGTTCTACATGGTCAAAACAAAAGGTTCGCATGCTCAAATGCGGTCAATAGGGATCCCATTCTTTCCAAGTCAAAAAACAAAAAAATAATATTTTCTCCACTAACAAATATCATTAGATCTACTGGGTGCTTCTGCGAATAGGTCAAAATCAAGTAGGCTAACTTTAGTAATCATCAACAAACATATGGGTTGTGAATATCCCAATGGACTATTTGAGACTAGCAAACCCTATTAGGCAAGAAACCCATACCTTTTTTCTTAATACAACACCCCCCCCCCCCAATAACTATAGGGTGGTAACGTTACAAACCTTCCCTAGTCCACAACATGTACCAAAAGAAAACCAATCTGAATTACTGAATGAAAGTAATGACCGCAGCTGCTTGCTTATACGTGCTCGAAGAGCCTCTGTCACCTGACTGCTCATTACGACCACTCGTTACGACCGCTCGCTTACGAATGCTTGGATTGATCGCCCGCTCGTTCCGATCGCTCAGCACGACAATGACACACGTAGATGTGATCTCCTTCCGCTCGTTCGTTTTGATCGCTCGGTACAATAACGACGCACGAAGTTGTGACCTCCTTCCGTCTAAAATCCCCAGCTGTTCGACCACCGCCCGAACGAGTACACGCCGAAGATAAAACAGAGCACGGAAAACATAGAGGAACCAAGCCACAGAAGAACTTTTTTCTGGAAAGAATCCGATCCATTATTTCTTCATTAATTTCTTGGCTACAAAGCGCCTCACGGCACCCCTAAAAACCTTCTCCACGAAAGCTCTAAAACTTCATCCACTAACCTACAACCTCCCCTGCTTTTATAGGACAGCAAATAAAGTGTGTTCCACTTGAACACCTCAAATCGTGTCCTTAACCACCCGGACACGAGATCCTATCTCTTCCTCAAATCAAGAGACCCGAAACCCTTCCTTACACGGGTTTTAACCACCTCGTACAAGTCATGGACTTCATCCACAACTTTCCATGACGAAGCTTCTAGGATATCCCCTCCTGTATCTCCATTGCGCACCATCACCACGTGCTCTCGCATGAGCCCGATCACCTTATGTGACATCCTAACTGCCTGGACCTTAGATTACCCCCTCCTAGTCCCGGTCCTCCTCGTCACTAATCATAACCGTCTCCACGCCTCCATGCAGCATCCACCTTTGACCTCCACATGCCCCAGCATGAGCTCGACCAACTCGCGTGACATCCCAATCATCTGGACCTCAGATTACCCCCTCCTAGTCTCGGTCCTCCTTGTCACTGACCCTGGCCGCTTCCTTGCCCACCTGCACATGCAAAGACCAAAGAAACCTCTCTCCTTGTACAAGTTCTCCCCAACTTGACCATAATCAATACACATTAGCAAAATACACCCTTGTCTATCCCCAAACAAGAACTAAACCATCTACGACCATCCCTTAGAACGTTTACGACCGCATAGTCTATCGCTAACTAGAACAGACCCTCGGACCACTCAACATGACCGCTACCTCAGAGTAGTCATAACCCACAAGTACTCGGAAACCACCCGCACCGCTACAGACCGACTATCGAGTACCGACTACCGAGTATCGATCAGAAATCACAGCCGCAACACGTACTTGAAACCTACGAGTACAGACGACACTCCAACACACGACCGCTTGCCATGATCGTGAAACCACTTCTATCTAGTACCGAGTCCTTTGACTACGAGTACCTCAATCCTCGAGTACCCACCTGGTACTGCAGCAACAACCATTCATCATCGACCACCACATACCAACAGTCAACCACTGGCCCAACACAAGTACTCGACATACTCGAAGATCACAAGAGTGAAGCACTCGTACCGATCATGAAGTCTACGAGTACCGACCGTGAAGCCTACAGCAACCGATCGCTAAGCCTCCGACTACCGAAGACAGAACAACAGACTGTGAAGTCTATGAGTATCGACAAGAATGCCAAATCTACGACCATGAAAATAGTACAAAACCTACGATCAATGACCGCAAAGCCCTCGACTATCGACCAGTAAAACCTTCGACTATCGAGTACGACTAGTAAAGTCTACGACTATCGAGTACTGGAGCTACGACCATGAAAGAGTATTGTAGCTACGACCATGAAAAAATACTGTAGCTACGATTACCTGCCATGGTCGTAAGACCGAAGTCGTACTACCATGGTCAAAAAGTCGAAGTCGTACTTGTGTGGTCGAAACCAGATGTGGTCGAAAGCTGCCATGGTAGTAAGGTCGAAGCCGTACTGCCATGGTCGAAGTCAGACGTGGTTGAAAAGCTACCGTGGTCGTAAGATTGAAATCGTACTGACGTGGTCGAAGCTAGACGTAATCGTAAGCTGCCCTGGTCGTAAGCCAGACGTGGTCGATAGCTGCCAAGGTCGTAAGCTAGACATGGTCGACAGCTACCGTGGTCGTAAGCCAGTCGTAGTCATGTTTATGCTATAGTCGAAGACTGCCATAGTCATAGTCGCGTTCAAAGTGTTGTGGTTGAAGCATGCCATGGTCGTAGTCTAAAGTCTATAGTCTGAAGTCTGATGTCTGTGATCGTAGTCTGAAGTCTGAAGCCTGAAGTATGTGGTCGTATTCTGAAGTCTATGGTCATAGTCTGAAGTCTGAAATCACTCGTAACTGAGCAAAATCACTCAAAGTAAAGTCTTCAACTACAAACTACCAAGTTTTTCACAAACGCAAAATCCAAAGTAAACCAAATGTTAATTATTCATCACCTCTTTATTTACTAAATGTCAATTATTCATCATCTCTTTATTTACGACCATCCACATGGTCTAACACATAGAATGGCGTTCTTTCCTGCAGGCCTACTGGATTTCATGCTCTGACACCAGAATTGAATTTGTCAAATTTAATGGAAACACCGGTGCGATATGCTTCTCCAGTCCAGTTGGAACGTGGAGGCCTGCATAATCCAAATCGATTTTACTCTGACGTTGTTTGGATCACTGGAGTTATTTTGTGGTCCAATTGGAATGTGTAGGATTCAATCTGCTCTTGCGATAAGTCTAATCACTGCAATAGGTACTTCTGGTAACTTATTTGTGACTGATTTGCGCTCGAATTTTTAATGCTATACTTTCGAAGTTCTGCTTATATGATACAGAATTGTTCTGCAAAGTTCTCTGCTTTTCTTTTCCTTCTAATTGCAACGTGTGTTCCCTTGACCTCTCCCACCATCTTCATCACATAAGGTATAACAATCATGACTAAAAAATTCTCACAATTTAGCATTGGTTGGAGTTCCTGACTGAAATTGCAGTCCATTTGGTTTGTGTACAATAATTCTTTATTGGAAACATGGAACTCATTGATGTCAATTGGTGAACAATCTTGCAGTGTTTAGGAGTTTCGGCACCTGGCCAGTTGTGCTTCGGTTTTTTTGGAAACTAACCAGCTCTCCCGTTTACTCTTGCAGAGGTTTGATCATGGTGACCTAATCCTTAGAGTAGGTGCTCTTGGTTTTTGTTGTTCTTGAGGTGAGGCATAGGGCACCGGTTGATTGACTGCTTCATGCTTTTTTTTTTGTTTATATTATTTTTTTCTCTAATCAAGGCCTTTTGCTGCTAATGTAAAAAAATGCCTGTTGTCGCTTATTGTCTATGTCGTCCTTTTTTGTAAGGAAACCTTCCAAAGGATCACTGCAGACTGGAATTAGGCTTCTATTCAATAGGAATACTATAGCAGGAGGGTGGTCTACCACGAAACCTTTTTTTCTCTGCAGACTGCTTTCTCCATATATTCATGGCAGTTGTTTGGTGATTTATCCCGCGATTACTTATTATTATATTGGTTGTGTTTCAACTGCAGGCTGCAAATGTTTGCACTGGAACTAGTTGGTCAGTGTTCGTGAGAGGTTTGTCCCTTCCTAAATAGCTCAGGTTACAGTGCATCTCTATATCAGTTGCATTTTGTCCCCTATAGTAGTATTCAGATTGAATTTGCTATGCATGAAATGGAATTTTTCTAGAGACAAAACATGCATGAGTTTTTCTAAATGACGCTTTCTTTGTTATATCTATCCACTCAGTACTAAAATGAGGACACGTTGCACAAGATGAAACATTAGTTCTCTTTGATACCCTCTCTCAGTGCCCCTTTCAGGAATCATGCCAACCAAATTTCTATTATCAACGATGGCATGTGATTGTGATACACTATTCTAAGATCCAACTAAGAAATTTCAATTTAGTCTTTTGTTGTGTACACTTCACAGTTTCACGACGTGTTCATGGTCTTCCCTTGTAGCTATTTTCTTAGTCCTGTCTTTGGGAGGTTTATACTTCTGTAGATTTATGCCTATGTTTTAATGTGTTCATCCATGCTCACCGCATGCTAATGTGCCTGCATGGATGCTAACCGTAAAAGAGATATTCACCTCCAACATCTCTTCCATGTAATATTTTGTATTGCTCAGTCATAAAAGAGATATTCACTGACTGTTGTTCCTTGCTAAAGCCACAAACACTCTCTTTTCCAATCTTTGTTCTTTAGATTGTTTCATGTCACAACTCTATTCTCAGATGTCATATGCACAATGATCTCATCTTAAGGGTAAACTTCTGTAATCATCCCTCAGACAGACTCCACTGTTCAGAAATTCATACATGGATGCTATCACTGGCTGATTGGCTCCGTTATAGAATCATCAACCATCCCTATTCCTTAGCAAGCTCATACTTCCTGCAGAATATGTCCCATCTGATCAAGTAACATTTGAAATTGTCTTCAGCACCGTGCCATAACTATCTAACCTCTTGTATCTGCCCAGCTACTGGATGACCCCATTTAGAGCTTTGCAGAATGAAAGCATGTGTAGGGGAGTACTACTCAACGCTGTCACTAAATATCAGAATCAGCTTCCCATATAACACAGTTGCTTCCACAAAGAAGCATAAAAAGCCCTCACTTTCAATTGCGAACAAATAATGCAAACTTGTAGCCTCACATTCAAAGAAGCATATGAAATACTGATGCTAGGTTATGCCATGCTTCAAATTGAACTTTGAAACCAAAAGTGCGAGTAGATTGTTCCCTAAAGTAATGATATAGCTGCAAGGACTCCATATTGGTAGAGTAAATCGAGCCCTCTTTTTCCTAAAAAGTATCACAAGAGATAACACATGCTTTTCTGTTGTTTTTTTTTTAAAAAAAAAACTGTTGATCATATTTCCTAGAAAGTGTCATATGAGATTAACTTGGCGCATTGAAACTTTCAACTGGCCAACATAATTTTCTCTTTGTCTCTAGCTGGCCAACCTAGCTTTCTGTTAGCTTCATCGGTAGGGCTGTAGGGGGGCATGCATCAGATATTTATTTTGGTCTCTTAACATTTTATTTAGCAACTATTGTTGTACTCACAAAAAATTGTTTTTGCTTCGTAGCTCAGTGTATATTGTTAAGGAGATAGAGTTGTATTAGGAGATAGAGTTGTATTCTATTCCATATATGTCTTATCTCTATATGGCATATCCTCTTGCACTCTCCTATATATATGGCCTTTTGGGTCTCATATTAATATACACAATATTCATAACATGGTATCAGAGCTTAGGTTAAAACCCTAAACTCGATCTAGCCTCCGTTCGTCTTCCGCTGCCCCCGGGAGAATTGATCTCTGCTCCTACGGGCGGCCATCTTCTCACTGACCGCGCCATGGCGCCCTGCAGTCGCCTCTTCCGGATCAGGCCGCCGCTGCAGTCGCCTCTTCCAGATCAGGCCGTCGCTGCAGTCGCCTCTTTCGGATCAGGCCGCCGCTGGCCTCGCGTCTCTCGGATCCGGCCGTCTCCATACCAGATCCACGCCAGATCGGCGCGCCGTCACCCGCGCCCGGTGCCGCCGGCTAGCTTTTGGGTCCCCCGACCTCGCGAGCACCCAGATCCGGTCGCCGCCAGCACCTTCCTGCTTCCCATGGCGTCGTTGCCTCGTCGGATCCGGGCAGCCCGCGCCGGATCTTGCCGTCACTGCTCCGCCCCAGCCCAGATCTGGCGTCGTCCCGGCCGCCGCGCCCGTCCGAGCTTGATCCGGCCGCCGTGCAAGCGCCGCCACCTCCCGACCGCCGTACCCGCGTCTCCACGCCTGCACCGCCGCCTCCTTCCATCGAACTCCCGGCCGGCGCCTCCCGCTGGCGCCTGCCGCTCCCCTCCTCTTTGAGCGAGGGAGAGAGACGGGAGGGAGGGCGAGGTGCCGCCGCCGCCGCTCTTGTGGCGGCCGCTGGAGCTCGCCGACGCCTGGCCCCGGGGAGCTCGCCGCTCCTTCTTCGGTCGCGAGATGGGAGGCGGGAGTGAGGGAAGGGTGTGAAGCGAGAGAGGCGGGCGGGCGCGTGTGAGGGATCAGGGTGTGAGGAGAGAGAGATGGGAGAGGGGGATTTTAAGGGTGATTTTTTTTCTGTTTTAGTTATTTTTCGTGAGTTGTTGCGTCCATCCAAAAGTACGTAGTTCTAATCTTTCGTTCGTCCAAGCCGTGCGAGTCCACAAATTTATTGTCGGTCATAGAAGTGTAGGAATTTTCTTTTGCATGACAGCAGCCGCCGCTCTACTCTCTGAGCCGCGTGCAGATCGTAGAAGTCGTTATGATGCCGCCGCTTCTCTAGCCGCCGCCCCGAGCTTCAAAGTATTGAGTTTCATGCATCAACCAGTTCACCCAAAAGCTTAAGCTAATGAGGAAAGATGGGCAATTCACTTATACTTCAACACTCCCCCTCACGTGTAGGCTCCCTTAGGCCTAATACATGGAATAGAAGTGGACTGCAATTATTATTTTTTAATTGCGTCAGCCAGGTCTTGAACTCGAGACATCTTGGCTCTGATACCATATTGAGTTTCATGCACCAACCAGTTCACCCAAAAGCTTAAGCTAATGAGGAAAGATGGGCAATTCACTTATACTTCAACATATATCACTTGCTTAGACGTATGAAGAGAATAATTACTTTGACCGTAGAGCTGTCGGATAGCATTGAAGTTTGTTGGTCAGGTAATAAATATTTTATCGTGTCATTATACTAACAACCCCCTGTCTGTATCCAGAGAATCGGGCATAAAAATGTAGAATTGAAATTAGAGTGCCTAACCTTGATGTTTTTGTGGGATTAATGAATACTACTAAGGGGGTTGGGCAATCACGATCCCTTCATGTCAGATTGCCTTTGATCCCCCTTCCAATTGGAGCCTCTGTTTGCTACCTTTGATGTCTGGTGCTTTAGTACAGTATCGACCTATTTGTAAGTGGAGCACTAACAAATAAGTTGTTTGTGTTTGTATACCTGTCTGTTGAAGATTTGCCATTAATTGAAGCAAATCTCTATAGTGTTTGGGCCTGGAGGCTTGCATTTTGGTCTCAGACTTAAATTTCCTCCAGACATGATACATGATTTCTCTTGAAATAGGAGAGTTACACTTCTATATCTCATAGATGACACGGTTGTCAGAGTGATCATAAGTAGCAAAGTATTTTCGCTTACGGTTTGCTTTTAGGATGGATAGGGCGGTTTACCCGTTTAGCTGATTGTGTTGTATGGAAATGAAACTTCTGCTGTTATTCTCTCTTTTTTTTCCTCTCTGTCTTCAAGAATGACAATGCAATGGAGCAGTTTAGGCACAAATGCTATAGATTTGTAGGCATCTAATCGTTCATTAGCTTAGTGCTAAACAAAGGTTTTGCTACTAAATAAATGTGTATAGTACTGATATATAGTGCTTGTGCTTGTGAACTTCATAGGTTCTGTAACATATTCCTCTAAAATAAAGGTTTTGTAACATAAACCTAACAGTATTACAATTTTTGAACCATAATTCCCAAAATCATTATAGATGGGGCGATGTCTTTCTACCTTCTTAAGTTTTTTTGTTATCTGTTTGTCTTCCTGAGGCTTACTGCGAAGTTGTAGCTGCTTAATAGCTCTGTTTTTTTTCTTGCGGTGTAGCTTTGATTGCAGGGGCAATGGTGTATAGCCGAACACGAGTTGGTTTGCAATACCATTATATTAGATGCCTTTTTTATTCGGGACAACTCTTCCCATGCTTTAACCTAAATACTAGTATTAGACTATTGCTCCATCTATCTTCTTATGGTAAATTATGTAAATTAATCCTGAGCTACATATTAGTATTAGTCAATATACCTTCTTAGCAACATGATGTAAACTCTCATTATACACAAATCTTGCTGGTGGGGATTAGGAGTAGACGCTTTGACCATTGTGGTGAGGTAACTTATATCTACATGTGATATTATCTTCACTATCCAGACTATAACATGCTAATTATATATGTGGGCCCAATTGTCAAGTCATTTTGTTTCATGATGTTCTTATATTAAAAAAATTTAGTCACGCATTGTTGCGAGGATTTATCTAGGACTCTCATAATATTTGAGCAATCCCCTCAAAAAAATACCCGTGAAAGGAATGAAAAGCTACCATTGCCATATTGATTCGCATGGAGGGTTATATGGATAGCCCTTTCGCAGTGTCGATTAGTAAACAAAATTTGTGGCCATGATCCTCTTGATACAAGTTAAATGTTTATGATAATTTTGATGATGTCCTCTAATGACATTCTCAATTCTTCTTTGTCTAAAAAGCAAAAAAAATCTCAATTCTTGGCTTCTTGCTTTTGATTGTATGTAATATTAGATTTAGATCATATAGTCAAGCAGAAACAAATTTCTATTCCTTTCAGCAAAAATATATAATTGCACTATAATATTTATTCCTAAGTTTTATTTTCTGTTGTAACGCTTGGGCACAAAACTAGTTTAGTATCTAAAAACTACTTTTTGATTTTTTTTCTATAGTAACTAGTTTTCAAATGAAGCATCTTTTTAATGTGAGGTCTACAAATTGATTGTAGTACATATTGTATCAGGCAAAACTGCATGTGAGTTTCTGTTATTTCGTACTTTCTCTCATGAACAATCCAAAAACTATAAATTGTAGCAAAAAATCATAAGCCGCAGGGAAGCCTACACCCTAAACCAATCGTGCGAACCAAATGATGAGATGTGGGCTTCTCTATGATTTGGGCCCTCGTTCTTTGTTAGTGGCTGTAATTTTATTTTTCCCTGTCTTTTGGAGGTGAACTAAGAACACAGCGGTCATGTTCGTCTTATCATTTGATTTGGCGGAATTCTACAGTTTGGTCACCAACAAATTACTATATAAAACCAGAAAAGTATAATTAGCATTTGTTCACTGAAGATGCATTGACAAAGGGAGTCGATGTCACTCGAAACACTAACAAGCATGATTTTACAGAAAGGATGCCTCAGCACCTGATAACATCAGTCCCATCATCGGATCATCCGAGCACACATGCTACATTCATAAATCACCTAGGATCATAGTAATTAACCACAGAAAATACAACCAAAAAAAAAGGATGGCCAACCATGCTACTCTTCCTTTCAACCTCTCAAGAACCCTGAAAGCCCTTTTCTCCACAGGAAGTCTGGAATTTCTATTGCAGAACCTTCGTTGCGTGAAGATGAAGAAATACCAGTCTGACTCCGATGCTTCTCTCCACTGAACTGGGATCCCTTTAAGTTCACCTCAAGGGTAAGTAGATATCACATAGTTAAACAAAGTAGTAGTTCGGTTGCCTTAATGAGATGGTGCTTGTGCGTAATAGGGAAGTTCATCCAGCATAAACGCAGATAAGCAAACCAAACAGCCAGACTTAATGCATCTATTCATGATAAAAACAGTTTGGCACATATGCATCAACAAAGATAATTAACTAGACAGTGTGCGAAAGAGAAACAATGAAAAGAGTGTACCTGAACAGATTGATCCTCATTCTCTTCTTGGCGCTTAAATCCGGTTGCAATCAAGATTATGCTCACCTGAATGAGCATATTTGTGTCATTGACATGTGAATCTGAATCTGAATGTTCTATAAAATAGCTGAATGATCAAAATTATAGCAGTCTGTATTCCATTGTCATCAACAAGGTTGTGTTGTGCAACTCGTTTGTCACAGAGAGAGAGAGCAACACATTATATGTTTACTTACTTGACCAGCATATGATGGGTCTAAAACAGAGGTGAAAATTAGATTTGCAGTGGGATCAACAAGATCATATATCACTTCAGCTGCTGCGTTCACCTGAGAGTAAATAAAAAACAATGGCTTCAGTTGAATGTGTAGTTCATACAGATATCAAATAGAGCTATCACAGCTCTATCATGAAGAAAAAGTACAGATAAGCAATACCTCCATCAAGGTTAAATCATTCCCTCCAGTGATATTCCACACAATTCCTGTTGCTCTTTCAATGCCAATATCAAGTAGTGGTGACTGTATGGCATTCAATGCGGCATTTCTGGCTCGTGTCTTTACCTGACCAATAATCCATTTCTAAGATAAAATTATCCTAAATACTGGTGCTTTGAGCTCCAACCACAGCACACATAGGATTCAACAGAGTAATAAAACAAGCAAAAGTGAGAGAAGACACCATGATGCAAATGCTATTGTTTAAACAAAGAATGTGGATGAAAATCATGCTGGTTAACCATCAACAATCAGGAAAATATAAACAAAAAAGACAACAAAGAAGTAAGAAATCATAGTTTTGCTCAACCTAGTACCCACTAGCACATTTTGCTACTGGATTCCAGAAAACTCATTAGAGATATATATGGATAAACAACCTGTTGCGGTTCCTATTCCCATCAAGGATGAGCCTGCATTGGCCATAATTGATCTAACATCAGCAAAGTCAACATTAACCAAACCTGGCACCTGCAAACAGAAGAGAAGATAGTAATGGAACATCATCAAAGATGCATACATCCATTGGGGCGACACTTGAAGTGGACATGTTGACATATCGGAAAAAGGGAGTTATTCGAATTTTGGTTGGGATGTTGGACAAATCACTTCTCCCTTTAAAACCAGACATTGTTTTCGGGAAGGTTGGATGTGATATCACCTTTAATTTGGAGAGTGAAGATTTTGAGCCAGCAGTCCCAGAACCAGACGACTTTGATCCCATGGACCGTAATGAAGATGGTGTTGGGGATCAATATGCAGGAGGACAAGGAGGAAATCAATTTGCAAAAAAACAAAAGAAAATTGATGAGCCGGCCAGTTCTTCGGGTGCGGCAATGGATGGAGGCCCGGCCCCTATGCAATTGTGTGGACAAAAAATAGCAGTCACACCGCTTGGTCCTCGACCTGTTCCCAGGAAACAAATGTCTTCGATTGCTCTAAGTACCGAGTTGGCACCTGTTGCTGTTGGGGATCAATATGCAGGAGGCCAAGGAGGAAATCAGTTTGAAAAAACACAAAAGAAAATTGATGAGTCGGCCAGTTCTTTGGGTGCGGCAATGGATGGAGGCCCAACTCCTATGCAATTGTGTGGACAAAAAATAGCAGTCACACCGCTTGGTCCTCGACCTGTTCCTGGGAAACAAATGTCTTCGATTGATCTAAGTTCTGCGTTGGCACCTGTTGCTGTTAATACTTCAGATAGTTCTCATAGCCTGGCCTTGACAACACCGGTGCCGATCTTGGCTTTTGATTCAGGCTCAGATGGAACTATGGTTGGTATGGATGATTTCACGCCAGGACAAGATCTTCATGTTGATCGGCTGACAACGGATGCTGATTTGAACGGAGCGTTGCAGGATGAAGCTTGTATGGCTGTTACACCTGATATCTCGGCACTGTGCAGTGAAGCACATGCGCCCTACTTACCTGTGACGAACTCGTCAACAAGTGATGTGCAGGGTGACAAGTGCGACGCCACAAAAAACCAAGAGACAAACCGGGAACCAGGTAACAAAACTCCATCATACTTAAATTTGGGGCCGTTGAAAATTATCATTCTGTGGACGGTTTTCGTCGCAGTTTGCGTACTAATTCCTCTTCTAATGATGGGGTAACAGTGGCAGATGAAGATATTATGACCAAGGCAATGAAAAGGGCTGCAGTACGGAGCCTGGAAAAGGTGAACAAGTTGGGCAACAAGACGATGGCTACCAATAACGGTCTGCCACATTCGCCTGCACCCCTGGCTTCTTCGGTGAATGGTAACCCTATACCACCACCTCCCATCTCTTTTGTTTTGTTACCTGACGAGATTTGTGCCTCCAACTTAAATA
This sequence comes from Dendrocalamus latiflorus, assembly GCA_017311315.1. NCBI lineage: Eukaryota > Viridiplantae > Streptophyta > Magnoliopsida > Poales > Poaceae > Dendrocalamus > Dendrocalamus latiflorus. The sequence goes on along the minus strand of CM029664.1, from coordinate 54,357,399 downwards.
ACATAGGTCTTAAGTTAGGAGACAATGGTGATGAAAGTATTAATTTGTCTATCAATGCCTTAAAAAAAATTGAGATTGATAGGATGGGGGTCCAAACAGCCATAAAAACAAAGGCCGGTAATAAGGAGAGTACGTTACCTAGCGAGTGTTTTCTTTTAGAGGAAAGTGATGACGAGGTACAAACACGTGATTGTGACCTACTCGCACACTTGATACAAGATGTTGCTGAAGTGGATCTTGATGATGGGGACTTGGACACAAGGATTTGTGATCTAAAAGCCTCCTGTCGGAAAGCTAAGTTGGCCTCCAAAAAACGGAACACTCGATTTGGGGGGAAAGATAAAAAATCAAGAATAACAAAGAAAGAGGTTGCCCAATGAAAGGTTTTTACTGGAATAGCAGACTGACTTGGCTAAATATCGATACATAGCAGACGCCGTTAAAGAACATAAACTTGATTTTATTGCGATCATGGAAACAGGCAAAAAGGATTTGTCAAAATCAAATCTGACACAACTATCGGGAGGTTCGGATTTCGTTTGGCATTGTCTACCTCCGAGGGGTAGATCAGGGGGCATCCTCCTTGGGATTAATACTTCCTCGCTTGATCTGTCTTTAATTTGTGAAGGTGAATTTTATATAAAATTCCACCTAACTAATAAATCAGATAAGTTCAAGTGGATTCTTATGGCAGTGTATGGCCCTGCTCAGGATGATTTCAAATCACCATTCCTAGCAGAGTTGGTTCGCGCTTGCCAGGAGAGTCCTTTGCCAATCCTAATAGGAGGGGATTTCAATATTTTGAGAAGAAGTACAGAGAAAAACAATGATAGATTTAATGATCGATGGCCTTTCCTGTTTAATGCTGTCATAGATAGCTTTGACTTAAGGGAAATAGAGTTAACTGGTCGACAATTTACGTGGGCTAACTCTTTGCCTAATCCGACGTATGAAAAGCTGGATAGGGTTCTCATGTCAACTGAGTGGGAATGTAAATATCCGCTGGTGTCGGTACAGGCTTTGGATAGAGGGGTTTCGGACCACACCCCGTTACTCCTAGACACGGGGGAACCAGCTTACAAAGGCCTTCTAAAACCCTTTAGATTTGAACTTAGCTGGTTTACTCATGACGATTTCCATGATAGAGTTGTTAATATTTGGAATAAATCGGTGAAAGGGCAAAACTCAGTCCAACGCTGGAATAATAAACTGAGTGCATTGCGAAGGCACTTACGGGGTTGGGCTGCCCATTCGAATGGTGTCTACAAACAAAAAAATCGACATTACAATCTACTGTTAAGCTTTTAGATACCACAGCCGAGGTTCGGAATTTGACTGATTTTGAGCGTGATCTTTTAGCTCAATCTAGGGATCACCTTACCACTCTTCTTAGGGAAGAGGAGATCAAATGGGCGCAGCGTGCTAAAGTAAAGGATATGTTACTAGGGGATAATAACACTCGTTACTTTCATATGATTGCTAACGGTAAGCACAGGAAAAAACAGATTCTCTCCCTTGACCATGACAATGGCAAAATTGAGGGGCAAGAGAATTTAAAATCTTACATTACTAACTTCTACAAGGAACTTTTTGGCGAGCCTGAGGAAAATTCCTTTAGTCTGATGGAGGATCAGATTATGGATATTCCTCAGGTAACGCAAGAGGAGAACAACATCTTAATATCCCCTTACACTGAGGAAAAAATAAAATGTGCTATTTTTAGTATGGATCATAACAAAGCCCCTGGCCCAGACGGCTTCCCAGCAGAGTTCTATCAGAAATTCTGGGAAGTTTTAAAAGGTGACTTAATGACAATGTTTCATGATTTTTATTTGGGGAATTTGCCGTTGTTTAGTTTAAATTTTGGAGTGATCACTTTAGTGCCTAAAGTGGAAGAGGCTAATATTATTCAGAAATATAGACCTATTTGCCTCCTTAATGTGAGTTTCAAAATTTTTACTAAGGTCGCCACAACAAGGATGAATTCTGTGGCAGATCGCGTCATAAGTCCTACTCAGACAGCTTTTATGCGTGGACTGAATATCTTGGAAGGTGTCGTCATACTGCATGAAATCATACATGAGCTACATAGGAAGAATATAAGTGGGGTGATTCTTAAAATAGACTTTGAAAAGGCATATGACAAGGTTAGATGGCCTTTCTTGATGCAAGCTCTACGGATGAAAGGATTTGCGCCAAAGTGGATCACTTGGGTTAAGTCTTTCATTTCGGGAGGAAGTGTTGCGGTTAATGTTAATAATGATGTCGGGCGTTTCTTTCAAACGAAGAAAGGTCTTCGACAGGGGGATCCCCTCTCCCTTTGCTTTTTAACATTGTCGCCGATATGCTCACAATCTTGATTCGAAGAACCAAAGAGGATGGACAGTTTAGTGGAGTAGCTCCTCAACTAGTGGATGAGGGCCTCTCTATCCTCCAGTATGCGGATGATACTATCCTCTTCTTGGATCACGATCTAGATAAGGCAACAAACTTGAAGCTTCTCCTATGTGCCTTTGAACAACTGTCTGGTCTCAAAATAAATTTCCATAAGAGTGAAATTTTTTGCTTCGGGGAAGCACAGTCGGAAATCGGACGATATGTTGATCTATTTGGTTGTAAAGCTGGTGGTCTTCCATTAAGATATCTTGGAATTCCCATACACTACAAAAAGCTAAAAAACTCGGATTGGAGGTTAATGAGGAGCGGTTCGAGAAAAGACTTCGTAGTTGGAAGAGCAAACACCTTTCGATAGGGGGTAGATTGACACTTATTAACTCAGTCTTGAGTAGCCTTCCAATGTATATGATGTCCTTTTTCGCTGTCCCTAAGGGGGTGTTAAAAAAACTAAATTACTACCGATCTAGGTTTTATTGGCAAAGTGATGAACAAAAGAGGAAATATCGTCTTGTTAAATGGAATATCCTATGCCAGCCCAAAGACCAAGGTGGTCTTGGGATTCATGATTTGCATTTGAAAAATATCGCCCTTTTAGGTAAATGGCTTTTTAAGCTTCTCACGACTGACGGTACCTGGCAACAAATTTTGCGGAACAAATACCTAGGCACTAAACCACTTGTTCAAGTTGAAAGCAAACCAGGGGACTCCCAATTCTGGTCCAGTCTTATGAAGATTAAACAAGATTTCTTCCGTTTCGGGTTTTCCATTATTAAGGACGGGTCACAAGTGAGGTTCTGGGAGAACAAGTGGTTAGGTAACTCTCCCCTAAAAGATCGGTACCCTGGTCTTTATAATATTGCACGACCAAAATTCATAACTATTTCGGAAGTGCTCAACTCCGATCCTCCAAATTTATCATGGCGACGTGACCTTATTGGTCCAAAGTTAGCAGCGTGGAATAATCTTCTTCCTCGTTTGACTACTATACAGTTGTCCCAAGGTCAGGATGTGTTTCGCTGGTCCTTACACCCAAATGGGCAGTTCTCGGTGAAATCATTCTATCAAGCCATGATTTGTACAGATGTCCCTAATTTGAATAAGAGACTATGGAAACTAAAGGCACCAGTGAAACTGAAGGTTTTTCTGTGGTATCTCCGGAGAGGGGTTGTGTTGACTAAAGATAACCTAGCTAAGCGTAATTGGCAAGGAAGCAAAACATGTTGCTTTTGTCACGAAGACGAGACAATTAGACACTTGTTCTTTGATTGTCGTTTTGCTAGAGCGGTCTGGAGTATCCCCCAAATATCCTTCAATATAACTAAACCCCAAAAAGTATCACATATGTTTGGAAGTTGGCTAAATGGTGTAACTAAAAACTTGAAACCGCTAGTTCTGCTTGGGGCAGCAGCTATATGTTGGTCAATTTGGTTACACAGAAATGACATTATTTTTGAAAAGAAACACTCTTTCTCTCCCTTGCAGGTTATTTTTGCGGCTTCTCATCGACTCCGTTCTTGGGCTATTCTTCACAGAACGGATTTGCAGGGTTTAGTTGTGGAGGCCTCACAACATTTGGACCGTGTGGCCAAGGATATTTACTCCCGGGCATATGGGTGGCGATCTAGTCTACGGATTGATAGTCATTAGATTTTGCTTGTTTTTGATTGATATAGCTGTGTGTCTCCGAGCGAGGCAGAGGCTGGAAGTTTTTTTTTATTCGAAGGCTTTGTATCATCTTGATGTACTGTTCTTGGTTTATTAATAAAGACTTTCGTAATCAAAAAAATCACATGTAATTGTCTAATTACACTGAAAATGATTACTCACATTGCCACTGTTGTGGCTACTGACCAAACAGTATATGAGGGGACTAGCTAGAGAAAGCTGGTGACTAAGAATAATCGGATATCTCTCTCTCTCCTCATATCCCTGGTTTATAGATATATGAATGGGGTAGGATGGGAACTTCATATCCTACCCCTCAATGATTACAAAAGGTGAAGATACATTGGTACATTCCTCTATACTATTAGGTCTATTACATATTAGACTAATTTTGTTTATTTCTTTGCTTAATGATAACGATATGATATTGTCTCTTTTATAGGGATAGCTAAATTTGACCAATAAGAAACCTATCTCTTATTAAGAAAACTAATCCTAATAATAGGAAACATATCTCTAATACATGAAAATAATATAAAAGGAAATAAGCCTAAATAATAAATAAGCTAATTATTATATTTCTAATCCGCGATATACTGGCGAACCACACAAATTTGCATGTACTACAGTACCTATGGTACTGTTCATGTGTTGCTACAGTACCGCGTTGTGCTGTTCACATTAGCTACAGTGTACGCGTTGCTTTTCGCTCGCCTGCTGCGTGCACACCGAGATCTTAGACCATAACATTACACCCCTCGCGGTGAGACAACTCTCCTCGAGCTGTCAGATAGTGGTCATGTTTGAAGTTGTTCGTAACCCATGTCGACGAGAGGACACGATAATCGTCATGTCGCATGGAAGAAAATTAGTGAAGCTCCAATGGACAGTAACCCCTGGGCGTAGTTTGATGACACAGAAGACGTTGAGGGCATGGGCACCTAGCGTGGGGCCGCAACATCATCCTTCTTGCCTCGGGATGCAACAATTGTAGAAGAGATACGACGAAGTCGCTGACCTCCACATGGCAACCATTGTGCTCCGCATTTGCGGAGGCACGGTTTCGGCCGGCCGCGTGGAGATGACCGCCACTGGATAGCGATAACCTTTCTCCTTGGCAAAGACACCAAAGGTGAAGCTTGAAGAGGAGCCGTCGTTGGTGACGTGGCCAGTGCCAACACCGGCACCGGGGAAGGTGGTGGCAATGCAACTATTGCAATGGCACGTGACGACTCTTTCTGCTCCTTTAGTTTATCCACCAACTCCATAATCTTCTTTAAGATGACCATCATATTGTCGAGTAAGGAGTCTATTTACTCATTGCTAGCCATCAACATGTCCAAGAGAGATAATTTAGTATCAAAAGCCATGATGAATGGCTCTGATAACAAATAATGTGATATGAGTTTAAAGACCGAGGGTAGGGCACTTGCCCTTGATCGGCCAGCCATGTCACCCCCAAGACTCTGAGGTCTGTTAAAGAAGACAGAAAGACTAAACTTTATTTGTTTGTTTGTTTAATAATAACAATACAATGTTGTCTCTGTTATAGAGATGGCTAAACTTGACTCCTAAGAAACCTATTTCTTATTAAGAAAACTAATCTTAATAATAGGAAAATTATCTCTAATATATGGAAATAATCTAAAAGAAAATAAGCTTAAATAATAAGAAAACTAATTATTATATTCATAATCAGCAATATATTAGCGAACCATCCAAATTCGCACGTGCTACAGTACTCATGATACTGTTCACATGTTGTTACAGTACCCGCGCCATATTGTTCACAGTTGCTACAGTGTCCATGGTGTTGTTCGCTCATCTGCTGTGTGTAAGTCGAGATCCTATGTCATAACGGAGGTAGTGGATGTGAGTAACTTCGTGATAGTCTGGCTGAAGTTCTACAGTATGATATCCAGAGCATCCAGCTTGCGAATGTTACGATTTTGGGGTGTTGTGTTTGACGACGAGGATGAGATTGTGGACTCAGAAACTATTGCTGTTTCATTTCCTCTTCTAAGGCATCTGAAACAAAACCGAAATTGCAAAATCAAAATTCGATTTGAGTTTGATTTGGATTTGAGTTCTTCTTGCCCCCTAGACCTAATCTTCACGAATCTCAGCACAAATCAACCTTTGATCCTTGCCATTGCTGCCCTAAACGGAGGTGATTGCGCGGCACTGTGCTGTCCGACAAAAATCACCGCTGCCTGAAAATATCACCACCGCCAGCTCCCGTTTTCTTCGTCGCCAAGCCGAGCACGCCTCCTCGCGCCTTCTAGCGTCTGCGCGCCCTCACCAGCTCGTCCTCGCCCATCATGGCATTGTACACCTCGCTCGCCCCGCTCTGTCATACCCTGACTCAGTCGGTAGTCGTGGCAGCACCGCCGACCGCTCGCGCGCCCCCGCTTCTGCTCCTTCCCGCCCCTTCCTCTCACGGCCGACCTGAGCGTCACCAGGACCTTTTGACCGCCACCTTGCACCGCCCAAGCCAGCTATGTCCGCCTGGAAGCCTCGAGCCATCCCGGCCTCTCCAGAAATCGCTGCCGCCACCATGATTTTTCCCCTCTCCGGTGCCAACCGACTATCCGTCGCCTATTTAAACGCCCGACCCCTCCCAACTCGAGCCAACATCCCCCACCACCTACCCGACACCCCCAAAGCCCCCGCCTTCTTCCCCAAAGCCGGCAATTGCAAAATCCCCAAAATGTAATCCCTAACCCAATGTCATATCTCCGGCCTATCGTTTTCCAATTGCCCTCGCTAGTAGCCTCCTTAAGTACCCAAGAACTCCCCCAAACCGTCGCCATAGCTCCCCGGTCACCCTTCTTCCCCGGCGCCGTGAACACCCCAGCCGCCGAAGCCTCTCATCGTGGCTAGCCCAAACCCAACACCCTCAGCTCAACCCGACCCTCCCACGAGCTTCCCCATACCTCACCGATGCTCAAACGCCAAAGACCAGGCCCTCTAAACCATAGAATCAGCTTTTGCCGTTAAAATCCATGCCGAGCATTTGAGCTCGCCGCCGGCGAACGCCTCCTCCGTCGGCCCTCCAACCGCCAAAAATGGGACCCCACCACGCCCACGAACCTGGCCATACCCTCCAAACGCATCGCAACCCATTCCACCGCCGCCGGCAGCCACCGCCACCTTCCCCTGTTTCTCTGCGTGCGCACGGGCGCGAGGTAGAAGAAGGCACTGTGCGCCCGACCGCACCACCCGAGCTGGCTGAGCCAAGCCCACTCACCTGCACCGGGCGCACCCGACCCGACCGCGGTTGAGTCCGACCGTCTAGTCGAGTCCGGTTCGAGCCCGAGGAATAGTAACCGACCGAGCCCGATGAACAGTACTTGACCCTAACCCAAAAATGCATATTTATACTCCCCGGATTCGTCTCGAGCCCGCCAACCCAAATCCAAGGCCCATTTCCCCATATAGCCCTCCTATAGACCCAAAATCCCAATTTAATGGAGTTTTTCGGATTTTCTTTATTCTTTTATTTCCTTTATTCCTCGCTCAATCCTTCGAGCCTGAGTTGATTTATTTTATTTGTTTTGCGTTGGCTTCCGAAGTCAAGGACTCGCAGGAGCAGGAGGGAGAAGCCTAAGTCCAGGCCCAGCCCGCTGAAGAATACAAATTAATCGAAATCATAAACCCGCAAGGCAAGTCACACATATTTTTGAACATGTTGATCCTACATTCCATAAGTTATTTATTTACTTGTATTTTCATTACGTTATTTGTGCACTGTTATTTTATGTACAATAAATGCTTAGAATGACATGATATTAGTTATGTCCTACCACCCGAAAAAAACCCAGTCTAATTTGATGGCCATATTCACCTTGACAAGACATAGTAATATCGAATATAGCAATAATCTGTAATTATGGTAGCCTAGAGAATCAACATCTACTGTTAGTAAAAGAGTTGGTGTTTGTTTGGGAAGTGGTTCTGGGGTAAGCGAGGATCGCGGGATCCTATGACCTTAACCGAGGGTGAAGGCAAGTACACAAAGCAGTGACAGTGTTGTGGCACTGGACAAGAATTTGTGGGAAGAAACTGCTACCAGTGAAAATACAAGGACTAGACCCTTATGCTGAGTAAAGAACATAGTGATCGCCCAACTACAAGCGTTGATACGTCAAACCTGGTCTAGTAACTGCTCAAATTCGATTAAACCTCTACGAACGCAAGGCGAAGGCAAAGTGTGAGTACATACGGAAGGGAGTTAAGAAGGGCCGTATGGAAGTTGGCGCAGTTATTGTTTTTACTATTAAATTGATTATCGGGCGTCCACACAATAGTAGGCTGAGATAAGTCAGAGGTTATGGCTTGGGTTTGTTGAGGAAGTCTACTAGGTAGAGGCTATATAAAGAATTGAGCAGTGAACAACCTTGTTTTCTTAACTCTTTAGCGCGGAGTTAAGGAATCTTGTGGGTAAAGTAGAGCAGTTTTGCAAAGTCATGACTAATGGTATTCGAATACGCCGTACTTCCGGTCAATGGAGTTATGTTTAATGGGTGAATCCAGCAACAAGGCATAAATAGATTTGGAAAGGATTTGATAATGTTGGTGGTCTGGTAATTGAACCTTGAAAACCCCCTAAAGCTTATAGAAAGCTATGATTTTATGTTTAAAATCTGTTTACAACTAAAACTGCATCCACATGAAATAACAAACTTCCCCCATCACTTGATATACCCTGCATGTAGTTATTGTTAAAGCTCCGTGTGACTTGCTGAGTACGGTAGTTGTACTCATACTTGCTAAAAACATTAACAGAAGTTAGCCAGCAATGAGGAGGCAGTTGAAGGCGAAGAGGTGGGATTTTACGAGATCGAGATTATGTGGAATTAGGGTCGTCTTCCGCTCAGGCATGCCTGTGGCGTCCTTTTTTCTGTAATGTATCTAAGGGTCATTTGCCCTATTGTAAAACTTGGCTTTTAGCCTTTATATTGTAATAAAGCTCACTTTTATCTTAAGCATGTGTTGGCAATGTTATACACTTGATTGATGTAACTCGCAGCTGAACAGTCCTGGGCAGTTGCGAGGATTTCATAATACTCCCAGAAATGGGGGTGTTACAGCATCTTTCACTGAGTTATGAGTTATGAGATGGGCCACTTCAGTATAGCCTGCAAGGACTGTCACCACTGGAGAATGTTTCAGTTCTGGAACTTGGTTGGACAGTAATAAGTGAGCACTTTGGACCCTGGGTGTTTGGAATGATTGAAAGGGGTCCAAATCTCAAGAAACGTATCATTCACTGTGTTATTTCTAAGGCAAAAACACGCGAAAAGCGCCTTATGTTAGCAAGCTTCACCTCGTTTATAGGGGGTGTTTGGTTGCCAGCCACAGTTTACCACGCCTAAGGTTAGGTAAGTTTGACCAACTTTGAGAGCTGTTTGGTTGCAGCCACAGTTGTGGCAAGATCCCCTTCCAGCAAACTAGGTCCCACGCGTCAATGACTCAAAAAAGTGTGGCAAGATTCCCTTAGACTTGCTAAGGTGTGGCAAAGAATTTGAGCATCTCAACTTAGGTAAGTGTGGCAATTTTTGTTGGCAAAGTGTGGCTAGCAACCAAACAACCCCATAGTCTATCTCATGAGGAAGTACGTGCATGTTGATGTACAATTTGACTATGAGTGATCATCCACTAGGTCGAATGGGCATTCTTATTCTAGTTCAGTTCAAGTCATGCCATCAGGTAATCTTTCTGATTTTTGGATTTTTGATACATTTTTCAGCATAGCCTCATTACAGCTTTAGTTTCTGCAGTTCTTTCCTTGTTACATATCTTGTAGAAAACTAGAAATGGCTCATTTTGGCTCTAATGTATAATGTTTTTCCTGTAAACCCAGTCTTGCTTGTTATCTATTATATGTAACATATTTTGTTGTTGCATTGTCAAAGATTTTTAAAAAGATTACTCTGTTAAGTCTTGATTCCTCACCTGTCGCGTGTGCAAAGCCAATGTTGAAACCTTGTCTATCATGCTGTAAAGAAACAAGGTTAATATACATTAAAAATAGGTGCAACAAAACCCCTACAATGGGCTTCTTCAGCTCCTGCTCAAGGTGACATGATGTCAGCGGTCGATATAGGTTGTTGCTGAACTGTGCTATCCATTTAATCAACAATGCTTACTTGCATACCCATATAATAGAGAGGTACACATTAGTTGCTTTGTTATCATATTTCCAAATTCTGTGCGCACATCTTCCTCGATGCTAAGGGCATTACTTTGCAATATAATCTGGTCACCTCTAGGACTCGGCTTACTATTGTGGTATGCAATTGGATATTTAAGTTTAACATACATGCTTTGAGAGAAAATTCATATAATTTATGCCCTTATAAGCTATAACAAAGCATAGCTTATGCCTTATTGGTTGCTGTACTACATGGTGGACAAATTTTTTGACCTTCCCCATTAAGTTTATATTAAGTACTAACCCTTTGGAGATATGAGAAAGTATCTGAGGTCTTGGAAATTTCAGTGTAATTCTTTCATGGCGCGGTAGCAACTAGCAAGCAGCTATAAAATTCATCAGGCATGCACTGATGCCCGTTTCCTTAGGTAAATCTTGCCCATGACTGGCTTATATTAAAGCAGGCTACTCTAGCTTATGTTTGTTACCTTGATTGAATGCTCAAGTGGTAATGACAGAGTGCTATGAATGGATCGTCCAGATTAGAGATTGTATACTCTTCGATAAAATTTTGTTCACAGAAGAGCTGCAGTAAGGATATGACACACAATCAGGCATTGTTAAAGTTGTGCTGTTAACAATTTCAATTTACCATATGTTAAGATGTCAAAATACCAGTTTCATAGTGTTTGGACTTTTGGAGCTTGTGTTTTGATTTTCCATTTCTTGCTAGCTTCTGATTGCTCACCCAACCTTTCATGGGCATCTGGCAATTTGCTCTGTTTGGGATCACATCATTTTACGACGCAGATTGACAGATAAAACTAGGAAAGTAACACAGACACGGAACTCAATCGAGAAAGTTGTGGATATTGGCACAGATACTCTGCTTTAACTGATTTTATAATAAGATCCAAATTCTGTATTTGGTTGTTTGATGCTTCATTATTTGACCTAAGAGCTAACCTGACTTTTCTGTATACATAGCAGTATGCTATGCACAAAACCAAATTTCCATGATGAAAACTAGGCACCACAGGTCCACGACCTAATACTACGGTTACAAGTTGTAGCAATGCAAATCTGTCACTTTAAGCAATATTCAGCCTAATATATATGTTGTATCTAGTAGCATTCACATTCATACTTTGTAGTTTGTGCATTGTGTGTATGCATGAACTACCTTTTCTCATACTGTTATGAGGTTTTGCATATGGTGTGACATCCTCGTTGGAGGATAAAGTGATGTAGTATTAGTTTTACTGGTATCTAGTCCATATTTGTTCGATTTCATGTCCTGGCAAGATCACATGATTTGCATGGCCGAGGACCAGTACTGGAGCTTCTTAATGGCTTTGTCTAACCAGTGAATGTACTCGTTGGCCAACTTTTATGTCTCTTGGCCCTTTCATTGTTCGTGTTATTGCAGTTTCAGCGGGCATATATCTAGTGAGATCTATTTAATGTTAGGCAAACCATTGTTATTCTTGAGCAGCACATTCATCTTCAACTATTGTTTAGAGGAGAGAGGCTGGGAATTGATCATTTAATGGTTTTATGGGATTTAGGTTCAAGAAGTAATTTGCTTATGTCAACTTTTTGTGAACAATCACCATTCTAAACTAAGTTAAAATGTCCGTACCCTAGAGCTGTTTGATTTAAGGAAAAGGAAAACTTATAAGCTTATGTTCGATTCTAGCCATCTTTCGTGATGGCAAGTTCCTGAAGCACTGATTCTGCAAGACATTGGTGGCAGACAAAACAGGTCCTATTACAGCCTGCTGTCAACTATGCTGCACTGTTTCACATTTTAACAGTGTACCTGGAATATAGCAGCTCCTAGAATGAACTATTCCGTGCCAGTTCTAGGCATCTGGCGTTGCTTCACTAGTTTGACAACTATTTGCTTCATGTTTCTTTTAGAAAGACCACTTTACTATTTTAAACTCGATACCAAATGATAAACTGATATAGTTCAAGCTACAAGTTTTGTTCTGCATATATGTCAGGTTTGATGTGTTACCTTTCTTATTTACCCCTGCCTAATGATTTTTATGCATCTTGCAGATTTGCTTCTGATCCTATTTCTTGAGGACCACCTGGTTTGTAAATGTCAGCTGCATGTACTATGCACAAAGTTTGAGACTTTGAGTTGACCTATTCACAGAATCACGAATACCTGCATTTGCCCATGCATTAGAACACAAGCTGCAGAACTGAATGGGCTCCCTTTTCTGAAAATCCTCCCCCTTTCTGTTAGTGCTACGTCTCTTCAACTGAAATTAAATGCTATAGTTGAGATTTATTAGGCACATGCCTATGCACATCACATCAACATCGTTTGGTCTATTCATCAGACAAATTTTGGATCGAAATTCCCTTGAGATACTGTAAAGTTGAATGGAAGTTTTGTAGATTCCCATTTAAAGTTTACAATTTTATGCCCGGTTTGGTTAATCTTGGGAAAATGGGTATTCACTGTGCCACTTTATACCTTGGCATTCCTTACCAGAGTGGCTCCATGACAAATTGATAATTACTCTTATAATGGCATGCCTGCATCACTGCCTAATCTTAGTTATCCAAGCAGCGAATATAATAAAATCTAAGAGTAGCATTTGTGCTGTTATTCCATTCCGGCTTACATTTTACAGTTCTTTATAACATAACATATTCCATGGGCGGATCATATCAAATTATGGGTCCGGTTTGGCCTGCCAAATGGATGTTCCTTCCTAGAAATACAGCCTCACTATTCACAAAAAATACATTTCGGGTCTGATTCTTTTTTCTTTGTCTTATGTCTTTTGGACTATTTGTAAGAGAGAGTATGGAACTGAAACTTACGTGCGGTTTTAACCAATATAAATGAAGTTGTTTCAATGTGTACTATAATTAGCTTGTAGATACCGTTTTGAAAAGATACTTCGTTTAAAAGGTAGTTGCTAAAAAAAATCAAAAGGCAGTTTTTAGAAGATGAAAAGAAGAGACCTCTTTTGCATCTTGCAATATTATATTAAGGTTGGACTTGGTTTAGTTTGACAAAAAACCAAGTAAGCACTAAGGAATCTTTTGAATGCTTGTTTTGGTGGTTGTATTTGTTGACAATACATTATCTCCTTTTTTCTGTGAGGACGGCTAAATTCTGTTCCCTCTGATCTATTCTTCGTTGCTAAACTAGTTGGGTGTTGTGGTGAGAATCTTATGGTAGCCATCGTCTTGGAATATGGTTTCTTTTTTATCCGAATCAAGAAATGAATTAAATCAAAGGTGCAACCTGCTCCGTAAAATATGCAACCGGAGACATGGTTGATCAAAAGTTCAAATCATTGACCTTTCTGCGGCCGTTGCTTTGCTCTACAAGGTTGGAAGTGAGAATTTCGTAATGGCCTTGAATCAGTAGCGGTTATATTTTTCTTCTCAAGTGGATCAAAAATATGTGATCCGTGGAAACAAGCATTTGCATTATCCATTTTTTTGGGCCATTGACATTGAGCGAGAAATTCCGATTGGTGTATCTGGTACCATGATTTCAAATGCGCGAATTCAATCTAAATTCGAATGTATTTTAAAAAATATCAGTTTTAGAGTATATACCTATTTATAACAACTCAAATTAATCATATACTTTTGAAAAAATATATTCAATTTCAAAATTTCGAACGAATTTAGATCATATACTTTGCTAATATATATATATATTACAATCAAACTATCATAAAAAAGACAACTACAATTCGAATTTCAATTCAAACTTGTTTGAACTAACTAAACTAGTTAAACTTGACATCTAAAAAATTTTAAAAATTTTCGTATATGATACATAAGAAAAATAACTATTTTAGATTGTGGTACCAAGATACTATAGGGTGTGTGTGTATATATATCAATCTAGCCTCTATCTTTGTGATGTCTCGGTTGGACGGGAGAATCATTCGCCAAAATAGAGCCTATTTCATCTCCTTCGTATAGCTCACTGCATGATTCGCCTATATTCTTTTCTCTCTAAAAAATGTGAAAAACAGATACTCTACTGAACACCCATTCTTCCCACAAGATCTATAAAAATATACCGAATCTCTAAAGAATTGAACTGGTGACCTTCGCATAGTACTGGAATTTTTTTTTCTACACCGTACTGCTCCATAATTCGCTGAAGCCCCCGGCCTCCGACACATGAACAAAGACTGGTGCTCATTTGGGCTTTTTTTGAGTGGCCTATGACTGAAAAGCACTGCAACTGGCTCAAAAATACTGTAGTTGACAGAGACTTATTTAGCATAATTAAATTTTAAAAAATTAAAAAATTAAAAAATATGTTAGCCCATTATGTATAATACAAACAAATACGGAAAAAAAGAACCGGCAAAAAAACTCAATAAAAGTTAAAAGTTCAGAAAAAGATGAAATTTATGAATAATAAAAAATAAATCGGAAGTCAGAAGCTGAAGCCCAAATAAGCACACAGTTCTAACTCAGCTTTGACCAAGTCCGGTAGAAAGAAGACAGAGCTCAGGGGGGAGAGAGAGAGAACGAAGTGAGGGGAAAAAAGTAGGAATTCACGGAGTAAATGATGTTTGGTGGCTTTCGCAGCTAAAGGATTCATCAATTTGATGAAGTGGGGGAGTTGACCAGTGAGGACAAGGCCAGCTTCACAGCCCGCTCATTTCTTCTAAAAATAGCATATGACTAGAATTATATTATAACTGACTAAAATTATACTGTAGCTAATGGTGGCTTATATAATGTAATTAAATTTAAAAAAATAAAAATAAAAAACAGGTTAGCCAATCACAGACAATGCAAATGAATAAAAAAAATAACCAGCAAAAAAACTTAAAAAAGCCTAGAAAGTCAGGAAACGACGAAATTTAGGAATAATAAAAAATAAGTTAGAAGCCAAAAACTCAAGCTAAAATAAGTAAGGCCTCAAACGGCTTAAGTTTTTTTTTGTCTTTTGGCTTATGTAAGACAGATGTCGTTTAGAATATATTAGTTTTTAATTTTAGTTTATTTGATTTTTGGCTTTTCTTTTTTTATTTCTTTCTATTGTCCGTGATAATATAATTATTTTTCTTTTTTAATTTTTTAATTAAATAACTTAGAAAAAGTTAATATCTATAGTTTTAATTAAAAGCTAACAACTAAGGACAAGTTCTTTTGGGCTTTTGAAATCGGCTTTTAACTTCTGTTACAGTACCTAACTTTTAAACGGAGTATTTTCTCAAGACGAGGTCTACAAGTTAAACGATCTACATGTTAAAAGCCCAACATCTATACCAGCCAAAATCGCAAAGTGAGTATCTGTCTCTCCGTAATCTGTACGGTAAACAACCAAAATTTAAAAATTTCAACCAAAAGCCATAAACCGCAGCTGAAAAGAACATACCCTAAAACCATTAGTTAGAAATTTAAGCTCTTCAAAAGCGGACCCTAAATGCATCTTCTCTTCACCGCAGCACACTTTTCTATTCTTTAGCTAGTTTTATGCTTTAGGCCCTACCTAGGCAGAGGATTAAGCACTAGCTAGTGAGCAACTTGGTCTCAACTCAACTCGCAGCAGCGGCAGAGACAGCAAAATTAGGGAGCCCAGACAAACTCAGTTTGACCTTCGTTGCGCCCAGCCACGGTGCGCTCCTACGCAGCCTGTGCCCTGTCCGACGGCGGCGGACCTCCACGGCTCGTCGCTGGCGAGTCCGCGCCCCATCGCCCGAAGGTGGCTCCGCGCCTGACTCCCAGCATGTGTGCTCCCTACCTACAGTGATCCATAACTTCTCAGGGGGGATTGGAAGAGATAAGACAGTGAGAGTGTGAGAGAGAGCCCTTGTCAAGAACAAATTTTCCCTTTGAGGGAAGAATCTTTTAGTGTTTGGTGCATGACAAGGCACTGATGTTGACCTATGAAAACTGGGATAATCCCAAACGAACCCATTTCCAACCAATCCAAAATTCTATATTTTCCCATGCAAGTGGGTTGTCACGTTTTGAGTGGTAGTGGTAGTATATCGTGTTTGGTGGTGCTTTGGTTAGGAATGCTCATGAGCAAACTATAATCGATTGTGATAAGTAGAGAGATTATTATAGAGCAAGAGCATATAGTTGACAAATCAACTCCTCCCTCGTCTCTTCCTTGTCCCTGTGCTCTGAACACAGAGATGGGAGGAAGAGCTGGAGATGGAAGCGTAGAACAACTTCTCAAGCTCTTTTTTAAAAATAAAAAAAATAAAAGCGTGTGTTCGTTTCTCTCTCTATTCAATGCTCCTTCTGTTGAGTACTTGCCGTCTCAGAGGCGAGGGCCAGAGTGCAACCAATGAGAGATGAAAGGTGGTTACAAGGAGTGGAGTAGGAGACAGAAAGCCTGACAGGAAAGGCCTACCACATCTCTCTCTTCCATCTCTCTATCTAGCCGCCTGTGAAGAAAAGAAGACAGGCGCTCGTAGGACGTGTCCAAGAGGACAAGAGATCTTCTTTGCAGTACAGTGGATGAAACCCCAAGGCGGATTCAATATGCCAGTGTGTGAGAACTGAGAAACAAGAGGCGGAGTGGCGATCCCATCACGCATCTCTCTTGTTGCATGCTTGCTTAGGATGGTATATATCTTCTTTGTTTCTCTATGCCCTCGTCTCGTAGATTCCGTTCTAAACGGAGGTTTTTATTTATGATTTTTAACTTTCAATTTTTATTTTTATTTTTAGTTTTTTATTTCTGCTTTTTTTCATTATCTACGAAGATATAATAATGTTTTTATTTTTTATTAAATAATTTAGAAAAACTAATAATTATTATAGTGTAGTTTTAACTAATAGTTAAAACCTACAGGTTGGAGCGCCCCCTTAGTCTCTTGTAATAAGTCTGTCTATATGTACCACTCACTCTGGTGATCTGGTCTTTTGTT
This sequence comes from Dendrocalamus latiflorus, assembly GCA_017311315.1. NCBI lineage: Eukaryota > Viridiplantae > Streptophyta > Magnoliopsida > Poales > Poaceae > Dendrocalamus > Dendrocalamus latiflorus. The sequence continues at coordinate 54,340,284 of CM029664.1, read as the reverse complement.
GGCAGTAGAGCTGGTGACCATGGTACAAGGCGAGGAGGGTTCTTGGAGGATGGCAAGCGCCCATGAGAGAGTAGTACCTCTCAACCAAGCACTTGCATATGGAGGCCAAGCCCATGCTCCTGCTGCACCACCTGCCAACTTCTTGTACTGCTGCTTTGCCCTCTACTCATTTTTCCAACAAAATTGAGCAGGAGTTTGCTTCTCTTTGAGCTCATCTCCTCTAGCTCAACAACACATGCAAGAAGCAAGAGTAGACCACTACACACAGCTTTTTTCTTGCTACTAGCTACCAGTTTTCAAGTCCTTCAGTGGGCTACTTTAAATTAGTTTTTTGCCTGTTTCACCTCCTTTATCTATCTTTATAACAAACTTATTCCACATATATGCTATGCCCCTTTCATTGGATTACACCTCTGCCCACACACCAATTTGTTAATGTCTAAGGCCTGAATCCTGCGAGTGATTTGGGCACCAAGCTCCATCTTTCGGCCCTCATCCTTATCTGTCCAGCTCGATCTAACCCTCGTGCTTTGGCAGTCTCTGCTTTTTCCATTCTTCAAAAGTTTTTATCTGCTTTGCTTGCCTTGTTGTTGCCCATAGCTATTATAGCTCAAGCACTGGTGATGATGAGCTCTGTGCACAACTGCTTGGGCAGGGACTTCCAACCTGCAGCCGCAGCCGCTGCCTACTTCGGCGAGTTGGAGGAGGCTCTCATCCATGGCGGCGCCAACGCCGGTGTTGATCACCCCGGCATGAACAGAAGTGGTGTGCATACAAAGTGTAAGCTAGCCTGCCTGTCTTCTCTCTCTACATCTCCTCCAAAAAGGTTTGCTTCTTACTTGCCTGCCCACAGCACCACAAAGGCGAGACATGCCTCGCCTTTTGCATTCCTACACACAGTGGCCACATGCGGCTGTGTGCAGCATAAATGGTGAGATGATGCCACAAAGATGGAAACATCAAGCTGTCCTTAACTCACTTCACCTGTTCCCTCACCTACACAATAGTAGGCAGCAGCTTCAGCTTCTTTCTCTCTCTATCCTACTCTCTGCAGCTTCTTGGAGTTGGAGAGACGGAGAGAGAGAGAGGGAGAGGAACAGGAAAGGAATCGATAAGGCCCTTTTTTTTAATTCTCTTTGTATGCATGCAGCGGCAGGATATCTCGCAGCCAGGCCCCCCACGCTGGAGATCTTCCCTTCATGGCCAATGAGGCACCAACAGCAGCTGCACAGTGTAAAGCACTCGCTTCCCATGATCATTCATTCATTCATGCACTCAGCTCCTCTGGCTCTCTCTGCTCGTCGCTGAACCCAAGAAGAAAAGATGTTGATGTTCTTCTTGGCTTGATTCGCACCACCACGAGCAGAGATTCAGAGAAAAGAGACAGAAGAAAAAAAATGATTCCAGCGGCATTAATTTTACCGACCACTCACTATTGCGGTATTGCCTCGCTGGCTTCTTTAATTGCTGAACAGGGGAATTCGCAGTCAGTAGGGAGCACTACTGACTCGAGCTCAGCTCAGAACACAATGCCGCAGATGGAGTTGGTGTCCCCTGCGAGCATCAGGGCCTACTCCGAGCAGCAGCAGCAGCCGCGGCAGGAGGTCATGATGGTGACCACTGATGATTACAACTACAAGCCAGCCCTCGCTGCTGCCGGCCCTCCCCCTGCTGCCGCGCCAAGCTTTCAGCAGCAGCACCAGCACCAGCACGGAGGAGACCATGACAAGGTACCGCCACAGTGCCACCCTTATCTTTTCCTATCATACACGTACCACCCCCACCGCTACTCGTACTAGCCAGGAGTACTGTTCCAGCTCCAAGAGTTAGAACAGGACACATGCACCTCATCAGCTGCTTGTCTTCCGGAATATAATGTTGTCAAATCGCCGGAAAAAAAATTGCTTCTTGACGGTGAAACTGTTAGGAGTTCCTAGTAGTGGTAGTAGCATTGCTCTGTCATGTCACCAGCTCCCAACCAGTGCCCCACAAAGTAGTACTCTATGCTGTTGTCTTAAGGACTACTAGCAAACCAACCAACCAAAGGCATGTGCCCTTTGCATACAAGAACCATGACTGATGATTGTTTGGAAGAAAATGAGCAGTCATAGATTATTGAACTAATGGCATCTGGTCAATGCTGTACCTAGTTAAAGGCACCAAATGATGGTATGGGACACCCTAAATTGCCTTTTGTCTCTCCCTGGGTACATGGATAGCAGGATATGATACTATGATAAATCCCCCTCATCTTCGCTGCTGCAACTTGGCAAAACAGCAGCAACAGTTACAGAGCTGTGAACTATGGCCAATACAGCTGCCTCGCTGAGCTATCGGAGCTATTTACACTTTTGGCCCTGGATATTATTTTCAATTTTGTTCCTCTCTAACGTGAAATTGCACTTTTGGCCCTCTGGATGGCTATGGTAGTAATGGCACGTGAAACGTGTACCTGCCGCACTCCTCTACCATAGCAACAGTCTGGGCCACGATAAGTCGCGCAGGAGTACGGTAGCCACAAACCTACTACGGTATAGCACCATAGCAGGATCTGTCGTACGATAGGACAGCATGCTGCAGGATCTGTCGTACGATAGGACAGCATGCTACAGGATCTGTTGTACGATAGGACAGTATGCTATGTAGGAGCACTACCGTTGGCTTTCATGCGCTTGTCCATGGGCCAGCTAATCCTATCACGGTGTGGTAACACAGCAGGAGTTGCTACGCTCGACACCACGGTAGGATCTGTTGCGGTGGAGGCAACCTGTTGTGGTCAAGTAGTGTGGCGGGTGACATGCGTTGCCTGTTGCTTTCGCGGTGGAGAAATGAGGCCAAAAATGAAATTACGCGTGTCATGAGACTAAAGGCTCGTTCTTTTCGGTTATGATTTATGGTTTTTGAATTATGGCTGTTCGCGAGAAAGAGTATGGAGAGAGGCAGTTATGTGCGATTTTGACCGGTATAACTGAAGTCGGTATAGTGTCTACTACATTCGACCTGTAAAGTTCACCTTAAAAAGACACTTCGTTTAAAATTAGTTCCTGTAGCATAAGTCATAAGTCGGAAGCTAAGAAAAATGACACCTAGATTTAAAGGAAAAAATTGCTACAACGCCAAAACAGTTAAGAGTTCCTGAGCTATCAGAATCTGGGACAGCTACAGCCAAAAGTCACGAGGGAGAAGAAAGATAGTGCTGACTACTGATTACTGGATCAACAATGAACAGGAACTTTGGCTCCAATACACTAGCTTATTCCCTGTAGTTGCTGCTTTCTGTGATGTTGAGATGGGCACTGTGCTGTATATGGAAGAACACTACTGCACCCTGCTCTAATTCCATTTTTTGGTGTACTTTTGCACAGAGGAAGCATGGATCCACAAGAAAAGATGGCAAGTTGGTAGAGGCCAAGGTGGCATACTCCTGTTATCCACTCATTGCTGCTTCTTGGAACTGTATTTGATTTTGTGCCATCACATTCTTACATGATTAAACCGCTCTGGATTCTCAGACCGAACGGCGATTAGCGCAGAACAGAGAGGCTGCAAGGAAGAGCAGGCTGAGAAAGAAGGTGCCGTAAAAGATCCATAAACTTAGCTCTGATTAACTCAGACACTGCTTGATAAGATCGCCTTTGAGTGTCCTTTCACAGGCTTATGTGCAAAACCTTGAGACTAGCAGGGTCAGGCTTCAGCAGATCGAGCAAGAGCTCCAGAGAGCACGGTCACAGGTTACACTTAGATCTCTACTGTCCCTCACCACATCATTCTGAATCCTGATATTACATTACAAGTTATTTTCTCTCCTTTTTCCCTAATGAATTTAGAGTTTAATACTTGGTTCAGGGTCTGTTACTTGGAGGGTGCAGCGCAGCGGGGGACATGAGCTCTGGTAATCAGCACCTGCCATTTAATACTCATGCTGTGAAGCCTCAGACATTTCACCGGCTCAGTAATTTCTCGATTGTAAATTAGTAAATTAACTTGCACCGTTCGTTGCTGCATCGCAGGCGCGGCCATGTTCGACATGGAGTACGCGCGGTGGCTGGACGACGACAGCAAGCGGCTGACGGATCTGCGCGGCGGGCTGCAGGCGCGCCTGCTGGACAGCAACCTGAGCCTCATCGTGGAGGAGTGCATGCTGCACTACGACGAGCTGTTCCAGCTCAAGGCGGCGCTCGCGCGCTCCGACGTCTTCCACCTCCTCACCGGCACGTGGGCCACCCCCGCCGAGCGCTGCTTCTTCTGGATGGGCGGCTTCCGGCCGTCCGAGCTGCTCAAGGTCCCCTTCCCTTCCCTTCCCTTCCCATGCATGAAGAATGGCATCCATCCATCAGCACCTTCCCGTGCGTCCGTCCGTGCACGTACGACTGGTAAAGGCAGCATTCCGTACTGACATCTTTGTCCGGGCTCTGTTTCTTGGCCAGCTACTGATCCAGCAGCTGGATCCACTGACGGAGCAGCAGCTGCTGGGGATCTGCAACCTGCAGCAGTCGTCGGAGCAGGCGGAGGAGGCGCTCGCGCAGGGGCTGCAGCAGCTGCACCAGTCGCTGGCCGACACGGTCGCCGCCGGCACGCTCAACGACGGCCCCGGCGTCCCCAACTACATGGGCCTCATGGGGATCGCGCTGGAGAAGCTCGCCAGCCTCGAAAGCTTCTATCAGCAGGTCAGCATACATCAGTCTCCTCTCCTCTTCTTGCATTTCATCATTCACTGCCTGAAACTGCTGCTCTTCAATCATGCATGATCCACGGGAGTAATCTCTTTTTTTTTATCAAAGAATACATGAACAAAAAACTTAGCTAAAATTTCAACTACGCTGGCCCTTCTGTGTCAGAAAGCAATGCTAGCTGCTGTGTCAGAAAGCAATGCTGGCTGCTGGCCCTACAGGGCCTTGTCCTACTTTCTCCGTGACAGACCAACTTTTGTCAGAAACTATCATTAGCACTTTCAGCATTGCATAATTTGGTCGTTTTTAAACTAGAACAAGCTAATGCTGCTGGTACTGCCAACTATCGTATGTTTTCTAGAGGAGCTGGTGGGGCCCGTGGGGGGCAAATGAGGCAAAGGTTGTTCCTGGTCACACGTGTGTACTACTGGCATATACAGTACTATACATGTAGCCACCTGTCTCTTTCTACATAAAGTCAATGGACGAATACATACGGTTGCCTCTGTGCATAAACTATGTTCTTGGGCCTATACCCCCTGTGCCGGACTGCCGGTCATATCTCCTGTTTATTCTCTCTTCTGTTTGCTGGTACCTCAACTAGGCCCACAAGCATAGCAAAAATACTTGAGGTCTCACTTATGATTGTTCCATGCCTTGCAAAAAGTTGCAAGGGTTTCCAATGCATGGATAGTGGTGAGGAAAAGGACACAACACCACCAAAACTTCAGCTCCACGGACAGGAGCCTTAAAGAAAGGAGCATGCTGTTCCTTCACGAGTGTAGAAAAAAATGTTCTTGCCTTTTCAGGGGTTATCTTCTCTCTCAAGGCGTCAAGGGATAAATAAAAGGAGATTGAGATCTCCATTTTGTTTTTTTTCACCTTTCGGAATCCTGATTCCTTTTGAGATATGTTGATTGTGGTTTGTGGATGTAGATATTGGCAAGGTAGACAGCTAATTAATAATTCTAGGTTCATGATTGGAGCAATTACAGCTAATTAATAATTCTAGGTTCATGATTTGAGCAATCATTCTGCAAAAAGTCTAACTATGGTGAACATACCATGACTGTATTTTAGATATACTTGCATGAGAAAGAAAGCATGCATCATCATTTGTGAATGGTACTACTGCAAGATATAAAAAAAATACTCGAAATAAACATGATCACATAAGATAGCTTTTGTTTTCAGTTGTTCAGGAAGGCTGGTTGTTGCTGATACTACACTCCGTTTTCCCTTTTTCTTTTCGTTTTCATTCTCCTCAAGTGTGCTAAGATAAACAAATGACAGGAACAAGGCAGCGTTGGCTGATACATACAGTCAAGTTGTCAAAAACAATTGCTACACCATGAAAAAGTTCAAAGTTACCAGAAAAGGACGTCACCTTAGAATAAGCCCCTGCAGGAAGCTCTCAACCATTGTCCAAAGTAGAATATAGCATATAAACCAACACAACATTAGAATATGCACTTGCATGATCTTGAAAATGCTCTATCATTAAGCATATATAATGCCGGCATTATATGCCGTGTCAAATTCCTAGCTAAGACAAGATACAAAACTATATAATTTGATATCTCATTTTCTTTGATGTATGCTGTTCCAACTAGTTGTTGACTAACTTGCAAATGTGCAGGCTGACAATCTGAGGCAACAAACGTTGCATCAGATGCGCCGGATTCTAACGACCCGACAGGCGGCTCGGTGCTTCCTCTCCATTGGGGAGTACAACCGCCGCCTCCGAGCTCTCAGCAACCTCTGGGCTTCCCGTCGCGAGTAAGAATCAGAATTGCTCAACTGCAAAAACTTGCACTCTATTCTGAATACTGTTCTAAGTTTTCCAACTATGTCTGAATATTGTACTGCGCTGTCATTTTACTGAATTAAGGGTCTTTATGCATACAAACTGCTCAGGAAAAAAAAACACATGGGAAATCCGTCCAATTAGTCACCGATAAGCGAGACTTTCTATCGGTGGTTCATTGGAGGGGTTTGATATGCGTTACATACAGGATATTTTATACGCGCAATATTCGCGCTTTCGAAAACATGGATATATGAAATGAACATGGCTGACAATGACTTGCACCCTCTCTTTCTGTGGCAACAGGAACTTCATTCGGACCGAGAGTGTGAGCCCCACAGGAACCGAGCTGCAAGCTATGCATCATGAACAGCAACAGAATCAGTTCTCCGGATTTTGAGGCTTCTCCTGAAGGGTGTAAACTTCGGCGTCGGTGAAGTTAGAAAGAGAGGAGGAATTGTAATGTTCTATTATTAAAGTATTGAGAAAGCAACATCACTAGGAAAAAGAAGAGGGGAGAATTGTTGAGGTGCAATGTTGAGTGGCTCTCACTTGTTCCAGTGGCTCTTGAAGTGAGCTCGCACAACAAATTTTGGTGCAGACCAGAGCAAAGCAAAGGCAGGAGATGCGTGGCTGCTCACGGACTCGAGCAGACAAGATCCACTTAGAGAGGCAGACAAAGCATAAAACAAATTCGAATATTTTTGCTAAACAATCTTTTTTCATTAGTAGGTTATTTCCAAGCTTACTTTGAAGAATAGACCTTTAGGGGTAAAACCACAGAACTGGCTAGGCAATGGTTATCAATCAATAAAAACCGATGACAGCAGATAATAAAAAAAAACGAAGGACACAAGCTACAGGTTACCTAAACCTGGTACAAATAGCACTGATAGAAACGGGAGAGACGATCACTTGGGAAGCATAAATATATGAAACCGCTAAATAAATGTGACATCAACAAATCATAACAGCCATATACCCGGAAGGATTCCGGGCAGCACACGAGGCCACGTCGCCCCCAGCGCTCGGCCGGCTGGCGCGTGACGGGGGATCGGGGGAATTCGCGTACAGCCGGCCGAGCCACTTTCCTCATATTTTCTGAAAATTACGTAAATGTCTTTTTTCCTCGCAAATAGGTCCCTGCAAGTTTTTTCTTTAAAATTTTTTTTGGATGGCACCCTGCGGGTTTTCAAAATTACGTATAGGTCCTTATTTACTTACGTACAGGTCCTTACAAGTCCTCAGTTTTTTACGAAAAAACCCTTTGCTTTTTCCGAAATTACACATTTGTCCTTAAATTTTTTTTTTATGAAACTCCCTGCGAATTATCGTCTCTTTTACTTCGGTCCACACGGTAGCTAGCGCGACGTGCGCCGCGCTTATGCAGCTAGTAACAAATATGCCAGGGTAAGTCAGAAGGACAGTAGAAATAATGTCTCAATTACTGGACAAAAGGAACCATGGAAGAAACAGCAACATGAAGATCAATGTTTAGCAATACATGTAGAAACAGCGTAAGGAATCTTACGTTAACCAGTAAAACAACAAAATCGGAAGACGCAAGTTCAAAACTATCGATTGATAAATAAATGAAAGAAAATTAAGGGACTCAGAAACTCATCAAAATCAGCTCTGTTTCCTATGGCATGTACCAAGAATTGTTGTCAGGCATGAGACTTTCCATCAGATGCAGATTATTCCAATCATGTAGCTCTGAATTTGATCACTTTAACTCGAAAACTGCTGATTAAGAAAGGGTAGACAAATGGTAAAAAGGATGAAAAATCACATGAGCACACATAAAGCATCAAATCAGTGCATTTCAGCTTAACCTCAAATCAATGTAGGCAAGTCAGGAGATTGTAAACAAGAAAACTTTGCAAGATTGAAATGGAACATGAAATGTATACACAACGCGCTAGTGCAACACAAGAACGCGATGAATAGCTGAGCATTAACTTTCGAATCAAATGAAGAGAACCTAGCAGAGATATTGAATGCAAGCTACTGAAAATGGGAAACACATCACACTTTGATATAAATGAATCTAGCAGGCTAGCAGAGACCCCTTTTTTCAGAAAGGAAAACCCGACAACACCATTTCTCTGCCAAGCATTCAATGGCAGGGAGGATCACTGAACAGTATGCCTAAAAAAGCTGGCATTGTAAGCCACAGTAGTAGAATTTTCATGTATCCATACAACATACTCTCAAATAGTTAACTTAGAGAATGAAGTGCATTGGACATTTACAAGGAAAACAGTTGATAATACCAAAGCATGAACTCCATCTCAATTATCACAGTTACTGAACAAGAACAAGTCTGTTTGTTGTGAGTTCAATGTCTTTTTCGGGTGTAATCCGAAAGAATCACAGAACTCACATCGGATTCCCCACTTCTTTTTGAGGGAGAAAGCAAGTGTTTAGACCATTCCTCTAGGCTTTTGCGATGAAGATTGTTCATGCTAATAGAAGGTCGCTTCTCACGAATCATTTGCTCAGCAGCTTTCCAATCCTCAGCTAATCCCAGTGCGACAAGAAGTGCACACATCACACAGACGCTTCTGCCGTGACCTGTTACAGATTTAGCAAACTATTTATATGATGAGTTGCAAGAGTTCAATGTACCCGAAAAGAATAATTAGCTCTCCGATGAACAATGATGTGTCTCATAAAGACACAGTACTTATAATATGGATTAGACTGTTTGGACCCCCATCATAGATGAACCAAACCATAAAGCCATTTTATCTTCACTAATGCTCTTTTGCCTGACTGTGTGGTTGAAAATATAAAGAGCAGAGAGATGATATTAGAAACAAAGATAAGAGAAAATCGATACTGTTCTACTTCTGGTCGTTAAAGAGACAAACACAAATATAAGTTGAGCTTTGCTGTCAACCCTTTATCCCACATGATTCTGTCATGCATTTTGTCTACATTCCGTATGGGAAAAATGTGAAAATTGTAATGCAGAATTGGCCCTTGAGAATATTGCACTTTTATTTAGGATAATCGGAAAGGGAGGCCCCTACCTTGGGATTTTCATTAAGTAAACTTTTTTTAAAAAAACAGGGTACACACGGAAACCTGGTACAGCAAAAACTGAAAAAGCAGAAAAAGAGGATAAGAAGGGAGAGGGGGAGAAGAGCACACTGTTGTGAGAGTGGCCCCCACCTTACCCAACCTTGTCTGAGGCGTAGACACGCCCCGCAAGGACCCCATTAGCGCGCCGTTGGATCCAGCGCATAGGGCCCAGTCCATTTCTCTATAGATCAAGGGAACAACTTAGTCCCCTGGATCCAGCGCACAGGGCCCAGCCCGATGCAGGCAGACCGAGGGTGACACATGGTGCCCGGTTGGGGGGATAGACTTGTTTGCCCTTTGTACTGTAGCACCTTTTTATGGGCTTTTGTGTAATCCAACAACCCCTCGTGGGACTATAAAATGTCGTTCCCAGTGTTAAGGGTATTAGTGTATTTTCCTATTGTCCTAGGGTTTAGGGTTGTGTGTCTCATGTACTCTATATATAACCCCTTTGGGTGTGCAATATAACCAACCTTTATGCATTCCTCCTCTCCATCTAACATGGTATCAGAGCTTAGGTTCAAACCAGCCTCCGCTTGTCTTCCGTAGTTACTACCCCCAAGAGGAGTGATCTCCACTCCTGGGAGCGGCCATCTCGTAGTAGCTGTCGTCTTCTAGTAGCAGTCTTCGGGCTGGATCCCTCCAAGCTGGCCGCCGCTAGATCCCGGCGCCACTGCCCCAGGCCTCCACTAGCTTCTCCCTCCTCTTTGGATGCAAGCCCAACTAGCATTGCTGGGGATAGTGTGGTTGAAGGGGAGGGAGAGAGATAAGGAGGTGTGCTTTTGGGGAGGCAGGAAGTGTAGCGTTTGTTTGATCTTGGGAATGGGATGGAGTTAAAGGCGGAGATTTGGGCAGCTGGGCATTTGGTTTGGGTTTCCCTCCGTTGTGCTTCTCTCCATTGGGGGATGTCTACTGCTTGGAGGCATTGTGCTATTGCTGCTAGTTTTTTTAGTCTTCCGTTGCGTCCATCTATGTCCATGGTATCTCTCTTTCAGTTCGTCAAAGCCGCGCAAGTTCACAAAATCCTTGTCAATCGGCTGATTGCTTTGCTAGCCACTGTCCATCCTCTTGGATTGAGTGTGGTTCTCTCCTTCCTTTTCGCATGGCCGCAGTCGCCGATCTTCTCTTTGAGCCGTTACAGATCATAAAAGTCTTTATGATGCCGTCGCCCCAAGTTTCTAAGGCCACCGTGCTTCCCTTCTGCACCGCCGCCATCTCAGGCTTCGATCTGCTACCCCATGCTTCTATTTATCCCTCTTCGGCTTGATTTGACATCTCTCTCTATTTGTATCACCTTTCACATCCTCTTTATCGTGTTACTGCGGTCGACTTCACCCCCGCTTACCTCTACTTTCCTAGCCCCTACAATTTGTGCTTTATGGGCTATTGCATGATTTCGTATGGGAGATCTTTTGGTACCCGACACAATTTTCCAAGAGCCACACGCCATGACGACATCTTCAAGACTCGGACTTCGGATTTTCCCTATTTTAGTGTCAACCCTTTCAAATACAATGCTATTGCATATGACTATTGTCCTAAGGTTTAGAGTTGTCTCATGTACTCTATATATTGCCCCGTTGGGATGTGCAATACAACCAACCTTTATGCATTCCTCCTCTCCATCTAACACACCGAACACCTGTAGGGACACACTTGTGTAATACCAAGAACTATTTCACTTGTTCCCCAAACTGTAAGGCTTCAATGAGCCCTTTTGGGATTTTCAAAGCCCCACCTTTCTATTTTTTGGCCTCATAGCCACAATAGTTGGCACCGTTCATGGGGATCAACATGAAGGTTAGGAGCTCAAAGATGAGTTTGGAGAAGGCCGATGGCTCTGAAGCGAAAGGCTATCTCAGCCCCAAAGAAGAAGACGAAGACTACTCACACCCTCAGCGAAGTGGAAGCAGCCACCGCGGAGAGAGTTCACATGATGCAGTCGAAGCGCACAGCGGGAGACCACTCCGCCCGCGGAGGGTGACTTGTCCACTAATGCAGTAGCCTTGGGCAGCCTCCTACTCGCACGTCGCACCCAAGTATAGGGAGGACCCAAGTGGGAGCTACCTAGCCCCAAACAACACCGCGATTCCCCCTATGGCAATTGTCCTTCCCAACAGCGCTAACGCGGGCGCGAAGAGGGGGGCTACAGTGAATGCAATCGTCCCAACACGCAATGCCGAAGGCAACACCACGGAGACCCCTACGAGATCCTACAACGGGAGTTGGTGGACCTCCGGAAGGCGATGCACGAGATACAAGATATGGCCGTGGTCGTGGCGCCCGGCCTCGGAGCGACTTCATGGAATACTGACGCGACACCTTAGACCTGAATCGAAGGCTCGACAAGGAGGTCGCAGGAGGGTCAACAGAAAATCAAGACGCCCCCATTGCCATTCACAATGCCCCTCCCTTCGTAGGGTGGACCTCGTATCCCCCCTAAGCACGGGGATGCAAGTGAGCCGGTGGCCGGAGGACTTCAAGATGCCCACTGTTGAAGGCCCCATTTGGGGCCTTCTCAATCAGCTTCTGCTTTGAAAAAGCCAAAAGCTCCCCTAAACACTAGCTTCCAAACAGGGCTTTTAGAGAAGTTGCAGCCGGGTTTGTACTGAGAGAAGCTGAAGCCCACAACCACCCTCCCACAGCTTCCGTGGTTTTTATGGGATGGAATTTCATCATTGCCACTAAAATTTGCACGAAATTACCCACCATGTACCACGTATAAAATGCTAGACTACACTCTCCCACACTCACTCCTCTCCCACCCACACCCATACCCAACTGAGGAGGCAATTAGGGCTTCGGCCCTTCGGCGGCAGCACGGACTCCCGCCCTCGCCACCCTGCGCCTCGTCCCGCTGGCACCGTCTACAACCCATCACCGCCCTTTGTTCCGCTCCTCTATCTACTCCAACCTCCACCCAAGCCATCCCGTCGTCCCAGACTGCGTCACCACCCTTGGCTGCACCGCCTTGTCACCTAGCCTCCTCCCCAAGCTCCGCCCCACCTCCTCCCGTCAAAAATTTCAGATATGAAATTTTCTTCTTTTTCATGTGCATAGTGTGACCTTTTGCTTAATCATGTTCATCCAATTCCAGCAAGGTACTATGATTTAGTACACTAGTGATTTGGTAAATTACAGTTAATGCTCATGTGAATTACAACATTCAGATCTGGATTTTGATTACTGCACTAGTGTGACCTTATGCTTAATCACGTTCTTCCAATTGAGTTGTCTAATATTTAGGGCGTGTCTATGATATCAATTGTACAATCTGACATCAGACTATACATGCATGTGCGGTTTTGATTATGTTCTTAGCTTATGCATGCTGGCAAAATGGAAGGAATCGCTTCTGTGTTAGTTCACTTCAGCTCATCGTTGTAAAAATGAGCAATTGCTTGTGATTGTCTTGACTTGTTACTCTTGGTAGTTGCCATCATCTAAGCGGCTTGGAGGAATTGTGCGTAGTGATCTCTTCAAGAAACTTATGAAGAGGCTTGGAGGGCCCACTGTAACATGCGACGTATCGGGATGAGTGCGATACCTCGAGCTCCACACGACGTTTCGTGCACCCTTTGGACCTTTTGCCACGCTTCCCACGCTGATGGTCGAGATCCACCCATGTTGCCCGAAGATTGTGTGCACCAAGTCCACAAGTTGCACCATGCTGGCATCATCAAGATACCCTTATCATTGCCTTTGGGGACCGTGTCGGGTACATTTGGACTAAGCCCACGATGCACCAGCACAGACTACTAGGAGATGGGGAGGCAAGCCAGAGGTGTGGGGAGGGGTCTTAACCATGGAGGGTGTTGTAATCCTCAGCCGAAGGGTGACGGTTAGGACCAAAACCCTTCAACGACGTGTAACAAGCCCTCACCCATGAGAGGCTACCGTCGTGGGAGTGGCCCCCACCATACCCAATCTCGTCTGAGCATAGACTTGCCCCGCAGGGCCCCCACCCGCACGCCATCGGATCCATCCTGCGAGTGCCCAAAGCCGCCCGATCATGCCTGCATTGCCTGGTCCAGTGGACCGAGCCCTCCATAGATCAGGGGAACAGCTCGGTCCCCTGGACCCAGCGCATAGGGCCCGGTCCAACGCACACAGACAGAGGGCAACACGTGGTGTCCAATCGGGGAAATAGACTCGTTTGCCTTTGTATTGTAGCACCTTTTTAGGGGCATTTGTGTAATCCACCAACTCCCTATGGGATAATAAATAGAGCCCCTTGGGCACCAGATGAGGGGGTTGGAACACCTATATGGCCATACTTATGTAATACTAAGAACTATTTCACTCGTTCCTCGAACTGTAAGGCTTCGGCGAGCCCTTTTGGGATTTACGTAGCCCTACCCTTCAATTGTTTGGCCTCATAACCATAACACACACAAAGATGCAAAGAGACAGGGCGCAGACATGCGCTGGGAGAAATATTGCATTGTCTGGTCATTTTGTAGAATTGGGAATATACAATACAATATAAATATTAAGATAGAAGTTAGCTTAACTTTGAATCTTGCACAACCGCAAACTCTCAGCTATTTGGGCTAAACTAGGCTTATCCAATAGCACATATTATTGGCCCTATAAGCTCAACACGCTGGCCCATTAGATACGCACTAAAAGTTGTATGCATGAACAAATCTTATAAACCCTTGCAATTTTATAATGAAGCTTAATCTTAGGAGCTATACCTAAACATTAGTTGGCTACATAGATCAAGGTTAAGGTTAATATTCTAGGTCCAAGACTAAACTTGGCCAAACAAGCTCCTAACATAAAGTATGATACTATACATTTGTCATCATATCTATACGTGAACCTTGAAATCGCGCATATGGCATATCATGACCTGATGGCAATTGTAATGGAGATTGTTATATCTCGTTACATTTAGCCTGTAATCTATTTATCTATGCAAGGCAGCTTAGCTTCATGTTGATAGATATGCAAAGATGAATTAGAAATGCTAAAATAACCACATGACATAGTAGGATGACATGAGAATTGAAAAACATGCACATCAGCACACTTACAATACAGCAGTAAATGTGTCTATCAGCACTATCTAATATAAGCAAGCTTCAAAAATGCATTCACGAACATAAAGGCCACCACCACCACTATTATTTTCAAGAAAAATACACATAAGAAAAAACACAATGCTTTTCCTCATCTAAATGAAATAAACTCAAAATAACAAACTTACCATAGGCACAGTGGACATACACAGGTTTGTTCTGGGACCGTTTTCTCACAGCCCATCGCACAGCTGACTCAATCTGTGATGGTTGAGAAGCCCTTGTGTCCCATGTAGCGACACACAAATATGCATTCTCAGATATAGTTGAGCTTCTTGGCAGCTCGCACGTGCAATCTATGACTGCAGGGTCACCAGGCGGCAGGTGTTCAACTGAAGAAGGCCATCCTCCAACATACACTCCATCTGCTATCTCAGTGTACAAGGGCTCATTCTTCACAAATCTCCGTAACAGCACAAACAAATGGATGAAAAGGAGAAATGGTGAGAACATGATCCACGACCACAGGGGGAAGCTTCCATTAGATGCCTTGCCGAGGAGCAAAGGAAGGTCAACCGACGGATGGGAAGCAATGGAAACAAGCAACGCAATCATAGCGGCGTATATGAGGGGAAAAGAGAGCACTTTCATGCCCAGTCCTTGGAAGAAATACGCCGCAGAGAGCAGGGCAGCCGCCTTCAGTCCAATCAACCGGGATATCCCCCAACCCATCTTTGCAAACCTTCAAATATTGACTGAATCCTGACATCAAGGAGGGATGGAGTACAAGATCAACAAAATTAGAATTGGGAGGAATCATACTCAATTCGAGGTAAGGGAAAATAAGATTCTACCCTTTGCAGTAATTCAACAATAGGAAATATTAGTTCGTTCAGCAGATACAATAAAATTTTCGTTAAACAAATCTAGAAATGTGCAGCACTGCCCACAAAGACGACAGCAACCGAGCCTAATCTTTTCTTGCACTGTTGGACCTAAACCGGGCAGCACGTGTCGAAGCCAACGCACTAGTTACAATGTTTTGCTCGATTTCCCTACGTCGCGGTTAGAGATGTTATCACTTTCATTGTTGCTTAAACATCAGAAATTTGGATTTGAACCCCATTGATTCAAGAAGAACGTATGTCTAGATCCTATGTAACGATCTGACGGGAATATACCTGTGAGAGAGGAACGGTGGAGAACGGATCGGGCGTCTCTCTGATCCCTCTCGCAGATGCGGACGAAATCCGCCGCCGCTGTAAAGGTCGTGACGGCCGACGGGAGCCCGAGTCTTCTCGCCTCCGCCGATGGGAAGGAGGACCAGGAACTTGGGAAATTTGGGGATTTGCTTCTCCCACGAACGGGCAGGCCGCAAAGACGTGTGGGACCCGAGGGCAGGCCTACAAAGTGAACGAGCAAACCCCCAATTGGGCCTGGATTAGTGGACTGCACTAATGTTGGCTAAGCCCGGCCTGTATTTGGTGAAGCTGGGTCTGGCCGCCTTGTTTGTTATGCTCGCTTCCTTTTTCCTCAATTCTCACCGATCTCGCTTTGAGGTATGTTCCTAATGGCTACGGTTGATATTTTTTTTAACTATAATAGATAGTTTTTAGTTAAAAATAAATAGTAGTGGCTAAAAAATTACTTTTAGAAGCAGAAGCGATCGGTGAGAAAAGCGAAGAAAAATATGTGCACAAGACGAGAACGAGGGAAGTGGGTTTATGATACACCCGTGACTCACTGTCTTATTTTCAGAGAAAAACGGAAGTAAAAAAGTGAAAAGGCCGCTTCAAAAAATTAGATACTTACATTGACTTTCTGACTTCTGCAGAAATTAAAAGACATAAACCAATATAAATAGATCGTTCTTCAACTGAAAATCTCATCAGAATTTTGCATCCATGGTTTTCTGCAGAGGCTGCGTGTCATGTCGTGCTCATTATTTACAAGATAACAGCTTCATGTTCCATGCCTAAGTGTAGAAAAGGCAAAGGGCTCCTTTCTACATGTGTCCCATTGGAATCGCTTAGAAATTTCGAACAAAATCCTACCGTGATGCATTCGTGTGGCAGTGTCATTGTGCAGAAACACGTGTGTTGTCTCCATTTAACTCCAGACGCGAAAAGGCAGATACACTCGACATGCACACATCTGAATCAAAGCTCGAACAACACGACATATTTAGGGCATCTCCAATGGTTATAACTAGCAACTAACTATAAGACTTCCACATCATCTATATAGTACACACTAAAGTTAGCATTCTAAGAGCAGGTACAATAAGGCTTAGTCAGCAGGCTATAGCAAATATAATATCAATCAAATCTTACGTGGCAGAGAGAGAAAGGAAGAGAGAGAAGGAAGCTGGCTACTAAATTACAGTTAGCTATAGCACGTAAAAATATGCATTTCACTCTCTTACACGTGGGGTCAAATAGTTATTGTAATAGCTACCTTATTGTATGAACTATTTTTTTGAAAGCTATTGATGAAATGGACAAGTATTATAGCCACTAGTTGGCTATACTATTGTACTTGCTCTAAAGAACTATCTATAAGGATAGCTATTTGATGCTTACATGCACACACAGAATTTATGGAGGCTGCCTCGTTTGGCGCTATAGACTATCTCTAGAGCTGTAGAGAGCTGCGTTCTCTTTCTTCATTTAATATCTTCCACGTAGGACAGTTGATGACATGGACTCTCTTGTAGATAGCTGCTATAGACCCATTGAAGATGCTCTTAGGCCTTGTCCTTTTCAATTTTTACATGCTATTTTTCAGCTTTTCTACCATAACTAGTTTTTAAATAGAATATCTTTTAAAGATAGAATCTACTAGTTAATTGTAGTACATACTGTACCAACTTCATTTATATCGACAAAAACCGCGAGTGAGTTTCTGTTACTCTGTAATCTCTTACACGAACAACCTAAAAACCACAAACCACAGTCAAAAACTAGAAGTCGTAGCCAAAAAGAACAGATCCATAATATGGCACATGTTGAATGCACCTACACAAAACACAAAGTTGGCATCGCTCCTGTCTGATGGGCTTACTGTTTGTACAACCCATTACATGTAGACAGTAACAACCCAACACAAGTTTACCTGCTTGCCCTGACAAAAAAAATACTGACATGTGGGCCCTTACAGGTCTATAAGTATCGCACCACATATTAGGATATTACTGCCACCACTATTACCACTACTGTTGTGGCTACAGACCAAACAGAGAGAGATATGGTAGTGGAGAGTGATGAAGATAAGTGTAATGGCCTGGGGCTTCCCCATGGCTTCTCATCATATATATACATACATGAGGAGTGCTTTTACGGCTTTACCCTTACATCCGGCTATCCCCCCTGGGGGCAGTTATGTCATTACACATGGCCTATTGTGGACCTTAAACCTTCCTACCAGGCCTGCTGGGTTTAGGTGGGGGCCACCCCTACGACAGGAGCCTCTCATGGTAAAGGGCTTCACAAGGCCGAAGCCATGTAGCCGAGACCTTTGGCCCCCTCCGTCCTGCGGCCTGTGAATCTGTTCAGACGTGACCCGGGGCTGCGCTGCGGCCGAAGCAGCTGCGTGCTCTTCTGGTCGTCCACGCTGTGAAGCGTGCTCAGCGCGGTGCAGGCCTTGAGGCGTCGTGACCGTCCACGTGACGGCGGACTCCCGGCATCTGGACTTCCAAGGCGCGCGTATTCTGCACTCGCTGTGGCCCTGCCAACTGGCTGGATGCTCTTTTAATGATGGTTGGCTTGCCAGGGGGCAGGCTGTCGCATCGTGCAGCGTGCCTTCTCGTAAGTGGAGCGCGCGACGGTTTCCGGATAGCATGCGGTGGAGTGCGGACGATTGCTCTTGCACGCCTCTGGTCACTGCACCGTCCGACGCCTTGCGCTTGTGCTTCCGTCGGTTGGCATGCCTCCCTGCTGGCGACTCTTCGCCTAGCGAGGCTGAGTATAAATATGCTGGCGCCAGGGGCTGCTTCCTAGACGTCCTTGCTGCACATCCCGTACCTGTTCATGGTTAACTTCTCATATGTAGGAAAAGTTTTGTGCACCTGTGCTTGATGACCGCTACGACCGGCGTCAATGCCCGCGAGCGCCGGCGAACCAAATACCGTCCCGTTTGTGGGCATGCTTCACCGCTTGACGCGGAGATGGCAAGGCCTGACTTGCTCTTGTAGACAGATATGGAGTCATCCGTACGCTCTGCTCGCGCGAACGAGCATACGCTGGTGTGGCGACTCATATCTGCCTACGAGATCATGTATGCTCTTGCCGCAACATTGAGCTTTGCCTGTCCGAATTGTGGTGGTCGTATGTGCTGTTTTCCGTTCTCGGCTGGCGCCGAAGTCGAGGTAAACGCTCGCGCTCCGTCCTCTACCCCTCAAACGGGTGGCAGCGAAGCTGGCGCCTAGTCGAAGTAGACGCGCGCGCTCCGTCCCCTACCCTTCGAACGGGTGGCAGCGAAGCTGGCGTCCAGTCGAAGTAGGCGCGCGCGCTCCGTCCCCTACCCTTCGAACGGGTAGCAGCGGAGCTGGCGCCTAAGCTGAAGTAGGCGCGCGCGCTCCGCTCCCTACCCTTCGAACGGGTGGCGGCGAAGCTGGCGCCTAGTCAAAGTAGGCGCGCGCGCTCCGTCCCCTACCCTTCGAACGGGTGGCAGCGGAGCAGGCGCCTAGTGGAAGTAGGCGCGCGCGCTCCGTCCCCTACCCTTCGAACGGGTGGCGGCGAAGCTGGCGCGTAAGTTGAAGTAGACGCGCGCGCTCCGTCCCCAATCCTTCGAACGGGTGGCAGCGGAGCTGGCGCCTAGTTGAAGTAGGCGCGCGCGCTCCGTCCCCTACCCTTCAAACGGGTGGCGGCGAAGCTGGCGCCTAAGTTGAAGTAGACGCGCGCGCTCCGTCCCCTATCCTTCGAACGGGTGGCAGCGGAGCTGGCGCCTAAGTTGAAGTAGGCGCGCGCGCTCCGTTCCCTACCCTTCGAACGGGTGGCGGCGAAGCTGGCGCCTAGTCGAAGTAGGCGCGCGCGCTCCGTCCCCTACCCTTCGAACGGGTGGCGGCGAAGCTGGCGCGTAAGTTGAAGTAGACGCGCGCGCTCCGTCCCCTATCCTTCGAACGGGTGGCAGCGGAGCTGGCGCCTAAGTTGAAGTAGGCGCGCGCGCTCCGTTCCCTACCCTTCGAACGGGCGGCGGCGAAGCTGGCGCCTAGTCGAAGTAGGCGCGCGCGCTCCGTCCCCTACCCTTCGAACAGGTGGCGGCGGAGCTGGCGCCTAAGTTGAAGTAGGCGCGCGCGCTCCGTTCCCTACCCTTCGAACGGGTGGCGGCGAAGCTGGCGCGTAAGTTGAAGTAGACGCGCGCGCTCCGTCCCCTATCCTTCGAACGGGTGGCAGCGGAGCTGGCGCCTAAGTTGCAGTAGACGCGCGCGCTCCGTCCCCTATCCTTCGAACGGGTGGTAGCGAAGCTGGTGCCTAGTTGAAGTAGGCGCGCGCGCTCCGTCCCCTATCCTTCGAACGGGTGGCAGTGAAGCTGGCGCCTATGTTGAAGCAGACGCGCGCGCTCCGTCCCCTATCCTTCGAACGGGTGGCAGCGGAGCTGGCGCCTAAGTTGAAGTAGACGCGCGCGCTCCGCCCCCTATCCTTCGAACGGGTGGCAGCGAAGCTGGCGCCTAGTTGAAGTAGGCGCGAGCGCTCCGTCCCCTATCCTTTGAACGGGTGGCAGCGGAGCTGGCGCCTAAGTGGAAGTAGGCGCGCGCTCCGTTCCCTACCCTTCGAACGGGTGGCGGCGAAGCTGGCGCCTAGTCGAAGTAGGCGCGCACGCTCCGTCCCCTACCCTTCGAACGGGTGGCGGGGGATCTGGCGCCTAAGTTGAAGTAGGCGCGCGCGCTCCGTTCCCTACCCTTCGAACGGGTGGCAGCGGAGCTGGCGCCAAAGTGGAAGTAGACGCGCGCGCTCCGTCCCCTTCCCTTCGAACGGGTGGCGGCGAAGCTGGCGCCTAAGTTGAAGTAGACGCGCGCGCTCCGTCCCCTATCATTCGAACGGGTGGCAGCGGAGCTTGCGCCTAGTTGAAGTAGGCGCGCGCGCTCCGTCCCCTACCCTTCGAACGGGTGGCGGCGAAGCTGGCGCGTAAGTTGAAGTAGACGCGCGCGCTCCGTCCCCAATCCTTCGAACGGGTGGCAGCGGAGCTGGCGCCTAGTTGAAGTAGGCGCGCGCGCTCCGTCCCCTACCCTTCGAACGGGTGGCGGCGAAGCTGGCGCCTAAGTTGAAGTAGACGCGCGCGCTCCGTCCCCTATCCTTCGAACGGGTGGCAGCGGAGCTGGCGCCTAAGTTGAAGTAGGCGCGCGCTCCGTTCCCTACCCTTCGAACGGGTGGCGGCGAAGCTGGCGCCTAGTCGAAGTAGGCGCGCGCGCTTTGTCCCCTACCCTTCGAACGGGTGGCGGCGAAGCTGGCGCGTAAGTTGAAGTAGACGCGCGCGCACCGTCCCCGATCCTTCGAACGGGTGGCAGCGGAGCTGGGGCCTAAGTGGAAGTAGGCGCGCGCGCTCCGTTCCCTACCCTTCGAACGGGCGGCTGCGAAGCTGGCGCCTAGTCGAAGTAGGCGCGCGCGCTCCGTCCCCTACCCTTCGAACGGGTGGCGGCGGAGCTGGCGCCTAAGTTGAAGTAGGCGCGCGCGCTCCGTTCCCTACCCTTCGAACGGGTGGCGGCGAAGCTGGCGCGTAAGTTGAAGTAGACGCGCGCGCTCCGTCCCCTATCCTTCGAACGGGTGGCAGCGGAGCTGGCGCCTAAGTTGAAGTAGACGCGCGCGCTCCGTCCCCTATCCTTCGAACGGGTGGCAGCGAAGCTGGTGCCTAGTTGAAGTAGGCGCGCGCGCTCCGTCCCCTATCCTTCGAACGGGTGGCAGCGAAGCTGGCGCCTATGTTGAAGTAGACGCGCGCGCTCCGTCCCCTATCCTTCGAAGGGTGGCAGCGGAGCTGGCGCCTAAGTTGAAGTAGACGCGCGCGCTCCGCCCCCTATCCTTCGAAGGGTGGCAGCGGAGCTGGCGCCTAAGTTGAAGTAGGCGCGCGCGCTCCGTTCCCTACCCTTCGAACGGGTGGCAGCGGAGCTGGCGCCTAAGTGGAAGTAGACGCGCGCGCTCCGTCCCCTACCCTTCGAACGGGTGGCTGCGAAGCTGGCGCCTAGTCGTAGTAGGCGCGCGCGCTCCGTCCCCTACCCTTCGAACGGGTGGTGGCGAAGCTGGCGCCTAGTCGAAGTAGACGCGCGCGCTCCGTCCCCTTCCCGTCGAACGGGTGGCGGCGAAGCTGGCACCTAGTCGAAGTAGGCGCGCGCGCTCCGTCCCGTACCCTTCGAACGGGTGGCATAAGCCCCGCGAACCCCCGCCGCTGGGTGGTGACTTGGGGCCTTGCGATGCGGTCTTGCGCTGCAAAGACTCCTGGAATCGCGCCGCCCCCTGATCTGCCAGGGTTAGGTTTCCGTACTCTGCGACCTGGCGCGTCCGGGGCACGCGGCGGGCTATGACTGGTGGGTGGTAGGATGTGGACGGTTGCGTGTTTGCGGCCGCTCGCCTCTTCCCTAGGCAAGGGGGACACGGGGCGGGCCGTGGATGGCGCGTGTCGAAGCTGTTGTGACGTCCCCTGGCGCCTGTGAGCCGCGTCCTTCCAGCGGTGGTGGGGGGTTGCGCTAGATGGGCGCCTGTACGACTGCGGTTGCGCCTCGTACACGGGCCTTCGCGGCCCTTCGCTTTTAATCACGGGGAATCGTGCGGGGCGGGCCTTTACACCGCTGCGGCTGCATCCGGCACACGGACCGTTGCGACGCTTCGGTAGCGGCGGCGTGGGCGAGGTGGCTTGAAATAGCCCCCCGTAACAGCGTCCCCGCACCTTTACGCCCTCTTTCTTGTCTGTTCTGCCTTCCACACCTTCGCGCTGCGCTCACCGCCGCAACCTTTCCGTGGAAAGCGATGGCTTCCAGTGGCGAGCACGGCCAGATGGTTGGTGGCTCTGACGTTCGCCGGCGACCCGCGCAGCTAAAGGTGAAATACGTGCTCGAAGAGTGCGACCCGGCAGCGGCTGACAAGGAGCGGCTGGCGGTGGAGGAGGGAGGCACGTTCTCCGGCGAGCTGGGCCCCTCACTCATGACTGAGAAGACGATCCAGGGGCTTCTTCGCGCGGGGAAGTTGTCCGAGCGCCAGGATGTACGACTGCCTGCCGCCGACGAGACGGAACCGCATCCCGAGAGATCGGAGGCGGTCGTGTTCGTCGCCTTTTTTGACGCGGGGCTCCGCATCCCAGCGACGGCTGTTGTGGGCGACGTGCTGCGGACCTTCGGGCTGGAGCTGGCGCAGCTGACCCCGAACGCCGTGGCCCGGCTCGCCGTGTATAGCTGGGCCTTGCGCTCGGGAGCATGTTGGCCCAGCGCCTCGCTGTTTGCCTACCTGCACGAGGCACGGCACCAGCCCAAGGACCGGAAGAACGGGACGGTGTCGAGCTTCGGCAGCGTCACCTTTATTCTTCGCCCATCGTGCAAGAGGCTCTTCCCCGCGAACTTAACTCGCGGGAAGTGGGAGTCTTACTGGATGAAGCGGTGGTTCTACCACCGCGTGGAGAGCGGGAGCGGCCTTGAGTGCACAGGCCGACCCATCGCGTTCAAGCCCTCGCCCGGCCGAACGCTCGACGATGAGGACAAGCAGAGGGTCCGACGGCTCGTAGGCTTGGCCGCCCGCTTCAACATGCGCGACCTCGCCGAAGAGTTCGTGATGTACGGCGTGGCACCGCTTGCCCGCGACTGGTGTCTCGCCGCTGAGAGGCGTCGAGATGACAATGTCTTGCCCTCGGTCTGCTTGCTGCCGGCGCCCGGCGATCTTCGTAAGCCTCGCTCATGTCTGTACTTTGCCAACGTCGAATGCGTTGTATGCTGATGATCTTCTCCTTTGTTTCAGGGATTCCCTTGGAGGAGGCGGAGCAAGCCGCGCGCGTGTTCCTGGGGCCGTACAGCGGCAGGGAGCATAAGCAGCGTGCGGCGGCTGTTGCCGAGGCGGGTCTGGGGCGGATCAACCGCGTGTGCGAGGCTCTGGGCCTTGCTGCGCCGGACCGTGTCGCTCCGGACGACGGTGCAGCGAAGGAGAAGAAGAGGAAGAAGGTCTCGTCTCGGAAGAGGGGGCGCGGCGGGGCGCCTGCCGCTAGCGTTTCCGAGGGCACGGCGGACGTGGAGACGGACTCGACGAGGTATGCTGACTCCGGTGTGGGCGGCGCAGATGTCGAAGGCGAGGTCTCTTCGGCGAGCGCCCCGGACGGCGGGTCTGCCGCGAGCGGCCGAAGGGTAGGGGAAGCCTCACCGGCCGCCGAAGTCACGGAGGCGGAACCCGCGCAGACCAGCGATGCCGGGGTGGAGCTTGCGGCCATAGCCGCTGTGGCGCCAGTGGCGCCTCCCGCGGGGGCGCACGAAGCTGCGCTGCCATTACCGACGGTGACAGAAACCGAGGTGCCCCCTGCGGCTCCCGCCACCCTGGAACTTTCGCCCCCGGGCGTGGCAGCGACGGGGGCTTCGCTAACCGCGGCTGCGGGGGCAGTGCCATTGCTGGCTGCCCCGGCTAAACGGCCGTGCGTGCGGCCGGAGCTCCACCGGACGCCGCGGGGATTTGTCGTGGCCACGGGCATCAGAAGCCTGTGGGACGCCAGCGCAAGCGCCGGAGGCCCTGCGGCATATGCCCCTTCTGCCCCCCTGACGACGCCGTCCACCGCGCGGGGACAGCCGCCGACCTCCCCGAACGCGGAGGCTTCCGCCCGCGGCGGAACCATTTCTTCGGCTACCGAAGGTAAGGTGGCCGAGCTTACTCTGGTGTGTGCTTTTGTGTCTTGGAGTGGTCACCCGCCTCTTTATTTACAGCGTTGCTCATCCCGGAGGGGGAGCATCCGGCGGAGCCCGGGGCCTCCGAGCCCGTGAACCCTGCGGACTTCGTGCCGCCTCCGGAGACGCTGAGGGCGTGGCGCGGGATTGTGAATGACACGGCCACGAGCGTCGACCCGCAAGTGCTGCAGGCCTATGGTGCGGGGCGCCTCGAGGACGCTTTCGAGGTGTCTGGGGTGAGGGTAAGTACTCATGCGACCGCGCCCGAGTTTAGCTGAGTTTGCTAAGCCTTTTCCCTTGTACAGACACTCGTGCTAGGGCAGGCCCTGCAAGCGGCCTATGCTCGTAGCCAAAAAGCGCTCGAGGATAGGCTGCGGGCCGCCGAGGGGGAGCTGCGCGAAGCCTCTGGCGCCCGCTCTGCCCAGGACGCCCGTATCCGCCAGCTGGAGGCGGAATGCGCCGAAGCGAGGGCGCACACCGAGGGGCTTGTTGCGTCGGCGCAGGAATCAGCCGCCGCGGCTGCTGATGAGAAGTTCGCGGCGGAGCGGGACGGGCTCCTGGAGCAGGTCGCCGCGCTAGAGAAGGAGAAAGGCGAACTTGCCTTGACTCTAGCAGAGCGCAACCGGACGCTGGGCGACGCCTCGATTTTTGGGCGAGCCGGCGCTCTTCGAGCGAGGCCCCAACTTTAGCGTGTGTTAAGGACGAACCCGCGGGGTAGCGGCTTAGAGTGGCCGGGGTGTTGGCGGACCTTTGTACATGTGACTCTTCGGGTAAGCAGGCCTCCTGGCATTTTAAGATGTGCGCTGTGTGTTGATGCCGCCGTTGGCGACGTAGCTGCGCCAGGGTTCCTTAGAACGGACAGTCCGCGGACTGACGTATGCGGAGGCAGACCTCCGCAATTTGCCTTGCTTTATAGTCCGGAGACTCGCGCGTGCGGAGCTAGGCTCGACGCTACGTCTTATTTAGAGTCCGTGGACTATTGCGTGCGGAGCTAGGCTCGACGCTACGTCTTCTTTATAGTCCGGAGACTCGCGCGTGCGGAGCTAGGCTCGACGCTACGTCTTATTTAGAGTCCGTGGACTATTGCGTGCGGAGCTAGGCTCGACGCTACGTCTTCTTTATAGTCCGGAGACTCGCGCGTGCGGAGCTAGGCTCGACGCTACGTCTTATTTAGAGTCCGTGGACTATTGCGTGCGGAGCTAGGCTCGACGCTACGTCTTCTTTATACTCCGTAGAGTGCGCGCAGAGGCGTTCCCCCGCTGCGTCTTATTTATACTCCGTAGAGTGCGTGCGGAGCTAGGCTCGACGCTACGTCTTATTTAGAGTCCGTGGACTATTGCGTGCGGAGCTAGGCTCGACGCTACGTCTTCTTTATAGTCCGGAGACTCGCGCGTGCGGAGCTAGGCTCGACGCTACGTCTTATTTAGAGTCCGTGGACTATTGCGTGCGGAGCTAGGCTCGACGCTACGTCTTCTTTATAGTCCGGAGACTCGCGCGTGCGGAGCTAGGCTCGACGCTACGTCTTCTTTATAGTCCGGAGACTCGCGCGTGCGGAGCTAGGCTCGACGCTACGTCTTATTTAGAGTCCGTGGACTATTGCGTGCGGAGCTAGGCTCGACGCTACGTCTTCTTTATAGTCCGGAGACTCGCGCGTGCGGAGCTAGGCTCGACGCTACGTCTTATTTAGAGTCCGTGGACTATTGCGTGCGGAGCTAGGCTCGACGCTACGTCTTCTTTATAGTCCGGAGACTCGCGCGCGCGAGGGCATCCCCCCGGTGCGTATTTTGTTTATACTCAGTCCCGTCATCTTGGCGACGGCGAGTGCACACGCTAACGTGCGTCTTTGGTTTATACTCAGTCCCGCCCTCCCTGGCGACGGCGAGTGCACACGCGTACGTGCGTCTTTGGTTTATACTCAGTCCCGTCACCTTGGCGACGGCGAGTGCACACGCGAACGTGCGTCTTTTGGTTTATACTGTGGGGGCGCGCGCGTTGGCCAAGCTGGCGCGCGCCCGCACCGCGTGCTTGCATGTGACGAAGAAAAATTAACGGCAAATGGCGATCTTCATTATATCCCCGTTTGCGCGGGTGAGCGACTACAAAGGGTGAATATACTGACCGTTTGCCCTTGGTGCGGCCGCAGCCTCTGGTCGCTAGACATCTGCAAGGCCCGCGCAGGCGCCTATGGATGACCCCACGGACCTCCGCGCTGTGACGTCGGCTCTAAGGGCGTTGCTGGGCTTCGCGGCGCGGGCATCTGGTGCCTGGCTCGATGCGCCGAGCCATATCCTGGTCGCCTCGGACGGTGATGATGGTCCGGGGGCCCGGGATCTTCATGCACAGATAGCCGTGATGTGGTACCGCGCCGAAGGAGTTGAGGATTGGGCGCCCCAGAATGGCATTGTAGGGGTACGGGAGGTCGACCACGTCGAAGGTGGCATCTTCGGTCCGCACATTGTCATCTCGGCCGAAGGAGACTTGAAGGCCGACCTGGCCCAACGCCCGCAGGGGCTGTCCCCCGAAGCCCTGCAGTGGGATTCCCGATGGCCCCAGGCGGCTTCGAGGAATCCCCATCTGGTCGAAGGCTGCCGCAAATAATACGTTCGCGGAACTACCCCCGTCCACCAAGGCTCGCCCCACGTCGCATCCCGCGATGGTGACCCGGATGACCAGGGGGTCCTGATGAGGGAAGTCCACACCTTGGGCGTCATTAGGTGTGAATGTAACCTCGTGCCGCGCCCATTCTGGTGGTGCTTGCGCTGGGTAAGCTGCCACGTGATGTAGTCTTCGCGCGTAGGCCTTCTGCTGCCGTGCCGAGGCGAATTCCAGCGCAGAGCCGCCGGATATGACATTAATGACCCTGCGGTAGGTTGCGTCCGGGGCCTGCAACGACAGGAGGCCCTCCCGAGGCTGCTGTACGTGAGCTTGGATCCGCAAGGTGCCTTCCTGGGGTTGCATTCCCTGCGCCTGTACCTGCATCCCCTGCGCCTGTACCTGCATGGGGGCCTCGTATGGGAATTGGACGTGGGCCACCGCAGGCGGGCGCGCCTCCGGGTTCCTGTCCCTAGCGACGCTGTCGCGGAGCGCCAAGATGGAGGTGCAGTTGCGGGTATCATGATTGCCGCGGCCGTGGACTAAGCACCACAGCCCCTGATGCTGGTCGTCGTAATCTCCACGACCCTTATCGTCGCGGCCCCTGCCACGGCTGCGGCCCCGGCCATGGCGCCCCCGACCGCCTCGGCCCGCTGGAGCACCCTCGTCGGACCCGCCTTCGATGTCGAGGACGTACCGGTTTCGCCTCGACCTTTGCTGGCCGCGCTTGGACTGATCCGACGACTCCTTATGCGAGTTGTCCCTGCGGTCAGGCGCGTCCCTGGACGACTCCTGCCTACGCTTTCCCTTCGAAGAGCCGCCCTTCGACGGATCTTCGGTTTTTGCCGAGGCTCCGGCCTGGTTAGTGTCGGAGTCATCACCTTGCCTTCGCCGCGCGTCTTCCTCCGCCCTGGCATATTCTTCCATCTTGTCGAAGAGCTTCGCCACCGTCTTGATTGGCTTCCGCGCATTGTATTCGGCCATCGGGCCCGGACGAAGGCCCTGTATGGCTGCATTGACGATGGTGGTCTCGTTGACGTCCTTCACTTGACATCGAATCTTGGCGAAGCGTTTGAAGTAATCCCGGAGCTTCTCCGAGGGCTTTTGCTTCACGGCGAAGAGTTGGTCCGCCTCGACCCGGTCGACGTAGTTTCCTTGGAAGTTGTTGTGGAGGCGGACGCGGAGCTGCTCCCACGCGTAGATGGAGCCCGGCTCTATGGTAAAAAACCAAGAGAGCGCCACTCCTTGTAGCGCGAGGGGGAGTCCCTTTGCCTTCGTGGTGTCGTCTCCGCCCGCGGCTTCGATCGCGGTTTCGTACACGCGCACGAACTCACGGGGGTCCGTGTCGCCTTTATACGAGTCGATGGCGCTAGGGAACTTGAAGTCTTCGGGTCATGCCGCCTGCTGCAGCCCCGCCGAGAGCGGGGACTCCGGATCCACGCGCCACAGCGGCACGCGGCTGGACGTGGGGGCTTCGCGACTGTCCGCCCTCTCCGGCGCGGGCTCGGACGCGATTGCTGGCGCGGCCGGCTGACTCCGAGCCTCTTGTATATCTCTGACGGCTCCGCGAAGGTCCCCCAGCTCCCGCTGGAACGCGTTGAGAGCCGCCAGCAGGGCACTTTCCATCGCCGGTGCAGGCGGGGTCGCCGGTACTCCCGGCGGGCAGATCGGCGCGGGGACGACCGCGTCGCGAGGTCCCGAGCTGCCGGTCGCTCCGTCGTGGCTACTTCGGACCACCCGGTCCGCGCCACCAGCGAGGGTTGCCATGGGGGCGGCGAGGTCGGCTGCCGTTGCGTCGGCGGGGTCGATTGTCGTTGCGTCGGCGGGGTCGGTTGTCGCCGCACCCGCGTCGACGTCTTCGACCGCGGGGTCGGCCGCGGGGCCCGTCCCCGCAACGCCGATAGCGGGGCGGGTCGTCGCGGTGCCGGTGCCGGGGGTGATCGTCGGGGTGCCGGTGACGAGGTTGGTCGTCGCCGCGCGAACGCCGGTGTCTTCGGCCACCATGCCTGCGTCGACGCCCGCGTCCGCCGCTGCCGATGCCGAAGCCCTGGTGCTCATACGATGCTCCGGGCCGACCGCCTTCTTTCCCTTCGCCGCCGCTGGAGAAGCTTTTTTCGGTGCCATCTTTTTCCTTCGGTCTTCAGGCTTGTCTTCGTCCTCCGCACGGACGGCGCCAACTGTTGTGGCTACAGACCAAACAGAGAGAGAGATGGTAGTGGAGAGTGATGAAGATAAGTGTAATGGCCTGGGGCTTCCCCATGGCTTCTCATCATATATATATATACATACATGAGGAGTGCTTTTACGGCTTTACCCTTACATCCGGCTATCCCCCCTGGGGGCAGTTATGTCATTACACATGGCCTATTGTGGGCCTTAAACCTTCCTACCAGGCCTGCTGGGTTTAGGTGGGGGCCACCCCTACGACAACTACATTACTATAGCTGAGCGAGAACAAGCAAATTAGAATGACAGAATGCAATTTCCTCTAGCCAGTCCGACTCTAGAAGCTGAATGGGAATCGCCATTTCACCGCATGCAGCTACCGCAGCGGCGCGACCGGCCGCCCTTCCTTGGGTTAACGTTCTCCTTGGACTGCTCCATCGTCTTCTCCACCAGCTGAAAAATCACAAGTGTTGGGTTGATCTCGGCTAACTACTTCCGAGATATCAGGGAGGAGACCCCTCCACTTGCGCCATGATCGGAAACGTTGCAACCAACTCTTGGTTTCGATCCCGGTCACCGGGCGCCATATAAAAAGGCTAGGGTTTTCGGCAGGGCTTGATACACGAGTTGTTCTAGGCTCCTCCAAACCCTAACAAGACCGATCTATTACGGGCGCTCAGGTGGACGAAGGCCGAAGCTCTTCTCCGACCCGTCCACGGCTCCGTCATCCCTGCCGGACACCTCTGCTTCACCGGCATCAACCGAGCACCTCTCATGGCGTCATCGAGTTCGGGTACGTCTACTAAAGCTTCCGCACTAATGTTAATGCTAGGTGTTCATGATTAGAGCCTAGGATTAAGACTAATGTTTATGTATAGACTTAGATTAAGTTTTACATCAAGCACGCAATGTATTTCCATGAGCGCATATATTGATTGTTAAACTTTAGCACATCGCAAACAATTGGCAAATGAGCATGTAGGACCGGATAGGCAACAGAGGGGTGAATGGTATTT
This sequence comes from Dendrocalamus latiflorus, assembly GCA_017311315.1. Taxonomy (NCBI): domain Eukaryota; kingdom Viridiplantae; phylum Streptophyta; class Magnoliopsida; order Poales; family Poaceae; genus Dendrocalamus; species Dendrocalamus latiflorus. The sequence continues at coordinate 54,310,075 of CM029664.1, read as the reverse complement.
TAAAAAAATTTCTCCAGTATTTACTTATTCTTTACTCTGATAGTTACAAAGTTATAAAGATTATGATAGCAATCCCACTGAAAAACCAGAGCTCTCAGAGCTGAGCAAAACCAGTCAGAAAAATAATGTGGTTGAAAGACCGATCTTAATCACCTTTAGATTCATTCATCACATTCACTGATGATTTCTCCCGTTATGGTTATATCTTTCCCCTTAAAGACCGATCTTAATCACTTGATAAATTTAAGATATTTAAGGCTGAAGTTGAAAATCAGCACAACCTAAGAATTAAAGTCACAACATGACTCTAAGGGAAATATCGAAAGGTTCAAAGTAAGGCTTGTAGCAAAAGGCTTCTCCCAAAGAGAGGGGATTGACTATAATGACACCTTTTCTCCTGTCTCAACTAAAGATTCATTCAGGATTGTTATGGCACTTGTAGCTCATTATGATTTAGAGCTGCATCAGATGGATGTTAAAATGGCATTTCTTAATGGCGACTTGCAAGAGAATGTTTACATGGCTCAACCGGAAGGTTTTGTTGTGGAAGACAAGGAGCATATGGGATGTCGACTTAAGAAATCCATTTATGACATAAAACAAGCGTCGAGGCAGTGGTACCTCAAATTTGATAAGATCATAAGAAGTTTTGGTTTTAAGCAAAATGAAGTTGATAACTGCATATATGTTAAGTTCAAGGGGAGTAAATTCACCATCTTAGTACTTTATGTGGATGATATCTTATTGGCCAGCAGCGATAAGGACATGCTGTTTGAGACCAAGAGATTTCTTTCATCTAATTTTGATATGAAGGATCTCGGTGATGCCTCTTATGTTCTTGGCATAGAAATTCATCGAGATAGGTCCAAAGTAATATTAGGTTTATCTCAGAAGGCATACGTTGACAGAGTACTGAAGAGATACAATATGCATAAGTGCTCTGGCTCGCCTGCTCCTATTGTTAAGGGCGATAAGTTTGGGACATTTCAATGTCCGAGGAACCAATATGAAACTGATCAGATGAAGTCGGTTCCTTATGCTTCAGCTGTCGGAAGCATTATGTATGCTCAAGTATGTACACACCCTGATTTAGCTTTTGTAACCGGGATGCTTGGCAGATATCAGTCAAATCCAGGACTGGACCATTGGAAAGCCGTTAAGAAAAATTTGCGTTATATGCAAGCTACTAAGCATTACATGCTCACATATAAGTTTTCTGATAGCCTTGAAGTTATTGGTTATTCAGATTCAGATTTTGCGGGATGTGTTGATACTAAGAAATCCACATCAGGTTATATCTTCACACTCGCAGGAGGAGTTTTCTCGTGGAAAAGCTCCAAACAAACCCTTACGGCATCTTTAACGATGCAAGCTGAGTTTGTGGCATGTTATGAGGCTACCGGGCAGGCTGTATGGCTTAAGAACTTTATCCCGGGACTTAGAGTGGTAGACAGCATCTCTAAACCACTCACCTTATACTGCGATAACGAACCCGCAGTCTTTTATGCAAATAACAACAAGTCAAGTGGTGCTGCTAAACACATTGACATTAAGTATCATGTTGTGAAAGATAGAATCCAGGATCAAACCATAAGTATCAAGCATATTAGTACTAAGTTAATGCTTGCGGATCCGCTTACTAAAGGCTTACCAACCAATATTTTTTCGTGATCATGTTGCCGGCATGGGTTTATTGGAAAGCCTCTGATTCTGGATAAAAGGACCTTAAAGCAAACCAACTCCCATTAACTATAATGTGTATCCATTTCAAGATAAGGATAGTATACTATAGGTACTGGGGTTGTACGACACTTAATTGGCCATGCAACACATTGCCTTGGTATGTTGTTTTATCGAGAATGGGCTTATGATGTTAGCCTTACGATCAAAGGGGAGAATGTTGGGTTGATCTCGGCTAACTACTTCCGAGATATCAGGGAGGAGACCCCTCCACTTGCGCCATGATCGGAAGCGCTGCAACCAACTCTTGGTTTTGGTCCCGGTCACCGAGCGCCATATAAAAGGCTAGGGTTTTCGGCAGGGCTTGATACACGAGTTGATCTAGGCTCTTCCAAACCCTAACAAGACCGATCTATTACGGGCGCTCAGGTGGACGAAGGCCGAAGCTCTTCTCCGACCCGTCCACGGCTCCGTCGTCCCTGCCGGACACCTTTGCTTCACCGGCATCAACCGAGCACCTCTCATGGCGTCATCGAGTTCGGGTACGTCTACTAAAGCTTCCGCACTAATGTTAATGCTAGGTGTTCATGATTAGAGCCTAGGATTAAGACTAATGTTTATGTATAGACTTAGATTAAGTTTTACAACAAGCACGCAATGTATTTCCATGAGCGCATATATTGATTGTTAAACTTTAGCACATCGCAAACAATTGGCAAATGAGCATGTAGGACCGGATAGGCAACAGAGGGGTGAATGGTATTTTAAAAAAATTTCTCCAGTATTTACTTATTCTTTACTCTGATAGTTACAAAGTTATAAAGATTATGATAGCAATCCCACTGAAAAACCAGAGCTCTCAGAGCTGAGCAAAACCAGTCAGAAAAATAATGTGGTCGAACTTCGACAACGTGATCGAAAGTCCCACGAACTTGAGCACAACCAGTCAGAAAACAACGCGGTCGGAATTCGACTACGTGGTCAACGTTCAGAGAGCGGTCGAAAACCAACGAGGTCGAAAATCAACATGGTCAGAAATCAACGTGGTCAATGACCACTGAGTGGTCAAACAATCAACGTGGTCGTTGAAGATTGACAGGTCGAAAACCCTATGTTGTCGAAACATAACGTGGTCAAAACCAACATGATCGAAAGCCAACAAGTGGTCTAACACCAACGTGGTCGATGATCTGAGAGAGATCACAAACCCGAGTGTTCATAGGAAGTCGAACTTCGATCGTTGTGGTCGATGACTAGTAAGTGGTCGAAAACCAAAGTGGTCGGAACACGTCGAAATATGAATAGAAAGGTCAATGACTAGTCAGTGGTCGAAAGCATTCACGTGGTCGAAAACCAGAGAAAACCGACGATGAACAGAGGCTTTTACCAGAGTTTAAAAATCAAATTTGATGTAACTTTTGATCCATATATCCAAATGATGTGAAACTTTGCAAGAATCTTCTATAAAGTATTGTGAATCTATTCCAACAAACGATCATGAGAATCATGACCAAAATTGAGATATTTTTCAGTTTGTTGAAAGGTTTCCTCAAAACCGAGTCAAAATCGAAATCGGTGAATACAACTTACTCATGGGTGGATGATGACCAAGATAGATTTAGATATATTTCCACATATCACAGCAAGTTAGAATACCAAAGAAATCAACTCAAATACCCTCGAATTAAGAAATCATACTTTGAGGCCAAATGAAAGCAAATAAATCAAATCAAGATGGATATATGGAAATATGCAAAGATTGATGTATTGCTTACTTGAGAAGGTAGATTTTACAAACACTCCATCTTAGAGGACAAAGAGCACACTAAGTGCTCTACTCTCAAATCCTAACCCTAAACGAGAGAGCACATGAGAGAGAGGGGTTGGATGGTTAGCCATTCATGTCTCCATCATAGCTCCTTTTTATAGTTGGCAACCAGCCACCTACACCTCTTAATGGATCATATCCACTATTACAACGGGGAACCCTCTAATCCCACACACACGGGTTTTACTCTCACAAGTTTACTTATGCACGCTTTTCAAATCGCATAAGTAAACTTGTGAGAGTAAAATCCGTGTGTGTGGGATTAACAGGTTCTCCCATTGTAAGGGTGGCCCCCACTTAGATCCATTCGGCCTGCTGGGCTTAAAGGCCTAATAAGGCATGTAAAATATGTGTATAGCCCTAGCGTAGTACTGCACTATGGAGGGTATTATTGTAATCGGGCCTTGTGGCCATATATATATATATATATATATATATATATATATATATATATATATATATATATATATATATATATATATATATACAGTCTGGGCAAAGAAGGATGCCAGGCTAATTCATTTTCCCACACTCACCCCACTAGTCCCCTTTTCTACTGTTTGATCTATAGTCACAACAGCTGCATATTTGCGTTGAGAGAGGAATAGACCGACAGGTGACCGAGTGACGGAGATGCCCAAGAAGAAGGGGAGGTCATCGAGGTTGGTCATCGAGAACTCGATGTGAAGTGGTCGAATGAGTGCTGAAAGTAGTCCAATGTGGAGGTGGTGAGGATGGTGTCGTCAACATATAGTAGGAGATAGGCCATGTTGTTGCCGCGTTTAAGGATGAATAACTAAGTGTCGAAGGCGGATGGAATGAAGCCAATGGTGCGGATGTAGGATGCGAAACACTTGTACCACGCATGAGGGGCTTGTTTCAATCCATATAAGGACTTATGGAGCCGGTAGACATAGTCAGGGTGGCAGGGATCAACAAAGCTGGATGGCTGTTGATAGTAAACAATCTCATCAAGGTGGCCGTGGAGGAAGGTGTTCTTGATGTTGAGTTGTCGAATGGGCCATGAGTGAGAGGCCGCAAGGCTAAGAACCACGCGAATAGTGGCCAGCTTGACAACAGGGCTGAAAGTCTCGTCGAAGTCAATGCCAGGTTATTGAGAGAACCCGCACACGAACCATCGAGCTTTGTAGTGAGCGAGGGTACCATCAGAGTGGAACTTATGTTTGAAAATCCACCTGCTAGAGATAATATTCGCACCTAGTGAGGAAGGCACAAGAGACCAAGTGTGGTTGTCCTGTAGGGCCTTGTGCTCCTCGGCCATGGCATTGCACTAGTGCTCAACTTGTAGGGCCGACCGGTACATTTTTAGCACTGGTGAGATGGACAAGTGCTCTGCAAGAAGATTGAGTTTCCGTATTGGAAGCACAATACCAGATTTCGCATGAGTTACCATTGGGTGAGGTCCAGGAGCTGGTCGAGGAACCACTTCAAGCGAGGGTGCAAGAGAAGACTGCACCGATGAGCTTGACGTGGGCAAGGCGATCGTGGTCGTTGTGGTCGTAGGCATAGTTGCCGTGGTCATAGGTGATGCCACAGAAGCCAGGGCCGATGAGAACCCTGAGGAGGCAGAGCCTAGGCTGGCCTACCCAGTGTCGAAGACCGGCCCATGGAAGCCAGACGTGGGGCCAACAAGATTGGTAGCCTAGGATAGTCCTGGTGAGACGGGGGCAGGTGAGGTAGCCCGCCTAGCTGGGACGGTGGTAGCCCATTTGGTGAAGATTTACCAGCAGCCTCTGGGGTGGAGGCAGTAGGTACAACGACTTGCTCATGAGAAGGGCCTGCAACCTGATACCAAGCAGCAGTCGTGGATGCGCCGTTGAGGAGGAAGTCCAGTGAGTCGGCCGGTGGACATGTTCCTGAAGAAGCAAACAGAAAAATGGTTTTGTCAAATATGACATGGCGTGAGTTGATGATCCAGTGGGTGGCGAGGTCAAGGTAGATGTACCCTTTGTGGGAGGATGGGTAACTGAGAAAGACACAAGCCATAGACCGAGGAGAAAGTTTGTGTTTGACTGTAACGAAAATACTGGGGTAACATAGACAACCAAAAATCCGTAAGTGATGGTAGGATGGGTTGTGTTATAAAGCCGCTGGTAGGGAATGTCAAGGGAGATGGACTGAGATGGCCGGCGGTTAAGAAGGTACGTCATAGTGGCGAGGGCCTCGGCCCAGTAGGAGGGTTGCATGGATGCTTGGAACAACAGGGTACGGACTACGTTGTTCATGGTGTGAATGGCACGTTCAGATTTGCCGTTCTGAGTGGAGGTGTATGGATAGGATAGGCGGAGGTGGATTCTATGATGTCGAAAAAATTGGTGGAGACTGAGTTTACAAATTCACACCCATTATTGGTTTGAATGGAACGGAGTTGTGAGTTGAACTGAGTTCATACTAGAGCGGCAAAAGCTAGAAAAAGTGGTGTGACCTCAGATTTTTAACGAATAGGATAACTCCACATAAAATGCAAAAAAATCACCTGTAATGAGTAAGTAGTATTTGTAGCCAAAAATACTCGATACAAGGGATGTTCAAACATCACAATGAATCAACTCAAAGGGTACAACTTTAGTAGTATGAGACCGAGAGAACGGTAAGCAAACATGTTTGACAATCTGACAGGCATGACAAAGGCTACTATTATTTTTGGTTTAAGGAATAGAATATCGTTGGTGGAAGACAGATGTGGTGTCGTGGCCTGGGTGTCCGAGATGGTGGTGCTATAGGTCTGGTAGAGCCATCGTCGTGAGGACCGCAGTGGGGCTAGGGGCACTAGTGGAGGGATGGATGGTGTGAAGGTCACCTAGACTATTGCAGCGAAGCGTCTCTATCCGAGTGTGAAGGTCCTTGATAGAAAAACCAGAAGGATCAAACTCGATGGAACACAAATTATCACGAGTGAATTTCCAAATGGAAATAAGATTTTTAACGAGGTTAGGGACTACTAGAACATCATGTAGATAAAAAAGGGAGGAAGGTGTGTTAAATGTGGTATGATCGACGCGTGTGATTGGTACAGAGGAACTGTTGCTAACAGTGATGGATGAGGAACTAGAAGGGTAGGAGGAAAGTAGTAACCAGCATCGGAGGACATGTGGGAAGTGGCACCGGAATCCATGACCCAGTTGTCAGAGATAGCCATGTTGTTCATGGCAGTGAGAAAACCGACCTGATCCCATGACGGTGGTGCATCACTAAGCGTTGGGGAGGGCGTAGTAGCGAGGGCGAACGCAGAGTACGCTGTTGTGCATTGGGGTCTGGGCCGAGGAGGCCTTGTTTGCTGCCATTACCACCAGATGAAGGGCGCCACGACCCAGCCCATGGCTGGTTTGCAGGGGGCATGGACCATGAACGTAGACTCAGCTACCCGTTTGAGGACCAACTGGAGCCGTGCGTTTGTTGGGGGCACCGCGCCTGGAGTGGTAGGAGGAGCTGTGGTTGCCACCAGGGGAGTTGCCATCATCGCCCTTCTTGTTTTGCCAATGGCGGCCACCGTTGTTGTTGCTCCTGTAGGAGAGGTTCGAACTGCCACTGTTGTTGCTCCCATAGGAGAGGTTCGAATGTCTGCCATTGCCGTCATTGGAGTCAACGGCAACGAGAGTAGTTTCGGTGGCTACCTTTGCGTCGTTGGTGGATTGTGTCTCGTCGAGGAGGAGGAGTAACCAGGAATGAAGGAAGGAGGGGAATGACGTCAGCATGGGGATCAAGGTCCTAGTGATCTTCAAGCGCGGATTGAGACTGCGAAGCATGTTGAGAATGAGTGCCTTGTCGGACATGGGCTGACCAGCATCGCACAAGGAATCAGCAGGCATCTTGAGGCATTAGTAGTAAGCCATGATGGACATGTGGCCTTGAACGATCGACTGAAATTCAGCCTCGATGAAGACAGCGTGAATCTCCTTGTTGTCGCGGAACAACTCTTCGATGGCGGTCCAAGCGTGGACGGCTGACTGGTCAGGCTCCATGATGATTTGACAAATGCCATCGGAGATGCACCCATAGATCCATGAGACTATGCCGTAGTCCTGCTGGGTCCACTCGACCGAGGGCACGGCCGGTGGCGCATCACAGATGTGGTGGAGGAGGCCGAATTTTGACGAGGAACACGGTGAAGAAGTTTTACCATATCACGTAATTGGACACCTTGAAGTTGAGGGTCACAATGACATACATTTTCACGCTAGCCATGTGAACAATAGCCGAAACAGAGGAAGGGGTTGTGCTAGAGGTGTTAGTAGCGCTCGTGGTCTTGGTGGACAGGGCGCCGACGATTACGGAAGCTGGGGGAGGTTTGGAGGTAGACATGGCGCCCGGCGGAGAAGATCAACGAGGCGTGAAGAAGAAAATTAGAACCCGCTCTGACACCATGCAAAGGTGTAGAAAGAGAGGTTGGGAGAATTGCCACACAAAGGGGCGTCGCTTTCCTATGTATATATAGATATACATGTCATTGATTACAGGTGGATTACATGGGAAGTTAACAGCTAAATCAATTAGTAAGATGATAATCTTATCTATACAAGGAAACTATTTTATCTATATAAGAAAACTAACCAAACAGCAGATGCTGGAGTCACGGAGGCAAGAGATGCGCTCGACGGAACTCACGGCATGCATGTATCGCTAACACCCATGTCTCTTACTTTCTTGCATGGAAATTTATCAGAGCAACTCTCTGATACCTGTCAGGTTAGTCTATCTATCCAAATGAATGCATCTTTTAAATTTCTGGCCACCTACGAAATGAGTTAAATTCAAATGTTCAAGATTCCAAATTTTGCTTGACATTTGTGGAATGCCAGGTATGAATGGTGTCTGAACTCTGACGTTTGGAAAGGCAACACTAGAGATGATGTGTCCAGACTCTAGAGCATCAGTTATCATGTGTCTAGCAAACGCTAGTTAATGACGAGGGAATGAAATTAAGTACCTGATCCACTAGGACACTCTCCTGTTCCTTCCTCTGAATCTCAGTTAGTATCTCCCAGTCCTGGTCGGTGAACGCCTCGGACTGCCCCGTGACAATCGGGGAAATCCTGAAACACTTTTGCGTCATCCATGCGTAGAATAGAGCAGCCAAGGCATATGGTGGGCGATCCAGAACGTCTCCGGTCTCCAACTGACACATTGGCAGCCAGCGGCCACCAGTAGTTCACCGCCGGCACGACCACGGCCACTTCGGCCAGCCTGCAACCAACCACCCAGCCAGCCTGCAACCAACCACCCAACCATCCATTCAGAACAGCAAAACCAAACACGTACTGCGTGTTTCTAACTTTCTAAAAACTTTTTCGTTCTGTTTGATCAGATGAACTAATGCACTAGCTGCTATGCTTGACCTGTGCGGTATGCAGTTGAGGCAGCTCCATGCCGTGTAGCCGCCCATGGAGGCGCCGGCCGCGCCGACCACGTAGAACTTGTGCCCGAGCTGCGGCGCGTCGGCAAGTTCGTCGACGTCCGTGGCGTCGCTCTTCAGCCCGCGCTTCTGGTTGGCATCGCTGTCGCCGTACCCGGCCCTGTCCAAAACAAAAAAAGAAAAGAAAAGAAAAGAAACAACAGGTGTATCCCCAGCTTATCCACCAGTTCCTGCATGTTAGAAAAGGCACGCAAATATAGATGATTAAAAGAATGGGAGATACAAATTTTACATAGAAAAACCTTACGGGAAAACTACAGACAAACAAAAATGAAATTTATTATATGAGGAGATATTACAAATACGGAGAAAACTTCGGCATGTGTCAACCATACGACTACATGGGTACATTTATAAGTTAGGGATCAGAATCCCTAACAAAGAAAGGAACAAGGTCCTATTCGGAAATAAAACAGAGATCCATCGAAAACTAGAAAAGTAACCTTCTCAGATATGAGAACAGCACCTCATTCAAAGAGTTTCAGAAGATGATGATGAATAGTTGTAGTCATAACCATATTAAGTAGCCACATCTGATTTCAGTCGTCACAAAGTCCATCATGAATCGAATATGATCCTAATCATAACATACAACCAGTTCACATTTTTTGAGCGAAACCTGATCGAATTCTTCACGTGGTTGAAAAGATCAGTAGTGGTTAGATCTGACTAGAAGTAACCGAACTCGACCAGATTTGGATCATAAAATACAATAATCTCCATATTGAGCTGAATTCCTTCTATAACGAAAAGGACACAATAAACTCCTTCATACTAGTCGTGCAAGCGATCCCAATTGAAATATATCTAACCGGTGAATGAAACACCAAATTTAATTGTTTTCACAACAGATATTGTTTTTTCTTCAAAGTCTCCTCGATCAAGCGTAGCCCAAATTATGCTGAAAAATATGCAACTCCACCTTATACTCTATATGTGTGGATCTTGCTACAGTAACTTATAGTATACGACAGATCGTGGATGAAATCACCGATGATTAATTTCTCATGAATACCACCAATAATAGACAGAATGGCACGAATTGCAATGAACTTCACTTCCAACAAAAAACATGCAGAGCTGACGGCACAGCTTCTCGATGAAAACGACGATCGACTAAAGGGATATCATTGATGGAGATGGCATAGTACAATGCCGAGGCATGGCATCAGGCGGCATGAACAATAGTGCTGGTGAATCTGGCATTGTAACAGTCATCGAGGTAGAGCCCCAATCAACGCTCAATATGGTGCAAGTTGGAAACAATTCATAGTTGAGATGCAAAACAAAGTCGAGGTGAGTCAAATTGTCGAGAACGATAATCTCTTGGATGCCACTCTTGATGCCATGCAACGACCACCTTGAGAGTCTCCTCCTTGCGGGGGCAGCGGCTTTGAATTCAAATCTGGAGCTCTGATACCATTTGTTGTAAAATGCATGGCACAAATAGTTGATAAAAAAACAGGAGATGCGAATTTTTACGTGAAAAACCCTTTCAGGAAAAATTATGGATGCACAAAAGCAGAATTTACTATATGAGGAGAGATTACAAGCATAGGAAACTTCGGCATGGATCAATTTTACGACTACAAGAGTATATATAGATTAAGGATCAGAGTCTCTAACAAAGAAAGGAACAGGGTCCTAGTCGGTAACGAAACAGAAACCCATCAAAAACTTGAACAGTAACCTTCTTGGAGATGAGAATAACATCCCGCTTGGGGAGACTCAGAAGATGATGATGAAGAGTTATAGTTGGAAGTACCTCGAGTAGCCACGTTTGACTTTAGTCAGTGCAGAGTTCATCACGGACACAAAGGTGATCGCAATCATAACTTCCGACCAGTTCGTATTGCTCGAGCGAAACCTGATCGGACTCTTCAAGACCAATAGTGGTTAGACCTGATTAGAAGTGGTCGGATCCGATCAGATTCGGATCATAAAATATAACAGTCTTCACATTGAACCGAATCCCTCTTGTAGCAAAAGGAATACAATAAACTCCTCCATGATAGTCTCACAAGCGATCTCAAATTACAACATATCCAAACGGTGAATACAACACCAAATTCAGTAGTCCCCACAACTGATATTTTTTTAAAGTCTCCTCGATCAAGCGCAACCCAAATTATATATGTTGAAAACCTGCAACTCCTGTATATGTGCGAATCTTGCTACAGTAACTTGTAGTAGATCATTAATCGTTGAAGAAATCACCAATAATTAATCCCGCACGAATATCGCCAATAATAGGCACAATGGTCTGAATTGCAATGAACTCTACCTCCAATAAAAACATATAGAGTTGACAACACAAATTCTCAATGAAAGCAATGATCGACTAAACGGGAGATTATTGATGGAGATGGCACAGTACGACGCTAGGGCATAGCGTCAGGCGGCGCGGGCAATAGCACTGGCAAAGCTAGCACACTGAAGTAGATCACCGATTGACGCTCGGCATGGCGTAGGATGGCGCCAAGTCAAAGTCGAGGTGAGTTGAATTGACTAGAATGATAACCTCCGGTGTCCCACTCTTGATGCCACGCAATGACTACCCCAATTGTCTCTTCCTCCTGAGGCAGCTACTTTTAGCTCGAACCTGGAGGTTTGATACCACTTATTAGAAAACGTACGACAAATATAGATGATCAAGAGAAGGGAGACACGAATTTTACGTGTACAACTCTTGTGGAAAAAATACGGACACATGAAGGCAAAATTCACTATATAAGGAGAGATTATAAGTACAAAGAATTTCAGCGTATGTCAATTGTATGACTACATGGGTACAGATATAGGCTAGAGATCAAAATCCCTAACAAAAAAGGAAATAGAATCCTAATCGGCAACAAAACTGTTGTGGTTACACACAAAACAGTGAAGAAAGGGAGCTATGGAAAGGCAATAGGGAGGCTTCCCATAGCCTTACACACCATGAAGATGGCAATAAAAGTCTGTGCAAGTATACCAGAAATTTGTGATATCTGTCTCTTTCCTAAAAAAGAGTCTATTTTCCTCACAACACCCAAAGGCACTTATTTATAGTTATGAGAAAGCTTATTACCTCTATCTGGATCTATACTTGTAGGGGTAAATCTGTCATTTCCCCTATCTATAGTTACATAAATAGCTCTATCTAGATCTATATCTATAAAGGTAATCCTGTCGTTTCCTCGGCCCAAGGTTTCTGCCTTGTGTGCCAATCCACTGTGCTGGCGCAATGGGCCGACTAAGCCAAGGTGGGGCCCTTCTCCCAACAGAAATATAGACTTATCAGAAATTGGAATACTAATATTCTCGAAGACGGAAACAACACCTTGCTTAGAAAGTCTCAGAAGATGACGATGAAAAATTGCAGTAGGCATGCATTCCACGTTTGACTTCCGTCGGCGCAGAATTCATCACAAAAACAAAGATGATCCCAATCAACATGAAGGTGATTCTAACCATAAATTTCAATCAGTTTGTATTACTCAAGCGAAATCTGATTGCACTCGCTAAGCGGTCGGAAAAACTAATATTGATCAGATCCGACTAGAAGTAATCAGATCCGATCAAATTCAGATTACAAAATACAACACAGCAGTCCTCCCAAGAATTTCTGATCAATCAAGAACACACACATGTAACACCGATCGAGTGCAGCTTGCGCGCAAGATTAGCTGTTACTTGGGACACCGGGAAGTCAGATTCCTTGGTGGAGCCGAAGCCATGGGAAAAGATGATCTTGTAGCGGTCTCCTTGGTGACTTCAGGTTCCCTGTTGGCCAGTTGTCGGCCGTCCTTGAGCTGGACTCTCAGGGAGGTGACCGGCGGCCCTCCCGGACCGCCCAAATCGCCGGTGGCGGCGGTCGAGTGGCCCGGTACGCCCAGCCCAGCAAAGCCAGTGCGCCACTGCAGAGACTCGTGCTACCTTGGCGAGCATGGCCATCTCGATCGATTACCTGCAGAGGCAATCAAAGAAACTAAGCACGCAGGCGATGTCTGTTGATTAGCCGGAGTCTGATCGGCTGCGCATGTTTAGACGGTCATCCGTGTCAAACACGGGTGGGGAATCAGAAATGCGCGATCCTGTAGGTCACGGCTATTAGACCCACATGTCAGTGGCAGCAGCAACGTTCGTTATTACGTTGCAGCTTTACTGTCTCTCATGTAGCACATGGGCTGGCATTTTTTTGGCCCGTACATGCGTAATTGGCTGGTAGTCTGAACTGGCCGTGACTGCAACTTGGTGTAAGCTGCAACTGCTCAGTCCATTTTGACTCCGATGATGATTTCCTTTGCCTTCTGTGCCGTCTCATCTCGTTCTATCCATTTCAGAGGACATAAGTAGGCAGTAGCGTCTTCTTGGAGGAATGCTTTGCCATGCTCCATAAACAGAGCCTAAGATTTTCGTGCATCTGGAATGCTGTTCGAATGATTATGGCTCTGAGTTGAGAATACTAGGTCTGTACTGGGCCAGGATTTCTTGATAGAGATTTTGATATGTAGGGGGGGAAAAACAAGGATACATAACAGTGTGTCCACGCATGAGGGGTACGATCGTGGAGTTGTCCATGCCAAGATATGGTTGATCGGTCGCGACGTCATGCTCATTCCTTTCCGGCCTTCTGTGCTCGGTGCCTGTCGCGTGCGTCCTTCAACACTGCAGCTGTCTGCATATGGTTCCCGTAGCAAACCTTAAAAATAAAAAATAATAAAATATTTCAGGCCTGAACCGTAGCAGCAAAGCCGAAGATCGACATGGGCCGACACGCAGGCTTCCGGCCGAAGGGATGGGACGGTGAAAGTCAGACATGGACGTACGCTCAATTCTTTTTCAGTTTCTAAAAGCTGTTTTTCGATTTTTCTACGGTAACTAATTTTTAAACAAAGTAATTTTTCAAGATAGAATCTACTAGTTAATTATAGTACATACTTTACTAACTTTATTTATATCGACAAAAACCACACGTGAGTTTCTGTTACTCTATAATCTCTCGTATAAATAGTCTAAAATCATAAACCATAACTAAAAACTATATGGGCCTGTTTGGTTGGTGCCTAACCTTGCCATGCCTAAGATTAGGCAATATGTGGCTGCCACAGAAAGTGTGGCTAACAAAATCGAAGCCACACTTGTGATAAAGTTTGGCAAGAAACTGAGTCTATGACGTGTGGGGCCGGGTGCTAAGAAAGTGTGGCATGCCACAGTTACGTCAGTGAACCAAACAGCTACCTAAAAATTATGGTACGTCTAACTTGTGACTAGACAACTTCTGCCCTAAGTCATAGGGAAAAAAAAAGAACGGAGCTGAGCGAGCCGGTTAACGTACACACACAGGACGGAGCTGCGGAACGCGCCGCGCACGGACCGATGGACTGCTGCGTGCCTCACGCCCCAACTCCAACGCGCCGCTTGGGGGTTTGTCCGTTCGTGGCTCCGCTCGTGGGCCTCCATTTCATGGCCCAGTGGCGCGGCACCACGGCCCAATCCCCCCCTCCCCGCTTCGCGACGCGACCTCCATTCCATCCCGGCACGGCACCACGTCTGAGCGCTTCTTCCACGCGAGCGGCCGAGTCCAACACGGCCGATGCCATGCGTACGCTGCTTTTGAATCCGACGCCGTCGCTTCCCTGCCTCCCTTTCTTCGGTCCAGGTTCATGATGACCCTCGCTTCAAAAGGTGATCGACGAATGTAGCGATCCATACGCGCGTACCTCGCGCGCCTGAAGTTTTCCCATGTTTTGACACGTACTCCTTTGAACGGCTCCTGGTTTGGCGCGCGGCGTGGTGGTGTAACAAACCATTTCCGGTGCGGTCTGGTCGTGCATGCTAGCTCGATGCCTTTTTGACGGAGTCTAGCCATCTCATGCCATCATGTTCTACTAAAGTAGGTTAAAGTTGCACTCTCCTATGTCGGCTTCAAGTGTTTCTTTTTTTTTTTCCAATTTCCGCCGATCTTGCCAGTCACGAGGGATGTTAATTTGGATCCTAGCTCCCTGGCGATTGGGGAAGATCACAAGTGTCAGTGGTTTTGAGTAGTAGTCTTGGTGCCTATAGGCTCGGAGAGTGTTTGCATTAGTTTTTACTGATGCCTTTTGATTGAAAATAAATAGTAGTAATGAAAGAAGTAATTTTAAGGAGAGTGCGAACGCTAAAAAAAGTGAAGGAGATATACATGCGTGTGGCGGGAGCGAGAAAAGTGAGATGTGTGATATACCCGTGACCCCGTGCCTTATCCCCTAAGCAAGACGGTAGCTAGATAAGTGGAGAAATCGCTTTAAAAAAACCATATGTTTATGTTGATTTTTAATTTTTCTAAACAGAAATTAACACAAACAATGCCCCAGTGTGCTAGATAACTAAAGAGTAGTATCAAGGCCAGCATCGCTTTACATTTTCCAAATAAAGTTGGCAGTCAAAAAAATCGTGCTAGGAAAAAGGGACCATGGCAGGAGTATTTTGGAGTGGGGGCTGCTAGATCTTTTCATGCATAGTCACCAGTTTAAGCACCAAATGTGAGTATGAAAAGTCTCAAACAATTTTGAGAGACCATACGAGAAGATTCAGAAATATTTGTGATGAATCATTGTTAATGTGTGTTAAATTAAAATTTAAATTTGTAAAAGATTTGAATTTGTTTAGTCTGGTGGTTTCAACCTTAGGCAGTCAGACCGGCCTTGTCGAGCGGTCTGACCGATCATTAGGGCCTGTCAGACCCGTCTCTCAGTTTCTGGGCATTGAGCGGTCAGACTGGCTACATGATGGCAGTCAGACCGGTTAAATTCTAAATTTCGGCTGAGAGTTCTGAAATTTGAGAATTTGATGTAGATCGAGACATTTTGTCCTAGGCCGTTGTATTCATGGTACATAAAACATGTTTTGACTAACATATCAAGAGTGAGTGTTGTGGTATGTTCTCTTATCCTTCTGACAGAGTGGTTGTGAAAGCTTCATCCTTAAGAAGTAATAGATCAACTTTGTTCATCTCTCACGGAGTGTTCTTGTCTTGGTTGATTTGCTCTTGTTCTTGTTGATTCTTTGTCTATTCTCTCCTCTTCTTGATCTTGCTACATGACAGGGATGTGTAAGTGATGGAGATATTTTATGTAGATGAAATCCCATCCATCTAGGTATTGTGATTTGTAAGATTTCGATGTTGCCCTTTCTTGCTTGGTTTGGAGCAGTTATTAATGAATCTTAATCCGAGGGTTTTGGTTTTGAATCTTTGAGTATTCTCGTTTGCTATGATATGTGAGAATTCATTCAGAGCCATCTTGGCTGGTTTTAACCCACGAGCAAGTTGTATTTTAAGTTTTGAGTTTTATCTAGTTTTGGTGCATCGTTGCATGTTTTATGAAAGGTTGGAACTTTAGTCATGAACCATATGATCTTTGGATGGAATAGGTTTCTAAGACCCTCAACAAAGTGCGCAAAGTTTCAAATCATATAGACATGCATTTTAAAGTTTGCACCAAATTTGGTTTTGGCTCAAGCTGATTTTCTGTTCTGTGAATAGGGGAGTGGTTGAACCACTCTTAAGCCCAGTCAGACTAGACATCGGTCGAACTAGCGATTGTGAACGATCAAATCGACCACCGGTCTGACCACACCTCCAATGGTGGTCAGACCTGCTAGGTTTTGTATTTGTGAGTCTTTACTATTTTGGATTGTTGTTTAGATTTAGGCTGTTAAATCTGATCTTCTTAGCTCTTTAGTTACTGAAATGAAAGATTTCTAGAAGCTTGACGAAAGATTTTAAGAAGGCATCATTCAACCTCATCTGTTGCCATTGTTAGTTGTACAAATTATTTTCCAAAACAACAATTCTCAAATAATTTAGGAAGCTATGTATATTCCCCTTATTGGCCTAACATAGCGCCTTGTAAAAAGGTGAAGTCGTCATGTTGCACTAAGTTAAGGCTTTACAAAATTTTCATCTCTTGCATGTCTAAGGGCATGCTCCAAAAGGTTGAAAGCCCTAGTTTTTGGCGCTTTTTTTTTTGCGATGGCCTTTTAGTGTAGCAGGTGTTTGCTTTTTCTAAGCCAAAAAAATAAGAAAATTTGAAAAATACAGCTATATCTTTTGAGACAATGCAAATAAATAAAAGAAAAAGCTAAAAAGACCAAAAAACCAAAATTTTGGGAACAAAAGGCTGAAGCCATTTAGAACGAACCTAAGGCGAGATTAGTAACAAAAACTAGAAATGAAATCCAAAATAGAAGGCTAGACTGTCGTGTACCGATGTACGTGCGAACACAAACCGTTTCATTCCATACTTGTAAATACCGTTTCGGAGGCCATTCCAATTTGGTTTTTAGAATAGTATGTTCCAGCACTAGTTCATACCGACGTACCATTTTAGATTTAATATATTTATTCATAAGTGTATATATATATATATATATAATTATATGTGCATATAATTTAACTTAAAATCTCACTTTAAATATATAACCATAGTTTAAAAACGAGAGGCCACTATAATTATGCTTGGTACCGAAATAGATGAAACGTCAAATCCTACAAATTTCCAAAATCAAAATATTAAATATAAAATTAGTCCGGTACCGAAAATGATTGAAACAGAATGAATCGGTATTGACTAAAATTGACCAGTATTTGATCGGTACTAAGGCTGGCACGAAATAAAGGGCCAGCTGTGTCGTTTTATATGTCGGTATGAAACTTTCGGCTATTCCAGAATAGTATTTACAGCATTGTTTCAGCCATCGTTTCCCTTCCCAGTGTACTCCCGTACTCCGCTTGACTCCCCCATTAAACCCCGTACCGCGCGCATCCGCCCAGCACTGATCACCAGTCACGACTCGCAGCAGGCAGCACCCCCGCCGCGTGGGCCGCTACTGTGTAATTAACGGCGGCAGGGACCATCGCCCAAAGCTCCAAACCAAGCTATGCACGTAGCATTCCGCGGGCACCGGTACCCCACTACGCATGCGTACACACACGAACAGCAAGGTACTGTTTTTGTACCTTTGATAATTTTTATTATATTTTTCGAGACAGTGATAACAGAAATATTAATATAGGTAGTGCATATATTGATAGATTCGAACATATATTAAAAAAAGCTGTTTATACTTTAAAAAATATTGTATTTATTTTGACTTTAATCTAAAACCAAAAGCCGCTCTAAAAATACAAAAGAACAGAAAAACTCTAAAAGCACGAAAGAACAGGAAACAGCGAGCCAACGATCATTCCTGACCACGCAGCTAGCCGCGCGCGGCACGTTCACACTCACACACTATATCAAGCCCGGTTTTGTCTGAATTGCATCGTGTGTGAAAGCCTCCAAAACTTCGAACCGCTGCATACGCACAAGCGTAAAGCTAGAGAAGGGCGTAGCTAGAGCATTAGGCGTATATAAATGGCCCCAGCTAGCTAGCCATTGCATTTTTTCAAGACCCTGACACATGCTCTCATCTTCTCCACGCCACCAAACCCAAAGATCAAGGAAGCTATATACTTTCTCCCATGCAAAGTGAGATCTTTTTTTATATATAGTAGAGAATTAGGTATTGATCGGTAATCAAGATCTACGGGGCTGCGGACCTGCAGCGCCATGGAAGGTGAGGTTGTTGCCTCGCCTTTCGTCGAGTATCTCAAGCCATCGTCCTCATCGTCCTCGTCGCGATCGTCGTCTTTCTCATCGTCGTCCTCGATGGCATACCGGCATCAAGAAGTACCTGGGGAAGACGGAGGAGGAAGGGGAGTTCAAGAAGATGACATCAGCATGACGTGTTTGCCGCTGCTCAGGATGCTCGAGGAGGGCAAGAGGCCTGATGATCACGAGCACCATGTCAAAGAAGAGATCATGAGCAGTGCGACAGGGGTACTGGGGTCCGGCGTGGACTTGAATATTGGCTTGCCGGTTGGTGGATCTTTCACTGATGCCACCATGGAAGAGGAGGACGACGAGAAGGAAGACGACGACGACGTTGAGGAAGAGGAGATGGGTGAGTGGAAGACTATGCCTGGCGGCTGCAAGGTGGAGGGGGAGGGGCAAGAGCATGGCGAGGTGGTGGCGTCAGTGGAAGGATCGAACAGCATCAGCGTGGGGGAATTTGGCGGGTTTGGGGCGGAGAGCAGCGTGGCGATGAGCTGCCGGTATTGGATCCCGACGCCGGCGCAGATCCTCATCGGTCCGGTGCAGTTTGTGTGCCATGTCTGCAACAAGACCTTCAACAGATACAACAACATGCAGGTAAATTATGTTTTGCATGGTATTATATATGTATGCGCCTTGGATTTTATTATTTCCCTTTTGATTTACGTAGGTCCTAGTATATATGTGTCATGGATTGATTATTGTCGCGTTCGTCTTGTCGTCTTGGACAACCCCCCCCCCCCCCCCCCAAAGAGAGAGAGAGAGACGAATCTAGCTAGTTCTTGTTGGTACTTTTCGATTGTGTTCAATTGTTTACAACTGAAAGTATCAACAAGGACGCGCGAAATTGAGTGACATGATGTGTTCTATGACTCAGAATTTGCAGTAACACAATCGTTTTCGGCTATAAATTGCCATCAATATGCTGTGTCACCTATTTTGTCGGAACTTCAAACTCAATTTTGTGCATGATTCATCATCATATATATAATTCTACAAAGCACAGCTCAAGCTAATCTAACTTTACCAAAGTACAATTCATGCAAACAATCCTTCCAGACAAAGATAATTACTCTGAAAACGCAAACTAAGTGGCTTAAATTCCCAATCTCATGGTGAGTAGCTTGCTAATCCAATGGACGCTCGCATGCATTGATGCAGATGCACATGTGGGGCCACGGCCGCGAGTACCGTAAGGGCCCGGAGTCGCTCAAGGGCACGCAGACGCTGGCGATGCTGAAGCTGCCGTGCTACTGCTGCGCGGCGGGGTGCAAGAACAACATCGCCCACCCGCGCGCGCGGCCGCTCAAGGACTTCCGTACCCTTCAGACGCACTACAAGCGCAAGCACGGCGCCAAGCCCTTCCGATGCCGCCGCTGCGCCAAGCCCTTCGCCGTCAAGGGCGACTGGCGCACGCATGAGAAGAACTGCGGCAAGCGCTGGTTCTGCGCGTGCGGCTCCGACTTCAAGCACAAGCGCTCGCTCAACGACCACGCCCGCTCCTTCGGCGCGGAGCACTTCCCCGTCGCCGAGGCCGCCGCCGCAGGCAAGGACCGCATCATACGCTTCGAACGGTGAGAGGCTAGCTAGCTGATTGGCTGCGGTTGCCTGGTTCGTAAGTATACGTGCGTACGTACGTACCATGCAACCGGCCGATGCAAAGGGTACGTCTAAGTTAATTAAGCACTAGTACGTAGATATTTGTTTGGATATAACAATATCTCAAGAATGCTGATATATGCATACATGGGGATTAATCAAGAGGAGCAAAGCAAACTAATAGTGCAATAAGATGGCTTTCGGATGCCAAAAGCTGTGAAGCAGCTGAATTTTCTTCTGCCGGAGTGGGAGCTGCATGCAGGCAGCCAGTACTACTGTTAAGCTGTCTCGGTGGCTTTGTTACGGAGAAAATTGATCAGCTTCACAGGCTAATTAAGCTGGTAATTTTGAACCTACTATAGCATTTTATGAGACAAAGCAATCAGAGTGCATGATTGATTAATTGTTGGTCTCATTGACATATATATTGATCGATAGGTCACTGTTACCATTCCATATCTATGAATTTCTTGATTACTTTTATGCACGCACATCAATTTATTATAGTCGTCCAGGCAGTATGTATTGTTGATTTATGCGTGAAAATTATAGTCGTCCAGGTAGTATACATTGTTGATTTATGCAATTTCACGCGTTACAAATTTACAATTCAAGGACATACAGAGTCTTATGCC
The DNA here is from genome assembly GCA_017311315.1 of Dendrocalamus latiflorus. Lineage (NCBI taxonomy): Eukaryota > Viridiplantae > Streptophyta > Magnoliopsida > Poales > Poaceae > Dendrocalamus > Dendrocalamus latiflorus. The sequence goes on along the minus strand of CM029664.1, from coordinate 54,289,282 downwards.
CATGCTCCTCTGTTAAACTAATTAAACAATGAAAAGGCATGCTTTGTTATAAAATGCAGCATGCAGAAAATATTGTTAGTAGTAAATTATCACCAACTAAGCACTCCGGATCTAGTTACTCTCAGTTAATGAAGCCACCATGAGATAAAAATCGATCAACAAGTCGATCGATCTCTAGGTGAATTTTGCTATTACTGTCATGTTTCTGAAACCATTGATAACGCCGAATTGTACTCCATACCAATATATGACCCTAATCAAGTTAAAAGGTTACTTTCGTACCGTTTCTCTTAGCAACTTCATGTGTGTTACCTCTGCAGCAATTGGCTTAAGTAGGTGTAACAAGTTAACAACCACCTAGAACGACACGCAGTCTCTCGTATAAATTTGTTTTAGCTTCTACTGCTAATTAATTGCTACAGGCAATATATGTTAGTAGAGTCGGGCTAACTAGCTAGCTGACATGTATAGGAGCATGCAGCACAATGTTGGCCTCTTATGTGGTGCACGGCGTGCACGCGTTAATGTTGCGCGCGGTAGCTAGCTAGCAAAAATTTCAACATCCTTCGCGGAGGCACATGTGTGGAAGTCAAATTGAGAAAACGATGGATGCACGCGCAGCCAGCGATCGTCATCCTACAGTACAAACGAAAGGCTAATTTGGACAAGGATTGCACCAAGCTCTTTCTTACCTAGATTAATTACGCGCACCAGCCGGGAATAATTATGGGCATAGGTTAGCTTTATCAGATGCTTTTCTTGCCCCACATTTCTGAAGCCCTCTGCGTGGGGTAATTAGCGTAACGAACTTTTTCGACCAAGTCCAACTTTGTGGCTCCGGATCGCAACCAGGTCACACCTAGCCAGCCTGTAGGTATGTTAATTCGTCGCCTCCAGCGTTCACTTGGTGTGAGTGCGATGGTAAGCAAGGAAAAGGGTTCTTAGATCGAGTAAAAAGGCTTATGTGTAAAATTCCTTCCATGTTAGTGCGCTAGCTGGACCAGTTGAAAATGCGCGCAGCTAAACTAGTCTATATGCATGCATGTTTGCCCGAGTCATACGTACATACGCGGTAAATATGGCTTTAGTCATGTACGCGCGCAGTAGATATGATTGTGATCTCTGTATATATCCCGCAGGAACCTGCATGCATGTTGTTCGGACATGTTGAAAAAAGCTTTACGCGCGGCATGTGTATAACACCATGTATGTATGCCCATCAGCCCCATACGTACGCGGATGCATCTGTAGCTGTGCTAGCTAGCCTAACGTACATGGGTTTGAACGCCGCCGCCGACGCGCGGGCCTGTTAAGGAATGTCAAAAAGGCGGCCGGCCGCGCGAAGGCAGACGATCGAGATCGACGATTTGGTGGCCGGTGGCGGTGATGTTAAATCTTTGCCTGGGGGCGCGCATGTATGCCGTGCGTGCTGCGTGGGGAACAATATGCTGCGAACCCAGTAAACCCACCACGAGGGGTTGTCGGCTCGGCACGACCGACCATTTCCCCGTTGCGTTGTGCGGCAAGCTACGGAATCGTGCATTGGCACATCACGGCTCGCAGGACGCGAATACATGGCACGGCGTGCGCGAGAGCGCAGGACGATGTCGGCGACAGGAGGACGTGATAGTCTTTAAATTCAGATTACACCAACGGCTAAGTAAAATAAAACTAAAAATAATAAATAACAAAAAACAATAGCCTTCTACATAGTGCCGATCAGACCGCCATTAAAAGGTTGGTATGACCGCTGACCGGTCTTACAGCAGGTTTGGAACCGGTGCAATCGGTCCTCTATTCTCAAACCTGAAAATCTTAAGCCAGAAGCTTAAATATCAAGAACATGTCTAATTCTCACTCAAACACATCCAACTTTTTGCATGAGACTTGTTGAAGGCAATAAAAACCTAAATCAATCAAAAAATCATAAGGTTCTTGACCTCAAGTTCATCAAATTGAAGAGAATCGAATATAGTTCACAAGAACATCGAAACAACTAAATCTCATATTAATTCTTGCTCATGAGGATCTAAGACATAAGGTCTTCCAGATCTATTCTTACATGTCTTAGCAAGAAAATTTAAATAAAAATTGGACTAGAACTCTCACGAACCTGAAATCACAAATATAGTTCAAGAACACGTAAAACCAAGCAAGAATATAAATAATAACATGATTGGGATAAAGTTTTGATATATTTTAGTGAAGGGGAAGATTTACATACTCATAAATGATTACAAACTACAGTCAAAACACCACCTTTTCCTCTCTCAAGTTTTCTATCTCACAACTATGGAAGGAGATAAGATAGTGAAGCAAAAACTAAACCCTAGAATACGTGAAACTACCACATCCTCCCCTTCCCTCTAAATAATAAGTACAAACCTAATGAATCCAACCTATTAAGCTTATCAAAGAAACTCGTCAACCGCATTAACATATGTTTACACACCCATGCACGGTTCTCAAAGCATTTATAAGACTCAACCTGCTAACTCTTTGGCAATTGATCCATTTGTTGATTCCTGCTCTTCTTGACCTAAAACCACTTCTCCTTTGCGCCCTTCCGTGCCGCGGTTTTGATCAAGACGCTAATTTGGTATTTGGCCAGCTACCAAAATAGCCTCGACGAAGATTCCAGGTACTTTCTCTTGACTCCCACTTTGTCTTCACCTCAAAGCATTTTCACATACTTTGATACGTAGCCCGTAGTGCCCAGTGACTAGCCATTACATCTTCACGCATTCGGGCTCCCCCGGACTATCTCTACGTGCAGCGGCCTTGTCACTTGGCGCACCACATGCACCAACTCGTATCTTCACGATCCTTGTCTTTTATGTGTTTTTCACTTGAGTTACGTAGCCTAACCTAGACTTACACGACCGCTCGGACCGCAGCTCCCCCGTCTAGTTTTGGTTCATTGTCGTCGACTGCTACATCCTCTAAGCCATTTGCACATCCAAAAACCAAGCAACCATATCAAGCACAAATTCCATGCTCTTGATTCATGTTAGTCAAAACATGTATCATGCAATGCAACACAAACCCTCATAGCTCCCAAGCCATGAATCAACATCAACCCAACTTTGCTCAACTCAACCTGATATCTGGCTGTAGCCACTAGCCAGATCGCTCTTCCTACTTGGTTGGACCGCATACCACTGGTTGGTCTGACTGGCCACCTAGTGTGACCGCATTTTCAATATCGGTCACACCAGCCAACTCAAGCTGGTTCGATCACCAACCATGGCCAGTCCAGCCGCATGCGCCAACACCAAAACACACTCTTTGGAAAAAAAATAGCCACCAACTAGAAATTAATCGTACGACCCTAATGGTTGGACTACCACCCAATATCCGATCACACTAGAACATCGGTCGTACCGCCCTGATAGTCGAACTGCCACCCAATATCCGATCACATTGGACCATCGATCAAACCACCGCCCAGTGTCTGATCACACTGGACCACTGGTTAGACCGCCGTTCATAGGCCGGTCTTATCGGGAACATTGACAACAAATATGAATTTTCTGAAATTATTACAAAATTCAAATTCAACTCAACCAAGTGCAAATTGTTCATCACAAACATATATTAGACCTTGTACATGGTCTCTCAATCTCCTCCTTGATGAATACATTGGTAATTCTCCAAAAAATGCAAAGTTGAGTTGGTTTCAGAATTTAGAAGAAAATTTTGTAAAACAAAACTCAACTTGGCTCAATAAGTGAATAGAAGTCGAACATGACCAAGAGAGCTAAAAAATAAAGTGAAGAAACTAGAAATAGCAAGTTTTCAATATAAATACTCCAAAACCATTTAAACTTGAAAAATTCTCACTCTAGATCCATATGAAAGAACAATTGTTCATTTTGACTTTGATCATGGTGAAAAGAGCTAAGCAAATCAATAATTGTATTAAATCTCAAAAAACTAAAACTACCTCATTTTCTCCCCCTTAGCCTAATTCATGTATTTTTTCACACTTTTTCTCTCTTTGACAATGAATTCATTAAGTAAAGAAAGGAGGAAGTTAATAGAGGCTAAGAGGCAGACATGACTATTTTTGGTCATTTTCATATTTTAGTTGGATTGGGAGGTTTGAAAATTATCTAAGTAAACTAAAAGGTATTTCACCAAGCCATATTAATTAGCTTGTAGAATCATGTAAAAACATATATAGCAAAGTAAGCCAAATCTAGCTAGAAGTGATTACATGGATTAACAACATGTTAGAGTATTTCAAAATCACAAGTATAGCTAGATAGATCCTATTATGAATCATGACAAGGCAAAGTGCAAAATGAGCTAAGATTCTAAATTAGGCAAGACATATGCTAAAAAGCTCCAAAATGACTTACTTAAACTAAAAACCTATTTTAACATTGTAATTTATTAGATCAATGACTTATCTTGGTAGAGTAGGTCTTAGATTATTAGGAGCTATCTACAACTACCTTCAAGCTTCAGTCCAAATTGTAACTCACTTTTGTATGGTATATCTCAGTAAAGAAGTTCTAGACTAGGAGCAATCACTACTACAAAAGAGGCTAAACTGGACGCTTACATCATAGACGGTTCCTAAGAATCGTCTATGCTGCAAGTATCACAGACAATTCATACGAATAACCGTATGTGCTTCACATACGGTTTTAATACGAACCGTTTGTGATAACTTCATTATCACAGACGGTTTTTAATACAAACCATCTGTGATAATGGCAGAAATCACAGGCGGTTCTTTTCAAGAATTGTTTGTGATACTTCATAGACGGTTTGTATTAAAAACCGTCTGTGATAATGAAGTTAACACAAACTGTTTGTATTAAAAACCGTCTGTGATATGTTACCCGCCTTGCAATCCCCCAAAATTTCATAATTTCCCGCTTGAGTCCGAGTAGGATACAGTTTTGAGACACTTTCAATAAAACGAGCATAACTTTTGCATACGGTGTCTGTTTTCGACGTTCTTGTACTCGTTGAAAATCTAACGACGAACCGGATCCAAAAAAAGACCCGCTTGCGCTAGTCACCCTCTAAGACCCTCAAAATCGGCCATCTTTAGCCCTAAATTTGTGTTTTAAGTTTTTGGTTTATGTTTTTGCCAAATTTTTTGATCTTCCCTTCGAAATTTGGGTTTCGCCTCAACTGTAAAGTTGTAGATCTCGTTGAAACCTTTCAAATGAGTATATATAAGCTATATAAAATTTTTGCTATTTTACCTTTTGAGACTAGCTATTTATATCGTATCGGTATATTGTCTTTGTGATATCTCCTGTTATCATAGACGGTTTTTGTTATGAACCGTCTGTGATGTCTATCACAGACGGTTTGTAATCTGAACCGTATGTGATGTCCCGCCACATCATCGATCCGTAGCATATCCCCTAGGATCCCGATCTCACCCGTCCATTCTCTCCGCATCGAATGACAGGCACCGTTCTCCTCCCAACCGTTCTCCTTATTAACCCCCTCTCCCTACACCTCGAACCAATACCACTAGTACTACAACTCGTTTGTGCGTGGCAAGGGTAGGAAGGGGTTTGGCAAGGTCGACTGGCAAGGAAGAAGGCAATGGCAAGGGCGACTGGCAAGGAAGAAGGCAATGGCAATGGCAATGGCAAGGAAGATGGAAAGGAAGAAGGCAATGTAGTTTTTCTGCACCACTTATTTTAGATTGTAGTTTAATGTATTGTAAGAATTTTTCTGAATTTGTAGCCATGAAGTTTATCTTTGTAAAATTGCAAGTGTCCTCTTATGTATGCAGTGCTATGAGTAACCTACTCGATGTTTTATGTTTGTGAAATGAATTGAGATGTAAATTGGATGTACACATGTACATGTTGATCTGCTTGTTTCAGATGGCATGGCTAGCATTTCCTGAGGCTAGCCAATAAATAGAAATAGAGTTAGGGGTAGAAGAGAATAGCACAGACGATTTTTAACTAAAAACTGTCTGTGCTAGCTGATAATCACAGACAGTTTTTAACTAAAAACCATCTATGATATTTACACCACAGATGGTTCGAAAGCTGTCTGTGATGACCTCATATCATTATTGACCTATAAATTCAGATGACTCACAAAACCATCTGTGATGACGTTTCTAAACCGTCTGTAATACTGTTTTCTGTAGTAGTGAATCTACAACTGCCTCTTGAGCTTCAACCGATTTGAATTTATTTCATTAAATAAATTTGATTGATCTCAAGCTATTGTCGACCATATTAAGTAGAGAGCTTAAAAAAGGGTCTTGGCCATACATAACTCCCCTGAGCTCATATCAAGTGCAATGGCAAGCAGTTTCATGAGAAAGAAATGCCGATGTATAATTACAAGAACAATTGAGATCATCTAAAGCAATAAGAAGGTAAGAGTTACTAAATGCTTCACAATGGAACTAAAAAAACTCTACCCAAGCTAGACTCAGACTCAAAACTTAATTAAGCAATTTGCTATGGCAAGAATCAGAAAATGATTACTAAAACTATACTATTCAAATGATCCAGCCTTGACCTAATTTAGTTCAAGTTGAATAATTTTATAAAGCTAGTCATGACACATGCTTAGCTACACTTGTAAGCATATGATAAAGAAAGCTTATTAAAGTAGACATGATTGGATATAAAGAGAGCATGGATAATAGACAAAAATCTAGATTATATTCCAATGCAAGTATAGAAGATAAATATGCAGTATATTACACATGCATGCAAATGAAGCAAACTCCCTCTCAAATCAGTCCCATAGGATGAATAGCCCCCAACTCTCCCTACAAGAAGGCAAAACGAGAAGAATCAAAAGGTTTTATGAAAATATCAGCAACTTAGAGTTCAGACTCAATAAAGTGCAGTTTAATATCCCCCCTTTTCCATATGATCTTTAAGGAAGTGATATCTGATGTCTATGTGCCGGCTTGAGACCTATTGATGAGGACATCCTTTCCATAGATACAACTGTGCCGACTCCACAACAAGCTCAACAAACTGAAACTATGATACAAGGACCAATGACTAGAGCGCGAGCATGTCAACTTAACCATCAGGTGAATGCGTTCCTAAGTTTGCATACAAATGTTTCAAAGAATGGAATACTACTTAATTCGTGTGATGATTTAATCGTCCTTAGGAACCATGGGGAAGAACCACGTGAGCTCAAGTATAGAAGTGGAACCGTCAAGCGCAACCCAAGTCTTGTTCGTGAGTTTGACTCGGATTCGGCCTTCCCAACAGCGTCTACTTCAAATGGCCATAACTTTTTATTCAAAAGGTTTCTCGGGGCCCGTGAGTACTCGTTGAAAAGCTCTTGAAGTCTACTTTCAGATGGATCTAGTCTCACCTCCAAATTCCATCTGAGCCGGTTAGAAACTGCCAAACAAGTCACGTCACTTTTCCAGTCCGAGTCAAAGTGGGCCTTGGGCCTTGTAATCGAGTCCTGTTCGGCTTCCATGTGTTTTGGCTGACCCTCCACCTCCCATGTCTCTTAAATAGGCAGCCACACCCTCTTCTAGGGTTTGGGTTTTGATAGACTAAGTTAGCTTTTGCTACTTCGCCTTGTATTCGCGCGTGTCGGCAAGACCGTCCGAATACTTGTCTTCGGAACCCCACTATTTTTCTGTTTTCGATTGAAACCTACATCTTTTTTTCGTAATTGAGTTGCTATTTATCTTGTTCTTGCCTGTTCTTCGATTGCTTGCAGGAACAAGTACCCTCGTGGTTAGGTTGATTGTGCGCTGACAAGGTCACGAACAACCTCTGGAGTTGATGTATCGATCGCTAAGGCGCAACGTCCTTGATAGTTGTAGTCAGGTCGTCAACGTCATCTCCTTCCCCAATCGAATCTATCACTTTCATAGAAAGATCGGGACCACTAGTGCTATCACCTATGGTCTGATTGAACCCAGGAGCGGTCTAATAGTTCCCTTGTTCTCAGAACAGAAAATCAGCCTGAGTCCAAATTACTTTTGGTATAAACTTGAAAATTTATGATCAAATGATATCAAACTTTGCACACACCTTACTAATGGTCTCAGAAACCCAATTTCATCCAAGGATCAGGATGATCCTGGCCAAACCCTTTCCTCAAAACATGCAAGATTGTACTAAAACCGGGCAAATCTTAAAATATTGAGATACAACTTGCTTGTGGGTTAAGATAAGCCAAGGTAGCTCTAGGTGTGTTTCCACATAGCACAATAAGCAAAACCAACCGACGAATCAAAACCAAAACTTTCATATCAAGATTTCTCAAGAAGGGCTCCAAATCAAGCAAAATCGGGTAACTTCAAGAACTTGCAAACTACAGTGTCTAGATGGATGATATTTAACCTACATGAGTCATCTTCATCACTTACACATCATTTGCACTCGCAAGATCAATAAGGGGAGAGAAGAGACAAAGAACCAATAAGAATAAGAGTAAATCAACCAAGATAAGAAAGATTCATAAGAGATAAATAAATTTTATTATATTGCTACTTGAGCATGAAGGCTTTACAGCCACTCCATGAGGAGGACAAGAGAGTGCATCATAACACTCACTCTTTTCTCTTAAACCCTAACTCTAAAATGGTTGAAATGTTAGCATGCAAATCTCTACCCTTTCACTAAATAGATGGAGCAACCAGTCTATATCTAATCATAATGGATATTATCTACTAGTGCAAATGGAGACAATCCATTAACCCTACACAACACGAGTCTTACTATTACACTTAACTTATGCATGCTTTTCAAAGCATATGAGTCTGAACCTGCTAATTCTTTGATCCACTTGACCTTCTTAGCATCTTCTTAATCTAAACCACTTTTCCAAGCGCCGCTCAAGTGCCATAGTTTTGATCTAATAATATTTCTGATATATGGCAAACTACCAAAATACCCTTACTTTGACATGATCTTTATCTTCTATTGCAAGCAATTGTCATGCATGCCACGAATAGGTGCACCAATAGCTTGCAACGTGTTGGCAAGTCTCTCCCGTTTTGATTCCACCAGATCATGGCTCACTTGGACCAACCTAGCCACTTGGTGCAATCTGTCGCTTGAACCTTCCCTTCAATATTCATTGCCTTCCCTATGCTATGGTTGAGCTCAACCATCTCATTCAATATCCTTAACCATTTTGGATCTCGACTCCTCCATGAGCGTAATCCCGATCTTTGCTATTGACCATAGTTAACTCGAAGCTTTGTTGCATATCCAAAGACAAAGAAATCATTTTCAGGCATAAATTCTTCATAACTTAACCCATGTTAGCTCAAACATACTTTATACAATATGAATACATTGACCTAGGACCAAATCCCCAATCCACAACTAAATTCCTAAATTTCAGAACTCACTGCTGAAATCAGGAGATGACCGATCTGACCGGTTTGGCCAGCCGGTCTGACCGCTGGAAACTGAACCTGACAGAAAATTCAAATCTTTCATAAAATTGAAATTCAACTTCTCAAACATTGACAATGATTCACCATAAAATATCCTAGATATTCTCACAAGGTTCCTCACCGTGATTGTCCACTTCTGTCTCCATCGGAGTACTCTAACTTAAGATTGATTTCTTGGCGGCGCCATCATTTCGAAGTTGTGCTGTCAACAAGAGCAGCCATAAACTAATTAATCAAGGAGCATGACCGAGTTATATGGCCTGTTCATATTGGCTTCTGCTTTCAAAAATAGAAGTCAATACAAACGCCCCAGCTTCTCTAAGCTACTTCTATCAATTACTATTATTTATCAACCACTACTTTTTATTTTTACATATTGTAATATACTCTGTATTTTATTATATCAAAATTCCGTAAGTCGTATGGCGGTCCGAATATTTTAGTACCTTTTGTTGCATTGTCTTTCTTACATAATATACTACTATTCATCAGCCACTTCTATCAATCATTACTATTTATCAGCTGCGGTCAAAAGCCATCAGTAAAGCCAATATGAATATGCCTATATTCTTCGTTAGGATCAGCAACGTTTAATGCAATGCAAAAAAAACCCTCTGTAGCTAGCTCTGACGTACAATAGATATGAACACGACAAGTATATCTTTAAAAACCAATGTACGTTTGCACGCTCGTGCTAGATAGATTAAACCGTCCTAATTTTATTGAGCCTGCTTAAATCAGCAATCCAAAAAAAAAAAGATTGCAGTCAAGAGATACACCGATCGGACGATAAAAAATTCTCCTTTACAATACAACTCCAAAGATATAATTAGTGTTGTCTTGGCCAAGTATGCTTCGAGATAACGCATGTGATTTCAGAGCATGCCCGCACGCGGCAGCTGCAAGGAAAGGTTGAGCAAAGTGTATTAGATTATGTGCAGCAGTCAAGTCATGCAGATGGCTGAATTGGACGCCCTGTTTAATTTAGTGTCTTTAACTCTTTGCGATCACGGATATAAAGGCAATAAAGGGATTGTCATCTTGTCGTGATATATCCAAAATCTCAACGAAGGAATAAAGCTGTGCCGGTTTGACATCTAATTTGGCAGTCATGCAGCAGCTACCTCAAGAGAAAAAAAATGATAATGTGATCTGTGCAATCTGCATGATGTAATCTAGAAGACCTGACCACTTGTGTCTGCATTATTGTTTTTGCTCATAGTCAAGATTTCGCCGCATTTCAGTATCAACACTCGAAGCAACGACAACGTCTGGGTTATTAATCACTCGATCTCTGTGTTATGCATGTACCGGCTCTACATACCTTGAAGGAAGCATGATGAATGAGTCAATTATGCAGCACGTACCTTTGTCCTATGAACTACTGAAGGCCTCTTTTATCTTGTCGCTGAGATCAGTCAAAAGTCTTCGTTTAAAATGACAGTACTTAGCATCAAAGGCTCCGCTAAAAATGGTTTTAGCTTATGGCTTTTTTAGTTTTTAGTTTATTTAAGTAAAAAGCTCGTAGAACGCATTGCCTTTTAATTTTAGTTTATTTTGATTTTTTTAGTTTTTTATCTTTTCTTTTTTCATTATTCCTTTGTATTATCCGTGACGATATAACGGTTTTTTATTTTTTTTCTTATTTTTAAGAAAAGCTAACATTCGCTATAGTTTAATTTTAGTCAAAAACCATAGCCATAAGCTTAATCTAAGAGCTAGATGGAGCACCACCAAAAGCTTATGGCTAGATTTTTTTTGAAATAACTTGCTTTTTTATTAATATGACAGAAATAAATAGCCAAAAAAAAATTTGCAAAAATAATACTCCGCTGCCAATAGGTTTCTATTGCCAATCAAATAAACCTGTCGGCCAAATAAATGAGCGACAAGACTATCGGCCAAATAATATCCTATCGCCAAATAATTCGGTGACATGGTCCTATCACCGACAGCTTGACGAGGAAGCTCAACATGATTCGGCGACAGGAGCTACCACGTCGATCAGTCGTCAATTCATGTGAAGACAGAAGCCTGCTGCCAATTTTTGCAATTTTGTCCTAGCTATTTATTTTTGTGATATTAATGAAAAGGCGAGTTATTTTAACCATCTATATTCTATAGACTACATAAGGTGGTTCCCAAGTACTCGCAATGATATATTTTCTGCGAGCTTGCATCACAACGTAGTCAGGCTGGCTCAGGAGCGCACGCTTGCCGCAAACTGATCTCTCAGTTATGACTCGGATCACGTTCAAACAGTCAAACTCTGCCATTGGACAAGTTGAGCCTGCCATGGACTGCAGTTAATCAAAGAAGAAAATAGTATACATCGAAGTGAAGTATACAATTGACAGTAGTGGGCAGGTCAATGATAACTTGGTAAGAACTAAGACCATGTGTCTGCGACTGAACTTGGTTGCAGTCTAGTGTCACTCTCGAATCTCAAGCCAAATCGACCACCTACCACAAATAAATAGCGGTAACTAGGCTTACTCTTGACTCTGAATAAGCCCAGCTTCCATGGCATGATCACTGTTGTGGCATCCATGGCTGGGTTTTCGCCTTTTCGGTGGTGATTTGGGCCGGGTGTTTCAGGGAGCAGGGAATTCTACACTTGGACATTTTATAGGCCGTGTAACCTGTCCTCACTTAATGGATTGCATCCTCATCAAGCCCTGTTAATGGCGTTAAGCCCATCTTTAAATTGCGTATGGACCAGCCGAAAAAACGCAGTGGGTGGGTTCGACTTCAACTCATTGCTGGTGTCTTCAATTAGTACCTTTGTAGCTGACAAATATGCACTCCAATACTACATGGACCAAATAGGGGCATCTATTTCGCATGGACCAATGGAAAAGTATGTAATTATGCAGATAAAACCACATAGCCCACTACGTCAAAAAAACGACTAGTAAGTGGTAACCAGAAAGGAGCTGGCTAGGGAAATATTCCACAAAGTAGACAGATAAATTTAAGGTTCGGAAAATGGAGCACATAATTGTAGGTTCCAAACAAACGAAGAGAAAAACAGGAGAGCACAAAAAAGGCCATCATAAGCAGGAGCACAAACAGAGTGGATAATTTCTGTTCGATCAGTTAAAGCCTTGTGAAGTGAATATAGAAGAGGTAAATGGATATCCAGCACTATCTGTGTTCAACTCTGATTCTGAGGAAAAAATATAGAATATGATACGAGATAAGTGATGTTCGTCCGTATATATTTGTATGTCAAGTGATATGAGGAAATCTATTGTGACTTCACTTATAAACAAGATAACATATAGACGGATTGCTACATTTAAATAAGTAGAGAATACTGAGTGTTCTTCCTTCGACATTTCGATAATTATTCTCTTTGTGTTCATTCTGATTGCACCTCACTGTCTAATGTTTTGTGTAGAGATGCAAAAGAAACGAATAATTTTCGTCTTACTGATCGTCCGAAGGTTTATGGAATGAATACAGAATGGAGATAAATATATAGTATTATCTGTGTCTAACTCTAACTATAAGAAAAAAATATAATATATAATATAGGATAAACGATCGTCCATATCTACTTCGGTTCCAAGCAAACGACGAGAAAAATTGTAGGTTCCGCCAGCAGCAGCAAGCATGCGCAACAGAGCCGGCAAGAACTGGTGGAAGCATCAATGTATTCTAAACATGACTAGGCTGTCAAATCGCTTTATTAGGATAAGAGTACCTTCAATTAGTGGCAGAGGGTGCAAAAGTTCCTTGTCAGGCAAGTGACCCGAAGCTTTTAGGTAAATGATTGAGTAATTTTTGTGCTAGACTACCAGTAGCATTAGTCCTTGATCACTACTTATCGATGATAATCACAGATTGCATAAAACCCCGCAGATAATCAGTTCAGTACTACTCCAAAACTTCCATAAATTCAGAAGCCTTAGTGTAAAATCGAAATGATATATATATATATATATATATATATATATATATATATATATATATATATATATATATATATATATATATATATATATATATATATAAAATCTTTTACACCCGTGCTCCATGATTAAGACTTTCCATCCATGATTGAGACTTTCCATTCATAATTAAGACTTTTCATCCTGATATTATATATCATTGCATTTGCACGTATCTAAAAGCAATCTAAAGGCATGGATATATACGGGCACAATCTTCCTCAAATTTGGATTGCTTCAGGCTGTAAAACACGATAAAATGTGGTCATCATGTCTACAAATCGCTCAAATTTGGATTGCTTCAGGCTGTAAAACATGATCAAATGTGGACATCATGGCTACAAAATACAAATTGCTATAGAAAACATTGACTACAATATTAACGAAATGCCAAAGAAAAACCAACGTAATAGGAACATCTACGCAAACGACAGAGATTTGTAGTGCTAGTAGACAGTAAGTGTGGAGAGACAGAAGGATCAGAGAAGCCTATTTTCTCTGACACAAGTCGTGTCATTTCTTAAGGTCATATCTCAAATGCTCACTATGACGCTCGAGGAAATTCTATACGCAATCTGATTGCAACGAAAGAATCTGGCATACTCGATACCAATACCATAGAGGGTGTACGTCTGGTGTACAATCCACTGATCAAATGAAAAACTTGTCTGAATTCTGAAAACAACACATGCCCTCCTCTCCTCTGCAGATTCTGTAGCAACCAATAATGATTATTGAGATCAAATAACAGGTGTAGATTGTACAGTTACACATCAATCTTCCTGCTCCTTTCTTATACCAGAAACAGAAAGATAGTAGAGGGGGGGCAAGAAATACGCATATTTGATTTATTTTATGCAAAATGATACTTCTCAAGTGATATCATTATCAATATTATCATATAGTACGGGGAGGATTAATGATCGAAAAATACAAACAGAAGGGTCCTCAAAAGACAAGGAGAAATGCCAAAAGTGATCCAAAGCTGGCAATTAAGATCCAGTACACTCCATAACATGTAGGGGGTGTCCTTTGACTCAATAAAAAGTAATAGAACAAAAGGTACCAGGCAGTGATATGTAGTGGATGTGCAACATGGTGGACCAAATCATCAAAATGCTTCTTGCACACAATGCTCCATCGGTTAAATAACAGACCAGAAGCGGGTTATAATGCAACTTCATCATGATGAGTGATGTACAGACCAAGGAGCTGGCGAACTCGCAGAGCCACTGAACATGGAGGATTCATTTCAAAGAAACAGGGAGAATATTGTTGAAAGCCTATGGCCGGCCATGAGGCCATCTATTTATCATGGGAAAACAACAAAGTAGAAAGTACAGAACCCCTAAATCTCCCCCTAAATCAAATTATTGGGAAATTGTGTAAAAAGTCTTCTCCAACAACTCCCCTAAACACCCCCCTATTTCTATTCCCCCCCAAAACTCTCCCAAAACCCAGCTAGAAACCGGGAACTTTCAGGGGTCCCCTATCCTCGCTCCCGCCGTCACGCGCGCTGGGGAAAAAAAATTCGCGCCACACTTTTCCTTCACAGCTCGCCGCCCCCGCCTTTTTCCCAGCCACATCTCCCCGCCCGCCGCCCCAAACCTGCCAAACCGGCGCCCCGACAAAATTATTACAATCAATAGTAACTAAAATATTTAAATTAAACAGTAAACATGACACAATACGAACCTACGTCTGAAGAATTCTGGTCCATATGTAGGATCATCGGAGAAATAATCTTCATATAATTTTTGGTGTCCTTGTCTCTTACGACGAACAATTTTATGCCCAGGAACAGAACCACCCTGTAGATTTTGATCCGTAGTAGTATCCGCCACCGTATAAATACATGCATGGACGGGCGGAATATTTCTTTGAGAACACACTACGTGTACCGATCGGAACAGGACTAGATGCGATTACGGAGTTCATGCCTTGTACATGTACACGCGATGGCCGAGTGCAGCGGTCAAACCGTAATCGCATCGTACACGGACGAGCTAGCACATCGGCCGCCAGTGCATGCGGCCAACTCTCCGGATCGCTCACGATCAAAATGAGGTATCGAGCAAAGTAAATGGGCCGGTTGTTAATGTTGGGCCAGATTCAAAATACTATTAGGATATATTTAGGGGAGCTGTTGGAGGAGGGGACTAAAATAGGTTAACAAATTTTTTGGGCTGCCCCTAAAAGGTGTCTTTTGGGGTGGGTTTTTAGGGGGATTGTTGGAGATGCGATAATGCCGTATCTTTTCCTAGTATCAGCACAAAAATAGCACTAGAAAGATTTCTAGTGTAATACAGTTAAATTCGTAGAAAGAAATATAGAAAAAGAAGGAAACATATAAAACAAAGAGCGGCAACACTGAATGGTAGAGCAATCTAACAAATACTTTGCAGTCATATTGCAGCAATTGCAACGCAAAACATCCATTCCTCCATTAGCATCATGCTACAAACTACAACAGCTGAAGTAAATGAATTAGTAGAAAAACTTACATACCTCGGCTATGTTCTGAGCTAATATATGGGACAGTAGTACATGATGAAAGAAAAAGAACTAGTATAACGGGAAGCAAAGGTCATCTAGGAGTAAAATACTGGGCCTGTTCTTTACCTCACAAGCCGGCGGCTTTTGGCTTTTGCTACAGTACCTAACTTTCAAACGGAGTATTTTCTCAAGACGGGGTCTATAAGTTAAATGATCTACACGTTAAAAGACCAACATCTGTACCAACCAAAATCATAAATGAGTATCTATCTCTCCGTAATCTGTACCGTAAACAGCCAAAATTCAAAAATTTCAGCCAAAAGCCATAAACCGCAGCCGAAAAGAACAGGCTGTTCCCTAGGGTGAAGTATCTTGGTCGAATAAGAGGAACTACACACAGATCAGCATAACTCATTCGGAATACATACAGAGCAATGTGGCAGTGAGGTTGTATATATGATATACATTTGATTCTTAAGAAAATATCAAGAAAGATCAGTCTAAAGTTACAATTCCAATCCCAACTAATTGTCGTGGTGAAGCAGCCAAAAACCCAAGCTAACATGCCCCTATACCAATGGAGGATCTAACTCTTAATGTACACTTCCAACTTCAACAACATACCAAAATTTTACTATCTCAATTCGCCTGTATCATCTAATCACAATAAATAAACCCACCTTACGGAGCACATTTTACACTGAACCTAATCAAACCAAAAAAAATAACACCGTGGGCCGTGGCATAACGTCGAGCACACTGCGCGCACCAGAGCAAGTTGGCGCCTAATGGTAGAACACGATGGGCGGGACGGCGAACCCGGCGTCCTTGAGGAAGGGAACTACCTGCGGGCGCTCGGTGAGGTCGCGGTAGAAGGCGTACTCCGCCTCGTAGTCGTGGAGGTCTAGCTCGGTTTTCTGGTTGCTGTGGTAGTGGTGCTTCGCGTCGGCCGCCTTCCCGAACCCGAACACGCTCACCTTGTCGCACACTCCCACCGCGACCATGATGGCCTGCATCCCGGACGAGTAGTGGAACATGGCCGCGTCGTGCGCGCGGCTCCACTCGTCCGCCGCGTGTCCCGTCTCGGCGACGAAGCGGCGGAGGGAGTAGTACTTGACGATGCGCGCGCAGAGGACGTCGAGGCGGGGATCGGTGACGGAGATGGGGGCGGCGTGGCGCGAGGGGGATGAGGCGTTGCACGCGGCGACGTCGAGGAAGTGGGCTGCCTGGCAGATGTAGAGGAGGATGGGTACCCCGTCGCCGTAGGGGTGGCAGAAGCAGCCCGGACGGCGCGCGCAGAGGTGGAGGATGTTGCTGTTGATGAAGGAGAGGTTGGTCTTGGCGCCGACGTGCGCGGCGAAGCCGGAGATGCGGGCGTTGTTGAGGCGGAACACGGCGGCGTGGGAGTCGATGAGGGCGCCGTGACTGGCGCGGAGGAGGATGCCGCTGTTTCCGACGACGGCGCAGGAGGGGATGCGGGCGGGGAGGGAGAGTAGGGAGGGGAGGTTGCGGAGGACGGTGGGGTCGTGGCGGCGGAGGCGGTGCCAGGAGCGGAGTGCGCGGCGGAGGGACGGGTCGAGGAGGAGCTCCTGGCGCGGGAGCGGGTGGAGGAGGGGGTCGTGGTCGTGGTCCGGGTGGCCGCGGCGGTGGATGGGAAACTGGTGGTGGCGGAGGTGGAGGGGGTGGAGCGTGTCGCGGCGCCACGCGCGGGCGCGCGCTGAGGAGGCCGGGAGGCGGCCCTCGAGGAGGTCGTCCACGTCGCGCCGCAGCGACGCCTCGGAGGGATCAACGGCGGCCAGGCGGAGAAGCGTGGCGTTGAGGCGCGCGGGATCGAGCGGTGGCGCAAGCACGGGCGCGGGGGCGACGGCTCGGCGGAGCGCGGAGGGAAACGAAGCTGCCCCGCAGAGCACGACGAAGAGGAGCACCGCGAACGGGCGCCTCAGCGGCCGCTTCATCGCCGCCGCCGCCGCCGGGGGCTAAGTGGGTCGGAGCCGCATGGGGGGAGGCGCATCAGGGAGGGGAGGGGTCCGTGCGAGCCGAGCTGCCTCCGAGTGGGCGGGGGAGTGGCACGGCAAGTTTTTTATTGGACGCGATGTATTCGAGTTTTGCGAGGTGGGATTTATAGGAGCGAGCAATATTTGTGGGTGGTTGGACTTCGGGTTCGGGGAATGGGGGATCCGATGTGCTCTGGTAGTCTGGTTGGGTTCAGGCATTAGAGGGAGTAATGATTTTTATGTGGGGGGCCAGGAGGGGCAGGAGACGTGGGGCCCACCAAATGGCTGTAGGTGGGCCCGTTAGTATGATTTTTTTTGCCTGAGGTGCTGCAGTGTTCTTTGGGCGTGAAGGGTGGGGCACATTGATTTCTGTTTTGAATTTTTTTGCTTTTGCTACGACAGCAAGCCTAAATAAATTGGATGTAGCTTTTAAAAATTATTTTTTCAAATGGTTTTATAAGCCTAAAATAATATATATCTCTGTCATATACCGTCAAATCAAAAACACAAAAAAACTATCAGTCATAACTAAAAACCATCAGCCGTCGCACAAAAAACAAAGCCCAAGTCTACCTCAATTATTTTTAACTGTTCAGTTAACTTTAACTTTGATTTCTATCCATTGATACTATTTATCAGATCTAAAGCCATATGCCACACCATATACCGTTTCGATGATCATGAGCCTGTTTGATGGTCGGAGGAAACATAGAGTCCTTTTCATGTGCATCTTTCCTCAAACTACATATTCAAGCACTGGTGTTTTCAGGCAACCTTTAACCACATCAAAGCAAGGTTAGAAACTTTACTGTGGAGTGAGTTTTTTTACTGTGGTTTTGATTTTTGGTTTATGATTTTTGAATTTTGGTTGTTCGTGAGAAAGTATACAGAGAAAAACAGCCACACGTGATTTTAACGGTATAGCTAAACTTGAGATAATATCTACTATAATATAACTGTAAATGTCTTGAAAAGATGTACTATTTAAAAATTAGTAATTGTAATAGAAAATGATAAACTAAAATCAAAATCAAAAGAAACCAGGCAATATGTACGTTTCCTTATGTTTACGTGTCTGTAAAGAGTCCTACTCCACCAGCCTGCGTTCGTGGACTTGGGGTCAACTTCGGCCGGACCGGTCGGCCTCGGAAGATGCATGCCCTGATCTTGCCGTCCCCAGTCGTCCCGGTCTTTGTTTTCTCCACTAGATCCCATCTGATAAGCGAAGTCCTTCGGATTAATCTGGTTTACGTTGCTCTCAATCCTCATCCTTCTTGCGGCCTGCTGCTGCTCAACTTTTATCGTTGGCGTGACCATGTGGACTTCTTGCATTTGCCGCTGAATTTACTAGCCTCTGTTTACTACTAGCACTACAGTACGAGCGATGGATACTTGCCGCGTGTGTGTGTGTATGTTTTTTCCCGTCATCACCCTTGACGTATGACGTATCTATAGATATTTTAGACTTTAACCTAGTCGGAATCCACAATGGCAAGCAATAAGAACCTTTTTAAGCACTTTGAGCAGCTCAGGATTGATTTGGAAATCGGAACCTTCAGTGCAACTGCAGGCAAAGCTGTACAAGGAAGGTGCCGCTCGCTCTTAGCACACTGGCCTAAAATGGTACTGAGTACTTCAGCTTGATGATAATTACGTTTGTTGGGCGACTGATGTTACACGGTGTCTTTATCTAAACCAAACTCGAAGTGCCTCACACGTACGCCCGGAACGGGCCAGAGACACTTATCACACAAAAAGGATTAGGACCAGCTCTGTGTTTTTGGCCTCCTGGCTTCTCTAACGATTAAAATAAATAAGATGGTTTTTTAAAATAGGATTTTTAAACAGTTTATCGAGCTCAAAAATCATATGAGAAAGAACAAGACTACTTCTACGGACTACAGCACTATCATGTAAAGGAGAAGATAAGTGGACGATATACCGCAGAAAGCTCCATCTAGAAGAAAGGTGAATATGACCGATTGCCGATCAGCCAAAGGCTCAATCAAATTCTCAGGTCAAGGACGCGGACATAGTCTTATGGAATGGCACTAGGTACCCAGCATATGACCGATTGCCGATCAGCCAAAGGCTCAATCAAATTCTCAGGTCAAGGACGCGGGCATAGTCTTATGGAATGGCACTAGGTACCCAGCATATGACCGATTGTGTAACGCGCTCGTTTCCAGGGGCGCGTACGGACACAACATTCCGCAACTATTCACGTATGAACAGTTATGGAGTGTCGCGCAAGAGTATATCATTGCATGCTTACAACAAAAGTCTAGCATATATTTCACATATGGATTAACATCCATTTTCAACAGCGGGGCGTGCAAGCCCAAAGTATAATTACATTACAGAAGCTCCAAGATCCGCTTGAGCGCGGCCAAGACCTAAAGCCACCGGTTCTCGTCGAAGAAGAAACCTTCCGGGACTTCCTCAACGGGGAGACAAACACCTTCGTTTTGATCCTCTAAAGAAGGGCAAAAGCAAGTCGTGAGCCAAACAACCGGCTCAGCAAGTCCCAAAGGGACCCTAACTTATTACATGCACAGAACATCAAAGGAAGGGGGATATACTTGGTTTATTAACTTTGAGTGGATGCAGTTTTATTTGCAAATATTTTGATAAGACGGACCCAAAACTACTTCTTAAGATCTCAGTAATTTTTCATGAAGATTTAATTAACCAACCTAAACAAGTTAAAGCATTTACAAAACTACTTAAGCTTCGCTGCTGGAATCACCCAAGTGACACAGCTCCATTAACCGGGAGCACGACGTATTCGAATACCATTTATTTGACTCTGCAGAGTTTGCTCAGCTTTACCCACACGATCCCTTAACTCCCGCGACAGAGTTAAGAAAGCCAGGTCGTTTCACTGCTCAACTCTTTATATAGACTCTACCCGGTAGAATCCACTCGGGTCTGGCACATATAAATAATAATAACAATAAACAAACGTCCGCTTCAAGTGAACTCTACCGTTGTTAGGCATCCGCAGCACGGCCTGCCTAACTTGGTTGATTAACCTCCTCCTCCGCCTGTAGAGTTTCAATCGAGTTGAGCAGCTACTAGACCAGTGTTGACAAGTCAACTCCTGTGGTTGAGCGATCACTATGACATTTTCTCAGCGTAAGGGTTTCAGTCCTTATATTTTCACATGGTCCGCAACCTTACCAGGCCCGCGACCCAACCTAGGGTAAGCGGTGGGCGAAAACCGTCTTGCGGCGCATCACAACCCCACTTACCCTAACTTCGATCCTAGGGTAAGAGATGGGCGAAAACCGTCTCGCGGCGCACCACAACCCCCTTACCCTACCTTGTGCACGTCGGCACTCTCCGCTCTAGGGCACGGTGTCCCATACCACCCTACCCTAGAGTTGGGTTTGCAAATTCTATTGGCCCGCAGCCACAACCTTATTAGTACAAGACTTTGCATGATAATAATAATCTACAGATATCTGGATTAACAGATAATTATTTCTAGGGTTACAAAGGTATGGCTACAAGTTTAACATGGCATTTGTCGGTGGTAGGTTTAACTACATAACATGTCATTCTAAACATTTTATTTTTACTTTGAACTAACATTTCAGAACTAGCTCAATGCAAATAGCATAATAACATAATTAGATAACATGGGTTGCAACATGATCAAAGGATTTGAGACTTGCCGGCAATTTGGACGAACTCGGCTAGCTTGAACGTAGAAGCTCCTGGATCCTGCGATTGCACTTGATCTTCCGGGATCTTCGACACTAGCGCAAACACATAAAATAAATAAGTCCGGCTTGAAACTATTCAAGCGAGGAAAAAAAATAAACTATTTAAAAAGAAGTAAAATGCATAAATCCTCAAATTGGAATTTTAAGAATTTATCTGGGATGAATTCGGGAACAAGGAGGCCAAAAATGGGTCCAGGACATCAAATGGAGCAGAGTGGTGAAATTTGGGAATTTTTGGGATTTTCTGTGATTTTTTTTGGATTTATTTGAGCTTTTCTGGATTTTGGAAATTGATAAAGCCGGGAAAATTCACTAGGAACAGTGCGGCCCGGCCGCTTTGCTACAGTGCGGCCCGACCCACAATTCAAACGCGCGCGCGGGGAGCGGAGCGGCGAGGCAAGCCGCGGGCTCGGCCCAGCAACGCGCGCGTCCGCTTGGTCGCGATGGCCGACGCGTGGGCGGTGCGAGCGGCAGGGATGCGAGGCGAACCGAAGGCCCGAATGGAGTGGGCGGAGATCAGACGGTGGTGGGGTGATGAAGGCGGGCGGAGCGGAGGATTTGATTGGGCGGCTAGGGAGAGGTGCGTTTAAGGAAATCGGACGGCGAAGGAGGGCTGCCATCCGACGGCCGAGGTTAGACGGCACGGAGAGGAGAGGACGGCGAGGATGCGACCACGTCGCCCGGGAGGGTCGTCTTCTTCCTCCGGCTGCTACAGCGCCTTCGAGACAGAGCAACGGCGGCGACGGCGGCTTGGGCGCCAGGGGGCTCGTCGGCGACCACCGAGGGCACCAGCTGGTGGAGAGAGCAATGGGGAACCCATTTTGGGCAGTGGGGGAGGCGAGGGGTTTAGCAGAGAAGGCGGGGACAGAAGGGGGAGGTTCGGGTCCAAGGCGGTGAGAGAAGCCACCGGCGGCGAGATAGCCCAAACGGTGGCAGCTACACGATCAGTGGAGCTAGGAGCTCACATTGGTGTCGGTGGTTTTGGCGGAGGAGCTTCGGAGAGGGCTGGCCATAGGGAGGGGTGAAACGGCCGGCGGTGGGAGACGGTGCGGGCACTCCACGGGCAATCACCTGTCCAGAAGCAAGCATCAAAGGGATGAGGGGACCGCAGAGATGCTCTGGACGGAAGCAATCGAAAAATGCGCAAGGGAGGAGGGAGGTCCGCTTTACGGGGTCACCGGCGCAGGGGAGGACCACGGCGGCGCTACGGGCGGCGGGACTCCAATCGACTGCGAGTGGAGCTTCTCTGGAGTGGTGGGAGACGAATGGGAGAGGTGGAGTGGCTTGGGAAACAAAGGAAGCAAGGGGCAAGGGGAGGAGGCTTTATACCCGAGCGGAGGGGGAAAAAATCCTTCGGGGAGAAGCCACTGGCGGGGCTCTGGGTCGACAGGGATGGACGGGGGTTGGTCAGCATCTCCTCCGCACAGTGGAAAGGGTGGGGGTGACGCACGGCTCTGCACGGAGTGATGGCGACGCGACGGGAGCAGGTGGAGCTGCGGCATGAACGAGGGGGCGCATCCGCGCGCGGGAGAGGGAGGCGCGGCAACTGCCAGGTGGGGCCGGAGTAGAGGCGGGCGACGTGGCGCGAGGGTGCCCACATCTTCGGACCGGGGCTGTCGGGACAGCGCGGGCGCGGGCAAAGCCAGGGCGGCGCGGCGCAGCGCGCAGCGCTCCGCGCGTGCGCGGGGAGAAGGCGGGGAGAGGGCGAGGCGCCAGCGGAAGAGGGGAAGGGGCAGCGCCAGAGAGGAGAGGAGGCGGGAAGGAACAGGGGCGCCAGCGGAACGGGGAGAAGGAGCGGGGGAAAGCGCCCGAGAGGAAGGCGGGAGGGGGAAGGCGTTGGGGCGCGGGAGAAGCGGAAAGGGGGCGGGGCGCCAGAGAGAGAGGGGAAGGCGCCCGCGGGAGGGGAGCTGGGCAGCGGGGAAAGCGGAAGGGGAGGCGGCGCCAAAGAGAAGGAGAGGCACCTGTCCCAGAAGGAAAACGGGAAGGCGGAGAACTTTTCAAAAAGGGAAAGTTTCCAGAATTCACTCAAAAATGCAGCAAAAAGCAAATAAAATTTTGGTTTGAAATTTTGGGGTTTTTCAGATTGCCGATCAGCCAAAGGCTCAATCAAATTCTCAGGTCAAGGACGCGGATATAGGCTTATGGAATGGCACTAGGTACCCAGTTGGACACGCCAAATGTTGAAGAAACGACAAGTCATGCACTCATGCTCCGGCCTGCCTTTGGACGGGAGCAGCAGACTGGGGAGAGCGCGACCTGGGAAAGCTCCGCCCCGGTGCAGCTCCACCGCGAGCGGTGTGACGTGAAAGGCCAAGAACTCAAGAGGCCTCACTATTATGTATCACCATCATTTTCTGCGAGTGGTGTCTTGACTGCTCTTTGGGTGTCCGGTACACAGGGTGAGACCGTGAGAGACTGAGAGATGATACCATGATAACACCTCATTTAGAAAAACTATAACCGAAACACACGTCTTGGAATACAAAATTGCTGGGATAAAATAGAAGACTGTTCCACACTTCTGATAGCAATGCAATGGAATGTCATGTTAAAAAAGGGTGTGGGTGAGCATTCGTACAGTAGGCAAGAAATGTTACTCCGGCAGCGAATGAACTGACTTGTGAGCATTGGAAGGGAAAAATTGTCAGCGACCAGGTTTCCATCACATTTTCGTGACACAGGGCGGCATGCATCATCTAGATATTTGCTACTCCAACTACCAGGGGCGGAACGAGGCTCAACCTAAGTCTTAGGTTGGACAGCTAGTTTTGGGCTGTCTTGGACTTTTGTTCCTAGACTTTCACACTAAGTCACTATTTTCTATCAACTTTGGTTTCCAGGCCTCAGGCTATAGCCCACCTAGCCCGAGGCCTGGTTCCGCCCTTGCCAACTTCGTATGCATTCCAAGCGTCTCCTTGATTGAAATGCTGTAATTCTTCGTACTTCACATCACGGTCAGCGTCATACTCCTTGGCATGTCCACTTGATTGGGTATTTGGCATCTCCCTGATCCAGACATGGATGGATTTAAATCCAGCTTAAATCCAACTTCCTCCAAGCAGTCCTTGATTTCTGGTATCGACCACCTGCAAAAAAAAAGCAAAAGAATTACAATTTTGAAGATATTCTTGATTCTTCCTCTATCTGCACAGGAGAACCAAGATGTCTTGCCATTCCAAAGCATAAATGTCCAGAGACAAAGATACCATTGTGAGTAAGCTTTGCTGGTATTGCAGAAGTGTACCACTTACAATAACTGAAGAACATCCCAAAGTTCGTACTCTTATTTATGAAATATACATAGATATGGCATAGGAAAAAGCATCTTATCGCAGAAATAACTACAGCAACTCGCTGTCATCAATTGTATCACAGAGATGGCACAAGTCAATCTCATGACATTGCCTTTGGTTTTCCCTGCACTGCATAGAACATTAACCTAATTTCTAACCACAATCTCCCACAATCAGGACTTCAGTTTTTGCAACCAGGACTCCAGGAGACCGGACTAGGGAGTAGGGGCATTATAACGATAGCAGAGTTGATCACAGTACCAAGGCAAAATGTTGTCAACTCTTACCTAAATTTTATATGTGAGTTATAGTTCTTGGAAGAGTAGAAACCTTGCAGGTTTTCCATAACAATCCACCCAGTGAATGGGAAAATAAGCAACAATTCTGAACTGTTGCCAAGTAACATATAAGCAACTTACAGGCGCCAATGGTATGTGAAAGCATGCCGCAGCATTTGCTTCTTTCCAGCTTGAAAGTGGAGGCTAATCCTTGTTTGGTGACTCATGATATCAAAGTCCTCTGGGTCTTGCTCCCAGAAATACTGCATGCATAGTTTTATATAAGATCAAAAAATTCTAGAGCTAATATTACTCTACAAGATTATGAGCTCTTGCTAATCGAGCAACTGCATACTGCACTTGATATCAACTTGCAGAGATTATACAAGGCCACAAAATATACGATTGATAAGTGTGAAGGATGTTGGGTCCCAACTCCCAAAATGTAATGGGGATATTATAATCTTTATTTACTACCGCATATCCAAGCTAAATTTCATCAAACCCGGCAAGAGTGTTATTTACGAAAGAAACTTAGTATAGCACAGATAATTGCCATGTGCCATGTGATGTACGTATGTAACCAATTAAAGGTAAATTCTTTCTGAAGTGCTAGGCTCAAGCTGTCTTAAATTTAGCTAACTACATGATAATATATTAATATAATAGTAGGTCAAATAAAGTATGTAGCTACGAAAAATGGTTTGGTATGTCAATAGAAAATTGTATTGCTCAGATAGTAGAATGGTACACTTGAACATCTTTTATATCACATATTACTAATACCAAGTTTCTATTATATTTTTATAATGTTAGATATGCTATTTGTTAGCATATTGTAAATTCTTCTTACAAATACTGCAACTTTTTATCAGAAAGAATGCAACCTCATACTAAAATATAGTAACCTTAGGATGTTCAATTTTTTTAAATAATCAATTTTTAATTCTGAATTATAATATTATACCTTTTTTTTTTGCAAAAATGGTTATCTGTCGCCGCACGGTTGAGCGACATAGGCAAGTCGCCTAACCGTTAAGCGACACAAGGCCAAGTCGCCCAACGGTTGGGCGACTTGTCCATGTCGCTTAACGGTTAGGCGACTTGCCCATGTCGCTCAACAGTTGGGTGACATAAGTAAGTCGCCCAACAGTTGTGCAACTACTTATTGCCAGCCCCTCCTTTTCTCTTTGACCCGACACCCTCAAGGGCTCTCTCATCATTTCTCTCGCAAGAAGAACGAGATGAGCTTGAGAGAGGAGAAAAAAATAGGGTGAGAAGGAGAAGGGGAGAAAGTTGCGAGAGAAGTAGAGAAACTCGGGAGAGGGGGGAAGGAGACGGGATAAGTAGAGGAGCTCGGGAGAGAGAGTGAAGAAGAGGAGAGGAGCTTGGGAGGAGAGAAGAAGAGGAGATGAGCTTGTGAAGTTGGAGAGGAAGACGAAGGAAGCTCATTGATAAGAACAAAAGGTCTACGCGTGAAGGTAATAATATTATTTGTTCTTATTCTCATCTGAATGTAGGCAACATGTAGCTCCATATTTATTAAGCACATATTTAGTGAATGCATATTGACAAGTAGTAATATTTGCAGTGAGAACTCAGTCATGTCAAGACCCACAACATTGAAAGTACGTTACGGTGTTGGTACCATTTATGAAGGTCCATACGGTGTTGACCCGAGCAGTTTCCAACAAGTCCGTATGGTACTCACGGACGCGGAGATTGCTCAAATCGGAGATGTCCTGGACTAGCTTACACACAGCTTCTCCTTGGACCCCGAGGTGTGCAGTGTCGTCCTACATGAGCTTTGGAGTCAGCCTGTTATGAACATTCGGTGGGAGTTGAGGAGACTGATGCGCATGGTTGTATGGACGGGCTTTGTGCAAGGCTACCGGCGACGTGATTACGAGTTTGTACTACTCGTGCAACCATGTCCAAAGGGAGACACAGGAGATCCGGTTGGTAGGAGCAACTCGGGCGCACAACGCATGGTTCATCAAGAGGACGCGGTGGGCGATGTTGCAAAGGCAAAACTGGAATATCGCACACTACACGCTCAGGCCACCCAACAGGCAGACGCAAATGTCGCTGAGGCAAACCATGAAGATCGCACTACGCAAACTAAGCCCATTGGACAGGCGGAGGCAGGGGAGTATGTCAACAGCATTGTGCGTCAGATGGAGATCAATAACTGGACGGCCTGAGCCGAGGTGGAAGCTTTAGAAGAGGATGGTGATGACTCTTCCGATGAGAACGAAGGTCCCATGCTACAGGCATGGAATATAGTGGATGTTGAGGGTTTTTCTGTACACGACGAGTATGAATCACCGTGAGAGTACCATGCTGCGGAGGTTCAGCTTCATGCAATATTTGCTAACAAGGAATCACTTTAGGATGCTACTAAGCTGTGGGCCTTGTCCATCCAGCGGATGTTTCGGGTCCTAAAATCCAGCCTGGAGTAGTACACCGTGGTCTGCGAGCAGGTTGATTGTGCTTGGCGTGTGCACACACGCAGACCTAAGTACGACTCATTGGATTGTCTCGAAGGTTCAACCGCACTCCTGCGTCCTCAATAGTGTTTTGCTGAAGCATCGCAACCTGACGTCTACTTCATAGCGAATCTCATGTACGGTGAGATAGTGAAGGACTTGGAGGCCAAGCACATCATGGTAACTACTGAGCAAAAGTTTAAGTACAAGATTAGCTACACCAAGGCATGGCGTGCGAAGCAGAAGGCTTTGAAAAGGAGGTTTGGTTCTTTCGTGGTGGCTTATGACAACCTTCCTCAAATGCTCGAGGTGTTGTGGGACAGGAACCTGGGCACATACATTGCTGTGAAGGACAAGCCGTCCAGAAGACCGCCTAGCTACCTGGTTTTATAGAGGGCCTTAGCCTTCGGTGCCTGCATCAATGCTTTCACGCACATGTTACCAGTGATCTCAGTTGACGGGATGTTTCTAACAGGAAAATATAAGGGGCAGATCTTGACAGCAATGGATGTTGATGGCAACAATAAGATTCTCTTCTTGGCCATAGCATTCATCGAAAGTGAGAATTTCGACAGCTGATTGTGGTTCCTTCGACATGTGAAGGAACGAGTAGTTGGGGCACATTCTGATGTCTGTATAATCCATGATCGCCACCCCAGGATGATGAAGGCCACTTCAGCAAGACTCGGAGGAGCTGTTTCCTTGGCCAGACATGAGGAACAGATGGTGCATTCGCCATCTGGGAGCCAACTTCTTCAAGCAGCAGTAACCATTGATAAAGCTGTTCAAGAGGCTGGCCATGCAGAACCAGCAACGTAAATTCGATGCGTTGTGGAAAATGTTGGAAGAGCACACCTTGAAGAACGTCGTCGAGAGGAACAAGCGGCCAGCCATTCCTGGGGCGATGCAACTCGAATGCCTCGCACCAGTTCTATTACATGGCACACACTAATAAGCTCTCCCCTCTTCCCGCAGTCTCCGGATCTACTATATGCCTACCGCAAATGGATTGACCGGGAGATCCACCCACACGACCAGTGGACTCTGGACTGCGAGGAGTAGGACACCTAGACGGTACGCGAGAGGATGGAGGAGCGCCGCCACAACGAAGATCAAAGTGAGCGTATCTGGCAGGAGACGCAAGCTCACCTGGAGACATGCAGGCACAGGGAGCGGGAGGCTCGTGAGGAGAAGTGTGAGAGAAGATGCAAACTGGCCGCCAAGGCCATGGCCGATGGCGAGGACTAAAACACCGAATTGGGCCGCAAGGGCAAATGGCCACATTCTACGCAGTAGTTGGATGCTCTTCAGCTATATGTCCCATGTATCTCTAATTCTCTAAAGGCATGCGTGTAACATCCTTGATTCGTTAGCCTACGGGCTATGTAACCCCTTTGTCAGATGAATGGTCGTGTTGTTTTTCTTATGTCATTTATCTGAAGTTCTCCTCCGTGTATGAATTCCCAGTTGCATCGCAATATCCCTTTGTTCATTGCGGGCTGTAGCAGCCCTTGTGAGCGTAATTCGGTTGAAGAAAATTTGGCGTCCGCGATGCACCAGACCCAGAGAGGAACCGTACTGCAGCCTTGCGTCACGTCGCTGCGCAAAGATGGTGAGTTGGGTCACGTCCTACGCAAAGTTGACTCATTAGGTCACATCGCAGCACAAAGCTGCTTGGTCGAGTCACATCCTGCGCAAAGTTGGCTCGTTAGGTCATGTCACTTCGAAAAACTGCCTCGTTAGGTCATGTTAGTGCGGAAAGCTACCTTGTTTGGAGAGAGAGGCCACATCCCTCTGCAAGCTAAAATACGACCCACTGTGTGAGAAAGCACGCTGCCTCCCTCTGCGGGCTATAAAATGCACACCCCACCCCTTCAAAGTACAAGCACTCGACCTTACCAACCATAGGAAGAATAACCTTCTCCGTCATATAGTAACATACCATGGCAGACGGCGAGGGCCTATCCAATCGGGGTTGCCGAAGCAAGATCTTCCCCTCGAAACGAGGGAGGATTTCGGCCCTAACTACCACTTGATGCCAAACAATCGTGCTCAACCAGTATGACCACAATACGGACACAGGGAGGACGTGGTTGTGTAGGTCTTGGATGGCTCGTTCGAAGGCGGACGACGTTTCTTTCGATGCCCACACTTTGGAGTACAGTTAGCCAATAGTTTATTTTTTCTTATTGCTAATATAGTTTCTATGTTAACCCTCCTTTGCAGCAGATGGCGAAATGCGACTTTACTCGTTGGATCAATCCCCCCATAAATACTATGTTGTAACGTACATGGATACATTGTGAAACAAAATCTTAGAGTTGGAAGAGTGTATTAACAACCTCAACGAAGAGAACGATGATATCCATCAACAGATGTAGCATGAGAGGGGCAATGAGGTCGTCAATATAGAAAGTTCCTATGATCCCACATGCTGCTATGCGAACGCTAGCTGCATATGTGCGTGTCACTCCAACGACGACCAGTCACGTCCGAGGTGCCCCCTACGCAACACTCCATATGGGTAACGTTTGGCACCTTCTACCAGTAGCCACGCCCGGAGAAGCTTATACCTTAAGCTTCGTATTGCCCATCACGTACATCGTGTACGACTGGCCCTTCTCTGTACTTTTTTTGTTGTGTACATATTTTACTTTGTCTTCATCCATGTACGAATTCTCTATTGCATCGCAGTATCACTTACCTTTTTCAAAAAAAATTATCGCATTGCAACAACATACGACGATCACAAAATGTTATTGTGAGTCTAACAGATTTTGTACCATTCACAATCTACGAAAATCATAAACGCATCAACTGACATTATCTGCCCTTTTAAAAAAACAACTCACAAACAAGATTTACTAAATGTTACCTATCTACAACAAATCTCCTCACAATTATTTTCATCGGATTAATAAAATAATTATATATTTTTTAACAATCGCCTAATGGGTGACATGGGCAAGGTGTCACTTAACGGTTGGGCGACTTACCCATGTCGCCTAACCGTGCGGCGATAGATGGCCATTTCAGCAAAAAAAAGCAGGTATAATACTATAAGTTAAAATTAAAAATTGACTATTTAAAAAAAATCAATGCAGTTGTCTGCCAAGTTTCTAATGACTTTACAAGATAGGACTTAATGCACTGTAACTACTATTCAATGCTATAACTCAGACTCACAGTAAAGCTGGGGAATTTCCTCTGGAGACGAAGCTTGCACTCAGATGATGTGCCACCATATACATCCATTACAAATATATTATCTCTTTTTGAGAGTGCACTGAAAGCATGCCTGAAATACAAAACCAATTCCTTTCGCTTGTGGAGACAACATCAACTGTAGTTGAATGCACAAAAAATGTCTCTTCCAGGCAAAGCTACATCTGACATGGTCGAATTGGCTAAGCGTTTTGGAATAGCAGGATCTGGCCGCTCGCAGCTGTTACTTTCTGTAGAGTCACTATCATTGGTTACGTGTAGACCTTGCACGAGATCACTGACCTTTTTATTGACAAGGCGAGCTTCCTTTGACTGCAGAACATTTCCATGGAAAAGCAACATTCTTGAATACCCATCAGCTACAATCTTGCTCAAGTTGTTTTCAAGACACCACTCAAGTGCCTCAAGGTCCAAGTCTAACCCGATTGCTGTTCGTCTTGCATCAGTACGAAGCCACTCAGTACTGCCAACATGAAAATAATAGATCATGAGCAACATACGCACTGATGCACCTCACACTAAAGCTAAATAATCTCTTAGTTGTTGAACACCGTTGATCAAAATTCTCCAAAGAGTAACCATTCAGACACTTAACATGTCAGCTTCTAAAAACATGCGAGTCAAATTCAATATCAGGGCCATCATTTCTTGTTAATGGGACCCCTAAATCCTCAACGGTAGATGAACAGTGCACACAAGATGTTTGTGAAAATGATAAACAAGGAGTTCATGTAAAGGCTACGCTTAGTGCTTTGACCTGAGGAGGTCCGTGCCACGGAAATCCTCCTGCAGGTAAAGAGGGACGCGTTCGCCGACGCACATCAGGAAGAACTTTTGCAAGTAGCTGATGTCCCCTTTTGGCGACTGAACACAAACACACACCACACATTGGCATTTCGTCGAACAAGTTGTGAGCACGTCGACTTTCACGGATCTAAGCCACAAAAGAAGCTAGCGAGATTACCTGCACAGAGAGCTGGTATAGGTGGAGCTTGGAAGGCATGGAGCCTACTTGCCATTGGTCCTTGTCGTCTGCTTCTGCGTCTCCCTCTTGTTCGTCTTCCGCTGCTGCTTCGTTCGAATCGCCATCGTCGGAGTCCTTACGGTGGCGTGGTGGTGTGTTCTAGGCAGATGATGGCAAGTCGTCACCGTCGTCGCCGCCGAAGTGTGAGGCACGGCGGCCGCGGCCATGCCGGTGCGACACCTTCGTCTTCTTTCCGCTCTTACCCATCGGGCATCGGCGCGTGTTTAGGGGAGGGCCTTTTTAGCGTTTTAACGAAGACATTTTTGGAGATGTTTTTTTTTCATACAGGTCCTTAGATTATTTGTAACTACTTAACAGGGCATTTATGCCTCACTCCTCCCAGCAACGGGCAATTCGTCGAACACCATGGACGCGCCTCCGCCCGCGCAGCCGGACGCGACGGCGGCGCCGCCCTCCTCGACCTCAGCTTGTGCTCCTCCTTCCGCACCACCACCTAATCCCACGCCTTCCGCTTCCACTACCGCACCACCCACCTCCGACTCCACCCCTGCTCACACTCCCACCCCAGCCCCCGCCCAAACCCTAGAGCCCCCAACTGCCAACCCCGCCAGCACGCGGCCGCCGCCGCCGCGCATGAGGCATCCGTACACCCATCTGGCCTCGCCCATCACGATGTCCTCTCCCGCCTCAGCCGCGGCCGCCGCCTCCTCGGCTTCCGTTCCCGCCTCCTCCGCGGCTTCTGCCATGCCAAGGGGAGGGGTCGTCATTGGGCTGCCCTCGCAGCCGCGTGGGGTGCAGACGCCCGTCGGCTACACCGGGTTCGTGCCGCCGCCACCGCTCGCTCACCAGTTCGGCTCGATACATCGGGGCCCCGACCTGCCCCCGCCGTCCTCTGCACAGGTCTGTATCTCATTCTTAGTTCGGTCTTCTATATTCTGGCGTGATTAAGCTCGGTAGTAGTGATATTTCCATCTGGCGAGGCAAAAAATGAGCAGGATTTTAGTGACAAGCGACACTTTTTAGATAGTGGTTGCATGATATCTGATCCTATAAAATAACTAGGCTCCAAGTTTCTGAGGCAATACATGTCTTTTGCAATGTTTGTGTTATAGTGACTTGGCTGTGTAATTCTTTCCACCTGCTACGTTAACCCTTGGCATCCAGTTCTCCGTTCCTGTAATTGTCAAATCCAGCAAACCCTTGTCAGGGCCGGTCCTGGGATTTTAGATGCCCGGGACGAAACTAGAAATATAGGCCCTTACAAGACCGGCTCACGGAAAAAGGACGTGATTGTTCACCAACCAAATACGCCTTTACAAGACTTCCCGGTCGTTGCGTGCAATATATTTCAATTCTGCAGGGTGTTTCAATAATAAAAACTGATGATTTTGTTGGGTGCCCTCCATCCAAATTTCGCCACCGGGTCGGCACTAGGCAGCCTGACGACGAAAGACAGCCAAATGTTGTAGATAAGGAAAGGATGACAACGAAGCCAAATTCAGTACACTGAAAATGGCAAGAGCAAGGCTGCACAGGTGCACACATGAACACATGCAGCGCAAAAGGCAGTGATTACATAAATCACAACAACTTCCCTGCAGGCCACTACCGTGTCAAATGGTCTGTACGTGCTGTTGAGATTTTCCCACACGGGCCACTTGATGCATATACAACACATAAACAGATCTAGCAAACGCGTCACACGCAGTACTAGTAATTGACACAAACATAATAATTTTACCATGAGCAGCAACGATATACTATCATTTTACCATACACTTTAATTTGTTTTATTTGTGTGAAAGCAAAGGAGATAGGATGTGCTATTGCAATAATGTTAGATAGACAGTTTACTGAAGTACAAGGCCCGTTTGGATTGGATCAATGGAGGATTTGCATTACGTCCGGCATGCAATTTGGCGCGCGCACTGCGTGCATGGCCGGATCTCACCCGCGCGCGAGGGCGGCGGCGGCAGCGGCTTCTTGATCGATCTCGCACGCACGGACAGCAAATACCCTAGACACGAGCCGACGAGCGCTAGATCCTTCTAACATCTTGTCTAGCTACAGTCTACGGAGAGAGATGGGCGCGAGTGCGTGCGCATAAACGTACCTCCGGGTGAGGGTGAGCGGGAGAGGTGGCCGGAGGCGTCGCGCGCCGTCAGCCCCACCGCCTTCCTCTGGTGCTGCTGCTCCGCCGCCGCCGCCGTGGGAGCTATCGATCGAATCGGCGGGGATCGATCCGGATGCTTCTAGATGATGGAGGCTTTGGCCGTGCGTCTGCTCCTACCGATTGCCATCCAAGTTGGGGGCCCCTGGATTTTGGGGGCCCGGGGCGGCCGCCCCGCTCGCCCCCCCCCCCCCCCCCCCCACGGGCCGGCCCTGACCCTTGTGGGTATAGAAGTTTTAATGTTGCAGGCAATTCATCCACTTCATTCATGCTCTGCTCTGAAAGTTTAAATGGATCTTCTTGAGCTCTCATAATTATTTTGTTTTAGTGAGTTCACTTATTTATTATTCTAAATCATTATAATTGTGTCTGAACTGCACGTCTGGTGCCTTTTCATTGTCAATAAATTGCATCTTTTTACTGTTCTTTTTACTTTAGTAAAGATTCCTAATTATGATTATGGCCTTCAGCTTAGGCAGACTGCCCCTGGGATCCAGAATATTGGGATGATTGGTTCCCTTAACACATCTCAAATGAGACCACCAGCAATCTCTGGTCCGCAGCAGCCAAGGCCGGGTCTTCCATCATCAACAACACCATCTCCATCTGGTAGCCAAATGACAGGTTCACAAGTAAGAAGCCTTTCATTTGTAAAACAAAGTCTAATATATCTGTAGACAATTCATCTTTGTGTTCCAGTTATATGCAATATACCTGATTATGTGAATTAGTGTTCATAAATGTTGATATAAATTATGTTTCCTTGAATGTATTTGACTTGAGAAGTGTATTTAAAGATTCTTCCAAATGTGGATTAATCATTTATGAATCCACAAAAGCATTGGCTGAGTTTGGTTTATTTTATAAATAATAGTTTCAGTGGAACTGGGCAATTAGCACCTTCATTATTTCTGCTTATTTTCTATTCTACCTTCCAATTAAAAGGGAATACTCCACTTATTTATTCCAGTTTGTGTCATGATCTCTGCTTGATTAAACTATTTTCCCACAGAAAACCCCCACCCATGCTTTAACAAGGCCACTGTCTATGGGTTCTCCTTCTCCTTCAACGGCTTTACAGCAAACTCCGCCAAATGTATCTTCACCATTTAGGCCTCAACAGAGGCCACAAGTTCCACAACCAAGACCGTACCATGTTCCGCAATCTGCACCTGCGGCTTCGCATCAACAGAACATACTTTCAGCACAGCAGCAACCACAGCACCAACTTTTGCAGCAGCAGCAGCAAAGTCAGCCACAACATTCCTCACAACAAAATCAGCAAAATACAACACTCAAAAATCATCAGCAGATTTCTCAGCAGCAAGCTGTTCGGACTCCTGTGTCAATGGCTCAGAAGCCTGATTCTCCCGCTACACTACAACCTACTAATATGCTACCTGTGGACATGGCTTCCATCGATGCAGATGTTGGTGAATCTGGTAACCGGCTACTCTCCAAGAGGAGTATACATGAATTAGTTGCACAGGTATGCTGCAGCTTTTTGAACTGCCATGTGAAAGAAGGTGCAAGATCATATATTTTAAATTTTAATGGATGCTATATTTTCAGTTTTGATGGATCTCAACTAATGTGATTAAGGCACATGTCAGTGTGTCATTTTGATTTGTCTTAAATATTCCATTCTGTCTAGTGTCTATACTTATAAAATGTATGTTTTCTCTTTTCCGTCTACATATTAAATCAACCCCATCTTTTGCTAGCTCTATGTGTAGCTGCATCATGGAAGACATGATGGATAACACTTTGGTAGTTTAGTTATCCTTTTATCAAAATTCAAAAGTAGAACAACTGGGTTCTTTTCATTAGTTTGAAAAAAACATCATTTTTTAAATCATATCTAACATCCAAATATTACAATAAGGCTATGGATGCAATCAATGATAGAAAACTGTACTCAGGTTTGTGCTGCGATCAAGCTGCAGCTTTTCTGTTTCTTCTTCCTGTTCTATTTATAGCAATAAGGCCTAAGTGGCCGGTTACACATGCAGTACTAACTGCATTGTTAATGCAGTACTAACTGCTTTATTACTCAGCCTAAATGCCCTGAAAACTGAAGACTGAATGCCCTGAAAACTGAAGTCTAAATGCCCTGAAAACTGAAGACTGAATGCCCTGAAAACTGAAGTCTAAATGCCCTGAAAACTGAAGACTGAATGCCCTGAAAACTGAAGTCTAAATGACTTGAAAACTGAAGTCTAAATGCCCTGAAAACTGACTGACTCCTAAACTCCTAACTGACACATAACACACACAGGATTACTCTAACAATACTCCCCCTAATCCTTGTGTGCTAACTCTGAATTTATTCGGACCATTCCAATTCTTGCACGTAGCTCTTGGAATTTGACTCGCCCAAGTGCCTTTGTTAAAATGTCGGCAAGTTGGTCCTTGGTGCCGATGAAATCAGCGCTGACGCTCCCATCCTCCATGTAGCCTCTGATGAAATGGTAACGAAGGTCGATCTGCTTGCTGCGTTCGTGGAAGACCGGGTTCTTGCTTAGCACCAAAGCGGACTTGCTATCCACCTTCAGCTCGACCATCTCGATTTGTCTCCCATGGAGTTCACCAAGTAACCGAGCTAACCAAAGTCCTTGTGTCGCGGTAGTAGTGACAGCTACATACTCCGCCTCACAAGATGGCAGTGCCACCACCCTTTGCTTGAGTGATTGCCAACTCACCAGACTGTTACCCAAGAAGAACAACGTGCCGCTCGTGCTCTTTCTTGTGTCGATGTTGCTGGCGTGGTCGCTGTCGCTGTAACCGATCAGCCGCGCCTCTCCATCCTTCCGCCCATAGTGTAGTCCGTAGTAGATTGTGCCGGCTATGTAGCGGAGGATACGCTTCACGGCTACAATGTGCTCCTCCGTTGGCCGCTCCATAAAATGACTCACAAAACCAACGGCGAAAGCCAGGTCTGGCCGTGTGTGGACGAGGTAGCGGAGACTGCCGACGATGCATCGATACTCTGTGGCGTCTACCTCCATGGCCGTGCTGTCTCGACTGAGCTTGAGCCTCTCCATCGGAGTGTGAGCTGGATTGCAATCTTCCATGCCGCTTAATTTCAGAATCCGTGCGGCGTAGTGTGCCTGGCCAAGACTTATGCCGCCGTTGCTCTGCTGCACTTCAATTTCGAGATAAAATGATAGCAAATCAAGATCACTCATCTGGAATTTGATCTTCATCTCGCCCTTGAATTCCTCCATCACTTCCATGGATGACCCGGTAATGATCAGATCGTTCACGTAGACCCCGATGAGTAGGGTCGTGCCACTACGGCCGCGTCGGTAGACAGCATGCTCGTGTTCACTCTGCTTGAAACCGAGATTCTTGAGTGTGTGGTCGAGCTTCGCATTCCAAGCCTGCGACACCTGGCACAGGCCATAGAGCGCTTTGCGCAGCCTCATGGCCTTCCCTTCTTCTCCGGTGACGATGAGCCCCGGCGGCTGCTTCACGTACACCTTCTTCAGTTCTCCGTTGAGGAATGCGGATTTCACATCCATGTGGTGGACAAGCCACCCCTCCTGGGCAGCAACGACGAGCAGCAACCGAATGGACTCCATGCGAGCAACAGGAGCAAACACTTCGTCGAAGTCAATGCCGTCCTGCTGGATGAAACCCCTCGCAACAAGCCACGCCTTGTGTTTGATCACCACACCGGCCTCGTTTTTCTTCAGCTTGAAAACCCACTTGAGACCGATTAGGCGGTGGCCGTGCGGCATATTTACGAGCTCCCATGTCTTGTTCCGTTCAACAGCGTCAATCTCCTCACGCATGGCCGCGCGCCACGCCTTGTCTTGTTCAGCCTCGGCAAACAAGCATGGCTCGCCCGCGCTTGCCAAATACAGTTCAGCATCATCCAACTCCCGTAATGCGAACCCCGGCGGCGCAGCTTCACCCTCGATCAGATTTTCCACTGTGCAGTACCGCACCAGTGTGTCGCCGTGCGTTGTGTTGAGCCTAGCGGAGTCGTTCGCTGGTGGTGAGACGAATTCCGGCGCAGGCGGGGTCGAAACGGGAGTTGTCGCCGGAGTGCTTGGAATGGCTGCTGTGGGCGACGCTGGAGCTGGCGGTGAAGGAGTCCAAGCTCCTTGTGCCTGCTGGACAGACTCGTCTCTCCTGTCACTTGGCATTGGAGTCGCCACAGCCGCAACATGGTTGAAGGTGTACTCGATGGTGAAGTCGCTGGCGGGATGCGCGCCGTCCCAGTTTTCCGCCGCCCAATTCCAGCCACGATCCTCGTCGAACACAACGTCGCGGGCGATGCGTACGCGTCGCGTCACCGGGTCCAGAAAGCGGTACGCCTTCATCCCCTCGTAGCCGATGAAGACGATGGGGGTGCTACGGTCGTCGAGCTTGCGGAGATGACCCTGCTCCTTCACGTACGCCAGGCAGCCGAATGTACGGAGAAATTGTACCGCCGGCTTGCGTCTGTGCCACGCCTCATAGGGCGTTTTCCTGACGAGGCTTTTGGTGGAGGATCGGTTGAGGAGGAACACCGCCGTAGTCACTGCCTCCCCCCAAAATTTGGTCAGCATGCCCCTCTGCTTTA
The DNA here is from genome assembly GCA_017311315.1 of Dendrocalamus latiflorus. Lineage (NCBI taxonomy): Eukaryota > Viridiplantae > Streptophyta > Magnoliopsida > Poales > Poaceae > Dendrocalamus > Dendrocalamus latiflorus. The sequence continues at coordinate 54,250,698 of CM029664.1, read as the reverse complement.
GCAACGCGCGTGCCATGGACACCACGGTCTGATTCCGCGCTCGACGACGCCGTTCTACTGCGGGGCGTAGGGCGCGGAGAAGTGGCACTGCATTCCTTGGTCTGCACAATAGGCGGCGAACTCCAGAGACGTGAACTCGCCACCGTTATCCGTGCAGAAAATGCGCAGCCGCCGCCCACTCTGGAGCTCTGCTGCTGCCTGGATCCTCTTGATCACGTCAGGCGCCCCACTTTTGGCCGTGAGGAGCACGGCCCACATGTACCGGGTGGTGTCATCAACCAGTAGCAGAAAGTGACGCCTCCCACCTGGTGTCGCCGGCGTTATGGGGCCGCAGAGGTCACCATGGACGAGCTCGAGCGGCTCCTGCGCGCGGTACTTGGTCTGTTTCGGGAAAGCCGCGCACCGATGCTTGGTGACGACACAGGTGTCACAGAGCTGTTCTACATGTTCCAGCTGCCGCAGCCCACGCACCAGTCCATGGCGACCCATTTTCTCCAGTGAGTCGAAGTTGACATGCTCGAAACGATCGTGCTAGCGCTAGGCGTCGTTGTGGTGTGTAGCGAGGTAGATCGGGTGAGCGACCTCTGGACGAAGCATGTAGAGACGATTTTGGCCTCGCTTGACCTCGGTGAGGAGGCAGTGCTTCTGGTCCCAGATCCGCAGCACGCCGTCCTCAATCAGAATGCGCGAGCCGCTCCCGTCGATCTGCCTGATGCTGAGGATGGAGTTCCTTAGCTGCGGAATATAGTAGACACCGCTGAGTGCTTTGTGCTCTCCATTCTTGCCGGCGAAAATCACGGTGCCGCATCCACGGATGTCGACGAGGGAGCCGTCACCGAACTTGACGGTGCCAGCCAACGTGCGGTCAAGCTCGGCGAAGACGTCGTAGTGGCCCATCATGTGATTTGTGGCACCGGTGTCGAGGTACCACCCTTTCAGGTGGTCGCTACCGTCGCTGACACCGAGGAGTGCCTGCGCTCGTGGCTCGTCGATGTGGAGTGGTGCGGCGATGCTGGCTTGAGCCATGAGGAGCGCTGGCTCTTCATCCTCCTCTGCCTGGGCCAAATAGGCCCGCTCCTTCTTGGGCTGTCGGTAGTCCCTGGCCCAATGGCCACGCCGCCCGCAATTTCGGCACTTATCGTGTGGCACTTCTTTTGCATCGGCGCCACCGCCACTGCTCCTGCCACCGCCACGGCCGAACTTGGTGGAGCCCTCACCTGGCTGGCGATCTTTCATCTGCTCCACCCACTGCTCCTCGGTGAGGTAGAGCTTGCTGGGTTCTCGTGGTGGCTCCAGCGATTTGAGGCGGTCTTCCGCCGCCTTCAGACGACCGGTGACTTCCTCCAGCGATAGCTCGGAGATGTCGAGCAGAGTCTCGATCAACAACGTGATCTGCGAGAACTTGGGCAGCACAAACACGTAAGAATTTCTCGACTACCTTTGATTCGTCGATTGATTCTCCGAGTGTGGCAAGGCTGGTGACGAGATTGGAGAGGCGCAGCGCGAAGTCGTCGACATTTTCCCCGTCGCAGAACGAGATGGCCTCGAATTTCTTCCTTAGCTGCTGCGCCTTGCCCTTTCGAACGCGGTCACTCCCGACGCGCATGGCTCGGATCGCCTCCCACACCTTCCGCGCGGTCCGATTGACGGCGAGACCGGACATTATCTCCGGGGGCACGACGTGGAGGATGGCCTCCAGCGCCATGCGATCCTCCTGGAAGTTGTCGGCGCCGTACTCGATTGTGTCCCAGAGCCCTCGAGCTTGCAACATCACCTTCATGAGGCTCCACTCGGCGTAGTTCGTCCGCGTGAGCGTCGGGTACTTTCCGCCGCCGACTTCCTTGACCACTCACTCGATGACGACTTCGCGTCCACCATGCTCACGGTGTCGCGGTCGTCTCGGCGGCGGCGTAGGCGAACGGCGTCGGTTTTGGCGACGCGGGCTGCAAGACTCGCTGGGAACAGGCGCAGACATTTGCCCAGGGCCAAGGCAAGCTCTGATACCAAATGATAGAAAATTGGACACAGGTTTGTGCTGCGATCAAGCTGCAGCTTTTCTGTTTCTTCTTCCTGTTCTATTTATAGCAATAAGGCCTAAGTGGTCGGTTACACATGCAATACTAACTGCCTTGTTAATGCAGTACTAACTGCTTTATTACTTAGCCTAAATGCCCTGAAAACTGAAGTCTAAATGCCCTGAAAACTGAAGACTAAATGCCCTGAAAACTGAAGTCTAAATGCCCTGAAAACTGAAGTCTAAATGCCCTGAAAACTGACTGACTCCTAAAACTCCCAATTGACACATGACACACACAGGATTACTCTAACAAACAAGAGATGCCATATCTCGACATACTTTTGTGTAATGTGCATTTTGCAAGGACCAAGTAAAAAGCTTTTCAAAATACTACTATTCATTGTTACATGCGTGGTACTGTAGAACGTGATACTGTTCATCCGGGGTGGTTACTGTAGCACGCGGTACGGTACTGTTCATGATTAGTTTCCTTGTTTAGGGATTAGATTGATTTAGTTAGTTTAAAAGCTTATCTTTGATTAGTTTGTTTTTTAAATTAGAGATTGTTTCTTAGGGATTAAGTCAAGTTATCCCTATAAAAGGATGATATTGTATCTTCTTCAAGGAAGCAAAGATGAATACACAAGTCTCCAGTCCCTAAATTCCAGCTGTGGTCATTCTCTTGACCAGTTATTCTAGATCCATTCCTCCTCCAATTGGCGCCCTCCTTCACCTAGCACCGTTCTACTTTAAGTCGTCACCGTCCGACCTCTCTCCGACGGATGATTACCCCCTTGTGCTATTTCACAACATTCATCCAAGTGCTTATGCTGACCAGTGCTGAATCTTTGTTCTAGTTATAGTTGAACAGATAAGAGGAAGTAGGTTTGTTAGTAGAACATTGGTTACGCACTTACGCTTGTGAATACTTGCCCATAAATTTTAGTTGGGTTGTCCGACTAAATTTCAGAAGACATTGTTGACTTTACCCTAGTCAGTGTGGATTCTTTAGGATCATAAACCTTGCCACAGGTGTGGATTTAGCTGGCTCTTTTACCAGTTTACTGTGGTTATGGGTTTCAACTTTCAACATCATCATAGTAGTACAAATGCCAAGTAATTTGTAGATAGCTTGCATCAATTAACAGTACTGCCATATATTTCCCATAATATGTTCTTAACACAGATTGATCCTTTGGAAAAGCTGGATCCTGAAGTTGAAGATGTTCTTATTGACATTGCAGAAGATTTTGTCGAATCTGTAAGTTTTTCCCCCTCTGTTTTTCCCTTTGGTGATTTTTGTTTAAATATGCTTGTTATTGGGAATATGTAACCCAAGGATGTGTATATCGATCTGTAAGAACATACCCATGATTACTCTAGCTTTTTGTGCATTCTTATGCAACCCAAGGATGTGTATATCGATATTTAATGATTCCCCCTTCTTGGTCCCTATGCATTTATATTTCTGATGCCCAGCTTCCTTTAAAAACTCGACCTGCCGGCGGGGGGGGGGGGGGGGGGGGGGGGAGAAGCCCCCCGGGCTTATCAATTAAGAATATCTTCTCACGCAGATCGAGAAATCCCCGAACCCTTGCCCCACCCTGACACAGCGGCATCAGCCTTTAGACCTGTGCTTTGGCTTATGGGGCAAGCGAGGGGATTTTTTTCCCCCAGCCTGAAATTCGCTCCCAGCAGGAGTCGAACCCAGGACCTGAGGGGTGCTACTAGAGCGCTCTAACCACTAGGCTAGAGGCCCGTTCGCAGCTTCCTTTATACTTGATCAATACTTCAGTGCAGTGGTTGTTTTACTTGTATGTCATATTTTTATCTGTAAATATCCGGTACCAACTGGCTTGACCAGAGACCGCCCGTTTTCTGAACCCTGATTGAAACTACATTGTCTTAAAAGTTGAAATATAAAAGAAAGTTGCCACCCTTAAATCATTGGCAGATATGTAAACTTCTGAAATTTGTCACCCTTACATATCCTGGACGCTTTTTTGGTAGCTATTTAAAGGTTTTGTTTGCTGATAACTGTTTTAAGCAGGTCGCAACATTTGCTTGTTCTTTAGCAAAGCATAGAAAGTCAAGCACTTTAGAAGCGAAAGATGTACTCCTCCATGCAGGTAACCAAAATATTATTGTTCTTCTAAATATTATTGGAGTTAGCAATCAGCTGAAGAAAGGGGTGAATTCTCTTGTAATCCTAGGAGCCTGGACCTTATGGAAACATCGTAATATGTGTGTGTTTGTTGGTGCTTCTCCAAGTTTAGCTAGAGCTTTGTTGCTCACTAGTGAGGAGCTGCACTTATGGGGAATGGCTGGAGCAAGAGGTATTTCTTACCTCTTTGCTCTACAGCCGGTAGACAACTGATGTTCAGTGGTGATCGGGGTCGTTTTTCTCTTCTGTATTAGGCGCTTTTGTCTGCCTAGTTTCTTGGTGGTTTGGGGGTGTGTTTTGTAAGGGTTCTTATCCCTTTTTCTTCTTAATATAATGATACGCAGCTCTCCTGCGTGTTCGAGAAAAAAAAATATTTGTACTAATGCTCTCCTGCCATAGCCTTTCAATTGCAGTTCTGTTATTGTTTAGTGTCATCTTTTGCAGAGAGAAGCTGGAATATCACCTTGCCAGGCTTCGGTGGAGATGAAATAAAACTATACAAGAAACCGGTAATTCATAATTGTACATATTTATTTCTTCATTCTTGATTGCTTGCTTTGAAATTTCTTTCTGTAGTTATTTCTTTGTTAACCTGTATTGACCTTTTCTTGCCTCTTTTCCTCGATGATTTGCAGAATGTCAATGATATTCACAGGGAGAGGCTTACCCTGGTACCAATTTTTTATTATTGTTTTGACGTTGTCCATCAATTATCCTCTGTATATCATGCATCATTGCTTCTTGAACTATGCATATATTCCCCATCTTATGCGTTGGAAACATAATATTCAGAAACATATTATTGTCATTGCCTCAATTCAAGTATAACTTTTAAGTCGGTAAAGATCCCAATCTATGTCAAATGCTGTTTCGAAAATGATCTAGTGATGGCCATCACGCATCACCAAACACAGCCCTTCAGCCTGAACACCCATCATCTGCTTAGTGCTTACTGTTGTTGCATTCATTGGACGCTTTCTTTACATGTTGAGTTGATATGTTACTGTTTTTGTCTGAATCGATCCAGATCAAGAAGTCAATGGCAAGCGAAGGTAACACAAAGAGTTCTGCTGCCCAAGCTGCAGCTAACCAGAAAAATCAGACTCCAAAGCCACCTGCCACAGGTTCTCCGTGAAAGACATCCACTAGCCCTCCAATCCCAGAGAAATATCAACGCATTGGCATATTTGGCGTTAATGTGTTGCAATCCAGAGTCGACTGAACGCCGTAGGTTTGTTGTATTATAGATTGGAGAACCAGAGGATGCTGTAGTAGGACAGCAAAGATATAACATGTACAAATGCTTTTCACAAAACTGGAACTATTTACAACGCTAACACAAGTATTTTTGTTCCGTTTTTTCACGGCACGGTTAGGTTGCAACCCTGGTAATTTAGACCCTGAAACTTTGGTGAGGTGTCAATGTTCTGTGTTTCGTTCAGCAGAAATAGCTAAATGGGAAGAAGCCAAGCATTGCAGTGTTGCTTCTGTCTGGCCTTCTTGCCTCAGCTCAACTGGTCAGTCATTGCCAGCTGTGTATAGCCGGCGAACAATGGATCATGGATGCTATTTTCAGATGCCTTGATCAAGTGTATTTTGCTATTGATCTCAACCCAGGTGCACGCAGATTCTTTCTTCACCTCTTTACCATTTCGTATAGGTAATAGTCTGCATTGTTTGCTATCGTTTCTCTTTAGGTATGCCCAGAGAAAATGCCGTTTGGACTTTGGTCACCTGAAGAAAATGGCGATACACTCGTGTCATTGTTTACCCAAGCCTGCAGAATGTTCTCCAATAGCCGATAGGATACCAGTAATAAGTTGTGCCCTATGTTTCACGTCTCATTAATATCTTTGGAGCATGCTAATTAACTTCCTTGATCCTTCTCACTGCAGCCATAACCAAAAACGCCCTTTTTTTCTCTCTTAGCTCTTCGAGTGGACAGATCATGGGCCTCTATTTTCGTGATGATCTATTGGTCCGTACCTCGCTGCTATCTCGACATCACAGGTATGGACCACGGACATCCCGAAATACTGGAATTGCTGAGTCACGAGGCAGTGACGTTTCACTGATGGCGCTCGCTCCTCTACCGATCCGCATCATGACCGACCCCCAATCATTTTGTTCTGAAAGTACGAGGCGCGTCCTCGGCAACGTACCATCGCGCAGGAGAATTTTCTTAAATAATATATTTTTATTTGAAATTACAGAAATATATTTGCGTAAAAATTGGGATCTAGTCGCCCAATCGTTGGACGACTGGAATCTGTTGCCCAACGGCTACACGACACAAAAGCAGTCGGTGGACCGTTGGACGGCATAATTGCAGTCGTCGAATGGTAGGGCGACTAGATGCTATCGTCTAACCGTTGGGTGACTACAGAGTCCAGTCACCTAACCGTTCGGCGATTGGACACAATATATATTTGACCGCTCGGCCGAACCCCAGCCGAGCGGCCGATTCCAGTATATGCGCGCGCGAGGAGAGAAGAGAAAGAAGAGAGGAGAGGAAAGGAGAGGGAGAGGAGAGCTTCTGCTACTTTTACGAGGTAAATTTTTTTTATGTTTTAGTCAATATTTTTGTATGAAGTAAATAATTTATTTAGTGTAAAATTACAATCTATAGAAAATTATAGTTGTAGAACTTTACTATGAAGTAAATAGTTGTAAAAAATTTAGTCGACATAGTGATGAAAAATTAGCATCTATAGAAAATTATAGTTGTAGAAAATTTAGTAAATATTATACTTGATATTTAGAAAATTAGCATCCACAGAGAAGGGCCAATTATACATAGTGCACGTGATTAGCAATATGGAGCATCGTTTCAACGTGCTCCTCTAGGATGGAGTCGAATTTGGGACAGCTCGTTCTTTAGTCACCTACGAGGTTGCCTTGGAGATCGTGTGAACAAACCTAGCTGCTCGTGCAACAAACCAAAATTGTTACACAAGCCATGATCTCATGTCCTCACTGCATGCAGAACTGTGGGCATGGATCTTTCAAGCTTGATGTCCGAGTACTTTTTCAAGGAGAGGGTAATGTAAGCGTGGTGTGGCGAGCTTAAGGGGTTCAAGGTTATGGGTAACTTCGCCACCTTGGACATTGTAGGGAGGACTTGGATTCCGGATGTTGACATGCTGAAGGGTGGGAGGGGTGGTCAGCAGAGCCGTCGTATTATGAATGATATGGACAAAGCGCAAGCCGAGGCATTGGGTAGACGCTGCGGGTGCTGCAGTCAAGAGGGCCACACAGCCAGACGACGCAAGGCACCTACTGATGAATAGGCACACTGGCTGTTTCCAGTACCATTTGTTGGAGTGTGCAAAGTTGCATAAATATTACAAATCATTGTACGTCGTCATCTGTATTTTGTTAATTATGACATTTCATGTACGTAATGCCGTTGTAACTGCACCGTACGTTGCTAATTTTTTGTGTTTATACAACTATTGTGCTATTTCCCCCTTTTAAGTACTATTTTAAGTATTGTCCTGATAGCGTAGTACTATTTTGTTTGTTTATTTACAAGTTATATTTACTACTGCTTTATATTCGATGTTTCTTGTTCCGCGTAAGTGCTAAATTCAAGTCACTTTGCAGATATGGCTTGTGAACTTCACAGATCGAACTGGCCTTATGGCCTCTTGAATGAGCGCGTGCACCTTCTACATCGTGCGTTGCACTGTGTCCCGCCTCCTAGGAGCTCGACCAAGGCGACTGATTTGGGGGTGATCCACAAGCACACACCTAGAGTGGCCTGGAGGCTAGGCCTATGTTGGACAGACATGTCTACACTTCGGCGGCACTGTATTCTCGCCATGCGTAAGTTGTGTATTGATCATTGTTTGCTTCGTAGGTTCAGCGATGCTGGACTACTACCTTCTTGCCCGGGTGATACAGGCCACAGACGAGGATGCTCTGCCACCAGCTGCGCCCGGGGACGATGACCAGGAGCGATCACGACGCTTCCCATTCAACTGCTCGCTACTGACAGTTTTGGTGGACCGGTGGCGGCCGCATACACACACTTTCCACCTCCTATTCAGGGAGATGGCCCCTACTCTGCAGGATGTCTCGCTGCTACTTGGTCTTCCTATCGTAGAAGCTGCTGCCTTCTAATCGGAGGCCTCGACCGGCTGGTGTGAGGACCTGCTAGCCAGGTTCTAGGGTGTCATTCCACCTAGGGCTGCGGAGACCTACTACGTCTTCCCGCATACTCGGAATCACGGTCCATTCTTGTAGTGGCTCTCACGGTTCTTGGTACGTATTCGACGCCCTTCCCATTCGGACCGCTGCGCTCTACTTTGCACACTACGCTCTTTCTAACTTTTTGCTTGTACTCAAGTCGAGTGGATGGACCCAACCGCGGACGAGGACCAGGTGTCGCGACACGAGGCCTACTTGTTGTGGCTTTTTGGTTGAGTGCTCTTCATTACCAGCCATGGTGACAACGTCGACGCACGCCTTGTCTCTTACGCTAGGACCATCGTAGACAAGGATGCCCCTACATCAGCTGGGGTTCGGTCGCACTTGCCGTGACCTATTGTGGCTTGTGCGACGCGTGCTAGAGGACCAAGCCTAACTCGGTCCTCGCAGAGTATCCGCTGCTACTGCAATTGTGGTCATTAAAGCACTTTAGTCTTGGACGGCCCATGTTGGAGGATATCACTCCGTACAGGGCAGAGATGTACTTGGGGGTGAGGTGGATCGACCTGCGATGAGTTCTCTTTGGTGCCGTAGACGGGTACGTACTCTCACTTATGATTAATTTCTTCGTATTATAGATCGTCCTATCTAATATCTGGTGTTTCTTGCAGGTATAGTTCGCACACGTGCAGGTCACACTGACGTATCTGCCCTTCGTGGAGCAGTTCGACCGGCTCACGGCTGACGACGTGCGTTGGGAGCCCTACTCCCCCGAGGCACTAGAGAGCCGTGCTCCCGACGACTTGTCCTCACTGTGTTGGTATGACCGGGCTTTTTGGCTGACACGAAGGAAGCTCATGTTCGACATCTTTGTGAAGGACTACGTGGTGCATCGTGTGATGCGGCAGTTTGGCCTACGGCAACTCGTTCCAGTACCTATGAGATCGGAGGAGGAGCGCCGCAACGATGAGTAAACTGAGCGTATACGTTGGGAGACGAAAGCTCATCTCGACGCATGCACGCACAGAGAGCGCGAGGCTCACGAGAGGGAGCGCGAGAAAAAGAGGAAAATGGCGACCAAGGTGAAAGAGGCCGCCGAGGAGTTCAACGCCGAGCTCATAAGGAAGGAAAAATGGCCCGGTCAACGCAGTAGGTCGGGCTATCCCGCAGTAGTCCCTCGAAGGTCGAATTTATTTTCATTCCAGAAAGGCGCATATGTATGGTAGGAGTACTTCGGTTTGTTGTGTCGTGCAGGATGTTATTTCTTACGCACGTAAACAAACTCTGTGCGTAGTGTTTTCGTATTCTCAGCTTATTATGAAGTCTATTTAAATTCGCGTCGTATTTTCGTATTCAATTCTTCACAATATCACTTACCTTCGTACTTACCAATCGTTGCTATATCAATCCTCCTCAGAAAGAAAGTTCTAAAAATTTCTTGCACTACAATAACATACGACGATCACAAATTGTTATTGCGAATCTAATAGATTTTCTACCATGCATAATTTACTAAAAATCACAAATGAATCATCCAATATTATCTACCATTTTTTCCACAAAAATACAAATCATACACAAAATTTAGTAAATATCACCTACCTATAGCAATTGTCATTTATCCACATGCGCTGTTGGGGGACCAATTGCGAAAAATGAGCTAAGGTGGCAGTCGTCGACCGGTCGAGCTACTAGACCTGCATTCGCCGAACAGTTCGGCGGCAAGTGTGGTCGCCCGACCGTTCGGTGACTAAATCCTGTTGTCCAACGGCTCACTGATTGCATTCATGTCCCGTGGCCATTGGGTGACAGGTTCCAGTCCCCTAATGATTGGATGACTGGATCATATTCTTGTAAAAAAAATTGTACCCTAATGATTGGACGACTGGATCATATTCTTGTAAAAAAATTTTGTATGGATATATTACTATAATTTCAAATAAAAATGGTTTATTTTTTAAAAAAAATCTCGCGCCGGACTACTGATGTCTCAGCTGAACCACCGCGCGGACCCCCGACCTGGTCTTCGCCGGCTACGTAGACCGCCGGCCTAATCCTGCCGTCCGGCCGGCCGAGCACCTTTCCCTTCCCACCTCGCGACAAATCCCATACTGCATGCCACGATGCTTTTACGTCATGGACTCGCAAGGACCGAGCTGAATCACGGACTGTGCGGCGGCAGCTGGCAAGCACGAACCAGAGCCCGCCCGGCCCAGTGCTGGTGAGGCGAACGGTACGTCCGCGCGCGGCTCAACAAGCCAACAGTGCGCCGTGCCAATACGCCATTACCTCCCACCAAACACGGGCCAGGCGGCGCCCACGCGGCGTGGCGACGCGCGCAGAGCTGGAGGCTCGCGATTCGCACGGAGCGGACGCCGACCGCGGAGGCCGGGCCGGTTCCGGTGCGCGGCGCCTTTCGCGGCGGTACGGGCCTTGCCCCGGCGCCAACTGTTGCATCCTGTACAGCCACGCACGCGCACGCACGCTTGCCTGCCTGCCTGCCACCACAGTACATACATTACACACGAGGCGGCGTACGAGCGATGCGAGCCTGTGATCCAAATCGTCCGGCCGGCTAGTGAGACGTCGCTGTTAGCTGCGCTCCTAGCGCTACACTACACGTGTGGTACGTACGTGCGCCCCCGCGCGCGCGTTTTTCTTGCTGCTGATGATGCTCGATCGACGTGGTCCGTGCGATGGTCCCTGGACTTTAAAGTCGCGCCACGACTCACTCCCTCGAACTATGCCCCCCTTTAAACTGACGCGGGCTAGCTGCAGAGTCTGCAGGCGCCGCACAGCCTTTGAAGAGATGGCTCGTAACTCGGCGGTCGGCGTTGCTGCCACCTCGTGTCGGAAGTCGGCATCCTTCAGAACGAGAGGAGATCGTCAAACGAGTCCTCGACTACCTTACCAAATATAAGCATTAAGCAATGTCGTGCCAAGCCTAGCTCTTTTTTTTTTTGACGTAACTAGCTTATTTTTCTAACTGCTCTGCTGTTCTGAATGGTCGAATCGAGCTTGGGTTCTATAAATTTGTATGGGTAAAATAGTGTTTTTTTTTTCTGAAGGCTGATACCGATTCCCATTACCACGAGACTAACAGGGAGCAATGTCCTGTCTATTGGACGGGCTTTACAAAATTGTTCGCTCCTTGTCAGATTGTTGTCACTTGTCAGTACTGCGTCACATGAAACCTAGGCCTCGCAAGCTCTTGATGTGAGGGATTAACGGATATTATTAAAGCCTCCATCCCTCTCATTACCTATCACGATTAGACGTACTCCGCCATCGATATCTAGCAAGAAATCATGGAACATGTAGACACCAATTTATATCGAGTTGTCGACTGGGTCTGATTCTACATTGAATTTGCAACACAAGATCGATGCTTCCAGATTACACAAGATCGAGTTGCTGCCTCCCAGAATGTGTTTTGCACTGCATGCATTTTTATTTAGATGCTACAACTAGGTTATAGCCTCCTTGCTTCTACTCATCCCCACTGGAAAACCAACCAGCTCGTGGTTTGTTACTTACACTGATTACCTAAGACGTGGGAAACATAGTTCTCTCTCCAAGTTGGAAGCCAATATGCAGCTTATTTTCTGGATAACATATTAGATAAGCTAGTTTGTACATTTCTGATTTCTAGTACTGGTTCTGCCGGCCTGCATGTCCCTCACTGTTGCAGCATGATGAAGCGTCAATTGCGTTCAGAGGGAAGAAAAGCAAACGTCAATCGGCTGCAGATGGTACGTACCCAGCCTTGATTGCACCTAAGTGGGTACTTACTGACGAATTCAAGCCATCCAATGAGGGGAACAGGCTTGCCCGACAGCTCTGCCGCCGGCACGTGGCCGGCGACTGAAACTCCATGTCCCTATCCATTCCTTAACTATCTATGATATTGCTTGCTGGATCTTAATCGAGTAGGCCATTCGTCGAGATGGAATGTGTGCATCTTCCGCCTTGCATATCTGATGTCTCAGGTATATAATCGGATGCAAGTTCATCAGGGGCCGGGCAAATTTCATGTGCGGAATATTGGGTACGCACACGAAGATTTACCAGACGAAGCCTACGCGTGGACAAAACCGGTCGGTGCGCTGCGGCGCGTATTCTCTGACTTAGAGAAGCTAAGTCATCCATGCCCAGATGAACGGTCCAGATTTTTTTACTTCTAGTTTTAGTTTTTTATTTTCATCTTTTTCTAGCTTTTTTCTTTTTTATATTTCTTTATATTATCTGTGTTAAAATAATCTATTTTTTATTTAGGTTATTTTAACACATATAATACAAAGAAATATAAAAAAAACCTAGAAAAAAATGAAAATAAAAAACTAAAAACTAGAAGTAAAAAAAATCAAAACTAAAAAAAATCTAGACCGTTCATCTGGACATGGATGACTTAGAGAAGCTAAGTCACGTCCCGCTCGGGTGTGCTGTGCCCCGCTCAACTGAGTTTTTAGCTTTAGCTTATATCATTGTTACACGCTGTTTTGCACTGTTTTGAGTTTATTCCGGTACTGTAGCTGTTGTCGGTTTTTTTAAATGTAATTAAAATTAAAAAAAATTAAAAAACGAAAAATATTACATCATCACGAACAATATAAAAAAATAAAAAATATCAAAAAGTTTTAAAAAATTAAAATAAAATTAAGAAACTAGAATCTAAAACCTGAAGCGTAATGAAGCGGGTTTACAACGTGTGTCGCCATGCGGTGTTCGCCGGTTTCAGCCCCTTGTTTTGTGATGATAGGCGGTTTCCGTGCTGTCGCTACATACCGCCTCCTTTACAATATTGATTCCTGTTCAATCGTGTACATTGCTGCAGTGTCGCTCGTTTTTGTTTTCATACCCAACTTCAATACATGCCCCAGACGCATGAGTTCATGTGCCTTTACAATATTGATTCCCGTTCAATCGTGTACAATGCTGCAGTGTCGCTCGTTTTTGTTTTCATACCCAACTTCTGTAGATGACCCAGACTCATGTTCATGTGCAGGAAGTCTCTCCGAAAAGGACGCCCGATTCTCTCACAAGATGGCCTAGCGGTAGTTTTTTTTGGACTTTGTCTTGTAGTTTAGGACTAAAATTTTAAAATTCTGCGCTATTCGTAAGAGGCAGTACATAGAGAAAAATAGTCATATGTTATTTTGACTAATACGATTAAACTCGATACAATTTATATTACAATTTATCTATAGACATCGTCTTAAAAACACACCATTTAAAATCTAATTACTATGATATATACTAAAAACCATAAGTTTGGCTGAACGCAGCCAGTTCTTGCTGCCATTTCTTTGTCAGGTTTCATGCCTAATGTTGCATAGACACCTAAACGGCTATACACCCCTTTCGGTAATGAAATCGAGGCACACGGAACAGTAGCAGTAGCAGTAGCACTCTACTGGAGATCTCAATGTTCGCTGCCTGCATTCCTCCCAGGACCCTACCATGTGAGCAAATGCGTGGCGATTTTGGCAATGTAGCACTGCATATTTCACCTTTTCCCTTCAGCTTATGTTTGTAGCAAAGTTCTTAACCGACTGCGAGTCCCAGAACCAAAATAAAGCGGTACGACCCTTCCAAAGAAAACACAGCAACTCTTGCGTACAGAAGACTAGATGTGGGAGTTAGGCCATGCTTTTTCAGGTCAGCTCAAAGCACGCTCGGTCCGACATGGCCCAAACACGGTCCAGCCTGACACGTGGCGTGCCATGCCAGTACGGCACGAATCGTGGGCCAGGTTGGGCCTGGAAAGTCGGCACGATGGGCGGCACGATATAGTCTGGCGTGGCATGCCATGCTTAGGCCGGCCTGGCCCGATCTTGTTTCTGTCGATATCCCATGACTCACGGTCATCCCCACAATAAAAGTCATCATAGAGCAGAGGGAGAGAGGGAGTAGAGGGGAAGGACTAAGGAGTATACCGGACTACCGGTGGGAGCAGACGACGGTGTTGTAGTCGAGTGCTCTAAGGCTGTCGGTGACGGCGCGACGGACGTTGACCTTCTTCTTGCCGCCTGTTGAAACAGTTGCAGCGCCTGTGCGGGGGCCGCTCCACGGATGTATCAAAAGGAACTTGTAGAGTTGAAAGAACTACTCCAATAAGTTCAGTTTTCTTTTGTTATAACCTAAGATATTTAGACATCATCACACCAGAGAAGTGCCTACCTTAGTGTTGTAGCCCATTATTTAGATAATAATTATAAGCTAAACAAGAGTAATAAATGAATCATACACGGGAGAGGCTATTGCTGAGTGTATACTATACCTACTTGATGATTTTAAGATAGATAATAAAATTGCTTCTATAACTCTTGATAACACATCAACAAACACAACGGCTATGAACATCCTCACCCCAAGATTGTAAACATATATTGGTGGTTATGTCCTCCACCAGAGATGTGTATGTCACATCTTGAATCTTGTTATTCAAGATGGTATGCAAGCAATTGATGCATATTTAAACAGTACCCATGATGCCATTCGTTACCTCACAAATTCTCCACAAGTGCTAGCCAGGTTCACGGAGTACTGCACATATATCATGTTAAAGAAGTTACAAAATTATAAACATGTTATATTCGTTTTTGTCAATGCTAACTTTCAAAATAATAAATTGGTAGTTACTAATTCATATTGGCAGATTGCTAGTCATTTTTGAGAGTTTCAAGACCTTTTTATAAAGTAACAATGGTTCTATCTGGTGTTTATTATCCTACCTCTTGCTTAGTTATAGACAAAATTGCCAAAATCTTGGGAGAATCTCATTTTAGGCTATGTCGTCGTAGCAATGGAGGAAAAAATTATTAAATATTTTGGTTTTATTTCACACTTGTATTGCTTTGATATTATTTTCGATCTTACAAAAAAGTTGGCAAATTTACAGGTTGGCATGGAGGGTATTGCCTTGATTATTCAGAAGCTTTCGCACATGTCAAAGAGGAGCTTTTTTCGTGTTTTTTTGTATGTATTATGATAATTTTGGTAGCAGTGCAAGATCGAAGGCCTCACAGTAGACGCAACAAGGAAAGAAATGCTTGACATCACACTTATGGAAGAAGCTAAAGGGCAAGTCTACTTCTTCATCCTCTGTCTCAGGCGACCTCTAAGTGAAACTTTATCTCAGAGTTGAACCACTACTTGGAGCATGATTTTGCAAATATCGATCCTGATCTTATTAGTGGAGACAAGATAGACTTGTCGAATGGTGGAAGAACAATAAGCAGATATTTTCTGTGCTGTCACATTTCGCACGGGATGTTCTCCTGGTGCTAGTACCCACCGTCTTTTCGGAAGCGATGTTCAACACGGTAGGGAGAATAATCGAAGAAATGAGATCATCCCTTATGCCAGGATGGTGGAGGCAATCACATGCGCCAAAGACTGGGAATTAGCTAAACAGCGGCAACAACATCAAATGGATGATCCTGAAATCGTGCAGACATACGCTGACCAAAATGCATGAACGACCTAGACATTGATGAGTAGATACTATGTACGCATGTTGTTATAGTTAGTATGTACATATATTGTTAATGTACTCTTTTCCTTACTTGGGGAACCCCACTCTGGAGTGTAAGGTTTTTAATGAGGCAATAATATTGTATTTTTAAAATATCAAGGAATTTCCCAAAATATTTATGTCATTATGTGCCCATATTTTTATGCAACTAATTCAATCTCAATTAGTTTTTAACGAGGCAAGTATGAGAGAAAGGAAGATAACCGCCACCGCCACCATCGTCACTGCCGTCTTTGTCGTGTATAGTTACTTCGGGCTAAGATTGGGTTGG
The DNA here is from genome assembly GCA_017311315.1 of Dendrocalamus latiflorus. Taxonomy (NCBI): domain Eukaryota; kingdom Viridiplantae; phylum Streptophyta; class Magnoliopsida; order Poales; family Poaceae; genus Dendrocalamus; species Dendrocalamus latiflorus. The sequence goes on along the minus strand of CM029664.1, from coordinate 54,234,557 downwards.
CACAGCATGAACGTTGGCATGGTGGGCTTTGGGTTGTGATTGGGCCTGATCAGAGGCGACGCGGGCCGGCACGGCATGGCACAACGAGATGACTGGGCCGAACCGATACGGTACAAAGCCGCTCAAAGCATAATAGACCCAGGCCATGCCGGCATGGCACGACCCAACTCCCAGCTCTACAGAATACTATCTGTCATGGCATTGTGTTAGACTGGTCACCTTAGCATGTCTGCATGTGTCTTGACTCTTCTTCAATTTACACTTCGTGTTAAATCCAAAACTGCTGGTTTTAACTACCTAAGTACACTTACTAATTACTTCGGCTTGTGCTGGATAATACTCAATAGTCTGTATATAATTCTATTATGGCATTAATTAACCAAACTAGCAGGCGGTCCTTGTTACCATCGGCTTGCTTAGAAAATTACCCTGATTAGCAGATAGGAAACAATGATTAAATAATCTATTAAAGAGTCATTTTAATGGTGTTGGAGCCAATGAGAGATTTTTAATGATGGCAGCCTCGTCTTCTCTAGTCGACATTGACTGTAGAACATGTTTAATGATTGCTACTGCCTCGACTTCTCTTTCCCCTTATCTTGATGATCAGAAAATGAAGTCATAGAGGGGGGAGTGGCCTTCTCAACCACTTCAACACCTAACTTAGCAGGTGAACTTCAAGATAAAAGAGGGAAAAAGTGAGAAATTGAAGGTATCACAAGATTAAAGGTACGATAATATTTTTTCCAAAAAACTATTATATACCTAGTCTTTTTAATCTTGAATTTGAATCTTCCTAGAGTGCACTCCAAGGCACTTGTTTTTCTTTTCTTATCAACCAATTTCACCAATTCGGAATTGGTAGGGCTTTTCTTATCAACCAATTTCACCAATTCGGAATTAGTAGGGCTGGTTAGACCCTTAGCAACCTCAGACTAGATGCTCCCACTCGGAGTAGCATTCTTAACCAGTTCCTTCTTAGGGCGATCAGAGACTATCGGTCCAACCCCTTGGATCTCCTCAGAGAGCCCAGCCTCCTCGATCGGCAGAGCACTTGTCTCTGTTGACGTCTTACTGGTGGCTACTAGATTTTGAGCTTGTTCAATCCTAAGCACCTTCACGTCCCTGATCGGCAAGATTGCTTCCACTATTCGAATGGTAGCTCTGTATTCACCATTGGCTTCATTCCTATGGCCTCTCTATAGACACTGGATCTAGCCACGAGTGCCTTCATCTAAGAAGGCATTCTTGTTGGTGTAATTTATCCATTCTTTATATAAGACCAGGAGTAGGTTTGTAAGAAAAAATTTTAGAGTCATTGTAGAAGCCAAGATTTTAGAGTCATTGTAGAAGCCTACCTTTGAGGGAATCTTCTCCTCCTTAGGTGCTTGAACGGTGAAAAGAGTACAAGAAGACCCTGCATGATCTTCTCTCCTGAGTGCTCCTCCACCTGAGCACCATCTGCATTTATGAAAGCATGAAAATGCAATGCTTGGAAGGTAGTCGTTGATTAAAGATATCACTAGTTACCTTAAGTCTCTTGATCCTCTCCTTTAGAGATGTAACTGCTAGGATCAAGAGTACTCTTTTTTTTGCTTGGGTTCTCCTCCGCAGATTGCATCGACTCTCTACCTTATCTCAGAAGGGGACAAGGCTATAAAATGAAAGGAAGGACCATGAGTTAGAAAAGACATCACTAAATAAAAGTTCAACCGGTTAGAATCCTTGATGTTTACCTTCTGAGGAGTTCCTGATCGAATCTTTTGTGTCCTTATACCATAGCTTGATATGATCACATGACTTCAGAGGACTAATTTTACGCATGTTGAAATCTCTCACCACATGCCACGAAGTCAATCCTCTATTCTTAAGGTACTCTATGGCCTTGAACAATAGTTGTACCCTTCCCTCCTTAGGAGAGGCCTTCCACTCTAGGCTTTCTACAACGATTCTCCTCTCGAACACCATACTGTCTTCTTTGGTGTCCATTGTTGTGGTTATAGACCAAACAGTGGATAAAAGGAGCTACGGGGAGGCCACAAAGGGGCTATCCAGAGCTTGAAAACCATAGTGGGGAGTGGATGTAGAAATGGCTAAGCTATCGTATCTCCTTTTCTCTAAAAAATGAATCCTATCTCCTCCATGGTGCCTAACAAATGTATTTATAGCCATGAGAAGATTGTTTACACAAATACCTCTATTGGGTCTACAATAATAAGGGGAAACATGCCTTTCCCCTGCCATAGCCTTTTGGGCTTGCCATACAGTTTGCATGTTTTAGTGGGCCTTTTGGCATGTGGGCCGATTGGGGCATGGTAGGGGCCACTCTCTAACAGTAGTCTCTCATGATACATGGCTTCATTACAGGTAAGTCAAAACCATAGTACTTGCTTGTTACCCCTCCATCCCTTTGGCTCCACAGTGAGTTGCCCACAAAATTTTGGCGCTATCTTGATCGATGCCGTCACCGTGTGTTTGTTGTGAATCATGTCATACATGTGGCGGCCGTCTGCTCGTTGGTCATGCATTGTAGGCTGCTACGTCAGTTACCGGGGGGGGTGCGCATATCCCCTAAAAAGGTGTGGCTGCCCTTTCGCCATTAATGTTGCATGTCCCATCAATACTTACGCATTGTGGCACTTTGGTTTTGATCATTTCCTTCTTCTTACTTGTGCTTGCCCATCACCGTCTATAGATGGTTTGCTTGCCATTGTGCTTTCCCCAATCACTTGTTCCCCGTCATGCTTTCACTGATCACCTTTTCCCCATCATGCTCTCAATATTTAGCATGGTCCGTGGAAGTGACCGTAGCAGTTGCATCGGTTGCCCCAAGCAATCATGGTGGTGAAGATGAGTGGTCCGAGCATGCTACCGACAAGCAATGGAAGGTGTCAGAGAACATCTTCAGTGTGTGCATCAACACACTTAGCTAGTCAATTACGATGGATGAGCTGTTGGATGCACTCATGGGCAATGGCAAGGAGTCCTCTCATGAGCTTGTTCACCTTCCCACCAGTGATGAGGTTGGTCCATGGCAATAGGAGGGTGAGATGGTGGTTTTTGTGGTCTACTTTGATGTTCGGCTTCTCATCCCCTCTGCGCACTTCGTGGGCAATCTTCTTTGTCTATACAAATTGGAGCGTTGCATCTTATGTCGAATGTCATCGTGCATCTTACTATCTTCTCCCGGGCGGCCTATTCGGAGGGTGTAATCCCTAGTGTGCCGATCTTTGCCTTGCTGCACGACGCATGGTGCCAACAGAAACGACTGGGCAAGGGGTAGTATTTGAACCTGTGTAGCCTCGGCTTCTAGCTTTGGGGCAGCTGCTCAAAGGATTTCCCTTCATACTCTACACGAACAAAGTGGGGGTCTCATTAGCTCTGGAGGTGGTTGTACCACAAGATCAAGCACGAGAGTAGGCTTCGCTTCACCGGCGCATCATGGACTTCGTCTTTTAGCCATGCATGAAGCTCAATCAGAATGACAAGATGTGCAGCAGGAGGCTTCTCGCTATCGCACTTCGACTAAATATGTGTGATTGTGCAGAAGAGTTCTACATGCTCCGTTTGTCTCCACCGGCTTGTCAGTGGGATGTATGAATCGAACCCACTTAGGATGACAGGGTTCGTCCTTTGCTGATGACGTTGGTGAAGCCTGCTGGACCAGGTAGGGGTATTGATGCTTTGCCTCACACGTGCACGTCAATCAGTCTTTTATGTTCGTAGTGCTTACACCCTTGTCGCTCTTATCTTGTGCAGTCCCGTCCTTAGCACAGGCAGAGCGTGCAACGGATGTGTTCCTAGGGCCATATATCCTGAAGGAGCACAATCTTTGGGCAACTACTATGTCAAATGGGCCACGTATTATCCGCATGTGTGAAGCCCTCAGGCTCCCTATCCCCAATCGTCCTATTCCTGCCACGAGCGAAGGCCACGCTCGTAGCTTGCGCGGTAGCGAGGACGAGGACACCACACCCACAATGACCCCCACAAATGTGAAGGCTCTCATCTAGCCATTGCCACCGTACCCCTATCTTCGGCCCCTCCTACCCCGCTGGAGATAGAGGGCAGCTCAGATGAGGCGGATGTTGAGGCCACGGAAGATGGTAGGGCCTATATAGAGAGTGACGACAATGTGTGTAGAGCTACAGATGTCGAAGAGCGAAACCTACACAACAACAATGGTCGCGCTTCTGAAGATGATGAGGGGCACGCCACAGAAGATGATGAAGTGCGCAAGGTGGAGGGCCTCGAGGTGTGTGTGCCAGCCGCTGTGGGAGGCGGCATGGCAGATGCTGCCCTCACCCCCATTGTTGTTTTGGGAGCTTCAGTGGAGCCTGCTTCGTCCACCTCACCTGTGCGGCCTGTGAAGTGTGCTTGACTGGAGCCACCTCCCGTGGGCCTCGAGACTGGATGAGGACTCAAGCTCCGAGACCAGGATTCTTCCACCTCTCTGGGCATTGTCTTGGACTCTCTACCAACTACAATCCATGTGGGAACCCCCGTGCACCATGAAGATGACGCCCCTGTGCGCACCTCCTGTAGGCCCACCCTAGATTTGAGCTCTTTTTTTCCTAGGACTTCGCAAGGTTGTCTTTGATATGCTCTATCATGTTGTCTCTATCGTCAGTGACATCTTCTCTGTCGATGGATCCACAGCCACCCAACGATGGCCTCGCTTGGGGACTCGAAGGTGCCCTTGGTGCGGAGGATGCTTCGCGGACCAAAACTATGGAGATTGCAGGCATGGAGTCACATTTTCTATCTATGGGGGACTTCATCCCTCAGCCAGAAGCACTTCATATCATTCGTGCTATGGCGGATTGTGTTGACCTAGCCCTTCATTCATGTGATACGGAGCTCCTCTTGGGACCCTTGAAGCCAACGAGGTGAGGGTATGTTGGGCCTTATCCCTCCCCTCCTTTTTTTTATCTTATGGCATGTTCATACCATCCGCTATTGTCCAAATGGTGGCTCTAGCATAGGCGTCGCAGGCAACGACATATCAAGACACTACAAGCCTACAAGAGCAGCTAACTGCTGCCCAAGCAGAGGCTGTTGTGGCCCGTAAGGCTAGGTAGGATGCCCAGGTAGAGCTCAACGCTGCCCACAAGGTTGAGGAGGAGGTCTTAGCTCTGGCTAGGGAGCATGTGTAGTGCAATCGCTTCCTCGAGACAGGGCACGAAGACGATAACTGACATGAAGGCTGTCGTGTTGTAGGTTAGCACCCACATGATGGAAGAACGAGAGAACTTCCTGTAGTAGATTGCCTCTCTCGAGAAGGATAAGGGCCACCTGTAGTTAGAGGTGGCAGAGGGCCACCGCCTTCGCGACCAGTGTGACATTTCAGCCTAGGAGTTCATGGAGGCCCTGGAGAGAACATTGGCAGACCTGGCGATCAAAATCCCCCAAAGGTAGCACAGGCCTGAAGACCTAGTGAACAACATTCGGTGCATACACGATGCTTTGCGCTTTTGCTGCACATGTCCTGGGCATATGGCAACCATTGCTCACAGGCTAAGGCATAGATACTTCTAGGGCTACTGCATGTCCATAGGTGTAGGCTTGTGGGCGAGCTGGTGGACCCCTGCTCGACCTTCCCTCGGCAACACAATGATGTTGCACGCTTTTCACGTGACAAGGAAGTCCGTCCGCACCTTCCATGAGCGCATCTAGGGATACCTCGATGTAAACGCAGTGAACGAATCACTGCAACGTACGCTTCACGAGGTGATGGAGCTAGGGTCATGGCACAGAGGAGTGCAGTGATGAACCACCCTGGTGTAGCTGTCGTGGAGACCTAGGGCGTCGATTGGCAGGTGTGAAGCCGTCGAACCCTGCTTGGTGCATGTCCTTACACATAGGTTGTGGGGTTCGACATACCACCTCCTCACTCCTATTCCTTTTTATTTTTCTTTGTGTTATCTTTTGGGACTGCGGTGGTTGTCCTCCGCACTTCGAGAGTAGTATATTTTAGGGATTTGATTTATCCTTCATTTGATTTGTATGTATGCTTCATCAAACGATTTGATTATCGTGTCTCATCTGGGTAGGTACTTGATGAGGACCGACTTTCTATTGTAGACCACCTTCTCCAGCGCAGACTTCGCCATTGGGACTGGGAAGAGGAGTCGTTGCACTTCTAGGGAAATCACCGGCCTCGGCCGCATGTTCATCCTAGCAATTTTATAAAGGTAGAGAGCTCTAATGAAGGCGATTAAACCTTCGCCATACCCTTGCCCCCTATTTATGTTTTCTTTCTTTTCTAGAGCTATGATTCCTTGCCTATTGGTCTCCGAGGACCGAACGGTGTCTTACTCCTCTCACTTCGAAGAGATGGCAGCTATAGCTAAGGTCGGTCACTCTTAACAAAACTTGTGTGCAAACGTGCAATGGGACTATGAAGCATACTAGCGGCGTTAGGATGAGGTAGGTCCATCCCCCACCATTTGAACGAGCGTCGATGAAATTAGCATTAGGATGGAGTAGCTTCGCACTCACTCCATCCCCCACCCTTTGAACAAGTATTGATGAAGTTGGCGTTAGGATGAAGTAGGTTCACATGTGCTCCATCTTCCACCCTTCGAACGAGCATTGATAAAGTCAGTAGTTGGACAAAATAGTTTTGCGCGCTCCATCCCCCACTGTTTGAACGAGCATCGACGAAGTTGGTGGTGGAACGAAGTACTTTCGCACGCGCTTTGTCCCCCACCCTTCGAACAAGCATCGACGAAGTCGGTGGTAGGATGATTTGATTCAAGTGCATGTAGGAGTGCACACCTTGGGAAACTAACCACCTGCTTAAACTATGGAGGTGATGCACAAGCACAGCACAATGCCTTCCTCTGATGCCTCCTCCTCGAATGGTGGGATGCTGCTTACCTACTTTTGATGACCACGTCATCAATGTAGGCTTTGATGTTTTGGCCCAGCTGAGATGAAAGGACGATGGTGATGAGCCTGGTGAAGATAGTCCCAGTGTTCTTTAGCCCAAAGGAAATCCTGATGAAATAGTATGTCCCACCTAGAACTATGAAGCTTGTCTTGGCTTCATCTTCCTTGGCTGTATGTATCTGGTGATACCTGGAGTATGCATTGAGGAAGCTAATTAATTCGTACCCCATAGTGGCATTAACCAACTGATCGATATATGGAGAAGGGTAGTTATCCTTGAGATACACCTTGTTAAGGTTGGTGAAGTCAGCACACATGCACCAGGTGTTGTTCGTCTTCTTGACCAGTATCAGGTTGGTGAGCCACTTGCGGTGGACCATCTCCCTGATAATGCTAGAGGCGATCAATTTTGTCACCTCTGCCTTGATAGCCTCTTGCCTACAATGGACATTTGCCTCATTCGCTACTTTATAGGCTTTGTATCTGGGTGCACCACCAGCTTGTGTTCAATGGTGGAGCGTTCCACTCTGGTAATATCAGTAGGTGACCTTGCAAGACATCCATATTCTTGCAGAACAACTCCAGTAGGCTTCACTCGGCCTCTGAAGTAAGGCTGCCCCCCCACCGACATTGCTTCGATGGTTCTTCCGTGTTGAGTGGCACCCTCATTACCTCACTGTTCAGCCTCGGCTTCGGCGTCCACCCTGGGGCAAAGAGAGGGGCATCACCGATGGAGGTGTGAGTCCTTTGCTTTTGATGTGTACTTTTTGATGGGGGCTTCACATGCCCACTTCAATCTACCTTGTGAGGTCCTGGTTGCCAAACACTGTGATGACCCCCGAGGCCCAGGAGCTTCATACACATGTAATTGTGATGTGGGATCACGCAAAAGACGTTGATGGTAGCCCTTCCCAAGATAGAGTTGTAGGGATATTGGAGGTCTAGCACATCAAAGTTGATGACTTCCTGCCTATTTTGCTCTCCTTACCCGAAGGCTACCTCAAGCGCTATCTGTTCTAATGCACTAATCGGTTGCCCGCCGAAGCATTGTCCCTATCTTCATCTACTAGGACTCGCCTCACATTACACCCCACGATGCTAGTCTTGATTACCAGGGGGTCTTGGTGAGGAAGTACACTCTCGAGGCGTCCTCCACCTTAAAGGTTATATCTACCCGGGCCCACTCCGGAACCACATGTGCTGGGTATGTGGCGACATAATGTATTCGGTGTGTGTAGGCCCTCCACTGTCCCTCAAAGGGGAATTCGAGGGATGACCCACCCATGATGACATTGATCACCTAGGGCTGTAAACGAGCCGAGCTTGAGTGAGCCTGAGTTGAGGTTTGAGCTTGTACCTAGGCTCGAGCTCGACTCAGCCAAAGCTTAAGCTTGGCTCAAATAAGCTCGATTACAATTAAAAAATTTAACATGCACTAATTTTCAACAGTAAGAAAAACTCAAGCTTGAGCTCAGCTAGTGTAAGCTCGATAACAGTAAAAAGCAATTCAATATGCATTGTTTTTCAACAATAGAAAAGCTTGAGCTTGAGCTTGGCTCGAGTAAGCTCGGTAAGAGTTAATATGCATCAATATTCAAGCTCGAATTGAACTCTAACGAGCTATTTGAGCTTGGCTCATTGAAGCTCGCGAGCTTGGAATTAAGCTCAAACTCGAATCAAGCCTAGAGTGAGCCGAGCTCGAGCAACTCGTGCGCCTCAAGTTTTTTTTGCAACCCTATGATCACTTGGTGGGGGCCAGCATCGAGGGTGTGGATTCGCAATACGCTTGGTGTGAGCTGGATGAGTAGTAACTCCGGGGGTTGTCATACGTGTGCCACCACTGACGCCCTTGTATCACTCTCCCTGGCCACGCTCTCATAGAGCACCGCGATGGTTGGGCAGTCATCGGTGATATGCTCTCCTCGACCATGCACTTTGCACTATGGTCCTTGTGGGTGCCCATCTTCTTAGCCCCACCCCTTTGTGTCCGTGACCCCTTCGGCCGTGACCACAACGTTGGGGGCAATGTTCTCCTCAGCACCTACTTCGATGCCAAGGATGTACCTAGCCCGGGACCCCCTACGCTGCTTGTGACTGGAGCCCTCCTTCAGAGCCATTGGAGCGGCTTAGCTTCGGGGGCAGATGGCATAGCCTTTACCTCACGTTGCATTGCATCCTCTTCCACCGTTGTGGACTCCATCTTATCGAAGAGCTTGGCCACCGTTCTTATGGGCTTCCATGCATTATATTATGCGAGTAGTCCCTTCTGGAGGTCGCAGATGGTGGCATTAGTGATGGTAATCTCATTGACGTCCTTTACCTGATAGTGGACCTTCACAAAGTATTTGAAATACTCTTGTAGCTTCTCCCTCGACATCTGCCTTACTACAAAGAGCTGATCGGCATCGACATGTTCCATGTAGTTGCCATGAAAGTTGTTGTGCATGGGATCTTGAACTTGCTCCCATGTGTACACAGAGCCAGGGGTGATGGCGAAAAACCAGGACAACATGACTCCTTGAAGGGTGAGCGGCAGTCCCTTTGCCTTTGTCAAGTCATCTTCCCCTGCTAATTTGATGGCCGTCTCGTAGACCCGTAGGAACTCATAGGTGTTCGTGTCACTATTATATGACTCTACTATGAGCATCTTGAAGTCCTCTAGCTAAGCACTCCACTACAAGCCTGCACAGAGGGGGACTTTGAGTCTACCCGCCGAGGGGCACTACGGGCTCCAGCGTTGGCCTTGTGACTCTTCGTCCTTTTTGCGGCCATCTCCATTACCACCACGGCTGGAGTCAGCTAACTTTGACTCTCCTGCATCTCACACATGGCACTCCATAGGTCTGCCAACTCCCATTGTAGTGTTCTGCAGATTTCCTCCAGGGCGCCTTCGTTCGCATCCGATGTAGGGGCTAGGGCACCCTCCGCTCTTTGTGTGGTGATGGCGATGGTGTTGGGGCTGGCGGAGACCACTGCTTGGGTGGTATGCAACCTAACGTTGTGGAGGGGTGCTGCGGTCAGGTCCTCCATCCACGATGATTCCTGTTTCGTTATTGGCACAGGTGCTAAAGGGCCACCTTCATTACCTATCATGGCCCCAGACACCGCTGTGCCAGTGTGCCATTGCCATGGGGGTAGGGGCCTTCATACACTGGTTCCCTTGCTCTCGTCATAGCGGTCTCATTGTTGTACTTCTCTTCCACTTGGAGGCTAACATTGTCGCCTTCCTTGGTGCCATTGCGTCCAAACGCCTTTGCTTTGGCTCATAGCTTCTATGCTGCCCCCACAGACAGAACCAACTATTGTAGGTACAGACCAAATAGTAGATAATAGAGGCTATAGAGAGGCCACAAAGGGGTTTCCCGAAGCATGAAACTCATAATGGGGAGTGGATGTAGAAATATCTGAGCTATCGTATCTCCTTTTCTCTAAAAATGAATCATCTCTCCACCATGGCTCCCTAAGGAATGTATTTATAACCATAAGGAGCTTGTTTACACAAATGCCCCTATTGGGGTCTACAATAATAAGGGCAAACATATCGTTTCCTATGTCATAGCCCTTTTGGGCTTGCCATACAGTTTACTTGCTTTAATGGGCCTTTTGGTATGATGGGCCGATTGGGTCATGGTGGGAGGCCACTCCCCCAATATCCATTATGTAGAACCAAAGCTTCTTTCATGATGACCAAGATGACTTCGAATACATGGGAACGTACTCTTTAGCCCTATCACCACGGAGACACAGTGAACAACTTTTGGGTATCGCTCCTGCTTTTTTAGACCTTCCAATCATCTAATAATAGTACTTGAAGAGATCTAGGCTCGTCAGAATTCCTAGGTATGCTTCGCATAAGTGTACGAATATGCTAAGGATGGCAATCGAATTAGATGCCAAGTTTACCAACTAGATCCCATAATACTTGAGCACTTCCAACAAGAAAGAATGGGCTGGAAGCCTAAACCTGGATTCCATGTATGCCCAGAATATGGGTATATCACCTTGTTCACCAGTTGGGAAGCCTTCGCCTTCCATCTATCTCTAAGGGATCATAACTCGATTGGGAATCAATCCCACGTCTTCCAAAGCTTCAAGTCTCTTTGATCCCAATGCAGATCTGGGCCACTCAGAGATGAACTTAGACATCTTCACTTATTTGGGCTTAGAGCAGGAAAGTTTGGGGGCGGGGTGGGGGGATAGGGCTACAATCACCGGGACGGAGGAAACGGAGAGAAACTCAAGAGAATACAAAAGATTTCCGGGAAGCATGGAAAATACGAACCTCGATATGGTTTATAAGGACTCTCCCACATTCAAGCTGGAAGTTATGGAAACCATGCCTAACAGGTACAAAACTTTCGATTCTTCTTCCTGTTGGCTTTTTAACTTTAGGTGAAAAGACTTCTTTACCTTTCTTCACTAATGTCGAGTGACTTTTCGACTGGAATACACATCTCGAATATTGTTCCAGTCGAAAAATCTTGTCATAATTTCACATGAAGTTCAGGGGCTAGCTGAGAGGATTAAACAATCCATTAAAGAGTCACTTTAGTATGTAAATAAAGTCCTTAATTCAATGTTGTAATAGCCTATGCTATGACAAATCCCGAGTACCCCAGGGCGGATAATCACTATTCATTTACCTGACTAACTATTACTCGAAAGCTTTATGACCTGACTTTTGTGCCTCTCTTGAGGCTGTGTGGTTAAGGAATGGATCACATGTGTTCCCTTTTCACAACCACTCCACGTTCAGTCCAATGTCTCTGACTACAACCACCATATAGCTATTTCCTAGGGCTTTCTGTTACTTATGACAACAGCTCACAGGTTATTGTCAGACTTCTCCAGTGATACAAAAATTGGCCTGGGCGGCCGCCCAGGTGCCATGTAGGCGGCAAGGGACCGTCGGGCCTCGGGCACTAGTCGGCTGAGTGGGCGGCTAGGCAGGGAGGGGGTCCAAGTGGTCAAAGGTAGTGGAAAGCGGCCTCGGTGCAGCGTGCAGTCAAGCAGGGGCGGGTGGGCGACACCTAGGTGGTCGTGTCGGCCGCCAAGGCACGCAAGGAGGAGAAGTTGGGTAACATATGAGGAGGGGAACAGAGGGTTACCACTATGGAATTTTGAAGTCAGGGCGTCTCGCACATTAGGGTTTCTTCGCGCGCACGCACTGGTTCGCCACCGCCGATTTGTTGGATTCCACCTGGCCGGTTATCACCGTATCGCCATCTTGCTATATTCCACATTGCCCAAGTGCGTTTCACCTCCCCTTTGCCGTCTTCTCTGCCTCCCTTTCATTCGTCGTCTTCCCTCATCTCATCCGCCTCCCCTTTGCCCGATGGTGCTCCCCTATACCCAGCGGCACTCCCCTCCACAGCTCCACCTCCTCTCCGTGGCCCCGCTCCCCCTGCAACTCCGCCTCCCCTCCGCGGCTCTGCTCCCCTTCGCAGCTTCGCCCCCTCTCCGCGCTCTGCTCCGCTCTACACTGTGACTGTAGAGCGTGGAGATGGCGAGGGCGAACCGATGAAGAAGGTGCCAGTAGTCGGTGGGGTAGAGAAGCGGAGATAGCGATGGAGGAATGGAGGATATGATTGGTGACTAGCGAGAGAGAGATTGGCATAGATGAGTGGAGCTGTGGAGGAGTTTATATTACTTTATAGAAATAGCAATGCAACCAGCAATTCTCATGTGAATTCATTATACCAATGCTTGTTTAGTAATTACTTTATAGAGATTGCAGAGATTTAGCATTTTAGTAATTCATTTATTTGTGAATTGTAATTACTTATTGATTACAATAACTTTTTACTATTTAGAATGTCTGTTGCATCTGCGCCAAAGGTGAGCACCACAGAAGATAGTCTCAAGAGGAAGTCGGGTGACATAGGGTGGGATTTTTGTTTTATCTATATGACTATGTCTTATTGTCTTGCAATTATTTCTTATTTGTTTTATTCTTTTATATTTATATAGAAGTCTAAAGAACAATAGTTGCATCGTATTATCCGCATACCAAGAATCTCATGTATTGTGTAATTCTTAATGTGCAACTTTGCAATTACATGAAGCATTTATATCAAGAATTTACAATAAGTGATGAAATGTCCATCATTATCTATCGAATGTGCAACATTACAAGTTAATCTAGGTAATAATATTCTTTCTCCAAATATCACATATGTCTTGATATCACCCGTAGTGCACCATGCCAAAGTCGGCCACCTAAGCCCCGCCTAGTACCCGCCTAGGCGCTAGGCCTCTGCTTGCCGCCCACCTAGCATCTACTTGAAGATTGGACTTCCCTCACTGACATCAACTGCTTACATGTGTAGACGTGAGGAATCGACAAGGCGCATGTTCAAACCAACAAGTGATTCTTTTCGGCATTATTTAAGCCTTGCCTAGAAGAGGGACAGGCGAAGAACAACAGAAAGACCAATTCGCATTGGGGCACATAGTATTTCTTCAGTAATCGTTTATTTAGAGTAAGTTATGATCTCTATATAGCAATAAAGACTAATTTTTTCTTTTTATCCTTTTGTGAGGCTAAAATTTCACTGTTACTCGAAAGATGGAAGATTGGATCGTCCACCATAATAGCATGGAAGATGATGGATGCAGAGCGAGCTAGGCATCTTATGGTGCAATCCAACTCGTCACCGAATAGGGTCACATCAGGAAAGGCATGTCCACTAGCAAACAACACGGCACGAGACGTCGCGATATTGGGTGATAAGAATTCCAACCTGATTGGTCGCCATCACGAGGGAGAGAGTATGTTTTCACCCGCTCTCTTTCCTTTGTCTAATATGCCCATCACGGCGATCTTTTCTTTCGTTTTCGATGCTCCTCTCTGCTTACTGCAACGCTTGCCTTCTTGTGTTATGCTTGCAGGCTGGTGATTAAACTATGACGTGGTTCTAGCTCTTGTTTATGCTCATTATAGGGTGACGCATAATTTCAAAATTATTATTTCAGCGCAATATGCTACATTGCCACCTTGTTGTAATAATATTGTTAAGTTCTAGTCATTGTCCTCTGAAGTTTGAACAGTTGCTACCTGCCACGAATAAAACAGCCAGAGAACACGACCGTTTGCATGTGCATTAAACTGAAAACAGAGTAAAAAATTAAGAAAAAATGTACAATATGACAAAGCTTTGTACAATATGACAAAGTTTTCTTCAATAGAATGACATGGATGGCGAATATACCTAAATGACATATGCACTAGCTAGGGAGGTCGCCTATCAAATCTTTGATAAAAAAATAACAACTATGAATAAACAAAGAAGAGATAGCTTGCCTGATCTAGAAAATTCATAGAGATTTTCTTGAAAGTTAATACTCGTCCTCTCTTAACCCAGCCTTGTATTAATTAGCTACACCAAGAGTTAACATCAAGATTGATTAGAAAGGCACCAATCAAGGCAAATTTAGGGACGGCACAAGTTGGCACCATGCTTGGCAGTTAGGTGGTGATCATTTGGCTTTTTTATGGCTTATGACTGAAAAGCACTGTAGCTGGCTGAAAAAACACTGTAACTGACAGAGTCTTATTTAGCATACTTAAATTTAAAAAAAAATAAAAAAAATAAAAATATATGCTAGCCCATTACGTATAATACAAACAAATACGGGAAAAAAAGAACTGGCAAAAAAGGTCAACGAAAAGTCAAAAGTTCAGAAAAGAAGAAATTTATGAATAGTGAAAAAATAAGTCGGAAGCTAAAAGCTGAAGCCAAAATGATCATAGTCTAGTAACTCAAGCAAAGCGTGCAGAACATAAAAGAAAAGGAAAGAAATTATGAATACTCCATTTAACCGGCACTAATTGATCTGGCATAGGTCCTGCCGATCTTTGGTGCAGATCACTGATCACGTCTCACAAACAGCAAATAGTAAGACCGGTTGTTGGGGCAGTAATGGTGCGGGCCTCACCGAAGAAAAGACCCGCCGGAATCATTTGGCTTACGGAAATATTGGTGTATAAAACAAGACAGACACTCATTTCGCTGTCTTCTCGACGCTAGAAAAATATGGGAAAAGGGAATAAATGAGTGAGAGAGAGAGAGAGAGACGACAGAGATCAAGTCTAGATTCTAGATGGGTACAAATACAATAATAGCGTTTGTAGGTTCTCCAAGTGGCGCCGTGTTTTTCTGCCCACGGCGTTGACAAATCACAGCTGCACTCGAGCTACACAGTGGCAATGGACACCGCACGTGTGTACCTCGCCTGATCACGCAGTGACCGTTCAAATGATACCATCGAATCTGATTATTAGCATAGCCTCTCTCTGTTTTCTGTCAAGTGTGTACGATCCAGAGCATCAGTTTTTGTTACACGTGTCCAGATGACTCGCCAAAGGAGCCAGTCTTCTGCACCGAGTGTGCGTATGCGAAATTCGGTGCCCGCGGACGAACCGCGGGTCTCCGGGGCAAACCCAAATCCCTCGTTTTCCAGCACGTGCCTGCGCCTTTTCTCCGCCCGCGCGTCGGCCGAGCATTTCCTTAACCATCCTTTTCTTTTACTTTGGAGCTGCGCGGCGCCCCTTCTGGAATGGCCATGCCGGTACGTTCCTCTTGCGGCGTGGACGAGTCGTTTCCCCGCGCCGCGGGGCATCATGCTCGCACGCGCATTGGCGCGCCGTTACGAACGATCGGAGTCGGACGGCGCGGTGCCCGCGCGCTAAGCTTGGCCGGTTGCGGCGGTTGACGCGTAGGTTTTTTACGGTTGGTGGCGGGGCTAGCCGGCTCTAGGGCCCCGGCCGCGCGAGCGGAAGGAAGCCGATGGGCCACGGGAATTGGCAGCGCAACCGCCGCGTGCCGGAATCTTGGCGAGTGGCAGGCCTCCAGGTGCCCGGAACGGAAGGCGGATGCATCGCGCGGGCCCGCGCCCCGGCTGTCGTGTCGGCCCAGACCTGCCGATCTAGGGCTATCAACCGTCAGGTGATCCGGATTGGATCGATTCGTGATTGGTTCCTTCCATATTAGGTACATCACCGTATCATTAAGAGCAAGTACAATAATACTGACTAGATCGGCTCTAGCGAAATTCACATCAACACAATCTTAAATGGAAGAGAGAGAAAAGAGGAGAGAGAGGCAAGCTGCCCCTCATGCAAGAGGTGACCCCTGATATATTTATACAAGTATTAAATGTTTGAGTGCTTTAGTAGAGGTAATCTCTACTCAACTTATTGTATTAGCTACCTCCACCATGAGCCACTTGTACTCTTTTTGCTTATTTGGCTAGTCCTAGAGGTGGCAGCCACCTCTTCTATTAAACTTGCTCTAAGGCTGTGATCGTTTTGGCTTCAGCTTTTAGTTTCCGGCTTATTTTTCACTATTCATAAATTTCGACTTTTTCTGAACTTTTGGCTTTTTGTTGAGCTTTTTTTCGGGTTCTTTTTTCCCGTATTTGCTTGTATTATACGTAATTATGCTAAATAAGCCTCTGTCAGATACAGTATTTTTTCATCCAGCTACAGCGCTTTTCATCCATAAGCCACAAAAAAAGCCCAAATGATCACCACCTAAGAGTGCAATCGAAGCGAATACGGATAGAATATTATTTATCATATATTTTATTCTATATTTTTTTGAGTCAAATATGGATAATACCGGATACCCATTTCACCATTCCGTATTCGCTCCACAAGCCTTCGAACAAAAATCATCTACTTATTTTACACTCCTACACAAGACATTGAACAATATAGGTGCAATCAGAGTGAACACGAAGAGACTAATCGCCAAGATGTCGAAGAAAGATCACTCAATATTCTTCATCTGTTTAGATGTGGCAATCCCCCTATCTGTTATCTTCTTTTTAGGTGAAGTCACAGTAGACTTGCTCATATCACTTGACATACAGATATATATACGGATGGATATTACTCATCTCGTATCCTATCCGTATTTTTTCCTCAAATTTACTCAAATTTATCGTGCACTCAAATTTTAAAAATCATAAAATATTTCAAAAAATTTGGATGTACTTCATGATTTACTCCACATATGCATAAAATTTTAAATTCAAATTTATTCTATGTTAAAAGTACCAAAAAGAGAAAATTCTAACAGAAGTAAGAGTCATTTGAACTTAAAATTTTATACATAGGTGAAGTAAATTATGAAGTACATCTAAAAAAATTTAGAATTTTTGTGACCTTTTTAGTTTAAGTGTATGATAAATGTGCCGTAAAAGTGAGTACATACTATATGCTTCCAACTTGTATATTGCAGTAAGTATGCAGCTAGCTGCAGCAGCTTCTTCGTCACCCCAACGGTAGTTCTACTCTTAACTTGTAGTGTTGGTAGCTCTAGCTCCGAGATCTATGCTGATCTGTAGTTTGTTAACTAAATTAAAGTGATTTAAATATTTTTATTTAATATATAATATAAATGAAATGAGTCATGTAAATACACTTAACATGCCTGCAACTCTAAATCCAGGATTTCCTAGAGCTACAGATGACCAGCTTTAGGAAATCTACAGATTTTCTAGAGCTAGAGCTCTGCCAAACGGGGCCAAAAATGACATCGAAGAATCCGCTTGGTCTTGATGGGCATGTTGCAACCAGAACCCATGTGCTCGGGAGACGTCGGGATCGGTGCATGATAAATCACATGAGAACGTGATTGATCACAAACCTTATCTGTCAGATCATGCAGGCATCCGTGAGTTCGGACTAGGGTATAATTAGAGTGGATGCAGATGTATATCACTTGTGCTATATTTTATTTCGTATTTTTTTCAAGTTAGAGTTGGACACAATTAATACTGGATATCTATTTTTTTCATTCCTATTTGTTTCATAAGCCTTCAGACTGCAGGTCGGACAAAAATTGTCTGCTTCTTTTGTACCCTACAAAAGATATTAGACAATAGGATATAATCGAAGGGAACATAGAAAGACTAATTGTCAAGATATCGAATAAAAACACTTAGTATTTTTCACATGTTTAGATGTAACAATCCGTTTATATATTATCTTATTCCTAAGTAAATCCCTCATATCAATTGACATACAGACAAATATCACTCATCCTATAACCTATTATATTTTTTAAAGTTAGAATCGAATATAAATAGTATCGGATACCCATACACTTTCTGTATTTGTTCTATGAGCATTTGGTCGATCGAATTATCCAGTCTCTTTGCCCGCTAGTTCTGACAGAGTAGGGATTGCTTGGTTATCTCGGCACTGTAGTCAGGTGTTCAAAGCCAGCAAAATTACCACAGATATTTTGTACAGCTAATGGAACAAAACATGACAAATGGATTGGCCTATCGGTGAACAGGTGTAAGAAAAGGAAGTCCTCTTTTATCTCTAGCTAGTGGCCAGTAGACTTCCGGACAATGGAAGATCACGCCTGCAGGTCTACCGCTGCTCGTTTTAGGATTATCATATCCCTTGCGACAACTGTTTCAAAGATGATGGGTGGCAATCTTTGTCGCTACATTGACGGCGACCTAATATGAACATGTGATATATAGGGACGTTTGTATTGTTTTTTTACCGATGATTTTAGCTATAATTTATAGATTTTGTAGAAAATAAATAGTAATAATAGAAAAAATGACATTCAAAAAGAGAATACAACTGGTAAGAAAAGTAAGAGAAATATATGTGCACATGATAGGTATAAGAGAAGTATGTGCATGATATACATATGACTCTTGATTTATCCCTAGAGTAAGATGATAGCAAAAGAAGCAGAGAAATCACTTAAAAAATTAAGTATTTATATTATCTCTTAACTATTCTAAGTAAAAACTAGAAACAAAATTCCATACGAATAAGCTATATGCATCTTTCGAGGCACTACTAGAAATAATCATTGAATGGCAACAGGGACAGCTTTAAAATACATGTCGTGGGACCTAGCATATTTTTTCTTACGCAGATACGTTCAGAGAATCATTAATCAATATATGACCAACCCCTATTATTAGCGGCAATTATAATACAAGCTCATTCTAATGAATATACTAAGGGTCCATTCTTTTACACTATGATTGATAGTTTTTAATTACGACTAATAGATCTAATGAACAATATCGACTGTTAAAAACTGAAGTTAAAAGCCGACAAAAAAACCCAAAAAATAGGCCTAAATTTCCCACTGAAAACTCACTGCATAATGCAGAATGGCGCGAAAGTAACACGAGCCGACATTAGCTCAACTCTACATCTTCCTCGCTACAACTTTGGCGCATTAGGCATAGCACATCCTTGGCCCAGGATGTATATGAGCCTGTTCTTTTTTTAACTTTGGTTTATAGATTTTAGCTGCAAGCCATATTTTTTGAGCTGTTTATGTGAGAGAGTATGAAGTAATAGAAACTCACGTATGATTTTGGATGATACAAATAAAGTCTTTACAGCACGTACTACAGTTAATTTGTAGACTCCGTCTTAAAAAGACACTCCGTTTGAAAACTAGTTATTATAGGAAAGCTGAAAAACAATTTTTAGAAAGCTAAAAGAAGAGGCAATCTCACCATACACCTGAGAAAAGTAGTACTCTCTCTGTTCAAGTTTATAGGCGTATTTTTTAATGATCTTATCTATAAATATAATACATATTTTACGTTCTATTGCAAAATTAGTGTGGTGTTCTTTTTATACTCCTAATAAATATATAGTTTTCTTTTCTTTATATGTATGTATTGATATACTGATTATATTAATAGAAATACGTATTACCTGTGCGCCCGCCGGGGGGGGGGGGGGCAAAATGCACGTGCAGCCACCCGATGCCACGGAAATTTGCAAATAACCGCCCGCCGGTCCCCTCTCTTGGTGAGACGGTGGCAGCGATACGGTGACGGCCACGATGACGGCGTGGGCGACTCAATCTGCGGACTGCCGTCGTCCTACGCCTTTGACTCCATCCAAATCCTTGTAGGGTTTGGCGGTGGCGACAACGGCCACGGGACAGCTGCCATTGATTCGGCAGCCAAATTGCAGCAGTAGAGTTGTATACTGCAAAAATGAATCTGTGCTTTCTTCAGGTCTTTCAATATCTTTGTGTTTGAATTCTTGCTGCTTCGAATTTAATCGTATCAGGAATGGAAAGGAACGGTATCAGGAATGGATAGGAACGGTATCAGGAATGAATGAATGATGTTGCTTGTATCAGGAATCGATGTTGAATTGTTGTTGCTTTGTACCAGGAATGCAAAGGAATGACCTTGAATTTTTGTTGCTTTGTACGAACTTGTGCTTTGCAAATAAAATAGAGGGTCGTGCAAAGGAACAGTATCAGGAACCATGACGCCTGATACTATTCCTGCCATTCACAAACATTTCACACAAGAGGCTCATGCTGAAAATTTATCTACCAATATGGTGAGGCTACAAGCCATTTAACAAGCTGCCATAGATCAATTTTATACAAATATCTTGCACAGAAATGCATTGTTACAGCGTTACAGAACAGCTCAAATAGAACAAGTTCTTGACAAAAGGCGTGGTTGCTTTCTTTTTGGGTATACTGAATCCATCATCACTCTTCTGCGGGGATGTAATCTCAGCAAATGAATGGGCGTCGGCGCAGCCTCGCATTTGCAAGCTATTCACTGATTCCATTGCTGTACAGACGGTTTCAGCAAGCATGGTTTTAGATCCCCCCCCCCCCCCTAAATGTCCAATGTACAACAAAAAATACCCAAAATCGACGAGGCCATTTTAATAGCTGAATCGGTCGGCCTCTTCTTGCGCTGATGGGTGGAGGGTAGGGGTGCAAACAGAGTGGATACGGACGGATATTGCTCATTCTGTATCTTTTTCCATATTTTGTTTGTCAGAATCGGAGTCGGACACGGATAGTGCCAGATAAGAATCGGAGTCGGACACGGATAGTGCCAGATACGAATATGGATGCGGATATTCTCGGTCATGAATACGGAGCGAATACATGCCGATTCGAATACGGTTAGTTTCGGTCACGAATATTTAATTGGATAATGTGCAAAAGCAAATTTCACATGGTGACAGAGACATGTTAAGCGACTAGTAAATTTTACCTAACAAAGTAGCAAATAAATGATATAAGCTAGTTAAACAAGTAGTAGCTAACTAGCTACATGTCACATGGTTCAAAAGTACGAATTGCCCATAGTCAAGTAGTCAAGTACATCACTAGTTCATTTAACTTTATTACATTTAGCAAATGATTCCACAAGGCCTTCGTATTTGGTATCCGGAGAGGCTAGGTATCCGACTCTGTTTCCGTATCTGATAACTATCCGAAAAAAATACTCGGATAGTTCCATATCCGTCGGATAATGCTTTTTCGGAATCCGTTTCCGTATCCGACAAAAAATATCTGACTCCATTTCCGTATCTGACAAAACCTTCGGATATCCGAAAATTTGCTCCGATTGTATCCGAATTAAAATAGACGGACGGTCGAAAAATATCCGCTCCATTTGCACCCCTAGTGGAGGGGTGCACAACCAGCAGCTAGGCTGAAGGTTGCCGATGGGGGAGCAGAGTTGCCCGTCTCGCCTATGGTCGTTGTCTTCATGAGCCGTGGATGTTGTCGTCGTCCATGGTGGTCTCCGTCGTCATCGGCTGTGACCGTCGTTGCCGCACAAGAGAGCATGGGAGGGTTGGGGCATTTTGGGTGCTAGGTTTGGGTTTGGGGGAGATACAAAATGGGTAGACCTAACCAAATGGGCAAGGTCAAGCGTGTCAACTTGAAGCATGATACTATTGGTCCGGCTTAGGCACGGCACATCACGAACAATAAACAGGTTGTGCTGGCCTAGTCAGACCGAGTAACTCTTTTGTGGTAGTGCAGTAAAAATGCTTACGGTTAGCAGTAAAATTATTTGTGCTAGCTCTGCTAAGCGCGGATGGGTGGCTTGACAGTAAAATTACTTACGACTGGGAGTAAAAATACCTGTGACCGGTAATAAAAATATTTGCGACTCAACGACTGACAGTAAAATTACTTATGATTGACAGCAAAATTAACAGACCATCGGTGACTCATTTGGCTAAGCGAACCCAGGTCGGTATGGTCCAACCCTGCTCCTTCCGTGCCTAGGTCTGAAGGCAATCATGGCACACTAACTTATTCAGATCAGTTATACCAAGTCTAATCGGACAGTGTCCTATCAGAATCATGCTGTGCTATGCCGAGCGGCCCATTTGGCTAGGTATAGGAATAGGACTCAGAGCGGAACGGAGAGGTGTCGGGGGAACTAAATTGCAAAGAATGGGGACCGACAGGCGGTTGTTTGCAAATTTCCGTCGGTGGCATCGGGTGGCTGCGACGTGCCGCGTGCACAAGGTATGTTGCTTCACGAGCACAGATTCATACTGCATCGTTGCATTATCATGTTGTCTTCTATCATGAAGTTCAACATTTCATTTGCTTTTAGTAAATATAAAGAACACTGACATCCTAATAACGCCAATATGTCAGTTGCAACTTGGAACGGGTTAATATAACACTCCTCTCCCCCACACCCCCCCCCCCCCCAAAAAAGATTGTTTTTTCGAATTTTATTTTGTTTTGTCGACGTCCTTTGGCGCTCTATATATGATAAAGCAGGTGTATGATAAAACTCAAGGTACGAATATTCCATAGCTAACACTTGTATGAACTCCGCCATGACTTACAATTAATTTACTTACAATCAAAATTAACTCAACTTGGCACAAGGAGCAGTCTGACCGTGGCAACCATGTCGGTCAGACCACCCAAACCACACCGATCAAACTGCACTCCTCTGGTCATACCACAACAACAAAACTGGTGCTACCATACTAGGTCACAACTCAAAAACCCCAAACGATCTTCTCTAAAAAATATCCATCGCCAACTACGAGCCGATACTATGCACACCAGTTAGACCGCCATGCACTGGCCGGTTAGACCGCAAGCCAGTTACACTGCCGGTCGGTCCGACAACAAGCTAAAAGTCGGTCAGATGGCCGCTACTCTGACAGCAAAAACCGGATATTCAAATAGCACAAAATTAAATTGAAACATAGATAGCAAGGCACAAACAAAATCAAATACTAATCACCATCATAGGCTGCCACCACATAGTCTTACATACCCTTTCTTTAAAAAAACTATTTTTCTTTTACCTTCAATACTTTTTACGAGATTACTAAATCTGTAGTTTGCGTTTTTATTTCATGTTATATCTAATTTCATGCTCTCAAAAGACAAGCATCATTGCCCATAAGGAGTGTGTCATGCTTGAGTAGTTGCCAAGAGATATTAGCTAGATCTGAAAAACTTCCGAGTTTTGTATCTTTATGCAAATTCAACATATGCATGAGAAAATATATACAAGATTTATCTAATGCAACCAAAGTTTATCATTTTTTCGAAAGGATAATGTTGTAGGGGTGGCCCAACCCCCGTGACTGGGCCGTACAACTAGTCCAACATATAATAGGCCCAATAGGGTAGAGGAATATACCAGTGTAAATATACCAATGTACCTTCATCCTTTGTAAATACTAAGGGGTAGAATGGGGATTTCCCATTCTACCCCACTCATATATATAAACCCCCAGGAGGGGCAAAGGGGGACATCCCTTATTCTCACCAACACTCCCACAGACTTGCTCTCCTCTTCCTCCTCTACTAGTCCCCATCTTTCCTGTTTAGCCCGTAGCTACAACAGATAACATTCATAATAATCAATAGATTAAAATTTTGTTTTCATATAAACAAAGATGGCCAGATCTGCTTAGTTGATACGAAAATAACACGAAAGAAGTTAATGTTGAAATAAACATTTGCCCCGTATTTTAGTGATTAGTTAAACGAAAATGATTGAAAGGTAATACATGCTCACATGGCTTGTTCGAACTGTACATACGTGTCTACATGACTACGCACGTTTTGGGAATCTCATCTCCCTGGATATGATAAAATACTACAGCGATCCAACTTTTGCATGCGACATACCTGCTCGGATTTAAATAACGCATCCAGTCAAGGTATCATCTGTGCGCTAGATTCGGTGGGTTGTTGATGTTTTCATACCTTGTCCGGTAATGGTAGATTGTCCAGTTCACGGGTTGTAAATAGGAAGTTTATATTTGCCCATCACTATGCCTAAGTATCTATGATCTGGGTACGCATGCTGACCAATTCGTGCATGAACTTTGTTTTGGGAGTAGCAGCAAGACATGTGAAAACATAAAGCTAATTTGCCGCCTGGATTTCTCTTCTTGAGTTCTCCCTCCTTGGACTGATGTTTTCCAGAGGTACGTTCTTTACATATCATATATGAAACTTTGCACTATTTTCTGATTTTCTTTACCTAGCTTTCGCGTGGATTCAGACACACAAAACTAAGCTGCCACGTCGTCAATTCTTATCGGGCTAGCTCGACAACTTACCTATCAGTGGTTACTACGTACTGTAAAAGCCGAACAACTTGCACTACACTGCATAACATAATCAGACGTAAAATCCGAACAACTTGGATTGAATTGGATAATACGATTACATCTTTGCCAGTGGATGATCTATCCAGCTGCAGTGTCGTGGCTGGAGTAAGAATTAATCGACGGTGTCCAGTGTCCACTGCCGTTAATTTGCAAGAGACGTCGCACGCGCGCTCGACTGCAACAACCTGACTCGTGAAACCATCGCATTAATCCGCACCGATCATGGAGTCCCGGCCGGCCGACCGGCAACTGGCGAATCCTGCACCGCCGTACGCATGCACGACGTATAGTACTTGTTGCATATTATGCATAGGAGCCAAGTGCCATTGTTCTCATCTGAATCGATCGGCCGATGGCCGACGTCGAGGAATAATTACTGCACTGCCGATCGGTCCCGGCGGGCGGCCGGTGTGTTACTGCTCATGGGTGCACTGAAACCACGTGCCAAATCGTACCGCAGTAAATATCCGGCGTTTCACCCGCTGAAACTACAGCTCGATCGATCGGCGAGGCTTACCTCTCGGCTGCAATCATGGATCGTCACGTAAGGGTGCGTGCATCTGCTTGGGCAGAGATCGCACTGGAGCGCAATCAAATAACTGCCCGAAGTAGGAAGATGTGGGCTTTCCTGTTCTGCTATTTATGAGTGAAATTTACGTCGTGGTCGGGTAAAAACGACGGGGAGGTACAGTGGCGGATCCAGAAATTTTTTTTGGAGGGGCTGAAGTACCTTCAGTTTGACCTCAGCCCCTTCTATATTATACATCCATGGCTAAAAATTTAGGGGGCTCCAAGGATCCGATAACAGTAGGGGGCTCGAGCCCCCGCCCCACCGCTGGATCCGCCCCTGGGGAGGTAGGTGGTACATGGCCCAAGCGGCAAGCACCTTTAATACAAGCGCATCGCATCGATGGAATAACATGCAGATTAAGCATATCATGCACATGTTCTCCAAAGTTTGAAAAAAAAAAGCACATGCTCTCCAGCACTCGATCACCAGCTACAACACTCCCACACGACACCGAGCCAAAGTTCGTTCCAAAATCCGAAAGGATGCCGCGAATCAAACATTGGAACAACCAGAGGAGGGGAGGAAACGAATGTGCTCGATCAAAGCCCACTGAAGCAACTGAGACTGAGAGGTCAAGCTAGCAAAAGAAAGTACCAAAGTCCTTGCACATAAACACACACATGGCACGGCACCTCTCATATATACCATCCCTAACACGAGTGACGAGGCCTGGTAGTATAAAATGGCCTCCTCCGGGGACGCCACGGCACAACCGCACGCACTCGCCCCCGCATATGAAAGCCCGCGCGCACCACGCACACACGCACGCGAAAGGGCACCGCTCGCTCTCATGGGTGTCGAGGCAGAGAAGTTACATGAAGCGGTGGAGGCCCTGGCGAGCTCGCTGCAGCCGCACCTGGCCGCCGTCTTCTTCGTGTTCTCCGCGTGCACGGTGGCCCTCGCCGCCCTCCTGGCCTTGGTGCGCCTGCGCCCTCCGTGGTGGTGCGACTGCGCGGTGTGCGAGGCCTACCTGACGGCGTCGTGGACCGGCGAGTTCGACAACCTGTGCGACTGGTACGCGCACCTGCTGCGCAGCTCTCCGGCGCAGACCGTGCACCTGCACGTGCTCGGGAACGTTCTCACCGCCAACAAGGTCACCGTCGACCACATGCTGCGCGGCCGCTTCGACAACTACCCCAAGGGCGAGCCGTTCTCCGCCATCCTCGCTGACTTTCTTGGCCGCGGGATATTCAACGTCGACGGGGACGCATGGCTGTTCCAGCGCAAGCTCGCCGCGGCGGAGCTCGCCTCCCCGGCACTGCGAGCCTTTGCTGTGCGTGTCGTGGCTTCCGAGCTGCGGAGCCGCCTCATTCCCCTGCTTCACTCTGCCTCCCGCGAAGGAAGCGGCAAGGTGCTTGACCTGCAGGACGTGTTCCGCCGCTTCGCCTTCGACTGCATATGCAAGATCTCTTTCGGTCTCGACCCCGGCTGCCTAGAGCTGTCGATGCCGGTATCGTCGTTCGTGCATGCTTTCGACACGGCGTCGACGCTCTCTGCGAAGCGTGCTACCGTACCCATGCAGATTATCTGGAGGCTCAAGCGGTTCTTGAACGTCGGGGACGAGAGAAAGCTTCGCGATGCGGTACGCCTCGTCGACGCGCTCGCCGTGGAGGTCATCCGACAGCGACGCAAGCTTGACGGCACCTCCGCCGGCAGCGACCTCCTGTCACGCTTCATGGGCTCCATCAACGACGACAAGTACCTCCGAGACATCGTCGTCAGCTTCATGCTCGCCGGCCGCGACACCGTCGCCTCGGCACTCACTGCCTTCTTCTTGCTCCTCTCCGATCATCCGGAAGTCGCCGCCGCCATCCGGGACGAGGTCACCCGCGTCACCGGCGACGGCGGCCGACCCACGGCCGCCACCTTCGACAAGCTCAAGGACATGCACTACGTGCACGCCGCGCTGTACGAGAGCATGCGGCTGTTCCCGCCGGTGCAGTTCGATTCCAAGTTCGCCGCCGGCGACGATAAGCTCCCGGACGGCACGGTCGTTGCGAAGGGCACCCGGGTCACCTACCACGCCTACGCCATGGGTCGGATGGAGTCCGTATGGGGACCCGACTGCGCCGAGTTCCGGCCGGAGCGGTGGCTCCGGCACGGCCGGTTCGTCCCGGAGAGCCCGTACCGTTACCCGGTCTTCCAGGCCGGCGTGCGCGTCTGCATCGGCAAGGAGCTGGCCCTCATGGAGATGAAGGCCGTCATCGTCGCCGTCGTCCGGAGCTTCGACATCGAGGCGATCGCGCGGAGCTCGCGTCGGCCCAAGTTCGCGCCAGGGCTGACCGCCACGTTCGCTGGCGGCTTGCCGGTCAGAGTTCGCCGGCGAGCACGTGAGCGGGCGCAGCCCGCCAATCTAAATAGCGAATAAACAACTGTTCGTGTCGTCACGATTTATTCTTGTTTGCCGTTTTTCCTCTTCGATTATATCACGCGCTTGTAAGTTGCTGTCAATTATGAGCGATGACTTCGTGACCACTCGCGAGTGCGTTGGCACTTGGCAGCACCGAACAGTTGATGCTGGGCGATTAGTCATTAGCCTCCACTTGAGATAGAACGATAGGTAGATTCCTCGAATCGAAAGGAAATTAATCAGATCAGATCAGGTTTTAAGCCGACTTTTCTGCGGGTTGGGAAAGGGGAGGAGGAGAAACCGCCGGCTCATGTTTGCACGCTTGATTCAGAGAAGAACACAGGCATATATGGAACGGATGCCGTTCCTGAAAAAGCCAAGAGATTTGAATGGCGATTGATTCTTCGTTGCTGGAGCGAGGTCGTCCGGCGCAAAAACAAAGCACAAAATTAAACATTATTTTCGGCTGTGGTTTATAGCTTATGGCAACGGCAAGTGACTTTAGGCCTAGCGTGAGCGCTTGTACAAACGAATCAAATGCTGATAAGTCGCTTTGAAAAAACTATCCCAATAAGCCGCTTCAAAATAATAATGAAAAAGTCTTCCTATTTATTTGTTCAAAAGAAACCCTAAGATGGAAAAAACGAGGCCTAATAATGCTTTTCTTTCCATGGAAAGAGAGGGAGGGTGTAGGATCGGGAATTGCGAGTCAGAGGAGGTGAATAGTTTCTTAAAATCTTTCCCTAGTATTAGTAATACAATGTAGCGAAAAACTAAAACCTATAAACTCTACCAAAGAAGAGCCAAATATCACAAAGTCACCCGAGACAACAGCCTCACCGGTCTGACTGCCGCTCAAGGGGCGGTCGGATCGCTTGGCCGATCTGACCGCAAGTGTCACTGGTCTGACTGGTTAGGGCGGTCTTACTGTTTGGATCATAGCGATCTAACCGCTCGCTGAACAGAAGTTAAAATCAACATGACACACAACAAAGAAAATAGCTAACTCTTAAACCAAATATCAAAACAGGATGAAATTTGATACAAATCCTCCATAGCATGTTAGGAACTTATTTCAATCATGGATCGTGAAGATCAATGCTAAAGTTTCAGTATTTATCCAAAACAAGAAATATTGCACCAAAAAGGGCAAAAGAGAGAAATATAGATATACTATTACTTGTAAGTTCTTGATGATCTTGGATGTGTTCTCACATATTATAGCAAGCTAGATTACAATATGAACTTAAGCCAAAACGCTCTCAATGTCAAAACCACAATATCACCTCTCTCTTGACCAAAACCGGATAATAATAAGAATTTTTCATAGAAAGTGCCTAGGTGGATGGGATCCGATCTCCAGTAAATATCTTCACTTCTTACATGTCCTTGGCACCAAGAGAGATTAGGAGGAGATAAAATCCAAACAAAAAAACCAAGCAAATAAAAAACACAAGGAAGAATCTATGGCACAACTCACTTTAATAAAGTTTGGATATTCATTTCACTTTAAGAGAAATATTTTATAGCCACTCTCTCATGAAGGACAGAGCTTTAACCTTAGAACACATACGCAAAGTTTTCAACACATGGAAACCCTAAGAGAGCTCTCATACATGCCTTGAAAATCTCCTCTCTCAACACACATAAGGACTTCTGTAATGAAGACTCCTCACCTCACACCTAACTCTAATAATTAGCACACACTTAGGCCCCGCTCGGTTGGGTTGAAAAGCTGTGGCTTATGGTTGAAATTGCACTGTATCGGCTGAAATTTCACTGTAGCTGAAGGTGGTTTATTTGGTGTAATTAAATTTAAAAAATTAAAAATAGAAAAAATATACTAGCTCATCATGGACAACGCAAACGAATACAGGAAAAAAGAACCGGCAAAAAAGCTCAAAAAAAGCTAAATGTTCAGAAAAGATGAAATTTATAAGTAGTGAAAATAAGCCAGAAACTGAAGCCGAAACGAGCGGGGCCTGGATACAATCACTTACAAATGAAAAAACTCAGTATCCCACACATAAATGGATTTTACATTTACATACACTTGTATGCCTTTCAAAGCATGACTTCCATATGAATCGAATAGCTCGATATGTTGCTTCATCCTCTAAGATGTGACCTTAACTAGTTAGGCCATCACTGTGGTTTTGCAAACCGCATCTCCATCCGGTATCGGTCAATTTTTTAATTGCCACCTATTGGCCTTCACGATGCTTCTCCTTGAAGCAACCACCACAACAAAATCTATGATGCTCAATGACTTGCTGTCAAGATCGTACGCTTGCTTTGAGGACCGTCAGCACTTGAAAAGGCCAAGTCCAATAGAAATCGGTCACACCATATTTTCGATTGGACCGCTCTTCATGACCAGTCACACTAGACTCCGATCAGTCCGTCACCCACGATCGGTCAGACCACTCTACCACAGCAGTCAGACCATCCCTGCAGATTGGTTAGACCACTCTCAACCTGACAGCTAAACCAAAGAGCAAATGACATAAAATTAAACTTAAATTTCGATAATAAAGTATAAACAAAATCAAATACTCATTATATATATAGGACTGTCACCATATGGTTTTACAAGAGAGATTTAAAAGAGATGAGACGCGTGTGTTTGTTATAGAATCTGGGGTGGTATAGTAATAGTATGCGATGAGCAGGCTTTTGGGCAGAGCATTGCACGTCTGCATGTACGGCCACATAAACAGACGCTAATTCTTTGTGATCGGTGAGCCGGAAGGAACCAACGCACATGTGCTCGTGGACGTTCTTGGGGAGCCCACTATTAGATCCCGGCCGGGCCATGGTCATGCCGTCCCAACGTGTTCCTTCCGCTGGACCTCTCGCCAACCAAAGGCCATTAACTGGTACTGCCACAAGCCAGCGTGCACGTTTTCTTCTGTATCGATCGAAAGCAAGATTTTTTAAAAAATAAATTTCCGTATGTTTCTCTTCTTATTATGGTCTCTGTGGTGTCACGAGGCATCAGTTGGTTTACACGTTCCGTCATACTATTGGTCCAAACTGATAGGTAAAGTTCGTCAAAAAAAAAAAACCTGATTGGTAAAGTGGGAGCTTTTACTTATGTTTTGGATCGACAGGAGCAAGGCAAATTCCATGCTATTTCCTGCATTTCCCGATCCGTTGCATCATTGCATGCCGGGCGGCAGAGTTCTATGAAGCCAGCATCTACTTGTGTGTATAGGTTTGTACAATTGTACTCAAAAGTCAAAGCTATTTTTGGCATTGTTTCGCACCGTATTTATAGAAATAACAGTATACCGAGCGTATTGACAAAATATCATTTCTGCCGTTCGGTGGGTGGGCGGCAGCGCCCGCGAGCCGACACGCCGCGCTACCACCGGCGGTAGGCGCCTGCCGCTCGCTCACCAGACGGCAAGCAGCCTGCCGCTAGGGCGGGGGACGGCAGGCAAGCCTGCTGTCCAGCTACAGGGCGACAGGTAATTAAGCTGGCTAACTAGCCCTAATTTTTTTTTCATTTAGTATTTATATGAATTTTTAAATATATCAAATGAGCTCTAAAAATTACAAATATTTATATACAGTCCCCTAACACAACGTACTTCATAGTATATTTTTTTGGTAATTTATCTGTTGTGAATGTTGCTCAAAAATTCATACAATTTTGATATTTTTATAACTTTTTACATATAGCAAACGAGCTCTAAAAATTACAAAATTTTATGTGAAGCCTTCTGATATAGTAATAGTTATTATGTAATTTTTTTGAAAATTTTATGTGGTCTGAATTTGCCACGTTTATTCGGATTAACTTAATCACGAACTTAATGATCCTCACGCATATTTTGAAGTGCCATGTGTCGGGCAATTGTGGTATATATTATTTGCTGCTATTTGGTTCATACAATTATCACTCTCTCTGTATGTGCCCCTCTCGCGCACTCTCTCGTTCACACTAATGTCATTCGGACATGTGTTGGCTTGACATAACAGCCCCCTCGCTCGCTCCCTCATCCGCACAAATGTTAGTCTAGCCATGTCGCCTTATCTCGCTTCCTCCGTCGTGCGCACATAGGTCACTTTTACCGTGGTATCTGCTGTCACCTGTGGTGGTGCATGTCGACAACGCGTCTGTAATTTCCGGTGGGAACGCATTGGATTCTCTTTTCGCTTGCTTTAAATATAGAGCTTTGTGGGAAGAAAAACCTTCTGCGTTATACAGTAACATAGTATGATAGATACCGAGGGGCTAGTCGGAGTGGGGTCGCCAAAGGAAGACCTTTCCCTGGAAAGGAGGGAGGACTTCAGTCGTAACTACCGTTTGAGGCCAAACAGGGGAGTTCAACCGGTATGGCCAAAATACAGACACAGGGATGACGCGATCATGCAGGTCCTCGATGGCCATTTCGATGGCGGGTGACATTTCTTCTGATGCCCACACTCTTCGTTGCCCTCGTTTCATACTTTCCTTTTAAACATGAATACCTGATGGTATATTAGTTAATACCTCAAGGAAAGCATCTGTATTTAGCTCTATGATTTCAAATACATTCAGAAATTACGGACCACTGCATTCATTTCGCATTCCTGTCTACCATGTTACTTTTAATGCTGAGTGAATTTTGGAGACGGTGTTTCCAAACATGTTGATAGCCTTCCAAAATTGATACACGTCCAAATTGGCTGGTGCAACTACCATATACATGTGCATGCATATTGGTATACCCGTCAACAAATGTATCCTATCAACTGGCACTTGAGCTAAAGAATCTGACGTCTAAGAAATTAGGTGCCTAGGCAACTGGGTGTAGCAAAACGCCATCATCAATTCGTGCGTGCATTCAGCGACCCACGCATACTGTGCGCGCAGACTTTCAAGGGATACGTAATCAGAGGAAGCTTATAGGAGCATGGAATCATTTCCCTAGGAAGCTTTTTTCATACCCCTGGGAGTACATACTCATACTTTCAATATACTATTTAAACGAATATTTTATACCCCTTTATCACTTTTGGTTTGCTTAAACACAAATTCTAAGATACCTCAATGCAACTTGGTTGAAAATTTTTCATCGGAACCCTTCATGTTTTGCTATATACCATTTTCCCATACATAAGAGGAGTATATGCACAAATAATGCTATAAAAATGGATTTTGATGATATTTTTAATAGAACTTACTTTAGTGTATCTTATAATTATTATTATAGCATACTCAAATAGATAAAGAGATATAATAATACTATTATAATGATATATGAGAAGTAGGAATACTAATCTTAGGAGTATGGAACCATTTTTCAAATGGCTAAATATCATTTTCCAAATGGCTAAATATCATTTTCCAAATGGCTAAATATCATTTTCCAAATTGCTAAATAGCTTTAATTTTCAGGACAAATATTTCATTTCATTGGTTTAGACCGGTCAGTTAATAATGACACGGTGCATGTGCGTACACACAAAAGTGATGTCACGTTAAAGCTAAACAAAGACATGTAGTTATCAAGTGTGTCGATAACGCACGATCAGGATAAGAATGGTTGAATGATATGTTCCTCAGGCGTGTCCAGTGCAAGAAACGAAATTTGTAACTACACTGTTGAGTATTGACCAGTGGCGAGGGCGACTTCTGAAGTTTGTGATGACGATGCTGTTGCTATTTCCACTTTTCAGCCTAACAAAATAATTGCGTGAAGATGGAAATGGTTGGATTTTTTTTTATTGTTACTTCTGTTGGGTGGATGTAGGCAGGAGAGCCATCGATCTCTCCCTCACGCACACACAGCCACACGCCAGCTTGACATGGATTTATCCTCTCTTCTGGATTGCTAGAAGCCGGTCCCATCAATGGTCCTGATGTTTTTTGTTTTTAGCTTTTAATTTCACGGTAAGTTAAATATGGAAATGAAATGGTTTTTTTTAAGTAGATTCTCTAAACAGCCTTTTAAGTCTAAAACAATATGTCTTATTTGTATCGATATCTTCACCGTCCACAGCTTAACCGAGAAACTATTTACTTAGGCCCTGTTTGGATCAGTTTCAGATTCTTAAAAACCAGCTATTACTTCTAGTTTTTAAAAGCTGGTTTCTAAGCAAAAACTGATGGGGTGTTTGGATCCCCTAGTTTTTAAAAGCTAGTTTCATCTATGATTGGTGCTAATAGACTATTATACACTTACATTTATTGCTCTTGAACAGCACATTAAACAGCCATGGGTGGTCTTTAATGAGGGTAAATGGGTATTTGTGCAAAAAAAACTGGCAAAAGCTGGGTATCAACAGCTTCTTGGTTTTTAAGAATATGGGTAGGTAGATTTTAAAAACTGCCCCAAAAACTGGTCTGTTTGGATCCCACCTAGTTTCCAAAAGCCAGATTCTTAAAATCTGGGTGGATCCAAACAGGCCCTTAGAGAGCAGGGAGTGTGTCTGTATGGCATGGCAAATAAGTTCTGCAATCATAAGTCACATCCCATGTGTTTTAACGATCGGTGCTGCTTCCTTCACACTCGTCATTGTATATGGCACCGTGGCACGACAACTCTTCGCCTGACCTCAGTTTCAACTCCATGGAGATTTCCACTCATGCTTTCTTAGAGCAAGTACAATAGTATAGTCAACTAGTGGTTATAACATTTGTCCATTTCATCTATAGCCTTCAAAAAAATAGTTCATACAATAAGGTAGCTATTACAATAACTATTTGGCCCCACGTGTAAGAGAGTGAAATGCATATTTTTACGTGCTATAGCTAGCTGTAATTTAGTAGCCAGCTTCCTTCTCTCTCTTCCTTTCTCTCTCTGCCACGTAAGATTTTGTTGATATTATATTTGCTATAGCCTGCTGACTAAGAGCAAGTACAATAGTATAGCCAATTAGTGGCTATAACACTTGTCCATTTTATCTATAGCCTTCAAAAAAATAGTTCATACAATAAGATAGTTATTACAATAACTATTTGGCCCCCACGTGTAAGAGAGTGAAATGCATATTTTTACGTGCTATAGCTAGCTGTAATTTAGTAGCCAGCTTTCTTCTCTCTCTTCCTTTCTCTCTCTGCCACGTAAGATTTTGTTGATATTATATTTGATATAGCCTGCTGACTAAGCCTTATTGTACCTGCTCTAAGCTTTATTGTACTTGCTCTTAGAGCAAGTACAATAGTATAGCCAATTAGTAGCTATAACATTTGTCCATTTCATCTATAACTTTCAAAAAAATAGTTCATACAATAAGGTAGCTATTACAATAACTATTTGACCCCACGTGTAAGAGAGTGAAATGCATATTTTTACGTGCTATAACTAGCTGTAATTTAGTAGCCAGCTTCCTTCTCTCTCTTTCTTTCTCTCTCTGCCACGTAAGATTTGGTTGATATTATATTTGCTATAGTCTGCTGACTAAGCCTTATTGTACCTGCTCTTAGGCCAGTCTCAGTGGGGGTTTTATGGAGTTTCATGGGCATTAAATACGCTGACATGACACTGTATTGATGAAGAGAGAGATGATAAAAGTTTCATGGGAGTAGAGAGAGTTTCATGGGGATGAAACTCTTCTGCACTGTTTCCAAAATATGGATGTGTTGGAAACTGGGACATGAAACCTCCATTGAGACTGGCCTTAGGCCAGTTTCAGTGGAAGTTTCATCTGTATTTAATAAGCTGCCATATAGCTATTTTTGATAATATGACAACATTTTTAAGAAGAGAGAGAAGAAGTGAGTTTCATCTAGATGAAACTCTCTTGTGACGATTACCAACTCTATATGAGTCATGAAATTAAATGTCTATAAAACAATATAATGAAACTATGCATTGAGGATGGATGTTTCACTCATGTTTCATTTTATTTTACATGATGTGGCAGTCTTAGAAACAACGCCATGAAACTCCCTCTTCAGAATGACCTTAGCTACCAGCAATCATAACGCCCACAGAAACCGGCCGGCCGGTCGATCGATGGATCGATCTCGTGACGCGCCACGACTCGTGCATGTGACGCAAGGCGCGCTGATCTCTCCACTCGAGCCGTACGTACGCGCGCCAGCGGCGCCACCGCCCCAATCTAGCAAACTGTGCGGGTCCCCGTCGCCCCAGTACGAGAGAGATCTCGAATCGAAAGCACGTATATACACGAGCTCACCCCCACGCCCGCTGCGCGCGCGTACCCGGCGGGGTCGACCGGTGCGGTGAGACGCGTGACCCTACTGCCCGTGGTCGGGGAAGAGCCGGCCGACCCAGCAAACAAAGCAGCTATCCCCGGCCGGCCGGCAGGCACGTACGAACGATGGTGCATTTATGCCGAATCACTCGGCGGCGTGCACCAATTACCGTCCGGTTGCATCGGCTGCGCGCGCGCGTGCGACACATTTCACCAAACGCGGGTTGTGGGCCGCGTACCGGCCGTTGCTCTTCTCCGTGTGCCCGAATGGGATCCGAGGCTAATCAATGGCACGATTACACGTCGCATCCTAGGGTGTCCATGAGAGAGTGACTACCGCATTTGGTTCCCAGTTGGCGTGGAAGTGGAATGGACATGGCAAACGTAGAGAATTAAATAATCCATTAAGAACTGTTTTTAGGTGTACTAAAATTTTTATATCAGTGTTATAATGACGTATGTTATAACACGTTTTGAGTACCTTTGGTCAGAGAATTATTATTTGCCTATCCGACCAAGTACTATTTAGAAGCTCTATAACCTGATATACGGACCCCCCATTGGGCGATGCTACGGTTAAGGAACAAAACATATGCTTCTATATTCCCTTTAATCGTTTCATGTTTGGCCCTATGCTTCTGACAATTACCCCCATGCGGTTATCTCCTGAGACTCTTCTTCACTGATAATAACCGATCGACGGTTATTGATCAAACTCCTCCCACTAACAACAACGACTTACTCAAGCGGATGGATAGAATTGACAAGGCACCAGTTCGTGCAAGCAACTGACACCTCTTCGGCGCTATTTAAGCTTTGCTCGAAGGAGACATCACGGAAAACAAGAAGACATTAGGAGAAAAAGGGGATTGGAGATTTTACACCGCATTAGTGCAAGTAGCATACACCCCTATACTCACTCATTAAAGAAAGTTGTAATTTTGACATAGCAATAAAGATCATTGTATGTTTCCTCTTTATTCTTTTGTGAGGCTCAAAGTACCCTACTATTCATAAGATCGACTACAACTAGTGCCGTCCATGGGGATAGACGCCGAGCCTCTCAAAGTTCTAATCTGCATCGACATTCTTCCCTGGTCTCGTTATCATGGTGGAGACTTGGGATGAGGAAAATTAGTTCAACTTGCCAAATTACGCCGACCTTGACATGGATGCATGCCTTCACGCTATGGAACACAATGCCTCCTCATCAACCTCCTTCATCCTAGGGTCGCCAGCCCTTATACCAGTGAGGTCGACCGAATGAAAGAAGATGTGCCGCCCCATCATCAACACCTCTCGGGGGACCAGACATCCCCACCTTGTCGGAGTGCCTTGGCACCACAACAAATTCGTCGCACTCAACTGGTAACTGCGGCCCTAGAAGTGCATTGCCGCGATCCGAGGGTTAGAGTAAACTAAATCCAGTAGTGCGTGACCAATATTTGTCAACATCTCCTATGTATTTTGGGAGCTGACCTACACTTAGTCATGTAGTTGATGAAGTTGCCCCCGATGGAAAGGCAGACAAAACTGATAGCACTCACCATTCGATCGGCAATTCGCTGTATCATGTTGAGTCCACCATACAATCCCCTAGAGACTGTGTTTTCCGATCGCTCTCCTTCATGGAAGCTCCTAGTCAAAGCGATGAAAGGCTCTTCTTTAGTTTTGATGGGAATTCCTTAAGAGATCCTTGCTGGAAGCACAAGGTTAACACAATCAGTGATACTACTCATGCCATGCATGATCATTCATGGCAGACCTTTCCTCAATCCACTAATCGAGATGGTGCAAGCTCTTCAGTGTCACCCGGAAGAATCAAAGGTAATGGAATCGGTGGACGTCGACAAGCTAACTCACCTATTCCTCCCCCCAAACGCACGCTAAGTTGCGAGGAGTAGGTGGAGAAATCGGGGCAAAGTTTAAGTCATCATATTCCTTCTGCTAATAGGAACGCTCCATGGTAACCATTCAAAACCTACAATGTGTTCATGACATACTTAACAACCTAGTTCTTGCACTAGCAGGAACTTTGGGGTATGCTTAAGTTACAGGACAGATAGGACAGATATCGGGAGACTACCACGAGGCCTTTACAATACCTCGCTCTTTAGCATCTCACTCCTATGGGGTTGCTTCCATAGGTTGTGCGGGATGTCACCACAGGTTGGCGCACTCGGACTCCACTCTCCACCATACGCTAGCCTCGGTGACGTCACCTATACCCGATGTCCCATTCCACGGGGGCTTTTATTACCCGCCTACACACGTTCTCCGTGAAATGGCTAGAGAGTTTAGTAAATTATTCAGCCAAGCCTACAGTTTGCCAGCTTGTGGGGTTACTGTTGTACACGGAGGGGTCATCACAGGATTAAGTCCTTAATTTGTCCGGGCGGTCCATTCCACGAACCACAATTCTTGTGTTACCTCCACACCTTATGTTACATCCACACCCACCACTCTTACCATCCGCCCAGACAGGTATAGCAGGTTTGAGGGGTTTGAGAAGCATAAAATAAGTAGTCACAAAGTATTCAGCCACGTACACCCCGTGTCTGCCCAAAACAAGTTCTCATATTTTTGAAGATTGATGATCTAGACAACTAGCGCCCTGGACTTGACAAGACTAGCATGGCACTTAATATGACTTATAGCTAGTAAGTTATCATTAACATCTATAGTGACAAGGATCAGGTGGTTCAAGTATCAAAGGATGGCATAATAAATTTAATACAACATCAAGTGGGCATGTAGCTACCTTAAGCTTTAACATATATTTGCATAATCAATTAGGCATGCAAGTTGATAGTTTAAAAGAACATAATTTTGCATAAAATGTAGGATCAATATGATCAAAGTGATGACTTGCCTTGCTTGGTTTATCACGGCTTTGATTGCTTTAAATCTAAGCCTTCTCAGCCAGTGACTTTAAGTTACTGGTCCTCGCTTTTACCCAGTCTTACTGTTCGAATCCTCCGCCTCGTCAAGTCTTCAGATTCTAATACGTGGCAAAGAAAAGAAAGACCAAATAAATCCAAACACTTTAAATGCCCGATTTGATTTAGATTATACGCTTATTAGGATTTGGGAATAGAAGGATGATTCGGATTAATGGGCTGTAAACACCGCGGTAGATGAATTGGGCAGGGGAATGAATTATCTAAGTAGCTTTACCGTGAGGGAAAATTTTAGGATGACGAGGATCAAAAATGAAAAAGAAGTATTTACAGGAATTATCCACTTTGGAAAGGGAAGTGGCCAGACTTAGCCGATTTGGGAAAGGCCAGGCTCGATCTTTTATTTGATGACTTTCTTTTAATCGATTTACATTTATCAAGAAAGTTCCATGAGTCGGGCAGGACTTAGGGACAGATAAAAGAGATTATCAAGGATAGCAAGGAGGGACAGAACTTGGTGGCTTTAGAATGCAGGGATTTTACATGAGATGAGTACAATTTAAATACTCGGTGTAACTTTGATACTTTATGTGGCAAAATCTTGTTAAATCGATTTACTTAATTTGCATAATTAGATTTAGATCGATAGATAAAAGATTGTATCTAGGTCGACTTCTTGCTATCTAAAAATAGGTATTAGTGTATTGATCTCAATTGGTACAGTATGAACCACTGTTAACTTATCAATTTAAATGAATGAATCTTTCTCATTACAAGTAATTTTCTTATTCTTATTCTTAGTCACCGTGTGTCTTTACATGCAATTAACCAAACTTAAATTTGTAATTTCATTCCATAACCCTTGTAGTTTTATTACACAATTAATTATTATTCCCATTTTTAATTACATCTCATATTCTAAGATTGCTCCATGAAGTAAATTGAGAGGATGCAGGTGATACCCATTAGCTTGATGCCAATCTGCAGTGGGGCCCACCTGTCATAACAGAGACACACAGAGAGAGGAGACTGTCTTCGGTTGCCTTCGGCTGAGCTGACAGAGTGGGAGCAGAAGCAGAGGAAACAGGGGAGGTGCTCGGCCAGGGGAAAGGGGTGGTGGCACCGGCGAAGGGCGGATGGGGAGGCGGCGGAGACCGGTAAAAGGGGTCGCCCGGGCAACGAGGATGCTCCTGGAGGCATCGGCTTCGGCCGGGGTGACGCGAGGCGTGCCGGCGGCGGTGGGGAGCGGACGGCAGAGGAGAGCCGGTTCGGCGCCGGTGGCCAGAGAGGAAGGGGGAGGAGGCGAGGTGAGCATGGGCACTAGGGAGGCATTAGGAGGTCACCTGAGTAGCCGGGCTGGCCGGAGGGTGGTGGAGGCAGGCCGGCATCGTCACGAGCGGCGGCGCGAGGGAGGTGACCGTGGCGGGTGCGCTCCGGGGGCGGAGGACGCCGGCCAAGGGTTGGGGAGGCCTCGGTGCACCGGGGAGGTGCTCTCACCGCGTGGAATCGCCCCGAGGCCGACCGAGGTGGAGGCGGCAATGGAGATGGCGGTGGCCGGCCGGAAAAGGGGAAGGAGCGCGCGCGGCGTGCTCGGGCTTCGGTTTCTCGATTAAACGCGAGGGGGCGGTGGACGGCAGGGGGCGCATGGCGACGCGGTCGGCTTGTGGAGGGGAGGGCCGAAGCGGCGGATTTGGCGCGAAATAGCGGCGGCCGACGTGAGCTCGGGTAAAGGTGGAAGAAAAGGGGAGCAGGGAAAGGGGAGGGGGCGGAACCGAGCTACTTATAGGTGAGGGAGGGGAGCAGTGCCGGCATGGGTGGCGCGTCCGGAGGTATGGGCGAGGCGTACCGCCGGCATGGCTGCAGGAGTACTTCGGCGTGGGCGGCGCGTCCGGTGGCATGGAGTAGGGGGATGGCGCCGGGGTAGGCCGGTGGTAGGGTCGCTGGCGCAGACATGACCGGCGGGGGGGGGGGGCAACCGGGGGCGGCACGAACCGGGGCGGGCGAGCTGCGCAGGCTGGGCCGGCGACGCCATGAACAGAGGGGGAAGGCGGACGGAAACGGGGGGAGGAGAAGAAGATGGGAGCGGTCGGGTGCAGGGGAAAGGAAGCGGCCGAACGGGCCGGTTGGACCGAGAAAGAAGAGGGAGACGGGCCGGGGAAAAGAGAAAAGAAAAAGTCCCGGCCCAAGAAAGATTTTTAAGATTTTAAGATTTCCTGAGTTCCTCAGTTTTCAAATTTAGATTGGTAATTAGATTTCTAATTTGAAATCTTGACTCAATTTCTAGGGTTTACAATTTAACTTTAAAATTTATCAGGTTTCAGAGAAATAATTCTTTCAATTCTTAGGATTTGAATTTCTGGATATGCAAGTTGGAGGGAAGGATTTTATATTGGTTTTAAATTCCTATCCTTGGTTTTGGATCTCCTGATTGTGATTCAAACTTGAAATTAAGTCTTCCAAGAAGATTTGGATTTTCTCCGTTTGATTTTCAAACTTGGTTCTTGATTCCAAGATTTTGATTTTTATTAACCGGGCTTTTGACAGGAAATCAAATTGAGACATTCAAATATCGCCAAAATTTTTGAGACACAGGAAAAACGATTAAAAGGTTTTTAAGATTTTTGAAATTACACTAGCTCCCTAATTGGGATGTTACAGATCCTACCCCCCTTAACATGAATCTCGTCCCCGAGATTCGGGTGGAGTAGAAAGGAGGTGGGAACAAGCTGGCTAGCATAGGTTCTAGAGTACCGCTTGGTACTGCGCCCTTTCCTTGGAGCCATTCGAAGAGAGGACATCCAAACCAAAGCGGATCAACACTTGGAGAAAACACCACACAGGAGACCTTGTTCTTTTGGATAGCTTGCAGCTAGCTTCACTTCAGTGCTTGACATTTCAGGGGTTTGCTGTTTCTTCAGTGTTGATTGCTAACTTCTCTTTATGCTGGGGTGGTAGTAGGGCCTAACATCAAGGTGCTCCAACACTTCTTATTTATTCAGGCTACCCCCCCCCCCTTAACATGAAGAGTGACCGGTACTAATTGCTCTTGTCAGCTCCATTCATGACGAGTCTGATGGCGACTTGAAAGCTCAATCTCTGTATCTCAGCAGCCTTGGTCAGCAACAGGCTCATGGAGCAATCCTTGGGGCAATGGTCTTGTCCTTCACAGAGAAAACAGGTAACCCTGCTCATGGAGGATTCTCCAGGTTGATGATCTTCTTCGTAGTTGGGGCAGTTTGCAGTACATTGACTTTTCTCATATCCCTTTTCTCCACAACGCCTACATGCTATTAGGTTCTTGAGACAGCCTTCTGGTAGAGCATGTTTCTTGCAGTAAGGATAGTACGGAGCTGGGCAATTATAGCTGTAGTGCCCTGTTTGTCCACAAGCAAAACATGTAACCTGTCGCAGTGGAGGGTATGATTGGGCGTCATGTCCTGTCTTGCCACATTCAGCACATGCAGTAACTGGCAGAGCTCCCAGACCTGGTAGTAGGGATTTGTTGGGTCTTGTTGGTCCCTGGATAATGCATTTGGAGCTACTACACTTTCCTCTGCCAAG
The DNA here is from genome assembly GCA_017311315.1 of Dendrocalamus latiflorus. NCBI lineage: Eukaryota > Viridiplantae > Streptophyta > Magnoliopsida > Poales > Poaceae > Dendrocalamus > Dendrocalamus latiflorus. The sequence goes on along the minus strand of CM029664.1, from coordinate 54,192,684 downwards.
ACTGAGGTTGGTGGCGTCGACATCCTTTTCTTGCTTGTTCGATTTTCGTAGAGGGCAGTCTCTCACATAATGTCCTGGGTCACTGCATTTGAAGCAGTTGAACTCTTGGTCTGGCTTCCTCTGAGGGCCTTGATTGGTGTGATAGCATCCCAGGCTAATCCTTCTAGATTCCATTGGGGACATTGGATCACGCAACATCCTGTGTTACTGCAAAGGGGATAAGCACCCTTACCATTCCGTTTCTCAGGGCATCTACGAATGTCATGTCCTTTTCCTCCGCAATAAAAGCAAGTGGTGTTCTTTCGGGGTCCACCTGATGTAGTGGTACGATTGCCTGTCATGTGGCGACTCTTTCTTGGTGGTCTTGGCGGAATGGATCTGAGTATTGGCTTGTGACGGTGGTGAGTAGAAACTGTTGGTTCTAGTTTCTTGCTTCTAGCCTTCTTTTTGGCCATTGACAATGTCTTGACGATGACTGTATCAGCGAGTCTACTGTGGAATAGAGGCTTGAGTCTGGATCCTTTTTGCAGGCTAAGGCCTCTTAGTTGTTGTCCTTTTTAAAGATATTGCCTCTTTCCACCTCAAAACTTGAAGTGTCTTGTCTTGGCTATCGGCTACCTCTTGCCTGCAGACCTGTCGAGGTTTTTAGCAATAAGGTGAGGGGGAATTAGCACGGGGTACGGAAAAGATTACAAGGAGGAGATATTCTAACCCATTCTAAGGAGTGCACACCCAGAAGCTGGGGCAGTACACAAGCCACACAGAAAAACCAAGCTTTTGAAAACACGCTTTTCCTGTGACTACGAAATAAACGCCCGAGGGCAAGAAGGTAGTGCACAGGGCCAATAAAAATCTTTCTGATCAAGCAACGTCTATGCACAAAGGCACCCACAAGAGAGCACAGGGTTCTGAACACTAGGTTTGCCGAAACGAGGCCACCAAATCTTCACGAGCACCTTGATATCTTCGAGCTTAAATCTTTGAAGGGGGGGGGGGAGGTGAAGGGAAAAAAGGCAAATTTCCTTTTCGTAGATAGAGGTAGAGGAAGGAAAGTGTCGTGAAGGGCTTTGGCAGCGAAGCTCATGCTTCTTATTATTATTTTGAAAACAGAGCTTTTTAGAAAACAGCTTTCAGAAATACTGAGGTTTAAAACATTTGTTTTTTTTGCAAAGGTATCTTAGCATCCTCCAATATCACAAATCCAATGGACTAATTCTATTCCCATAATATTTCTATTTGTAGGCCATTAATTCAAGGCCTTGTTAATCGTGCATATACTTGATTGAATCTAAAAGTAACTCCCTTTAGTAATTAGTCTCAGCACGACTACTGTCTAATACTCCAAACAGTGAGTGTTATCATTTATCTGATCCACCGTGCATATAACTTCCAAGATATCATCTATGGTTTTATTCACCAAATCAGAGTTACCTATTCCTCAAATGGATCTCACTTTCCTATATGAGTCATAAATCCAGTCTTGGGTTCATCATTCCACAATCCCATTCAACTATTTACCTACACATCACTCCAAAAATCTTTACCTTTAAATCCAATCGTATTTGTTTGCATCATGGTTTCAATATCTCCATGTTTTAAATCCACCAATACCACTCACATCTTTTACATTTTAGTACCACTTGTATTATGGTTCCAACATTTCAATCCACTAGTAGCATTTGTATTATAATCCAACCTTTTCCACTATTGATGTATACTCATAATCTGTTTATCGAGTGATCAGTCTTACTATCCGCAAATGTGCTTTCAAGCGACTTCATTGTCATAAACGTCCACCGAGAATAAGATTATTACTCAAATATATAAGTCAGGGATTATTATTACTTCTCCTAATTTCCTCGGAATTTCCAATAATCCATCCAGTAGTCAAGCTATATTCCATTATCCCACCAGGGTAAACATTCACCGGGAGTCATACTGTTTATTAAATCTGCAGACCAACAAATGTTATTATGCTCCCCTATTTTTCTAAAATTCCACCGAGCCACTTATTTTAGCCAATCCAATCTCTTTGAGCTGGTCCACTCATTTAGTCAATTCAATCGCTCCATTTATTTAACCAATCCGATTAGTTTACCAATCCGTCCTTTACATTGGTCTACTTACACAGACAATCTAATCATTTAATTTGGTCCACCCATTTTAACCAATCCAATCATGTAATTTGGTCTATCCACTCAATCAATCCGATCATCAAGTTGGTTCACCCATGTAACTAATTCAGTCATTCAAATTGATTTGCCTATTTTTCACCCAAAATTTCACACCATTGATTCTCTCTTATGATTGACAGGAATCCACCAAGATTTACACATATATCTGAGAAATCAAAGCGAATTTTTTTTAGAAATAATTGGCAGGGGGTTTCAAATTTTGGGAAAATTTTTCTTGGAAGCTTAAGTTTGTTGAAATGAGCTTGGAAATAAGCTTTGCAAATAATTTTGACAATTTAAACTTCCAAGGATAAACAACTTTTGTTACTAAAACTCAATATAGGTTTTATGATTTTGGCCCAAGGTAATTTTTCAGAAGAGAACTCAGGCACGCGTTAGTTTGAATTCGGGATAAGAGAGCCTTGGAGTTAAAAATGGCCAGGGCAGCAAATAGATGAGAGGGATTCATCTAAGAGGGATAAGAGTAGTAATACTACTTATATTTTGCAGTTAGATTTTGAAGAAATAATTCCAATCATAAAGCTAACGGCCATGCTAACTAAGGTTACAACCTACAGTCGATATGCTCTGATACCAGCTCTGTCGGACCTCGGGTTAGCAAACCCAGATCCTCTGTGATCCCACCACACTATTCCCTGGATCAGTAGATAGTGCTCACAGATACATTACTGTATATCAAAAACATATCATGAGGAAGCATAAATAATACAGTAATACTTACTCATGGGCCGGTCAGGCCGAAAACGATAAAATGCAGCAGCGGAAACTTCACACAAGTGGGACCCGCAGGACTTGCCCACAGGCAGCCAACTGGGGTTCGCGACCTAGTCCATGGCCTCATCGTCTTCCAGCTCTGTCGACCCTTTTTAGGCATCGCAGGGCTTGACTTTATTTCCTTTCTGACTGAATGATGGCAGTTAAGCCAGAATGAGTACGATGATACTCAGCAAGCCACCACACAGGATGCAATAATAATAGATGCAAGGTTGTCAAAGGAGGCTTGAGGTTCTTTTATTTGCTTAGTGCGACATTTGCAATACTCATAATTAAAATTCCTATGACTTGGCATTTTATAAACATGCTTTAAAGAGTTTGAAATTGTGCAATAAATATAGCGGTGTCGGTTCCATCCACCAATTACATGGTTCCATCCACCTATGCTAGCTTTTGATCATTATGCCACTTCCACCTTATTTACCACGCTGGAGTACGTCCCTCCAGGAAAAATTCAAAATCAGAGTACCTCCCTCTGATAAGTTTTTGCCCCACCCACAAAGGTTTTTGAAATAGAACTAACTCGAGGAAGATTTCTATGTCCGCCCTTGACCGTGGGCACGGCTATTCGAATAGTTGTATGCTCTGCAGAGTCTGTACATCTTTACCCACAAGAGGTAATCGTCCCGATGGTTCTACATGATTCCTTAGTCATGCAGATCGGGAGACTACCACGAGGCCTTTACAATACCTCGCTCTTTAGCATCTCACTCCTATGGGGTTGCTTCCATAGGTTGTGCGGGATGTCACCACAGGTTGGTGCACTCGGACTCCACTCTCCACCATACGCTAGCCTCGGTGACGTCACCTATACCCGATGTCCCATTCCACGGGGGCTTTTATTACCCGCCTACACACGTTCTCCGTGAAATGGCTAGAGAGTTTAGTAAATTATTCAGCCAAGCCTACAGTTTGCCAGCTTGTGGGGTTACTGTTGTACACGGAGGGGTCATCACAGGATTAAGTCCTTAATTTGTCCGGGCGGTCCATTCCACGAACCACAATTCTTGTGTTACCTCCACACCTTATGTTACATCCACACCCACCACTCTTACCATCCGCCCAGACAGGTATAGCAGGTTTGAGGGGTTTGAGAAGCATAAAATAAGTAGTCACAAAGTATTCAGCCACGTACACCCCGTGTCTGCCCAAAACAAGTTCTCATGTTTTTGAAGATTGATGATCTAGACAACTAGCGCCCTGGACTTGACAAGACTAGCATGGCACTTAATATGACTTATAGCTAGTAAGTTATCATTAACATCTATAGTGACAAGGATCAGGTGGTTCAAGTATCAAAGGATGGCATAATAAATTTAATACAACATCAAGTGGGCATGTAGCTACCTTAAGCTTTAACATATATTTGCATAATCAATTAGGCATGCAAGTTGATAGTTTAAAAGAACATAATTTTGCATAAAATGTAGGATCAATATGATCAAAGTGATGACTTGCCTTGCTTGGTTTATCACGGCTTTGATTGCTTTAAATCTAAGCCTTCTCAGCCAGTGACTTTAAGTTACTGGTCCTCGCTTTTACCCAGTCTTACTGTTCGAATCCTCCGCCTCGTCAAGTCTTCAGATTCTAATACGTGGCAAAGAAAAGAAAGACCAAATAAATCCAAACACTTTAAATGCCCGATTTGATTTAGATTATACGCTTATTAGGATTTGGGAATAGAAGGATGATTCGGATTAATGGGCTGTAAACACCGCGGTAGATGAATTGGGCAGGGGAATGAATTATCTAAGTAGCTTTACCGTGAGGGAAAATTTTAGGATGACGAGGATCAAAAATGAAAAAGAAGTATTTACAGGAATTATCCACTTTGGAAAGGGAAGTGGCCAGACTTAGCCGATTTGGGAAAGGCCAGGCTCGATCTTTTATTTGATGACTTTCTTTTAATCGATTTACATTTATCAAGAAAGTTCCATGAGTCGGGCAGGACTTAGGGACAGATAAAAGAGATTATCAAGGATAGCAAGGAGGGACAGAACTTGGTGGCTTTAGAATGCAGGGATTTTACATGAGATGAGTACAATTTAAATACTCGGTGTAACTTTGATACTTTATGTGGCAAAATCTTGTTAAATCGATTTACTTAATTTGCATAATTAGATTTAGATCGATAGATAAAAGATTGTATCTAGGTCGACTTCTTGCTATCTAAAAATAGGTATTAGTGTATTGATCTCAATTGGTACAGTATGAACCACTGTTAACTTATCAATTTAAATGAATGAATCTTTCTCATTACAAGTAATTTTCTTATTCTTATTCTTAGTCACCGTGTGTCTTTACATGCAATTAACCAAACTTAAATTTGTAATTTCATTCCATAACCCTTGTAGTTTTATTACACAATTAATTATTATTCCCATTTTTAATTACATCTCATATTCTAAGATTGCTCCATGAAGTAAATTGAGAGGATGCAGGTGATACCCATTAGCTTGATGCCAATCTGCAGTGGGGCCCACCTGTCATAACAGAGACACACAGAGAGAGGAGACTGTCTTCGGTTGCCTTCGGCTGAGCTGACAGAGTGGGAGCAGAAGCAGAGGAAACAGGGGAGGTGCTCGGCCAGGGGAAAGGGGTGGTGGCACCGGCGAAGGGCGGATGGGGAGGCGGCGGAGACCGGTAAAAGGGGTCGCCCGGGCAACGAGGATGCTCCTGGAGGCATCGGCTTTGGCCGGGGTGACGCGAGGCGTGCCGGCGGCGGTGGGGAGCGGACGGCAGAGGAGAGCCGGTTCGGCGCCGGTGGCCAGAGAGGAAGGGGGAGGAGGCGAGGTGAGCATGGGCACTAGGGAGGCATTAGGAGGTCACCTGAGCAGCCGGGCTGGCCGGAGGGTGGTGGAGGCAGGCCGGCATCGTCACGAGCGGCGGCGCGAGGGAGGTGACCGTGGCGGGTGCGCTCCGGGGGCGGAGGACGTCGGCCAAGGGTTGGGGAGGCCTCGGTGCACCGGAGAGGTGCTCTCACCGCGTGGAATCGCCCCGAGGCCGACCGAGGTGGAGGCGGCAATGGAGATGGCGGTGGCCGGCCGGAAAAGGGGAAGGAGCGCGCGCGGCGTGCTCGGGCTTCGGTTTCTCGATTAAACGCGAGGGGGCGGTGGACGGCAGGGGGCGCATGGCGACGCGGTCGGCTTGTGGAGGGGAGGGCCGAAGCGGCGGATTTGGCGCGAAATAGCGGCGGCCGACGTGAGCTCGGGTAAAGGTGGAAGAAAAGGGGAGCAGGGAAAGGGGAGGGGCGGAACCGAGCTACTTATAGGCGAGGGAGGGGAGCAGTGCCGGCATGGGTGGCGCGTCCGGAGGTATGGGCGAGGCGTACCGCCGGCATGGCTGCAGGAGTACTTCGGCGTGGGCGGCGCGTCCGGTGGCATGGAGTAGGGGGATGGCGCCGGGGTAGGCCGGTGGTAGGGTCGCTGGCGCAGACATGACCGGGGGGGCAACTGGGGGCGGCACGAACCGGGGCGGGGCGAGCTGCGCAGGCTGGGCCGGCGACGCCATGAACAGAGGGGGAAGGCGGACGGAAACGGGGGGGGGGGGAGGAGAAGAAGATGGGAGCGGTCGGGTGCAGGGGAAAGGAAGCGGCCGAACGGGCCGGTTGGACCGAGAAAGAAGAGGGAGACGGGCCGGGGAAAAGAGAAAAGAAAAAGTTCCGGCCCAAGAAAGATTTTTAAGATTTTAAGATTTCCTGAGTTCCTCAGTTTTCTAATTTAGATTGGTAATTAGATTTCTAATTTGAAATCTTGACTCGATTTCTAGGGTTTACAATTTAACTTTAAAATTTATCTGGTTTCAGAGAAATAATTCTTTCAATTCTTAGGATTTGAATTTCTGGATATGCAAGTTGGAGGGAAGGATTTTATATTGGTTTTAAATTCCTATCCTTGGTTTTGGATCTCCAGATTGTGATTCAAACTTGAAATTAAGTCTTCCAAGAAGATTTGGATTTTCTCCGTTTGATTTTCAAACTTGGTTTTTGATTCCAAGATTTTGATTTTTATTAACCGGGCTTTTGACAGGAAATCAAATCGAGACATTCAAATATCGCCAAAATTTTTGAGACACAGGAAAAACGATTAAAAGGTTTTTAAGATTTTTGAAATTACACTAGCTCCCTAATTGGGATGTTACACATACACCCCTATAATCGCTCATGAGATCAAGTTGTAATACTGACAAAGCAATAAAAAACATCCCACTTTTCCTCTTTATTCTTATATGTGGCTTGGAGTACCCAACTATTTATAAGATTGACAATTTGATCATCAAAAACCCTAATTTGGGGAGTCCGGTTGATGCCAATGACCCTACCGTGTGAACCATATCTATCGGATATGGATCGCTAGATTTTCCATTTTGAGTAAATTTCATCATATGTATACGAACTTGTGAGATGGGTGCATCTAAGTCACTAGATTATGAAACAATGCATTTAAGTCAATGAACTTGTTAAGCCATACAAAAGAGGCCCAAACAGGCTTTGCAAGGCTGACAAGGCATCAATGTAGTGCTAATGCTTATGTGGCAGCACTTATCCTTCTTTTACCTCTTCTCACCTACTTTTTCTCTGTCCTTCGGATACTTTCTTCTCATTATCTCCGTCGAACACCAGTTGGTTGCTAATGAGGATTCTTGACTAGGTCAATATATTCGGTTAACAGGAATCAAAATAAAACTCCTTATCTACGTCCACATAGCTAGGGTCCACTAAGTACCTTGTCTAGATTGCAGACACATAAAAGAAGAAGTTTTCCCCTTTAATAAATATAATTGGTCGAAGACTGGTTACACCCAAATAATGACCAGTTGTGGTCAATTACGACCAGTAAATGTCTGATTCCTGAAGTAGAGTATTAACTGATTAGGACTGATACGGTTTTTCACATGTGTGTTTACTTCGACACATGAGAGCGGTTAATGGCGTTTTCGACAAAGTACACAATGTTTCAAGACACATAAAAAGATTTGCGCATGAAGACAAAAGGCACCTATTCAAATGTTAACTGCCACCCTTTAGATTTGTATAATAGGGAGACCTGCGTGCCTCCAACAACACAACAAAATCATTTACATTCATTGTCACACTCGTGTAACTACTTTTTGGCCACATCAATAAAGTATATTGCAGGTGATTAGTGTTTCCCTTTGTTATTCTCGCAAGTTCGTAGTAGGTAACCTAGTCTTGTGTATTGACAGCCGCTTTCAGGTCTCAAGCCGTGCCCTCTTGTCAAGAAGTGGGAGCAACATGATGCACGAGGAGGCATGACGGCAGAAGGAGATGACATCAACAAAGGAGGGGCGCCACTTAATGACTCGATGTGTTCCTTGAATAGGGACTACAAGAAGTAGTCAGCTGCGGCCGATATGGTCTGGAGCATGTGGACGGGTCCCTCTTCTCCTTCATTAGCTTTTTTTTTTGTCCATCTACATCTACTAATAGCTACATCAACTCCATATGCATCTCATGCGACCAGAAAGCAATAAAAGTTCACCTTGCAATTAATCATATCACTGCAACAAGCTCGCAACTTTCCTTCTCAATCAAAACCAAATTACTTTTTAACACTTTGGAATGGTGTTGATGGACACGTAGATGGGCATAGTCGACGGGTGGAGACACTAGCTTTTACCTTCTCATGTCAGCGTTCACATCATTGTCATATAAGTATTAGTGCCACGTAAATGCCTTATCATCCTTCGAAAGCCACTTTTAGACCTCCTTTATATAGTTTAACAAGTTTATTGAACTAAATGCATGATTTTATTTTTTAGTGGTCTAGATACATATATCTCATAAGTTCATATACATACGATGATGTTTACTATTTTTATAAGGCATGCAGACATGAAAGAGGGGAGTCGTGGTTAACAGCAGAACATTGCTACGGTGATTTTGGATGGTGATGAGATGCCGCTACGGAATAGTATACGGTGGCAAGATTCGCTTGAAATGATGATGCAAGTGCTGACCTCTTTCCCATTGGTCTAGTGTGTAGGCGATGCATGTCGTCCTCCGCTACTTCCATTCGTGTCCCTTCGATTGAAACTACTGGCAGAGGTCACGAGACTACGTGGAGCTGACATGACAGTACATATAGAACACACTGGGAAAAAAACAATTCCTGTTGTGTCGTCTAGGGAACACCGAACAATTGCTACATGAATCAAATTGTTTCCTACAGTTTTTCTGTGTAAGTCATTAGCTCTTTTCTCTGATGAACACTAAAAAATAGTAATGACACAAGTTACCGTATCATGACTTTTCTATACACAAGAGTTAATGTCCGGCGTAACGACTAGGTTGGATATGTTAGTTTCTTGATATTAAAAATACAGATATTTTCTTTTCAGCTTTTAAAAGTTACTTTTTAATTATTTTATAATAATTAGCTTTTAAATAAAATATCTTTTTAAAACAAGATATATAAGTTGATTGTAATACACACTATAGTGATTTTATTTATATTGATCAAAACCGCATATAAATTTTTATTTCTCTGTACTCTCTCTTAGTACACACTATAGTGATTTTATTTATATTGGCCAAATTCGTACACAATTTTCTATTTCTCTGTACTCTCTCTTATAAATAGTCCAAAATCTATAAGCCGTAACCAAAAGGCATAAACTGAAACCAAAATAGAACATGCCCTACATTGCATAGTGCAAAATACAGTTTTCCTTGCTATCCGAACATACATTGGATTTTCAGAGTAAAATCCTTACCATTTTTTAAGCCTGTAAACTTGTGAGATCATGTGGAGGTCAACCCATGATTATGATGAGTAATTAACTTTTGGATTAGAGTATGTGTGAAGGTTGATTTGGTTTTTGAGGATTTTGCAGAAGATCGCTTTCTGGCCGACGACTTCATGGTCTACGAGTTTGTCTGTCTGCAAGTATCGAAGCTTTTGCTATTTATGACTTGGTGGCTGGCAGGTCTGATCGGTCAAATGACCATGGGGTGGTCGAAAACTTTAGTGCCTGAACAACCATGTGTGATCGATAGTCGTAGCCTAGTGATCGATGGTTATAGCTTATTGCCTGGTTGTGATCGGTAGTCGTAAGCCGTAGTGATCGATAGTCATAGTCTTTGTGAGCAGCGGTCATAGCGATCTGTTGTGGTAAGTCATAGCCTGTGTGATCGGTTGTCGTAGTGATCGGTTGTGGTAGGCGTTGCCTGTATGATCGATAGTCATAGCGATCTGTGTGGTAGTCGTAGCCTATGTGTTCGATGGTTGTAGCGGTCTGTTGTGTGGTCGTAGGCTTCTAGTAGGAACTCGTAGGTTACGAGTACCTCATTTCTTGAGCATCCGAGTACTCATAAGTCGTATCAGACCAGTCGGTGAGCTAAAGTTTTTCACTGAAATTAGTGGGGTTTTGGTCAGGGTTTAAACGAGATGTTCTTGTGAGTGTGCATGTGTGGTTATTGCTTGGTTCTAGGATTAGAATCAGTAATTTGGGTACATACTTTTTGCATTGTGCATTGTATGGATAAATTATGCAAATTGATGATCTTTATGTATCATGCGGTGCTATGTGATTGTTTGCTTATTGATGTTGGTTGCAGAACTTTGGAGCAACGTTATGGTGTGGCGTGGAAGAACCGGAACTAGGCATAGGAGGTATTGTGGTCCAGAACGGTTAGGGAGATGTCGAAGATGATAGAGGCTTGCGGGGTGGTTGCAAGCCGGGACGATGAGAAACCGGAGCGGGAGCTAACAACAGCGAACATGATAAGCAATGGCAAGATGGACCGGGACTAAGCTCAGGGAAGAGTTGAGGTCCAGACGGTTGAGAAAGCCAGGTGCCGTCATGTGCAAGAAGAAGCATATGGTGCACCAAGTGACTTGGATCGTTTGCACGGTTTGGTGGGATCTAGACGCGTGAGAGGCTTGACGACAAGTCTTTAGGGCCGTATGAAAGATGGCGAAGCATGGGCGATGCTTTATGGCAAAGGAAGCGGGAAGCTTCGAGCAAGGTAGTAGAGGGGTATTTTGGTAAATTTTCCAATACCGAAAAAAGTGACGGTGTGTGAAACCGCGGTATTGGCCTAAGTGGTTTAGGTCTTGTATATGCTGAAAATGTGAAGTGGATCAAGTGTTGGTTCACGAATGGGTTAATGGTTGTAAGCCGCTTTGAGAAGCGTGTGTAAGTAAAACTGGTGTTAGGTGGGGTTAACAGGTTATCCTCAGTTTGGCCTAATGGGAGGATCTATTAGGTCTTGGGTTCATTGGTAAGCCTATAAAAAGGGAGGGGAGGCAAGAGCTAGGGTTTGAAAATGTTGGCTAGGCCTTTTGGTAGCTAGCTCCTCTATCCCATGGAAGTTAGGTTACAGAGTGGGTGTTTGCTCTAGGCTTAGAGTTTTGTCCTCCTGAGTGGAGTGGCTGTAAAATCAATCATCTCAAGTGGGAAATACACCAATTTTTGACTACCTTTTGTGTATTTTTCTATTTGAGTTTGCTCTATTCTAAGATTTTTTGTTTGGTTCTTCCTCTGTGTTCTTCAATTCTGTTCCTCTCTTTTCTTGATCTAAGACGTTGTTTTTGCTTAATTTTGTGATGATCTGATGTGTTGTATTGTGTAGAATCATACTTAAAGCCATCTTGGCTATTCTCCTCCCACGAGCATGGTCTATTCGTCTCTTCAATCTCGAGGTCTCTATTTAGTGTGCCCTTGATCAAATCGCAAAAAGGTCTCAACTTGGTTAATAAGTTTTCAATCCAAGATTAGATTAGCTTCCTAAGACCTTAAGTTACTTGCGTACAAATTTCCATGGGCATTTTATCTCTTAATCAAAAGATTTGATGTTTTTAGATCAGTCTTAGTTACATGTGCACTATAATTTACTGATCGTTTGACAGTCAAGTTGGACAACCCTCTTGACCTTGCATTTAGCTGGTGCACAATAGTAGGGAGTATGAACCCATCTATCCTCTCACCAACCCTTCTTCTCTTGTCAAAAAGCTCAAATATCATCTCGTGTAGCTTATCTGCTAGAGCAACCATGGGCAAATCTTTGATATCCTTGATCCAATTGCTGAATGACTTAGCAAGATTATTATTAATTTAGTCACACTTGATCTCACAAGACAACTTTGACCTCATCCACAAAAAATTGTGATGTCTATTGAGATAATTAGCTATAACAGGATATGATATGAAAATCTTATTCATATGGTACTCAAACTTCTCTAGTGTGTAAGCCCTTGCTGCAGGCCACATGTTGCTAAAGACATCTCCATGGAACTTCTTTACAAAGTTGAGCATCATGTGCCTAAAACACTCTCTTTGCTCTGTGCCAGGGAAAACCTTCTTCATTGCATTCTCAAGACCTTTACAAACATCTATGCAAATAGCAAAAATGGGAGGATTGCCTATTGCTTTTTTTAGTTGCTGCCTGAACCAAGTCCAGTTATCAGCTGACTCAGAGTCTATGAAGCCAAATGCTACTAGAAACATCCAATTGTGCCCGTCTAGAGTGGTGACTACAGCTAGATGCCCATTCCACTTCCCATTGAGTGCTGTGGAATCAATACTCAAGTAGGATTTACAACCATTGACAAATCCATCGATGCATGCTTTAAAGGCAAGGAAGAAACTGTGAAAATAGATCTGTCCATTAACCATCTTGGTCCTATCTCCACAACACTACCAAGTGACATAAGCTCTACCTCTGCCTTTAAGTTGTACAACATGTGAAAGCTTTTCACCCAGGGGCAATACAACTTTTCTAGTGCTCTTTGTCTTCTAGCCCAAACTATGGGATATGTGAGGGAAACATTGTATTGATGTTGTAGTCTTTGTCAGAGTTCTTTAGCACCCAAGTTTGGAGTCTTCCTCAAGATCCCTAATGACCTTTCGGCAATCCATGACATGCTGGCTTTCACACAACTAGTTGAAGCACAAGTATGGTTATTAATCATCTTGCTAACCTACACATACAAACAAAAATAATCATGACAATCATCATTTATGCATCACAAAATAATGCATCACAAAATAAATATGTGTTAGTACACTGACGATTTTCTTATCTGGCATCAAAACACCAACAAGTCGCCATTCACATCCTTTAGCTTTGCAAAATCCTTTAAGCCTTGTTGGGTTTGATTTCTCTGTCCCCATATGAAATTCATGCTTAATGGCATACTGCTTGGTAGCCATTCTGAATTCAACCATGCTAGTGTATGTGATGCCAACTTTCATCTGTCGATCCTCCTTGTCGTACCCAACAGTATCATCCAAAGCTTGAAAGTTACCATCCACTAGAATGGCAGCTCCAACAGTATCATCTTCTTCGGCATTGGTCACATTTGGAGCAATGATTGGTGATGCACATCTCCTTTCCTGAGCTCTAGCATCATCATCCCTCAATCCTAGAATAGCATAGGTCTACTCCTAGGTAGGGATGGCAATCGGGTACGGGTAGTACTCGCCCATACCCGTACCCGCGACCCCGATTTACGCCCGCGGGCATACCCACGAATGACCACGGGTAAAAAACCTCGCCCATACCCGTCGCCCGTGAGCATACCCGTTTACCCGTGAAATATATCACCAATGCATCACACATTCAAACAACAGGTGGCATCCTGCCATAACAAAAACAGTCTTAACTCCGCAAATTCAGCCATGAAAAATTGATAATAGTTGTCTGCCCTGGCATGTGGGTAGATATCCCCTTTTGTGTACAAGGATTAAGGGCATAGCAAGGGAATATATGCACAGCATTACATACTACTGAACATAATCAAACGATATGAGCGCCAATGTTCTTTACACTTCTAGTTTGCTTTGACCTTTGTATATATATGATGATGCTTACCTTCACATAAAAACAACCGAACTGCTGGTGCAGTAATGCAGTATGCTATTGTAATACCTCTACTATTAGTCAGGAGTTAGCACTGCAAAAAATCAAGAAAGAACAATCAGTTCACTGAGATCAGCCAGCAATACCATGGAGAACAATCAGTTTTCAACAAAACTCACTGAGTTTGAGTTCTCTTAAAAGAACAAACTGAAATCATGTTCTTTCTTGCAAAAACAATGCAGATCACAGCTAGTACCATACTATCATCAAGAGTGTCCATAACTGTTTACTTGTGTTCGAAATCTTCCATTAGGATGTATATCACTTGAAAACTTGTGGTACAACGAGGCGTTCAAGTACAAGATCAGAGCTTACAAGTGGAAGATTTCGAACACCATACTGAGGAACATCAGAGGCTCTGAAGGATGGCGGCGGCGGGGTAGCGGCTCGGCGGGTGGGGGCGGCGGCTCGATCTGGAGGGCGGCGGCGGGGCAGAGGCTCGATCTGGAGGACGGCGGCGGCGGGGCGGCGGGTGGGGGCGGCTGCAGATCGGAGGAGAGTAGGAGACGGGTGGTGAGGAATAGGGAGACCGAATCGTGTCTGGGTGAGTGACTGGGAGTTGAATGGGCGGCGGCGGCGGCTGAGGAGTTGAGTAAGTCGGGACTCGGGTTGAGTTAGGGTTAGGGTTTGTTAGATGGTGGGTAAACGGGTAAGACGAGTACGGGTAGAGCTTACCCATACCCGTACCCGTTTACCCGATAGGCAGAGAATTCCCCCCATTTTCATACCCGTGGGTAGAAAATACATCCCATACCCGGCTCCATTAGGGTATTTACCCACGGGTAAACGAGCACAATTGCCATCCCTACTCCTAGGTCACGGCAGCATCTCTGGCATCTTCACCAACATCAGGGCCAACTTGAACTTCAATAGATGACCAGTCAACAAACCTACCCTCTAGGGCATCCACAGGTGCTATGCCTAAAGGTAGGACAGTGGATGCACCTACTGCATTTGAGCTATTCGCTGCATTGGAGATATGTGCTGCATTGGAGGTATTTACTTCATTAAGATCAACAATATTCAGTTAGATAACATTGGATTGGTTACATTGGTACCCAGCCTTGTCAATGATTTCCACAAATATGCACAACCACTTTAGATTCGAACGCTCATTGAATGCATTTTGGAGCTTGAATGTGGTCAACATCCTGAATTGTTCTTGATAGTTCTTACCAAAGCACCATATGGCTGGCTCTTGAGATTAACCCCATATTATTCTTTCTCCTAAATCCTAGATGAATCTTTCAAACCTATACCTGACAGTATCAATCACCCATTCCAAGTCTTGGCGATGAATGCTGGTCTCACTACCATCGTCAAGCTTTGCAGTGACAGTATCAATCACCCATTCCAAGTCTTGGCGATGAATGCTGGTCTCACTACCATCGTCAAGCTTTGCAGTGTACGTCGTAACTCTAACGCCTAAGCTAAACGCTCTTTTAGGGTCAATCCTATCGAAATGTGAGGGGAAAAAATAGAAATTGTGTTGCTACATCCTTACCTCATGGCTCAATCACCGTCATTCTCAGATGTATACAAAATTATACATGATTAAGGGGATGTCAACATACCCGACGGGGATCTTGCAGGGATCCATGGCATGAGGAACAAAGCTCAAGATTCCAGTTGACTCAATCCTACCCCATCAACCAACCTAGGTTAAACAGAATTCATCAAATCATGAAGATGAATGAGGGGACCAAATGGGAAGGAAACCTACACTAACTCAGAAGATGTAGCGCAATTGCCGTTGGTGTTGAGGGAGAATCTGTCACCGTTGCCCCTCCTGATGCAACTAAGAACGAGGATGTGTCGAACGCTTCAATGAGAGCCCCTCCCGAGCGCTCCCAGTGCAGCTAAGAACCAGATGGCCACACGATGGGGTACAATGATTAGAGAGGCAATAAGGACATTTTGCATGGAAGAAAAGTGGTGAAAATGAAATTAAATCGCCAAAATGTTAAATTATCAAACAACCAAACTTTAAAGTGGCAAATTATATATTACAATGTTAAAAGTGACAAATCCTAGAAGGTTGTTTCTTTGCAGTGGCAAATAATTAATTTTCTCAAGAAAAATATGGTAAGTTGTAGAGTGTAGATAAGGATGCAAATGGGCTGGTTCAGCCTATTGGCCCACATGGCCTACCCTTAAATTTTGGCACCAAAAGGTATTGGGCCAGCCCAAAGTAAGAAGGTTCCAACTGAGGCAGGACCCCAATCACCCTAGGGTCAACCCAACCTCTGCCTCTCCACTCTCCTCTCCTCCGACTGCGACAGCAAGTCAGGGCTGGCCGTTGACCTCATGAGCCACTTCACCAGCGTTGAGGTGGTAAGTGTCGACTCCATGCAGGTTTACCATGGCCTCGATGTCCTCACCAACAAGGTCCCCATCCATGAGCAGAACGATCTCTCCCCTGAACTCCCTAATCCAACATTAAATTTCACCCTTTTTTTTTGTTTGTCTCAAATTAGCTTTAGTTTGAGCTCGACGGTGCTAAGTTTGACGTGTTTCCAGGTGTTACTCATCATCTCCTTGGTGTAATTGATCCCTCCGTGGAGTTCACCTATCGCGATTTCTACGACCATGCCGTGTCGGTAAGCCTGTGAACAATGGTGCTACTACATGTTTCAATGTCTGGACTTCTAGTGGATCATGTCCAGTGAACTAATAACTCATATTTTTCTGAGTGGCCATAGATTATAGAAGATAAATTGGATCATGGTGGCCTCCTGTTATTGTTGGTGGTACAAACTTCTACATCTAGGTTCATTGTTTGATGCATGTAGATTTCCACATCTTTGGTCATTTTCTTTTTAAATGATCTATGTATCTGATATTGTTAGATCATATGGTGGTCATGCATTTAGTAATGATGAATAATTGACGTTTGGGTTTTATTGGAATTTACGCTTATGAGAGTTCTGGTCGATGCGCTATTGTTATTGGAGTTTTCAGGCAGCAGGTTTGGTTGGCAGGTCGACCACAACAGATGACCAAGGTAGGTCGACCACGGCAGAACGACCATGGAATTTTGACCACATCAAGCTTCGACAATGGTATTTCGACCACAACATTTCAATCATGGCATTTTGACCAGGTAATTAGTAGGCTTTGACTTCGAACAATGAACCAGTTGTAAGAAATAGTGATCAGTCGTGAGCTACAGTGAGCCAGTTAGAGGTTGTAATTTTGTCTACTACAGTAACCAATCGATGGTCATAGTTACAGTGATTTCTCGTATTCATAGATTTTGCTATCTTTTGTCATAGTCGTAGACTTCACAGTCTTTTGTCATAGACATAAGCTTCACGATCTGTTGTCTCAAACTTTGCCGATCAGTAGTCTTAGACTTTGTGATCGGTTGTCTTAGGCTTTGTGATTGGTTGCTGTAAGCTTCACGTCGGTACTCGTAGACTTCAAGTGCTTCAATTCTAGTGATCTTCGAGTACATCGAGTACTCGTGTCTGTTGGGCTAGCGGTCTGACCTGCTTGGGTGTGGCGTCAGACTAGTCTTTCTAACCGATTGTTGCTACAGTACCTGGTAGGTGATGGGTAGCTGTAGACTTCGTGATCGGCAATCGTAGACTTAGCGATCTAGTGTCTTAGACGTTGTGATCAGTATTTGATAGTCGATACTCGATGGTTTGGTGACCGGTTGGTAGTCGATAGTGCTACGATACTTGTGATTTTTGAGTGTTCTGAGCGAAGCGATAGACATTCCCAAGTACTTGTTTTTTTCAGTACTCGATGAACTAGCAACCGGTCTGGGCATAGCAGTTGTAACCCGTCGTAATGAGTGATCTAAGGTTGATTTCTGGAAAACGATAGAATTCGTGGTCGTGGGTGCTCATATTGATGTTGATGGATGATTAAAGGTGTGTTTTGAGTGTGTGGACTAATGTCAGTCAAGTTGTGAAGAACTTATGCCGGGAAAAAAATATTTCTTTGGTTTTTACATGTGCAGGTAGGTGTGGAGACGGTCATGGTCAGTGAGGAGGAGGGTCAGGACTAGGATGGGGAGATCTAAAGTCCAGACGGTTGAAGATGTCACAAGGTGGTCAGGCTCATGCTGGGGCATGTGGAGATCAAAGGTGGTGATGTATGGAGAGGCTATGGGATGTGTAGTCCTAGAGGTTTCGATACGTGAGGTGATGGTGCGTGATGAAGATATAGGAGGTGCTATTGTACTAGAGACTTCGTCACATGGTGAGTTAGAAGTTGTGGATAGAGTTCATAACTAAGAAGATTTAGAGTTTGGTTAAAACCCATGTTCAAAAGGTTTTGGGGTCTCTTAGTTTTTGAAAGAGATAAAATTTTAAGTACATGTTTGAAGTGGACACAATGATGCGGATATACACATGATTAATTTGAAAATTATGATGAGTCCGGGGCCAAAGCAATGGAGAAGCACAAGGAGGTTAATCATATTTGCTACCAAGAACAAAAAGCTCAAAGCCCATGGGAATGGAAAGAAGAAAGCCAAGCAACCCACGCAGCTGATCAAGGAGGAAAGAAAGCCCATGCAGTGGGAGAGCAAAAGGGGAGAAGGCCAAGGACTTAAACCACAAGTTTTGGATAAGATTTTCAAGCCAAATTCAGACTTCCCACGTGCTCAACCCAATTCAAACTCGGATTCAACTCAGGATTCAACTCGGATTCGGTTCGGGACAGCCTGACAGGCAGTTACTAAAAAGACCATAACTTTCACAAACGGAGTCCGATTCAGGTGTTCTTGCACTCGTTGGAAAGATAATTTCAAGGGCTACGCAATGGATCTGATCCCACCTTCAAATTCGTCACGGATAAAAAGTTAGGACCGAAACAATATGACGGGTGAAAACTGCAGTTTCCTTTTTGTGAGAGTTCGTATCTAAAACCATATAGGGTTGAGTTGTAATTGGTTTGGGGACCATATGGACGTCCCAAGGGGCTATATAAGCCTTGTAATGGCAGCCTTTAGGGCTCAGACCAACTTTATGCATAAGATTGAAACATAGCTATTGCTTGTTCTTTCAACACCAGAGTTCATGCGAGGACTTTGAGAGAGAATTAGGCGATCCATTGTTCGTTCTGCAATTCAAGGTCAAGCCGTCGTTCCATTGGGAATTGGGGACTTGGCGTTCGTTGTTTGTGGTCTCGCGACGAACAATTATCCGGTGTGTTTTGGGCGTATTCCAAAGAGTTGAGGGTTCGTGCATTGGCGCGAGTGTTCAACTAGCGACATCGTCTACTTCGCATCAACTATCTACGGTTCCTCACTGAGAAGATCGGGACCCTCCCCGTATCATGTGGTATCAGATTCTAGGTTTACTCGGTGAGAATTTCTTTACCTGTAGTTAGTAGTTTGGTTTTTCTTTCCTATAGTCTAGAAAAAAAAATTTTGCCCCACAAAAAGAGTTAATTTCCGCTGTCCAAACCCCGTTGTGCCTTTCAATCTGTTAGTTTTGGTTTGCTAAATTGAATTTGTGTCCGTCTTAGCATTGTCTAGTTGCTGATCATATCTTTCATCCATTAAAAATCCAAACAAAAAAAAATTCCCCACCCCAAACCCTAATTCCAATTCGGCTGATTTGTCCTTTCTCTGCAGCCGCCACCAAAAACGGCATAACTTTTGATTCCGAGATTATTTTTGAGTGAGACAACCGCCATTAGATTCAAAACTTCATTGCCCATCTATCTGTAAAATTTCACATCATTCCAGGAAGCCAGTTAAGAGATATATGCGGTGAAAGTTGACCCAAATTTCTGAATTGAATCTGCAACAGTCGGCACTTGTGAATTTTGTGCGAATTTTTCGGTTGGTTCCCTGAACTTGGCCACAAAACAAAAGTTGTAGAAAACGCCGTCAGAAAACTGAGAAAAAAAGAATCATTGAAAAAAAGGCAACTGACAAAAAGTTACGGCCGAAATACTGACTTTCTGTCCAGTAAACAGAAATCATCAGTTTTCAAGTTTTGGGTCAACCCTTGTGTTCTTCAATTCCAGATTGCATTGGATTGAATTATCTTGTATTTACCACTCCCATACATTGCCATACACTTATTTTAGCCTTCTTCCATCCTTGGTTGATCAGCAACATAGGCTAAGTGCTAGATACGAACTATAATTCAATTCTGTGCAATTTCTGAAATTAATTGATTGATTTCCCTTGCTACAAAATACATAACTGTCCAAGCTCCACCGACACCCGTTTGTGTACTCCCTTGCTCTTGGTTACGCTCATACATTACCGGGTTGAGATCGTTCGCTGTCACAATTGTCGATTTGCCGTCCTTAATTCACTTTGGAACGGTAAGCTTGTCTTGTTTTCAGGACAGTGAGTTGCAAGCATAGAGAGAGTTTTTGTTTTACTAACCCGGATATAACCTCGTTTTTTGCTTGTGAGTCGTTTCCATGTCAGGTCACGAGGAGGATCCACCTAATCCGGAGGCGCCGGTTACGTGGACCGAGTACACTCGGTTGCGCGAGATGCGACAAAAACAACGCCATGATGGTGACAATGGCGTGCGCGATGAGCTCAGGGAAGTTCAGACTGGACTGAACACCCTCGGGGTGGAGGTCAAACAGTTGCGTACGACCATCAACAATAACTTTCGGGAGCTGCGTGCCATGTTCGCACACCACAATCTACGTGGGGGTGCACCAGCTGATGACACAAGTGTGCACAGCCCTCCGGTCGTTTTGCACAATAAGACCGAGGAGGACATGAGGGTTTCAAAATCATCTTCCTACACTCCCCGTACAGCACCTACAGGAGGTAAAACCACATCTCGTTTCAATTCGTTTAAAACTAATCCATCTAGTGGAAGTTTTACTCCTAGTGTACGTGCTGCCCCATTGCTACAAACAACACTTGAGATGCCTCAAAAACCATGTGAGAGTGAGAGCCACATAGCCAAAGGGAAAGAGAGTATTAAAAAGAGTGAGTTGTATGATACGGGGCGGGGTCCCGATCTTCTCAGTGAGGAACCGTGGATAGTTGATGCGAAGTAGGCGATGTCGCTAGTTGAACACTCGCGCCAATGCACGAACCCTCAACTCTTTGGAATACGCCCAAAACACACCGGATAATTGTTCGTCGCGAGACCACAAACGACGAACGCCAAGTGCCCAATTCCCAATGGAACGACGGCTTGACCTTGAATTGCAGAACGAACAATGGATCGCCTAATTCTCTCTCAAAGTCCTCGCATGAACTCTGGTGTTGAAAGAACAAGCAATAGCTATGTTTCAATCTTATGCATAAAGTTGGTCTGAGCCCTAAAGGCTGCCATTACAAGGCTTATATAGCCCCTTGGTACGTCCATATGGTCCCCAAACCAATTACAACTCAACCCTATATGGTTTTAGATACGAACTCTCACAAAAAGGAAACTGCAGTTTTCACCCGTCATATTGTTTCAGTCCTAACTTTTTATCCGTGACGAATTTGAAGGTGGGATTAGATCCATTGCGTAGCCCTTGAAATTATCTTTCCAACGAGTGCAAGAACACCTGAATCGGACTCCGTTTGTGAAAGTTATGGTCTTTTTAGTAACTGTCTGTCAGGCTGTCCCGAACCGAATCCGAGTTGAATCCTGAGTTGAATCCGAGTTTGAATTGGGTTGAGCACGTGGGAAGTCTGAATTTGGCTTGAAAATCTTATCCAAAACTTGTGGTTTAAGTCCTTGGCCTTCTCCCCTTTTGCTCTCCCACTGCATGGGCTTCTTTCCTCCTTGATCAGCTGCGTGGGTTGCTTGGCTTTCTTCTTTCCATTCCCATGGGCTTTGAGCTTTTTGTTCTTGGTAGCAAATATGATTAACCTCCTTGTGCTTCTCCATTGCTTTGGCTCCGGACTCATCATAATTTTCAAATTAATCATGTGTATATCCGCATCATCCTCCCTTTCTTCAAGAAAAGCCGTCCTCGGCTTTTGGTAGCCTGAAATTGTACTAAGCAAAGAATACAACGTATATGCATGGTATATATATTTGTCATCAACACTTCTTTTGCTTAGCATATCAAGAACATCTGAAGGCGTAGTAGATAAAAAGAAAAACACATATGCATGGTATATGTATGAATCAATTATTGTGTCATTCTCGTTGTTCCACACAAACCAGTTAATATAACAACCACCATAAGATGTATACATTGCAATATTGTCTTTCATATCATTCTCCCTCCCATGAGAAAAAGTCGTCCTCGACTTTGCTAAGCACATGGACAAGTCATTAAAAATTACGTTACCACATGATACGGGGAGGGTCCCGATCTTCTCAGTGAGGAACCGTAGATAGTTGATGCGAAGTAGACGATGTCGCTAGTTGAACACTCGCGCCAATGCACGAACCCTCAACTCTTCGGAATACGCCCAAAACACACCGGATAATTGTTCGTCGCGAGACCACAAACGACGAACGCTAAGTCCCCAATTCCCAATGGAACGACGGCTTGACCTTGAATTGCAGAACGAACAATGGATCGCCTAATTCTCTCTCAAAGTCCTCGCATGAACTCTGGTGTTGAAAGAACAAGCAATAACTATGTTTCAATCTTATGCATAAAGTTGGTCTGAGCCCTAAAGGCTGCCATTACAAGGCTTATATAGCCCATTGGGACGTCCATATGGTCCCCAAACCAATTACAACTCAACCCTATATGGTTTTAGATACGAACTCTCACAAAAAGGAAACTGCAGTTTTCACCCGTCATATTGTTTCAGTCCTAACTTTTTATCCGTGATGAATTTGAAGGTGGGATTAGATCCATTGCGTAGCCCTTGAAATTATCTTTCCAACGAGTGCAAGAACACCTGAATCGGACTCCGTTTGTGAAAGTTATGGTCTTTTTAGTAACTGCCTGTCAGGCTGTCCCGAACCGAATCCGAGTTGAATCCTGAGTTGAATCCGAGTTTGAATTGGGTTGAGCACGTGGGAAGTCTGAATTTGGCTTGAAAATCTTATCCAAAACTTGTGGTTTAAGTCCTTGGTCTTCTCCCCTTTTGCTCTCCCACTGCATGGGCTTCTTTCCTCCTTGATCAGCTGCGTGGGTTGCTTGGCTTTCTTCTTTCCATTCCCACGGGCTTTGAGCTTTTTGTTCTTGGTAGCAAATATGATTAACCTCCTTGTGCTTCTCCATTGCTTTGGCCCCGGACTCATCATAATTTTCAAATTAATCATGTGTATATCCGCATCACACAGTTTGTGACATTAACCTATAAAAGCAGAGAGAGGCTATGGGTTAACATACGGTTTTTAGAGTGTTTTGAAAAGGTTTTGGCTTTAGGGCCTGTTCTTTTTGGCTGCGGCTTGTAGCTTTTGGCTGTGGCTTATGACTTTTAGGCTGTTTATATGAGTGATTACAGAGTAACAGAAACTCACGTGCGATTTTTTACGATATAAATGAAGTCAGTAAAGTATGTACTACAATTAACTAGTAGACTCTATCTTGAAAAAATACTCCGTTTTGTTACATACTGGGCCACAGGTCTAAATGGGCTGAACACTTATAAGTTGTGTTTGCTCTTCTCCCACAATCCATGTAGGACTATTCCTAACAATCTCCCCCTCACACATGGATTGGGCACTTCTACAACCATGAGGTCCAAGGAGATGTTAGGCACCTAGGCTCTGATACCACTTGTTATATACTGGGCCACAGGTCTAAATGGGCTGAACACAACTAAGGCCACGGAGCAACGGAGCAACAACCTTATAAGTGGTGTTGGGTCTTCTCCCCCCAAAAGACTAGTCCAATGGGTGGGGGCTCCCTCACACTTATAAGTTGTGCTTGCTCCTCTCCCACAATCCATGTGGGACTATTCCTAACACGTTTAAAAGCTAATTATTGTAGAAAAGCCAAAAAACAGCTTTTAGAAGCTGAAAAGAACATGGCCTTAGTTTTTGGTTAGGACTTTTAGGGATGCTTATGAGAGCACTTTGTAAATCCACGAAGATCCTGCAATAAAATAGTCTTGAATCAATATGGTTCTTGATTTGCTTGAAGAGCGTTGGTGATTGCAGGTGGTTTGAAACTTACGACAACGAGTAATTCGTTCAAGCGAAGCAATTGAACAGAGTGGCCGATTGAGCGAGCAGTCGATTAAACAGTCGTATGCTGAGCAGTTGATCAAGCAATTGATCACCGAGCGGTTGAAATCATCACCGATCGTCTGGAGACTCTAAAAAGCAGTGACAATCATTCACCCCAACCTCTTTGATTGCATTATTTGATCCCTCGGCCTCTCTGATTGCAGTATTTGATCCTACAGATATGCTGTCTTTCGTGCCCTCATAATAGACTTGTTAGCCCATTCCTCTTGATGATGTGGTAGAAGATATGCAGGGCTGCGTTTTGAGTGACCACCTAGATGACAGGTGAATATGAAATCACAACACATGTTTCTTATTCTTAGTGTACTTAGTTGAATGTCCACGTTCAATTGGGTTTTGACCTCTCTATTGTCGCTTAAATACACTAATCAGGCCTTGACAACGATGATGAGGGCGGCGGGTATGAACGTTTGAAGGAGATCCATCCTGTTGCGGCGCAAAGGATCCATCCAAACAACCATCGAAAGTAAGGGTGTCGCACAGTTCTACCATGTCTTAATCAGTTAGGTTTATTTTGTTGCAGTTGCTCATTTTCCTCATGATATTCCCCGTTTGTCTTATCCCATTCCGCATGTTTTGTTCTATTGCACGGATAAAACACTACCTTGAGTTGTATGGGAACAACTAATTGCTTACCTTGAGTTGTATGTTCAAATGTCCACTTTATTCCATGAATGGGAACAACTAATTGCTGCTATAACACACTTTATCTAGGAGGTTAGACTTCCTTTGGACTACAAATGTCCTAAATGAGACCATTTGTTTTGTCAGGACAGAGGTGGGGTCGACCTAGTAACTCCAGATTTGACTGTTGTTTCTTGTGGGTAGATGGTGATCTTCATGTTTTGGATAGTTATATCAATCAAAGGGTCGATTGCATGATTGATGCTGGCCTACCAGATGAAGTGTGCAATATATATGATCCGGATGCCGTTTATACCCAAGAATTGCGGCAGGCCATCGGTGTTCATGAATTTGATGAGTTTTTCATATTCTATTTGATAATAAAGGAATCTGACGAGATTGAGACGGGTTCTTCTACAACTATGTTACATCTCCATGATGATGAGCTGAAGAGTTTGTTGGATGAAGCAGTTTCCCAGCTAAAAGCAAATAATTGTAGACTTGTTCGACGTCAAGTAAAAGCTAAACTTCCTGTGTATTTTTAAATTCTTGCCTTTGTTCATAAGATAATCTGAGCAAAAATTAATACTTGACTATAAATATATTTGTTGCAGAGACGGAGGCTACATTGGTTGAATAAGGATTTCGGGTGGCATTTGCATCACATTGACGCAACAGAAGCATCCCATTGTAAGGCTATTTTGTTGTACTTACTAGTTTATAGTCAAATAATTGGCCTGCTGTAGAAATCTGTGTTCCTTTTACTTAATTTATCTCTCTGATGCATGTGTTTGTTAGGTACTGCTAGAGTGCTGGTGACTCATGGCACAAGAAAGTTGTTGAACCTTGCGTGGATATTATTAAAAGATTTTTGTCTAACAGTACAACTTTGGCGAGCACAGATTCTTCCGATGGTATTGGAAGCCCTAGGGTGGCTTCAAGAGAGTTGTAGACACAATATGTTTGCGAGGTGATTGTGATGCTTTGGTTGTGCTTATAAGGAAACAAATACTTGATCTGTGTTGTGGGGAAGCATCATCCTGATAAACTTTCATGTGTGTTGATATGTGTTGTTTTAGCATTAGCTGACTTGATATGTGTTTTGCTTATGTCACTTTGTAACTAAGGGTAATCTGTACTAACTTTTCTAGATATGTTATTCTACAGTATAACTCAAATAAACCATTTGCTCTGGTTAATGTATGTGTGGATATTTGTATTAACTTCGTTGCTTGTCTGGTTTTTAATGTATGTGTGGTTGTAAGGCTGACATTTGCAATTTTCTTTCTTTGCCGCTTGAACAACCTCTCTAGAGCAGTGGTGGCTCTATGCTTGGAGGAATTGGGTCTATTATTGCTTATATGAATGGGCAAACAAAAAAGCACACTTGTCTTTTGATACAACTTGAATTTTTTTTTTTTTGCTAGTACACTATTGTCCTTGAGATGATCGCAAGATATGACCATGATGGCAGGAGGTGATTAACATGAACAAAACACTGTAGATCGAGGTTAGAGCCTTGGTATGTTGGAGATGAGCGAGTTACACCGTGAGCAAAACAAAATGTCCATCCTAGTTGACAATGGAGGTAGCCGAGTCATGAGCGTGCCGCCCACAAAGCCCGCAGGGTAGTGGCCACGTAAAAAGATACGGGAGAGGAACGCTGGCATAGTGGCATGCCGCATGCAGCACTGTCACGTTCATGGCAACGGGAGTGCACCGAGCGGCAGAAAGCCATGAGCTCCTGTCTTTTCTTCTTCTCGATGATGTATTCTCAAATCTCACTAGAGAAGTCACACAGGTGCTTGTAACTGAATTTTTAAATAATCTATTTTTTATTATGAATTACAGTAAGATATGTGCCTTTTTATTTTACACTAATAACTCTCTGTCGCTCCACCGTTGAGCGACTTAGACTAGTCACTTAACCGTTAGGCGCTAAGTGTCCAAGTTGTCCACTGGTTGAGCAACTAAACCATTAGACTTTTAGTCACCCAACAGTTGATCAACTTAACCCCTAGTCGCCGAACCGTTTGGCGACTAGGGGACTTTATCCCCCCACGCGCACGCCTGGCCGAGCGCCATTTCTCCATTTCACCATAGCCGAATGGAGAGAAGAGAAGAGAGGGGAGAGAGAGAAGAGAGGAGAGGGAGAAGAGGGGGAGAGAAAGAGAAGAGAGGGAGGGGAAAACAGGAGGAGAGGTCCGTACATCGTCGACGGTGAGTCCCCTGCTCTTCTTTATAGATTTACTTTTGAAACTATGATAGGTTAGCAACTAAAATCATTATGTATATAATTGTGTTGGGCCTTCCTTGTAGATTTACTTTTGAAACCAAGGTAGATTAACAACTAAAATTATTAGATGTGTAGTTGT
This sequence comes from Dendrocalamus latiflorus, assembly GCA_017311315.1. Classification (NCBI taxonomy): domain Eukaryota; kingdom Viridiplantae; phylum Streptophyta; class Magnoliopsida; order Poales; family Poaceae; genus Dendrocalamus; species Dendrocalamus latiflorus. Next base: position 54,165,731 of record CM029664.1, on the reverse strand, counting down.
ATCTGAAATGTCACGTATTGTTAATAGTTGTAAATAGCGTAGTCGTAAAACTAACATCAATTTATTTGTTAATAGTTGTACTTTTGAAACTATGGTAGGTTAGCAACTAAAATCATTATACGTGTAGTTGTGTCGGATATATCACATATTGTTAATAGTTGTAAATAGTGTAGTATTAGAACTAACACTAATTTAGTTGTTAATAGTTATAATACCGCTATGTCTATAAGCTAACCCTAACCCTTGAACCCTGAAACTCTAAAACTCTAGTACCAAAATGCGATTATGGCTATATATATGTTGAGGAATATGCGCTTTATGCAAGAATGCAACTAAATTTTCAGACTTTTCGGTGCTACGCTACAAATAATTAAACCACTAATTATGTCATAATTGCTAACTTTAAATTTATTTGCTGGTATGGCTCGCAACCTTGGTGGTTCGGACGGGCCATTCGGCCTACTGGATCGGCGCGTCGACGCATAGCACTACACCAACTGTCGTGTCCCATATCCTAAGGGCGGGGACGAGGCGACTCAATTGGGGGTGGTCTGTACACGAACACCCCGACGGGCTTAGAGACTAAACCCACGCTGGACAGACATATTTGTTTACAAATAGTATCACTTCTTTTTATCATATTTTCGCGATGCACTTACTTCTTCGTGCTTTGCAGGCTGAGCGATACTAGCCTTCTACCTCTTGCACAGGTGGTGGAGGCCATCGACGAGGATGGCACTCTGGTCAATGATAATGGGGAGGTACAGGCTGCCCCAGAGTGGTCATGACGGTTCTTGTTCGATCAGTCACTGCTGATAGCTCTGGTGGACCGATGGCGGCCCGAGACGCACACCTTCCACCAACCATTAGGGGAGATGGCCCCCACTTTGCAAGACGTCGCGGTCCTACTTGGCCTGCCTATCGCGGGAGCCGCTGCCTCCCCGCTAGACGCACCTACCAACTGGCACAATGACCTACTGGGCAGGTTTGAGGGGATTCTTCCGATTGAGGCCGTGGCAGCGTACTACATCTTCCCAACACTACAGAAGCATGGCCCGCCCCTAGGTGGCTTTCACATTTCTGGGTACATATGCTATCCATTTTTCTTATTTAGCGATGCACTATCAATGCCATATGATAGGTGTCGTAGGGATGGCCCCCACCTAAACCCAGCAGGCCTGGTAGGAGATTATAAGGCCCAGAATAGACATGTGTAATGACATAACTGCCCCTAGAGGGGATAACCGGATGTAAGGGTATAACTGTAAAAACACTCCTCGCGTGTATGTATATATACGAGCAAGCCATGGGGAGGACCCAGGCCATTACACTTATCTTCATTACTCTCCACTACCATCTCTCTCTGTTTGGTCTGTAGCCACAACAGTTGGCGCCGTCCGTGGGGAGGACGAAGACAAGCCTGAAGACCGAAGAAAAAGATGGCACCGAAAAAAGCTTCCTCAGCGGCGGCGAAGGGAAAGAAGGCGGCCGGGCCGGAGCGTCGTATGGGTACCAGAGCTTCGGCATCGGCAGCGGCGGACGCGGGTGGCGAGGCAGGCGCGGTGGCCGGAGACGTCGACGTCCGCGCGGTGACGACCAACCCCGTCACCGGCACAGCGACGACCAACCCCGCCACCGGCGCTGCGAGGACGGACCCGGCGGTCGAAGACGTCGACACGGGTACGGCGACAACCGACCCCGCCGACGCGACGACAGCCGACCTCGCCGCTCCCACTGCAACCCCGCCCGCACCGGGGATGGAAAGCGCCCTGCTGGCGGCTCTCAACGCGTTCCAGCGGGAGCTGGGGGACCTTCGCGGAGCCGTCAGAGATATACAAGAGGCTCGGAGTCAGCTGGCTGCGCCAGCAATCGCGTCCGAGCCCGCGCCGGAAAGGGCGGACAGTCGCGAAGCCCCCACGTCCAGCCGCGTGCCGCTGCGACGCGTGGACCCGGAGTCCCCGCTCTCGGCGGGGCTGCAGCAGGCGGTATGGCCCGAAGACTTCAAGTTCCCTAGCGCCATCGACTCGTATAAAGGCGACACGGACCCCCGTGAGTTCGTGCGCGTATACGAAACCGCGATCGAGGCCGCGGGCGGAGATGACACCACGAAGGCAAAGGGACTCCCCCTCGCGCTACAAGGAGTGGCGCTCTCTTGGTTTTTTACCATAGAGCCGGGCTCCATCTACGCGTGGGAGCAGCTCCGCGTCCACCTCCACAACAACTTCCAAGGAAACTACGTCGACCGGGTCGATGCGGACCAGCTCTTTGCCGTGAAGCAAAAACCCTCGGAGAAGCTCCGGGACTACTTCAAACGCTTCGCCAAGATTCGATGTCAAGTGAAGGACGTCAACGAGACCACCATCGTCAATGCAGCCATACAGGGCCTTCGTCCGGGCCCGATGGTTGAGTACAATGCGCGCAAGCCGATCAAGACGGTGGCGAAGCTCTTCGACAAGATGGAAGAATATGCCAGGGCGGAGGAAGACGCGCGGCGAAGGCAAGGTGACGACTCCGACACTAACCAGGCCGGAACCTCGGCAAAAACCGAAGATCCGTCGAAGGGCGGCTCTTCGAAGGGAAAGCGTAAGCAGGAGTCGTCCAAGGACGCGTCCGACCGCAGGGACAACTCGCATAAGGAGTCGTCGGATCAGCCCATGCGCGGCCAGCAAAGGTCGAGGCGAAACCGGTACGTCCTCGACATCGAAGGCGGGTCCGACGAGGGTGCTCCAGCGGGCCGAGGCGGCCGGGGGCGCCGTGGCCGGGGCCGCGGCCGTGGCAGGGGCCGCGACGATAAGGGTCGTGGAGACTACGACGACCAGCATCAGGGACTGTGATGCTTAGTCCACGGCCGCGGCAATCATGATACCCGTAACTGCACCTCCATCGCGGCGCTCCGCGACAGCGTCGCTAGGGATAGGAACCCGGAGCCGCGCCCGCCTGCGGTGGCCCACGTCCAATTCCCATACGAGGCCCCCATGCAGGTACAGGCGCAGGGAATGCAACCCCAGGAAGGCACCTTGCTGATCCAAGCTCACGTACAGCAGCCTCGGGAGGGCCTCCTGTCGTTGCAGGCCCCGGACGCAACCTACCGCAGGGTCATTAATGTCATATCCGGCGGCTCTGCGCTGGAATTCGCCTCGGCGCGACAGCAGAAGGCCTACGCGCGAAGACTACATCACGTGGCGGCATACCCAGCGCAAGTACCGCCGGAATGGGCGCGGCACGAGGTTACGTTCACACCTGATGACGCCCAAGGTGTGGACTTCCCTCATCAGGACCCCCTGGTCACCCGGGTCACCATCGCGGGATGCGACGTGGGGCGCGTCTTGGTGGACGGGGGTAGTTCCGCGAACGTATTGTTTGCGGCGGCCTTCGACCAGATGGGGATCCCTCGAAGCCGCCTAGGGCCCTCGGGAATCCCACTGCAGGGCTTCGGGGGACAGCCCCTGCGGGCGCTGGGCCAGATCGGCCTTCAAGTCTCCTTCGGCCGAGATGACAATGTGCGGACCGAAGAGGCCACCTTCGACGTGGTCGACCTCCCGTATCCCTACAATGCCATACTGGGGCGCCCAATCCTCAACTCCTTCGGCGCGGTACCACATCACGGCTATCTGTGCATGAAGATCCCGGGTCCCCGGACCGTCATCACCGTCCGAGGCGACCAGGATATGGCTCGGCGCATCGAGCCAGGCACCAGATGCCCGCGTCGCGAAGCCCAGCGCCGCTCTTAGAGCCGGCGCCACAGCGCGGAGGTCCGTGGGGTCGTCCATAGGCGCCTGCGCGGGCCCTGCAGATGTCTAGCGACTAGAGGCTGCGGCAGCACCAAGGGCAAACGGTCAGTATATTCACCCTTTGTAGTCGCTCACCCGCGCAAACGGGGATATAATGAAGATCGCCGTTTGCCGTTAATTTTTCTTCGTCACATACAAGCACGCGGTGAGGGCGCGCGTCGGCTTGGCCAACGCGCGCGCCCCCGCAGTATAAATCAAAGACGCACGTTCGCGTGTGCACTCGCCGTCGCCAGGGAGGGCGGGACTGAGTATAAACCAAAGACGCACGTTCGCGTGTGCACTCGCCGTTGCCAGGGTGGGCGGGACTGAGTATAAACCAAAGACGCATGTTCGCGTGTGCACTCGCCGTTGCCAGGGTGGGCGGGACTGAGTATAAACCAAAGACGCACGTTCGCGTGTGCACTCGCCGTTGCCAAGGTGGGCGGGACTGAGTATAAACCAAAGACGCACGTTCGCGTGTGCACTCGCCGTTGCCAGGGTGGGCGGGACTGAGTATAAACCAAAGACGCACGTTCGCGTGTGCACTCGCCGTCGACAAGGTGACGGGACTGAGTATAAACAAAATACGCACCGGGAGGACGCCCTCGCGCGCGCAAGTCTCCGGACTATAAAGAAGACGTAGCGTCGAGCCTAACTCCGCACGCAATAGTCCACGGACTCTAAATAAGATGTAGCGTCGAGCCTAGCTCCGCACGCACAAGTCTCCGGACTATAAAGAAGACGTAGCGTCGAGCCTAGCTCCGCACGCAATAGTCCACGGACTCTAAATAAGACGTAGCGTCCAGCCTAGCTCCGCACGCGCGAGTCTCCGGACTATAAAGAAGACGTAGCGTCGAGCCTAGCTCCGCACGCAATAGTCCACGGACTCTAAATAAGACGTAGCGTCGAGCCTAGCTCCGCACGCGCGAGTCTCCGGACTATAAAGAAGACGTAGCGTCGAGCCTAGCTCCGCACGCAATAGTCTACGGACTCTAAATAAGACGTAGCATCGAGCCTAGCTCCGCACGCGCGAGTCTCCGGACTATAAAGAAGACGTAGCGTCGAGCCTAGCTCCGCACGCAATAGTCCACGGACTCTAAATAAGACGTAGCGTCGAGCCTAGCTCCGCACGCGCGAGTCTCCGGACTATAAATAAGACGTAGCGTCGAGCCTAGCTCCGCACGCGCGAGTCCCCGGACTATAAAGAAGACGTAGCGTCGAGCCTAGCCCCGCACGCAATAGTCCACGGACTCTAAATAAGACGTAGCGTCGAGGTTCGCCTCCGCACGCACCAGTCCACGGACTTTAAATAAGACGTAGCGTCGAGCCTAGCTCCGCACGCGCGAGTCTCCGGACTATAAAGAAGACGTAGCGTCGAGCCTAGCTCCGCACGCAATAGTCCACGGACTCTAAATAAGACGTAGCGTCGAGCCTAGCTCCGCACGCGCGAGTCCCCAGACTATAAAGAAGACGTAGCGTCGAGCCTAGCTCCGCACGCACCAGTCCACGGACTTTAAATAAGACGTAGCGTCGAGCCTAGCTCCGCACGCGCGAGTCCCCGGACTATAAAGAAGACGTAGCGTCGAGCCTAGCTCCGCACGCCCCAGTCTACGGACTTTAAATAAGACGCAGCGTCGAGGTCCGCCTCCGCACGCGCGCGTCTCCGGACTATAAAGCGAGGCAAACCGCGGAGGTCCGCCTCCGCACACGTCAGTCTGCGGACTGTCCGTTCTAAGGAATCCTGGCGCAACCACTTTGCGAACGGTGGTATCCACACACAGCGCATATCCTAAAATGCCAGGCAGTTTGCACATCGGAAAAATCACATGTACAAAGGTTCGGCAGCACCCCGACCACTCTACGCTGCTACCCCGCGGGTTCGTAGTTAACACGAGCTAAAGCTGGGGCTTCGCTCGAAGAAGGCCGGCTCGCCCAAAAGTCAAGTGACTCTTCGACCCTTCGCCAGCGTCGAAGGCGCCGCCGGGTTGAAAGGTCGGCCGCCCGAAGCTGGTCCCAGCAAGGAAGCTGCCCGGGATACAGGCGAGAGTCAGCATGCATGCAGAAAGTGTGCGCTTTATTAAACAAAAACAAGGGACAGTACAACGCACGCCTACACCCAGGCGCCGCGGCATCAGACCTGCGGGTTCCCGGCGCCTTCGGAGGGCCCAGCGCCGCCATCATCGCGTCGAGGGACCCCGTCCAGAAATTGGCCGAGGCTCCCCGTCCCGTAGAGCGACTTCCGGAGCTCGATCCGTACAGCCTCCGCCCCGACGGGACCCCAGATCCGGTCGCAGAAGGGCCCAAGGGCACGGCGAGCGGAGCGGACGGCGCCGGACATTACTCCGGCCCCGCCAGGCATCTCCAGCTGGGGGTCATTCAGCCCGGCGACATGCGTACAGCCGCGGTGCTGGAGGAGCGCGCACACCAAGCAGGCCGAAGTGTACGCGCAGTGGGTGCCGAAGGACGTCGCCGCATCGCGCGCGACGTTGGCGGCATCCCCGATCCAGCGGAGCGCCCGAGACAGCTCCTCCGGACCGAAGGCGCGTCCCGGGACCTCCGCCACCAGCCCTTGAAGATGGCTCTCCAGTGCTTGCATGGCGTCCCAGGCAATCACCGAGGCGTCGCCCAGCGTCCGGTTGCGCTCCGCTAGAGCCAAGGCAAGTTCGCCTTTCTCCTTCTCTAGCGCGCCGACCTGCTCCAGGAGCCCGTCCCGCTCCGCCGCGAACCTCTGATCAGCAGTTGCTGCGGCTGATTCCTGCGCCGATGCAATAAGCCCCTCGGCGTGCGCCCTCGCTTCGGCGCATTCCGCTTCCAGCTGGCGGATGCGGGCGTCCTGGGCAGAGCGGGCGCCAGAGGCTTCGCGCAGCTCCCCCTCGGCGGCCCGCAACCTATCCTCGAGCGCCTTTTGGCTACGAGCATAGGCCGCTTGCAGGGCCTGCCCCAGCACGAGCGTCTGTAGAAGGGAAAAGACTTAGCGAACTCAGCTAAACTCGGGCGTGGTCACATGAGTACTTACCCTCACCCCGGACACCTCGAAAGCATCCGCGAGGCGCCCCGCACCGTAGGCCTGCAGCACTTGCGGGTCGACGCTCGTGGCCGCGTCATTTACAATCCCGCGCCACGCCCTCAGCGCCTCCGGAGGCGGCACGAAGTCCGCAGGGCTCACATACTCAGGGGCCCCGTGTTCCGTCGGGTGCTCCCCCTCCGGAATGAGCAACGCTGCAAACAAGGATACGGGCGATCACCCCAAGGCATAAAAGCATACACCAGAGTAAGCTAAGTCACCATACCCCGTGAGCGGAGGCCTCCGCGTTCGGGGAGGACGGCGGCTGTCCCTGCGCGGCGGGCGGTGTGGCCAGAGGGGCAGAAGGCGCATAGGCCACGGGGCCCCCGGTGCTTGCGCCGGAATCCCACAAGCTTCGGATACCCGTAGCCACGACGAACCCCCGGGGTGTCCGGTGGAGCTCCGGCCGCACACATGGCCGTTTGGCCGGGGCAGCTAGCAGCGCCACCGCCCCCGCAGCCGTGGCTGGGGAAGACCCCGCGGCTGCTGCGCCCGGGGGCGAAGGTCCCATGGTAGCAGTCGTCGAAGGGGGCACCTCAGTCCCCGCTGCTGCTGGCAAGGACAGCACGGCTATGTGCGCCCCCGCGGAGGGCGCCTCCGGCACCGCAGCGGCCGCCGTCGAGGCCTCCACCTCGGCATCGCTGGTCCGCACGGGATCCGCCTCGGCGACTCCGGCGGGTGGTGAGGCTTCCCCCCTCCGGCCGCCCGCGGCAAACTCACCGCCCGGGACGCCTGCCGAAGACACCTCACCTTCGGCGCCTGCGCCACCCAAGCCCGAATCGGTGTACCTCGCGGAGTCTGACTCCGCGTCCGCCGCGTCTTCGGAAACACTAGCAGCAGGCGCGGCAGGTGCCCCGCTGCGGCCCCTCTTCCAAGACGAGGCCTTCTTCTTCGTCGCTCCACCATCGGCTGGAGCGACACGGTCCGGCACGGCAAGGCCCAGGACCTCGCACACGCGGTTTAGTCGCCCCAGCCCCGCCTTGGCGACAGCAGACGCGCGCTGCTCGTGCTCCCTGGTGGTGTGCGGACCCAGGAACACGCGCACGGCTTGCTCCGCCTCCTCCAAAGGAATCCCTGAAGCAAAGGAGAACAGCATCAGCATACAATGCATTTCGCGTCAACAAAAGGAGGGGCGCAATCGAGGCTTACGGGGACCGGGCGGCGCCGGTAGCAAGCAAACCCACGGCGAAACATTGTCATCTCGATGCCTCTCGGCGGCAAGATGCCAGTCGTAGGCAAGCGGGGCCACGCCGTACATCACGTACTCTTCGGCAAGGTCGCGCATGTTGAAGCGGGCGGCCATGCCTACGAGCCGTTTGACCCTCCGCTTGTCCTCATCATCAAGCGTTCGGCCGGGCGAAGGCTTGAAAGCGATCGGTCGGCCCGTACACGCGAGACCGCTCCCGCTCTCCACACGGTGGTAGAACAACCGCTTCATCCAGGAGGACTCCCACTTCCCGCGAGTTGAGTTCGCAGGGAAGAGCTTCTTGCAAGACGAGCGAAGAGTAAAAGAGACGCTGCCAAAGCTCGACAGCGTCCCGCCCCTCCGGCCCTTCGGCTGGCATCGCGCCTCGTGGAGATAGGCGAACAGCGACGCGCTGGGCCAGCACGCCCCCGAGCGCAAGGCCCAGCTGTACACCGCGAGCCGGGCCACGGCGTTTGGAGTCAGTTGCGCCAGCTCCAGCCCGAAGGTCCGCAGTACGTCGCCCACCACGCTCGCCGCTGGGATCCGGAGCCCCGCGTCGAAAAAGGCAACGAATACGACCGCCTTCGACCTCTCGGGATGCGGTTCCGTTTCGTCGCTGGCGGGCAATCGTACGTCCTGGCGCCTGGACAACTTCCCCGCGCGCAAGAGCCCTTGGATCGTCTTCTCGGTCACGAGCGAGGGGCCTAGCTCGCCGGAAAACGTGCCTTCCTCCGCCGCCAGCCGCTCCTGGTCAGCCGCCGCCGGGTCGCGCTCTTGGAGCGCGTATTTTACCTCCAACGGCGAGGATCGCTGGCGAATGGCAGGGCCACCAACCGCCTGGCCGCGCTCGCTGCTGGAGGCCATCGCTTCCCACGACGAGACTAATACGGTGAAGATAGCGCGAAGGTGGGGAAGGCCGAGCAAACAGGAAAGAGGGCGCAAAGGTGCGGGGACGCTATTACGGGGGGGCTATTTCAAGCCGCCTCGCCCATACCGCCGCTACTGAAGCGTCGCAACGATCCGCGTGCAGGATGCAACCGCAGCGGTGTAAAGGCCCGCCCCGCACGCTTCCCCGTAATCGAAAGCGAAGAGTCGCGGAGGTCCATGCACGAGGCGCGACCGCAGTCGTATAAGCGCCCGTACAGCGCAGCGCCCCACCTAACGCTGGAAGGTCACGACCACAGGCGCCACTCGCTGCCCGCCCCGTGTCCCCCTTGCCTAGGGAAGACGCGAGCGGCTGCAAACACGCAACCGTCCCCGGGCGCGTCGGGTCGCACGGTACGGGAACCTAACCCTGTCAGGCCAGGGACCGGCGTGATTCAAGGAACCTGTATAGCGCAAGGCCGCATCAAAGAGCCCAAGTCGCGCGCGCCCCTACTTCGACTAGGCACCAGCTTCACTGCCACCCGTTTGAAGGGTAGGGGACGGAGCGCGCGCGTCTACTTCGACTAGGCGCCAGCTTCGCTGCCACCCGTTCGATGGGTAGGGGACGGAGCGCACGCGTCTACTTCGACTAGGCGCCAGCTTCGCTGCCACCCGTTCGAAGGGTAGGGGACGGAGCGCGCGCGTCTACTTCGACTAGGCGCCAGCTTCGCTGCCACCCGTTCGATGGGTAGGGGACGGAGCGCGCGCGTCTACTTCGACTAGGCGCCAGCTTCGCTGCCACCCGTTCGAAGGGTAGGGGACGGAGCGTGCGCGTCTACTTCGACTAGGCGCCAACTTCGCTGCCACCCGTTCGATGGGTAGGGGACGGAGCGCGCGCGTCTACTTCGACTAGGCGCCAGCTTCGCTGCCACCCGTTCGAAGGGTAGGGGACGGAGCGTGCGCGTCTACTTCGACTAGGCGCCAGCTTCGCTGCCACCCGTTCGCAGGGTAGGAGACGGAGCGCGCGCGTCTACTTCGACTAGGCGCCAGCTTCGCTGCCACCCGTTCGAAGGGTAGCGGACGGAGCGCGCGCGTCTACTTCGACTAGGCGCCAGCTTCGCTGCCACCCGTTCGAAGGGTAGGGAACGGAGCGTGCGCGTCTACTTCGGCTAGGCGCCAGCTTCGCTGCCACCCGTTCGAAGGGTAGCGGACGGAGCGCGCGCGTCTACTTCGACTAGGCGCCAGCTTCGCTGCCACCCGTTCGCAGGGTAGGAGACGGAGCGCGCGCGTCTACTTCGACTAGGCGCCAGCTTCGCTGCCACCCGTTCGATGGGTAAGGGACGGAGCGCGCGCGTCTACTTCGACTAGGCGCCAGCTTCGCTGCCACCCGTTCGAAGGGTGGGGACGGAGCGTGCGCGTCTACTTCGACTAGGCGCCAGCTTCGCTGCCACCCGTTCGCAGGGTAGGCGACGGAACGTGCGCGTCTACTTCGACTAGGCGCCAGCTTCGCTGCCACCCGTTCGAAGGGTAGCGGACGGAGCGCGCGCGTCTACTTCGACTAGGCGCCAGCTTCGCTGCCACCCGTTCGAAGGGTAGGGAACGGAGCGTGCGCGTCTACTTCGGCTAGGCGCCAGCTTCGCTGCCACCCGTTCGAAGGGTAGCGGACGGAGCGCGCGCGTCTACTTCGACTAGGCGCCAGCTTCGCTGCCACCCGTTCGCAGGGTAGGAGACGGAGCGCGCGCGTCTACTTCGACTAGGCGCCAGCTTCGCTGCCACCCGTTCGAAGGGTAGGGAACGGAGCGTGCGCGTCTACTTCGGCTAGGCGCCAGCTTCGCTGCCACCCGTTCGAAGGGTAGCAAACGGAGCGCGCGCGTCTACTTCGACTAGGCGCCAGCTTCGCTTCCACCCATTCGCAGGGTAGGAGACGGAGCGCGCGCGTCTGCTTCGACTAGGCGCCAGCTTCGCTGCCACCCGTTCGATGGGTAGGGGACGGAGCGCGCGCGCCTACCTCGACTAGGCGCCAGCTTCGCTGCCACCCGTTCGATGGGTAGGGGACGGAGCGCGCGCGTCTACTTCGACTAGGCGCCAGCTTCGCTGCCACCCGTTCGAAGGGTAGGGAACGGAGCGTGCGCGTCTACTTCGGCTAGGCGCCAGCTTCGCTGCCACCCGTTCGAAGGGTAGCGGACGGAGCGCACGCGTCTACTTCGACTAGGCGCCAGCTTCGCTGCCACCCGTTCGCAGGGTAGGAGACGGAGCGCGCGCGTCTACTTCGACTAGGCGCCAGCTTCGCTGCCACCCGTTCGAAGGGTAGGGGACAGAGCGCGCGCGCCTACCTCGACTAGGCGCCAGCTTCGCTGCCACCCGTTCGATGGGTAGGGGACGGAGCGCGCGCGTCTACTTCGACTAGGCGCCAGCTTCGCTGCCACCCGTTCGAAGGGTAGAGAACGGAGCGTGCGCGTCTACTTCGGCTAGGCGCCAGCTTCGCTGCCACCCGTTCGAAGGGTAGCGGACGGAGCGCGCGCGTCTATTTCGACTAGGCGCCAGCTTCGCTGCCACCCGTTCGCAGGGTAAGAGACGGAGCGCGCGCGTCTACTTCGACTAGGCGCCAGCTTCGCTGCCACCCGTTCGAAGGGTAGGGGACGGAGCGCGCGCGCCTACCTCGACTAGGCGCCAGCTTCGCTGCCACCTGTTCGATGGGTAGGGGACGGAGCGCGCGCGTCTACTTCGACTAGGCGCCAGCTTCGCTGCCACCCGTTCGAAGGGTAGGGGACGGAGCGCGCGCGTCCACTTCGGCGGGGCGCAGCATAGACGGGGGTCTTGTCCTGCGAAATCTGCCTCGTTTTCCTTAACAGGCCACCTACAGTGCATCAACATACAAGGTAATGCCGGCGGGCTCCCTCAGGAACACCCACTGTAGGTATGCCTGTTAAGAAAAACAGGGCAGACCTCGCCGTCGCCTACGGAAGCGCGGTGCGGGGTCAGGAAGCGCGGCTGGCTGCCGATAACCGGCGCTGATCAAGCTCCCAGGAAAAATAGACCTCCTTCTGTGCATCAACATTCCCCAAGCCGCTCAGCGTCACCCAGGAATGTTGATGCACGGCAGGGGCCCATTTTAGGGGAACAGCTTCTGTCACAGTATACGCAGGAGCAACGCCTCAGCAGCGCCATATATATACCCCAATCAGCAGGGGAACCAACCGGCGGAAGGCCAATCGGCAGAAGCCCAAACCGCCGGAGGTCCGCCGCCATATTAATGGTCACGACGCCTCAACGCCCGCACCACGCCAAGCACGCTGCACCACGTGGACGCCCGAAAGTCCGAGCGTCGCAGCAGCGCGCACGTCTGCTTCGGTTACAGAGCAGCTCCAGAAGTTTGGAAAAGTTCACAGGCCGCGAGGACGGAGGGGGCCAAAGGACTCGGCAACATGGCTTCGACCTTGTGAAGCCCTTTACCATGAAAGGCTCCTGTCGTAGGGATGGCCCCCACCTAAACCCAGCAGGCCTGGTAGGAGATTATAAGGCCCAGAATAGGCCATGTGTAATGACATAACTGCCCCTAGAGGGGATAACCGGATGTAAGGGTATAACTGTAAAAACACTCCTCGCGTGTATGTATATATACGAGCAAGCCATGGGGAGGACCCAGGCCATTACACTTATCTTCATTACTCTCCACTACCATCTCTCTCTCTGTTTGGTCTGTAGCCACAACAATAGGCTTACTAATATTTCATTTGTGCACAGGTCGAGCGGATGGACCCGGAGGCTGGCTAGTTCCATATGTCGTGGCACCTCAAGGCATACTTGTTGTGGCTATTCTGCTGAGTACAGTTTACTAGCAGCCACAGTGACTCCATCGACGCCTGCCTCGTGGGGTATGCGAGGGCCATCGTCGACAGGGATGAGGTGCACATTAGCTGGGGATCAACCGTACTTACCGTGATGTACCGCAGCATGTGTGACACATGCTACAAGACGAGGCTAACCTTTGTCCTCACAGGTGCCCCCTCCTGTTGCAGCTATAGTCGTTCGAGCGCTTCTTTCTTGGATGACATATGATGCTCAACAGTAGACCGTACCGTGCGGACATGTACCACGGTTGTGCAGTGGACCGGCCAACTACAGGGTCCCTTTGGTACCGTAGACGGGTACATACTCTCCTGGATCTTTACTATATGTGTTTTACGAGTCATCCTTTGTAACCACTATTCTGACTCACAGGCATAGTTTGCACACTTGCAGGTCACTCGTGTGTATGAGCATTTTGTCGAGCAACTCGACGCTTCACTGCTGACAACATGCACTGGGAGCCAAACTCTACTCAAGAGATGGAGGACTGTGCTCTTGCCGGGCTGTCCTCACTGTGCTGGCATGACCAACCATACTGGCTAACATGGAAGAAGCTCGTCTTCGATGTGTCCATCGAGGACTATGCGGTGCACAAGGTGATATGCCAATTCAGCCTCCGCTAGGTTGTTCTAGTCCCCATCGGGCGTTGGGTGCCTAACTCGGTCCACGCGTGAGTTACACACAATATATGTCCCTATATTTTTTTGAGTTATGCTATATGCCTTCTAATTGTAGTGGTACATTTCACAGGCATAGTAGGAGGGGTGGTAGCAGGACGAGCTGGGCGGGGAAGATGGCGTACTGGCTGAAGGAGTGGGTGGACGCCCTTGAGGACTATGTGCAGGAGGACACACCTTACGATCCCAGCACGTACGATGAGTACCTACGTTGGTACACTCCGCAGACACGCACGAGGCTGGTGCATGTCATTGATCCTCCACCCGCTCATGTACCAGCACGGACCTACACATACCGTCTACACCTTGTGCAGAACTTGAACATCGTGTTAGGTAGTCTTGTGTTTTGAAATGTTTGAGTACGACTACCACAATTATATGTTCGACGCTTTCATGCACTCCTTGTAGACGAACATTGCCATCGAGATTGTGAGGGACATCGGGTAGATCCTAATCAGGGCCGACCACGGTTTGCAGGTGACGCACGATGAGCTGCTGCAAGCTCTCTATCGGGCCTACAGTGGGGCGAGGCGTGCCATGACCCTGACATCATGCAGGACGCTCCCGGAGGTGGCCACATTAATGCGTATGCCCGAGGCTAACACGTCCTGCAACTCAACTAGGAGGCTCCGGAGGGCCACGTGCACGTATCGCGCCAGCGCCTAACCAACCTAGAGAGTCAGGGTGGGCATGTGCCTACCCCCTGCGACTACCACCGTCGGATCCTAGACCCCTACCCACCAGCATCAGAGCAGTATTCATTGTTCCCCGAGCTGTTCGGGCAGGGTGGGTACGGTGGGTATGACACTTGGACACACGCCATGGTCCACGTCGAGGTATGTTTCGTCTCTTGAGGTTTGTTTTGTGTGGATATATTGCTCGAATAACAATATTTGTCCTGCAAGTTTTGCACCCCAGCGAGGAGTTGAGTTATCCTCACATGAGGACTCCCCGGAGGACGTGTCTGACTTCTTCGCAAACGATCCAGGGAGTTCAGAAAGCACCTCAGCCCACACCCATCGATGTTCTTTCCGGGTCGCAGCTTAACGGTGCCCCAGTAGCCACGTAGGCATCGGTGGAGTTAACCCCTAAAGCCTTGGGAGCACGGGTCAACAGGGCTCCTGAGCAGCTCACCCTATTGGGGCGCTAACACCCCACATTAAGGAAGGCCAAGCGGGGTCGTACGGGCGGGCACCGACTGGGGGTGGGACGTGATGACGACGAAGGAGGTGCTGCGGGTGGTGTAGCAGGCGACGAGTAGGGGGCCTGAGTAAGGGGTCTTCGTTGTGCTTTTTGTACTTGTATTCGTTGTATATGAATTCTCTCGTGCATTGTAATATAATTTACCTTCCTACTTACGAATCATTGCTACCTCAAACATCCTCACAAAATTTTTTAGAAATTTATCGCACTACAATAACATATGATGATGATAAAATATTATTTCAAGTCTAACAGATTTCGTACCCTTGGTAATCTACAAAAATCACAAACGTATCAACCTACCTTGTCTATCCTTTTGTTTCCAAAAAAATAACAACCTGGAAACAATAATTGCTAAATGTATTACCTACAAAAATTGATATTTATTTCTCCCACAATTATTTCCATCAAATTAATAAAATATTATTATTATTATTTTAAATCATCTAACCGGTGCGTAACTCACATTCTTGTCGCTCTACAGTTGAACCCGAGAGCCCGAGCCGGGTTTCCCGGACGCCGAAGTCGAGCGGCTCGCCTCCTCAATAATGTTCCTCAGGTGAAAGGCCCTCTCCTTGCTCCCTCTACTTCGCTGCCCAGTCACCGCGGCAAAACCGGCAACTTTCAGTTGTCGGCGTAATGGCCGGAGAGAGTAGCGACAAAATTTAATGGTTGCTTTATCAGTAAATGTTTTACTCGTAGTGCTGGATAGATATGTGGGTACATGTTTCATGGAACATGGAAACGGCAACCTGGCATATGTGACCACTTCAGTTTGGTTAATGTGTAGGCGGTTTTTTTTTTTTTTAGTTTGCAAATTTGGAGTTTACGGCATTATCAGTTCATCACCCCCCCCCCCCCCCCCCCCACGCACACACACACAAATAAAGTAAAAAAATCTAGGCGTGAACTCGTGATGTGCATGTTTTGGCAGCAGTTTATTATTCCCGTTATTATGTTCACTGGAATTCATTTGATGCCACTGCAGCTGATCGTGTTGTTACCTGTGTCTCCCTTAGGTGATAATAATACTTACGTGTTTTTTTTATCTGCAATTTATTAGAATGACACTGTGGTACTTGTTATGTGATAGCTAAATTTCAGTTGTGCTGTTTGATAACTAAGATTTAGCAAGTTTAAGTCACTTGTGTTCTGGGAGATATATTTTCTTCAATATGCAGGCAGTAGATTTTGTTGTTTGACTGATGGATGATGATAAGATCTTTTGTTATCAGTTTGTAGACATTGTCAGTTTGTGTCTTTCCATTGACCACTACAGTTCTAGTTACTTTCATTGCGGATCAAAGCACAGGGGAGTAGTTCAATTGGTCCCCCCTTAATTAGGAGTCAGTGAGACACCTTATTTCTTCAGACTATTATTTTTCTATCACTATGTGTTCGGGATTGACCGGTTTAGTTAGAGCTTTGATGTTAACAACTTAGCATGCTATAATCTAGTTAGTATTTGCTTTGACTTCAATTGAATCTTAACAAATTAGAACCAAAACTGAATGTAGCCAGTGTTCACTAGAAAGGAGTACAGCAAAATGTAGTTTTTAGTGACAAATATAGTTTCAGTACCCACCAATATGAAGATGTTAAACTCAAGTGAGAAGGATCAGCTGCTACAAGGCTGTTCATAGCCTTAGCCTTTTGTCTGTCATCTCCTGTATGCTGATTTGCAGCACCTGCACCTGTTTCTTTTTCTTTGTGTTGCATTCTCCATTCTCCTTTTGAATTTTCATAGACACTGACTAAAATTTCCAGATAATCGCTTATAGTTCTATGCAATGGGTTGGTTTTAATCCAAATGTATTATCTATTGGCAGACTGGCGGTTCATATAAAATAAGTTATCTGCACTTTTTAACCATTAACACTTGTGAGTAATCCCGAAGGAGGACAGTGTCCTACTCCTGCCATTAGGCCACTTTCATTGAATCAGTATGACTGGGCTGGATTTTAATTTCACCTTGTTCTGCTCACTTAAAATAGCACAGGACTGTGTGAAGATGGTTCTCTTTAGCTGTAAGCAAAATTGTGAAAAGTTGCAGTAACATTGCCATGATGCCATCATCACCTTTTCCTCTCTTTTTTTAACTGGTCTAATATGTTCATTTCTTTTTAAAAATACTTTGACATTCGTACTCAAAACTGAATCTGCTACTCTGATCTGTTGATCACTTGATATCTCCCCAGAGAATGGAGTCTCTTCTCTTATGAGCCAAAAGGTGTAAGTTTCACTTATGGCACCGAATCAGCTTCATCCAGAGATGACACACACAAGATAACCTTACCAAAGTTCTCATCTGCATCTGTTCCTCAGGTTAGTAAAACTCAATAGCTGTTGGTGCTAATTTTCGAGGCGAAATTTCATATGTTACATTGGAGGGCTTAAGCATTATTTCAATTGAATGAAATTCCTTTCTTATATTATCTCCTCCCATTCCTCTTGGTTGTATGAGTGTGAATCAATGCAGATCATGCACCCAGAAGGTGGGAGGGATAATATAGACAGGTATTATTTCTAGAACTTAGACTTCTTCTGTTGTGGACTCTTATTGGGGAAGACATTATACAAGGAGATCTTGCAAGAGGCAGTTGGCGTCGGCTGACAAGCAGAACAAGCAAAGCCGCGTGGAGGCGTTCGGCAAGACGTGACGATCTACAGTTCAGCGTGAAGCCATGTCTGGATTGGAAGGAGATAGGATGAGTTAGGAAAGTATTGGGTATGGAGTTGTACGAGTCTTATATTAGACGGTTTCTGATTGGAGTAAGGAATCGGATAGATATGCTACTAGCTATAGTTGGAATAGGAGCCGGATTGGTGGAGTCCTTTATAAACCAAGTCAGTCTGTAATCAAAGTGTAAGCAATAAAGAAGAGTTTAGCTAATACCTGGAAGTTCCGAGTAGACAACCTAGCCGGTGGAAATCTCGGACAAGAGCCTATTCATCGTTACCCATTGCGATCAATCCCAACTTCATAGCACCACTTGCTTCCACCCCTCACCAGCCACCACAAGCTGTCTAAGAATTCTACCCACATCAACTTGGTATCAGAGCCCCTCGCCACCACTTCTTCCATGGATGAACCCAAGTCTATTGAGGATATTGGCAAGATGATTGCAATCATGATGAAAGGAGAATTCGTTAAAGAAACTACGAAAGGACTTAGATGAATTATTATGGCAAAGTCACTGACAAACCAGTGGGTGCTGAAGCGACAATTGTACAGGTTGCATATAGAGGAAGGTACATGGTTCGTTGACCATCTGAATATCTTCAACACGTTTATCACATAGCTAACTAGTGCGGATGAGAAAATTAAGGAGAACAACAAGGTCATTATATTGGTATCATCTCTATCACCATCATGGAAGCAATTGGTAATGAATATTCTCGTCAGGAAAGCCACTCAACTTCAATGAGGCAGTTGCATATGTATTGGTGGTGGAGTTCTTGAAAAGCCATCGAAATCTTCATCGTCGGGTGATTAAGCATTGGTTGCAGTAAGTGTTGCAGGCAGATACAAAGGTCACAGGAAGAAGAAGAGCAAGACCAAAAGCATACATGTATGCTATCTATGTGATGAGGAAGGTCACATGATTAAAGACTCTCCGAGTTTGAAGCAAATGAAGAGTACGTGCTCAATAGCGGTAGCAAAGGATGATTCAAACACTAGTCGTCAATCAATCAGGTATTTCTCATAAATGGATATTAGATTCAGATTGTTGTTTTCGTATATGTTTGGTTAGTGAGAGATATTTGACGAAGGATATTTATGCCTGGCGCATGGAACTGTTGACTTAGCAGATTGCAAGGTATGCAATTACTAAGGTGGGAACGGTTACATTGGAGATGTATGATAGAGCACATCGTACATTAACGGGAGTTTGGTATATTCCGGGTTTAAAGAAGAATCTAATATTTGTGAGGTTGCATTAATTCGAAGGTTATGAGGTATTACTTCGAGGTAGAGTCATGCAAGTTACTTGCAAAGAGTAAGTAATCATGAAAAGTATCTGGAACGAGTTTTCTCGTCGTTTCAACATCGTTATTTTGGTTCTCTCTACGAGATTCATCTTCTTCGTTCTTGATACCGTGCACATTCGTGTCGTATCTTACAAACTCTGATCCGATCCGTAGGTTGTTGTGCATAAGGGGTATCGAAGTGTTAACATGTAGGAAGCACATGACTTGTTTAGTCAGAATAAACATTGAATAATGGCTAATTTAAAACATGTTTATCCCATGATAAGTTCCATTTGTGTTCATTCATGGTCACATTTACTGTGTATATGTGCAGGTTACTAGATCTTTTTTGTGCACTTGAATAATAAAGTTAATTGTTATATTTTTTTATCCTTTGTGTTCAGAGGTATTGTCATGTCATTGGAAGACGGCACATTGAAGTTTCTTAACTTATCGAGAACTGCCAACGATGTTCCAGTCCAACGATGTTCCTATTGAGTTTCATGCACCAGCGGATCAGCCAGTTCACCCAAAAGCTTAAGCTGATGAGGAAAGATGAGCAATTCACTTATACTTCAACACTTCCCCTCACGTGTAGGCTTCCTTAGGCCTAATACGTGGAATAGAAGTGGACTACAATTAATTTTTTTTAATTGCGTCAGCCAGGTCTTGAACTCGAGACCTCTTGGCTCTGATACCATATTGAGTTTCATGCACCAGCCAGTTCATCCAAAAGTTTAAGCTGATAAGGAAAGATGGGCAATTCACTTATACTTCAACAGTTCCTGTCACTGGAAGGTCATTCATTGGAACTAAAACTCAGGGTGTTTCTACTTATCAATTGTCGGATTATTTGATCTGGAGTTTCCATGCCTCAGAAATTACAGGTGCATTTTTATAATCATGTGTAGCCATAGTCTATATCCTGCCTAAGCAGTATTAGGTCTCAAATTTCCTAATAAGTAGCAGTCCTGGATCCTGGATTGCACCCTTTTTTTAGAGTTTTTTTTTTTGGACTTTGGAACTACAATATGGAAGGAACTGTTGTATTAAAGAAATAAACCTTTAACTTATAGTTCTGTTCATTGTTGTATATACTAGCATTTGAATAATTTATTATTTTACTTATATTCACCTATTGTAGGATTTCATTTTGGACACAATATTAAAGAAATTTAAATGGATCTCCCTATAGAACTCCGGGAGTAGTAGTGGCTGCTCATGAAAATATCAACCTGTAGTTGATGCATAGTTCAACACATATCAATGGAGCCAAATACTCGGGATGATCCTTACATTTGTACTATTTCTTTGCTGGTGTACAGGTTATGCCGCTTATTATGTGGCAGATGGCACTGCTGTGCGCTTCCAGGTAAACTCTAGTCTATACCGTGGACACTGTCTATTTCTGCTTGTGATTCTGAGTGTCTGTGGTATACTAAACAAATATTTAGGCCATGTTTGGAATGCGGGAATTTTTCCCGATTCCTGCGGGAATTGAACTGTTTCCTGCAAAATTCCTGCAAAATTCCTGTGAAATTCCTCTGTTCCAAACAGGCCCTTAACTTGTTGTAGCTTACTCCGAGATTCTGGGAAAAGGAACCCAGGAGGAACCATGTACCTTATTTCCTTTGTGGTTCATTATCAGAGGAGAAAACAGTCATTAAGATTGGTGTCATGTTGCAAAACTCTCCTTTATCAAAAGTTCCTCTGGTGGCAAAAAAAAAAAGGAACCAAAATCATGCCAGGATGTAGATCAGGTGCACAATATAGAAAAAGAGAGATTACCTCTCACCGACTCTGGTAAAACTTGCTCCATTTGGCTGCAACTTGTGTCATTGGCTTGCTGCCTGACATGCATGTTCAACCACCCTACAGGATACAATTGCACTGTAAATCCAGAACTCATAGATGGTCAACAAGATGGACCTGATGAAGGATAAGAAACTGGTGCAATAGTTTTAGCTGGTCCTACAATGCAACAGAATGCTGCCATATACAACAGTAGCGATGGTAAATCCCCCCTCCCAAAGCTGTAGCATTGCATCGATTGATATGGAACATGAACAAAGGTAGCGAGAGATGGCTGTGCTATGGAGGCGCTGAAGGCATTATTCGGTGTCAGAGGATCTAAAAACAAGAGCATAATGGGGGAATGTTCGTCCCAAACCAGGATAATCTGGGCTGCCATCTGCACAATAAGCTGCTGTGGCATCTGATGTTACGTGCAGTAATATATGGTATGTTTTATCTGATACTTTCATGTACTTCTGTCATTGTCCTTATTTTTATGTCTTAGCTAATCAATTCTGTCTTGCACTATATTATAATAGAGTTATGTGTCTTAAGAACTCCCAACGGAGCTCTGTAGCTTACGGAACTCGCAGTCCATTTCTGGGCACCAGTCTGAAACAAGTGTTGGTTGGCGTTCCAGCTTCTCTGGACCAGTTGTAACTGTCACTGATTTTTTTTCCTGTAACATATGTGGATTACATGTACTATCTGTGCAATTGAAAACTGAGCAATGCTTTGCTGGTTATGTGATGAATCTGGTGAAAATTCGTGTATCAATGCTCTTGATCTGAAAGCTGTACCCGCCATGTTGTTGCCTTGTTGCTTCATGACTACTTTGTATTTCGGAATGCTGAATGAGTTTAGTTCTTTTAGGTAAACAAAATAAACAGTAATGTGTTGTGCTATACTGCTACCTCGTGGCTGTGCTGCTGAGAAACTCTACTTTCAGCTAGACACCATTGGGTTCTGTCTGATAACAAAGTAACAGGAACGAGGTTGTGCAGTCTATTGCTGTTCTGCTCACGACCTCTAAATTTCAGGTAAAGGCCTTAACGTGAACAACGCTTTACCAATGAACAACGAGCTTGAGGTTTCTCCAGTACCGAAATAACATTTGGGTGAAATTGACATAACCTTTTTCCTTTCGAGATAAAATCTGGCAATAATTACATTTCAATAAACTGCCAAAAATTTGAAATGATAATGTACTTACGTACAACAAACCTCTCATAGTCATACAACATCAAGATTTTGTGTGTCATAACAAGAATTATTGGTTAGTCTAATATTAACAAGAACCCTGACTTGTTAACATCCTTCACGATAATGTTATTAGTATACACATGATCAACTGACAGGTTCTCATTCACTCCAATTATCCGCATCATCTGCAAAAACCCCTTGCCGCTTGTCATCATCTTCCTGCAAATATTTAACAGTGTCAGCAATCACATTTGCCTCAAAAGCTTATGTTATATTCTCTCAACCACTACTGGTGAGAGAAAAGGGATTACTAGGCAAATCCAACAAAAAACATCATGATGCCAGTAGATACATAATATACCATTTCAGTAAAAGCTGGAGTTGACGGAGACCACACAAGAATTTGTCTATCATTGCTGCCAGTATAGAGTTCCTGCATGCCTGAATACTTAGCAATGGAATAGATGTTCGAAAACTTAGCTTAATAGAGGATAATAGACAGAAAAACTTACTTGGTTCTGTGCACTATAGTAGCAGCAATTTACAAGTTCATAGTGCCCACGGAATGTTTGAAATGTCGTACCAGACCACAGATTGTAAGCCTAAGCAAAAACAATGGTGCAGTGTGAACTTGAAAATTCAGCAGTAAACAGAAGAAGCTATGAAACAGCAACACACCTTGATGCTTGCCATGCAAGGAACAAACACAAGATATGGATCCTCAGTGACAGCTAATTGCAGTGGCTTGCTGGTCTGCAATCGCATAGCTTCAAAATTGACCAAAGTATTGCGGCCTGAATCTATATCCCATAGTCTTAAACGAGAATCAGACCCTGAAGAGAAAGGATAGCCTCTTAGTAACATATTTAAGATTGAACAATCATTAATGCATACTATTTGCAGGCAGAACAACAGATAAACAACAAGCATAATTTCTTTGAAACAATAGAAATCAAATTCACTTAACCTGAACTCAAAAGGAACATCCCATCTGTAGTTGTTCTTAACCCCGTAACAGCACCATAATGAGCTGTTGCACGGTTTTGACTGGATGACAAACCGGGGTGTAATCTCTGTTGCGTATGTCCATGTACCGCAGTTTGACTTTTGTGCAACTTTTGTGACAGCTTCTTACCATTGCCTGTCCTCTGCTGAGCTGAGTGGCTCTTTGAAGAAGGTGAAGGTCCTAAGGAGTTCATACGATCCTGCTTAAAATGTAAAATGAGTTGATTGAAGATGTCGACTAGCATGGGAAAGCTGTACTTGCACAACATCAACCATCTTTAGGACACAACAATCAACAACAGGAAGAAACCTTATGTTTGTAACGATATTAATTATCTCCCAGTGTAATGCAGACGACAGACCCTATTTTGCAAGCATTAGAGCGCTAAACTGATCCATGCCATCTATATATGCTGAGACTAGTAGGTGATAGAAGCCTACGAAATGAATAGATGCAGAAATTAACTTGTACTTGAAGGCTGACAGTTTCGGAATTGTAGCCAAAAAAATAGCAGGCGACTCTCTGTTTCAGCCCTATGACCAAATATTACGAAGGAAGAATTAAACCCACAGGCAAATAAAAAGAAAAGTAATGGGTGACGGTGAGCATACTTTCTCCATGGCTCTTTCAAGAAAAGGAGGCCGCCTTCCTAGCTGAGACCGTGACTGATCGAGAACAAGAAAGCATCCAGCTCGTCTTATGTCCCAAAAACGTATTGCCCCATCGCAGCCACCACTCATCAAAATCCACTCACTTGAAGCAGACCACTCCAAAGACATGATACCATCTGAGATGATAGGTGAGGATAATAAGGTACCCATACAAACAAAACAAGGTGAGGATAATAAGATACCCATACAAACAAAACAAGCATATTTTTATCACTACACTAGCACAAAGAAACTAACCACGATGACCGGACAACGTATGGGTATAGGCTCCAGATGCAATATCACACAAACGGACTTGAACATCTGCGCTTCCAGTAGCGATGAGCATATGCGTTGTTGCAATTGGAGACATCGCAGCGCTGTACACTTTTCCAGGCAGCTTAAAATCCATGACGACCTAGGAAAACAAAACCATGACCACAAAGATCAGAACATCAGGATCACAACCCAAGGGGACAAAAGAGAAAGATCAACAATTGACAAAGTAAAGCACATACTTGAGTCGAATTGGTATCCCACACTTTGACATAGTGATCAAAGGACGCCGTGACGAACAGCCCAGTGTCCACTGGATACCAAACGGCCGTCGAGACAGCAAACTTGTGGCCGTGCTCATGCTGCTTGTCCACAAGCAGAATGCTTCTGTGCTTGGCTATGAACCCGGATTCGTATACGGTCGCATTCTGCACATCGAAGATAGCGGCCGACCCATCCGATGCCCCCGAGAGCAGGTACCGCCCCTCTGTCAAATCAACCTGACCATATTGTCAAATTACAAACACCAGCAACATCGACTCACACATAGCGCAACCTAATTAGATCTTTACTAGACGTATTTCTCGACAGGATTAGCGCGCAAATCAAATTGATCTGTGCGGCGTGCAATTGATGCGGCGGCGGTGACGAAGTAATAGCGGCTGATTGGGGAGTGAGGGGGAAGAGGGGGACCTGGAGGGAGTTGACGGCGCCGTGGTGCGGGGTGGCTAACTCCTTGCGGTTGGAGAGCGCGAGCGAGGCGGCGCGGCGCGCCCGGCCGAGGGCCTGGAAGCGCCGCGCGCGCAGCTCCCCGCGCTCCCTCCGCCTAACCACCTCCCACCACATCCACTCGTCCGCCGCGGCGTGTCCGTTGTCTCTGCAGCGGCGAATTCAGCGGCGGAGTGCTGGGCTGGGCGGGGAGGGAAGAGCGAGCCGCGCGGCGATCGGGAGCGGTCGCTGGCTGTGCTGACCGGTGAGGCGGTGAGGAAGGAGGACTCAGCTGTTGCGCACCGAAGGTTCCATCAGGTCCTGATCAATCCGGCCGTGGGCTTATGGCTTTTTTTTTGTCTTTTGCCTTTTATCTTTAAAAAGAGATACAAAATGAAAGAAAAATGTGAAAAATAGATGAGCGATGACGGACAGCACGGATCAGGCCAATGAGGAGGGGCGATGGTGGCCAGGAGAGACGACAGTGGGGCAACGGCAGCTAGCTACAAAGACGAAGGACGACACCGAGAAACGCGACCGAGCAACGGCCGCCAGATCTAGCTAGAGGGACAATACCAATGAGTGTGACAGCCGGGGTGAGGAGTGACAGGGTGAGGTGCAGTGGACAACGATGACCGGTGACCCCCAACTTCGCCTCCGCCTTTCCCAACCTAGATGGTCGGATCCGCCGGATCTAGCGAGCGTGTGGGCGTATCTGATGTCCTGGCAACCCGACGATCACCACCACAGCTGGCTCCTCCGTGCCCGCCCCTCTCCGGTGCACATCTCTGCGACGTTTATGCACGCGCTGACACGAAGGGGGGCGAGGGCAACCCTACCGTGGCCATCATCTTCCGCCTCCTCACGCTTCAAGAGAAACCACTATAGTACAACCAAAAAACAATTTCTGAGAATTCAGGATGTTCAATTTAGCTTCCGGCTTCTAAAGGTTGACACGGGTTGTAATGGCTCCTGAATTCAGAGGTTATATCTTGATTTATACTCCTCTCTTATCTAACCTGTTTGTAGGATTAGGGATTTGGTTGAGATTTAGGGAGGGTTTATTTGTTAAGTATAATAAAGATGTAGTGAAGCTTCCGATATTTTCGTGATCGAGCTGAAGAAAGCCATGTTCCCTTCAAGCTGTCACCGATGAACAAAAGCGAAAGTATTAGTCTGTTACATACTTTACGTGAACCAATGTGATGGCGTATTTTGTGACTAGTGTGTTGGGCCGCAAAATTTTACAACTCAAGCCTAGTCGAGGATATACAAACTTGTCTCAAGGCCATGATTGGGTTGTATAGTTGTATCCGGCCTGGTCCCTCAGGTCTGTCCTCAGTTCTTGACTCGGATTGGAATTTAGGCCTTGACTCTTTGGGCCCGAAAACGGAGTTAAGACATATACAACAGTATAGATGACAGTTATCTATAATACATCTCTACAGTATTGGTAATGATATGTGTCATACGTCTGGAGAGAGCACTCCGCGTCAGACACCGGAGCTCCCACATGACCTTATACATCCACACCACTCCACACCAAACACCAACCATGTCCTTCCCCCTCACTGTTGTTGCTTCAATGCTCCGTCCTCACAGCAAAGCCTAGCTCTATTTCTCCCTCCCACCAATCGCAGCCATCTCCTCTCCTCTCCCATCTCCCCCTCAGTCCTCGGTGTGCTCTAGTGTGGTAAATCGGATGAGCTCATTGCCTCACGCCACAGCTGCTTCTGCCGAGGGTGTCAGATCCATGCGGGATCAACCTGTATCTAGTCGTTGTACACTCTCTCGAGCACCACCTCCTCTCTGAGCTTGCCCGTAGCTACAGCTGCCCCATGTCCGTTCGCGGAGCACAACAACGGCGATGGAGGTGGGGGATAGCGGGTGGTGGTCAAGATGTTTGTCTAGAAGCAAAGAGGGGTCATGGAGCGGTGGTTCTTGAACCTGGAGATGTGCTAATGCCAGCTGGTACGAGGATGAAGGTGGAATTGCAGTCGTTGTGCGAGAGGCTGTGGGACGCACTCCGGGCCAGGCAGATCCTCGACGTAGTGCTCTATGTGCAAGTCGACATGGATGTCTTTTTTATTTTTGTTGGAGATAGTTTTTTGTATTGTTGCACAAGTAGTTTGCATTTGTTGCAAAAAAAACATGGGTTGTATTTTGTGTCAAATGTTCTGTTTGTTGCATACATTGTTCTTAACTATTGCATATAAATGCGAGCACATGCACGCACGCTACGAGTGGGTCGCAGGCCACGCATGACCTGGCTTCCTAGTACCGTGGTCTCTTGCGTTGGGTGGTTACGGTCTGACACACGCATACATGCAGCAGGAGAGAGAAGAGAATAAATGCACTTGACTTGTGATTTTTTATCTTGTTTACAAACTAAACAATAAAATAACGATTTCACCAGAAGTCCAATCTGTGATCCGTTTGCACCATTGCTTTTGAAATTATAAGCTTAACAAAACAAGATCTATTTGAATATGTTTTGACACTGTGAAATGTCTATCAATAGTAAATAACTTGTACAGATATATAAAGTTATTGTCATGCGTGAGTGAAGTTAATGTCAAATACATGTAGGGTTACTGCCAGTTTTATAGATATGATAGTAACTTTTACGCGCATGAGAACCATAAGTAACTCCATAAATTATAGATAATAACTTTTTGTGTATCATATAGTAACTTTGCCAAATGTAAACAACTTCAATTATATAGGATAACTTTATGTACAAGCAATAATATAGGATGACTTTATATGCAGGCGATAATAACTTTTCTATAATTAACAACCTCACTAAATCTCAGGAAAAAGACACGTGGTACCGCTTGTGAAGGAGAGAGGGGGACTGCGGGTCTAACGTGTGTAAAGAACTGTAAGTAACTTCATGAATTACAAACGATAACTTGATGTGCATATAATAATAACTTTACCATACTTAACAAGCGCTAGTAACCGTCCGTAGGGTGGGATGGTGGGGTCATTAGTTGATTGGGTCGGCTAGGGTGCACTTTATTCTACACGTAACCACTGAATAGTACTTATATATAATTACTATTCTGCACACAAGTGTAGAATGCGCGCCGGAAAGTAACTAACGTGTGTAAGTGAAGTTACTATCAAACGCATATAGAGTTACTCTCAGTTGTAATATTACACAACTGGCGCAAAATAGCGCAACTGTACACACACATATATGAAGACCCATAATGTTGCATCACATATATAACAACACGTATTTTGTTTGTTTGCAATGCATCCTCTAAATAAAGCTGTTTTTGTTGTAGTAGGTTGTGTTTTTTGTTGTGCACGATCAATTTTTTGTTGCAGTAGAGAATGTAGTTCTCAATTTATTGCAAAACATTTGTTCAAATTATTGCACGAGCAATTTAAAAATGTTGCCACTATTATTTTCAAATGTTGCAATGTCGCAAAGTTATAAATTTGTTGTTTGGAATTTTTGGTCATATTTTAACACTTAGCTAAGTTCTACATCATGTCTCATTCAATTTCTTTTTGCTAAGAAAGTAATGTTTTTTTAATTTTTCTCTCTCAATATTCTAGTGTTATTATACATTTTGTTGCATATGTTAGTTATAAATGTTGCAGAGGTTGTTGATCAATGTTGCTCCGGAGTGTCTAATAAGAAGCCTCCCATCGAATGTACAGACGCTAGTTGGACACATATATTATTCATATATAAGACTAAAGATAACTTATATAATAAATTGTCTATATAGTTATTTATAATAGCATCATATAAGTAATGAGTTATCTATATCGTCGTATATATAATGATATAAATAGTAGAAAGTCATATATAAAATCATCTATTAAATACTAGGTAATATATTTCTCTCCCCTTCATAGAACCTAAAAAATTTTAAATGTTATAATCTTACAGACAATTGATAAAGGCATGTACAATAGGGTGACATAAGCTACCTATAAGAGATGCCACATACAAATTTTGCTGAGGTGGATGAAAGAGAAGGAGGTCAACTGTAATTTCACAGACGGTCGAACCACGAGAAAATGGGTCTGTTCTTTTTAGCTGCGGCTTATGGCTTTTGGCTGAAATTTTTGAATTTTGGTTGTTTACGGTACAGATTACAGAGAGATCGATACTCACTTTCGATTTTGGCTGGTATAGATGTTGAGCTTTTAACGTGTATTACGTTTAACTTGTAAACCCCATCTTGAGAAAATACTCCGTTTAAAAGTTAGGTACTGTAGCGGCTGCCAAAAGCCGCCCGGCTTGAGCCCTGCCGAACAGGGCCATTAGCATTCTATAGACAGCTTACGTGTTTGTATCAATGTTGTCTATATTTTATAGCCAATTTATTATAGATAATTTACAGATAAACTATTATAAAATATATTTTTAATGTTGTCTATAGATGATATAGAATAATACTATAGACAGCAACTATATGCTCTAAGAGCATGTACAATGCAAGATGCTTATATATGAATGCTTAAAGAGAGAGAATATAGACACATCATCAAGCACTCATGCAAAAGTTATTTTCTCCAATGCAAGCATCTCTTCCGTGGGTGTTTAAATGCTATATTATCTATTAATAGATATAGTTATATACATAAGCACCTACTAAGCACCGATGCTTATTTAAGCATCGATGCTTCAAAATAAGCACATTATCTATCCTATGTGGCAAGAAAAATTAGTTTTTTTATTACTAAATATCTCTCTAAGCGTCTGCATTGGATAGTAACAGAATAGTTCCAAAAGGAAAGAAAAAACCCACAACTCCATAAAGTCCAAACCTGTCTCCTCTCCCGGCCTCCTTGCCCCCATCGGAGAGCCGGAGCTCAGGCAAGTGACCGCGGACGCCTCTCGGAATCACCACTCTTCCACGCTCACAGCTTCTATCCGGCGGCTGCAAACTCAAAGGTTACCTTTTTGGCCCATGATTTCCGATTTCTTCTGTAATGTCGATTTGTTGGATACTCTTGATCGCCTCGTCTTGGATTCGTTCTGTTCGTCGCCTCTTTGGCATCTTGTGGTTTTACTTTTCGCCGTCACGGCGCTCTCGTGTATTCTTAGGGCATCTTTAATGGTCTGAGTCAGCTAGTTATATGCATGTACACATCAGCATATATCCTATGTGGAGGAAAGAGAGTATGTAAAAAAACCGAGCCAGCTCTTCCTTAAGCACTAGTCTATAACGCCAAACAAGACAGCCTCTATAAATTTTGTATGTGCATGTAAGCATCAAATAGCTATCCTTATAGATAGTTCTTTAGGGCACTCCTAATGCACAGTGTCTATTGCACAGTGTCTATGTGTAGTTTCTTAAGGAGAGAGAGTACAATTTAGACTCAACCTTTGCAATGCATAGTTTCAACAGGTAGTTTCTATAGAGAACAAATTTAATAAACACTTATGTGCAGCACAAACAAAGAACGATCACTTGTGCCTAGTAACCTGTAGCCTTTCCTAATGCACTGTATTTGAATGAAATCAGCACTTAGACAATTTGTAGAACATCATCTGTGCATCATGTACTTAGGCAAAATCCAAATCCTATGGGCTTCTTTTTGAAACTAATTTTTTTAAACGAACTTCACAAGCTGACAAATCCAGTTCGACGATCCAAATTCAAATGCAAGTTCTTGACCTGCCCATACTCACGGAAAATATTGTGAAGGTCATCTTCCTGAGCTTCTTCGTGAACTCCAGTGACCAGTACAATCCATCCTTCAATAGCTGTAAAGACCAACACATACACGAAATCAAATAATGACATCAGTCATCTTCATGCAATGAAAACTTCTGCAAGGAAACAAACAGTGCGAGAAGGCAAAGTGTGAACTGCAATTGCATTTTTTTATGCATGGTATACAATAATTTGGCGTTATATAAGAAACAGAGCTTTAATATGACTTGAAAATAACCAGAACAAGAGAATGGCATATGCCACATTCACAATTCAACCAGAAAATAAACCTTCACTGAAGTTGAAAATAACAAGTTAAAAGGTTTTGCAAATGTAAGAAAATCCAGGCACTAACAGCTAACGGGAGGAACTAAACAGTTCAGAACACATCAGTGATAGCAATCATAGATTATTCAAAAACTTCAAAACAAAGAGAGGAATCAATTTAAAGAAAGCAAGGAAAATAACACACACAAGGCTAGAGATATCAGCTCCGATTTAATAACAATCAAGACTTCAGAATAAGAACTGAAAGTCGACACCCAATAGCCAACTTATTGGAGTACTAAAATTGACATTATATGTCTCCCTTGGCTACAACAAGTTTATAGCTTTTGAATCTATACCCCAAAAAGGATGGAATCTCTTAGCATCTCAACCATTCATAACAGGCTGATCAAAATGGACGAATGAATCAGACATCCTAACCATGGCAAAGATCCAAAATTAACCCAAAGTTACAGGCACAAGACAAACCCTACAGCAATCTGAGATTCTAACCATGGGAACGATCCAAAAAGCTTCACATTTCCACTCCACATCGATCAGAGATCCCGTTCCGAAGTTTTTAACTTTTAACACCTTGGAACAGGCCAACAACAGTACAGAGATCTCAACTAAAATCGTAGATAAAATTATAGGGGAAAAACTAGGAGCAAGCAGCAATCCCCAAACCGAAAAAGCCCATCTTGGCGACCAAATCACTCAAAAGTTCCACCCGCACGGCTGCACATCCACAATTCTCAACATAAAGTAATCTTTCACATCAAGGAGCACAAGATCCTTGCAGTATGCAGCATAAGCTCGGCATTAGAAATAACATATCAAGACGGCACCTTTATCACCCTTCGACATCCAAATCCGCTCATCAAACAGCAAAAACAATAAATACATCGAGGAAGAAAACATACTAAGTTATCAAGGCTCCTACACAAGCGTTCAGATCACACCATCATACCTAACTATATTACCAATGAAATTTCTTTTTTAGCGGCAAACGGAGAAAGAGAGAAACGTACAGCGGACGGGGCCAGGGCCGCCATCGGAGGATGTGTGGGAGGAGGCGCCGGAGCGCGCGCAGGCGGGGAATCGGGGAGCGCGCATAGGCTGGCAACTCGGGTGCGCGGGAGGGGCGCGCCTGCACTTCGGCACAGTGGCGGAGCACTGGATCCGGAAGAAGGCGATAGAAACTACTCGAGTCTCCCCAACGCTGCACAGCTGGTTTCTTCCGTTCTTGATTCGCGAGTAGACTCGGTTTCGTGAGGGAGAAACCGTTTCTCCGTTTTCTAATCTCTCTCTGTATTAATTCTATTGCCACCTCAGCAAATTGCTTAGCTGTTAGGATAATTAAAACAGATAGAAACTACCGTTAATACTCCATTGGGAGTGCCCTTGGAGCAAGTACAATAAGGCTTAGTCAGCAGGCTATAGCAAATATAATTTGTTTGGATTCGGGAGAACTCTTAGAAGACTTGGCGTATGCAACTGCGATGTAGAGACACGGAAAACTTTATCCTAGTTCAGACCTCCTCCTAGGAGAATAATATTCTATATCCAGTATGATTACTAATTGCTGGAAAGTGGTTTACAACAGAGAATTGCACGAATGGCAAGTGCTATGTTGCGTGAATGATCCACCGAATTGTCTCTCCTCTCTCCCTTTGACATTAACCTTTAAATAGCTAGTGAAGCAACAGCAGTTGTCCCATGCAAGAAGACACCTTGACACTTTAGATGATAACCGTCTGACGGAGGTTGCTGTCAGAGAGACACAAGAGACCGTTCACTATGTAGCAGTTGTTGTCAGAGAGAAATAATGTGCAGTTAGTGGACTAACACACGTTCTAACCACCTTGTCAGATGAACCGACAATGTAGTTCATTGTCGTAGATAAGATTGTTGAAGATAGACTCATCGTAGGATTTTCCATGACCACAGAGTGGTCGCAGTTACAACCTTATGGTCGTAAAAAGATGTACAACCATGAGATGGTCACAGTAAGATTTACGACTATGTGGTCGTGGAAGGACTTACGACTATATTGGTAGTTGCAGGATTTACGACTACGTGGTCGTAGAAGATCTTACGACTATATGGTCATAGAAGGTCTTAGAAGTGCTTACGATCATCCTGTCATATTTATCTCTTATCGATAAGGGGTATATTCAAGGAATATAATGACATAATAATTTGAGAATTATTCTATCCTCGTCAGGGTGGCTATGGGTAAAGAAATACAAGCCTGCGCAGCGCTAAATAAAATTATGAATTCACGTCTGTCTACTAGACTGGAGGCTACAGAAGCCTACAAGGGGGTCTTTTCTCTGAATGCGAGTGTGTAACATCCCAAATAGGGAGCTAGGGTAATTACGAAAATTATAAAATATTTCTGTTGATCTTCCTGTGTTTCAAAAAAAAAGAAAAAAAAAGAAGTTTTGGCGAAGTTCAAATTTCTCGAGTTGGATTTTTTGCTAAATGCCCGATTAATAAAAAAATCAAACTGAGAAAATCCAAAACTCCTTAGGAGTATTAAATTCAAATTTTTAAAATTGAAATCTGGGCATTCAAAGCCAGGAATGGAAGTTTAAATCAATATAAAATCCTTCCATCCAATTTTCGTATCCGGAAATTCAAATTGGGAAAAATTAAGATTTGTTTTCTCCGAAACTCGACAATCTTAAAAATTTAATCATCTTTTGAGCCAAGCTTTCAAATTGAGAATCTAATTACTAAATTTAATTGCTGAAATTTCAGAAAAATCCCCTTGGGCCCGACCCATTTTCCCTCCGGCCCGCTTTCTTTTTCTTCCCTTTCTTCTTTCTTTTCTCTTGTCCCAGCCCACTCTTTTTCCTTGGCTTTCAGCACAGCCGACGCCTCCTTCTTCCTCCCCTTCCCTGCTCATGGCGTCGCTGGCCCGCCCCCGCGCCTCTGTTCCTCGCGCCGGCCCAGCCCGCGCAGCTCGCCCGCCCCCGGTTTCTCCCCCCCCCCCATCACCTCTGCGCCAGTAGCCCTAGCACCGGCCTAGCCCCGCGCCACTCCCCTACGCCATGCCGCTACCCCAGCCGCCGGACGAGCCGCCCATACCGCCGTACGCCTCGCCATGCCGGCGGTACTTCCCCGGGTGCGCGCACCAGTGAAGCGACTGCTCCCCTCCCCCGCCTATAAGAAGCCGGCCGCCCCCGTTGCTTCTCTTCCCCATCGCGCCTCTTCCCCCATTTCCGGCCGACCGCCGCCGCCTCACCCCGTCCCGACCACCTCAGGCGTGCGTTTCGCAATTTAATTGCGTCACGGCGTGCGCCCGAACGTCCACCATCTCCCCTCACGGATAATTGAAAAATCGAAGCCCGAGCTCACCGCGCCAGTTCCTCCTCCGTCTCCGGCCGATAGCCGCCATTTTCGCCGCCGCCTCCACCCCGGTCGACCAATGGCCGATTCCTCACGGCGGGAGCTGCTCCTCGGTGTCCCGAAGCTACTCCAGTAGCCGGCCGAAGCTCTCCGCCGCCCGAGTCCTCCGGCCACGGCGACCCGAACGCGCCGCCACTCGTGCTCGTCGCCAGCACACCTCGGCCACCCTCCGGTCGAACCAAGCGCTCAGGTGAGTCTCTCGCACCCAACCCGTGCCCGTGCTCACCCTATTTTGCTCTCCCCTCTCTCCGGCCGCCGGCGCCCTGATCGGCTGCCCTCACCCGGCCTCCTTCCATCGCCGCTGGCCCACTACCGTGTCTTCCGGCTAGAGCTACCGCCTCTCCGAGCCACCTCGTCACTGGGGCGTCCCGTTTTTCCGTTCGCCACCGCCCCTCCGGCCGCTCCTCGCCGGCATCGCCGCCGCCGCCATGCCTCGGCCTCCCTCCCCTGTTTCTGCTGTCTGCCCCCGCTCTGTGCTCAGCTCAGCCGAGCAACTCCTCCTCTCTGCGTATGTGTATGACAGGTGGGCCCACTTGAAAGTCCGACTCCAGCTCATATGCATGAGTGTGTTCTCCCACTCCACTCCTAAGAAACTTGAAAGGTATATCTAAAGTTTTCTCATTTGGACTAGGTAATGAAAAATAAATCGTGAATAAAAATGGAAACAGAGAGTTAACCGCAAGATTGTAATAGAGACTCTTGTAATTAAAAGCTTATCTTTACTAGACTTCATGACAAATGAAATAACCTAATAATCTTCATGTGAAATAAATTAAATGATTCTCTTTTATTCACAAAAAGTGCTAGAGACTTAACCCCAATAATTAAAGATGCATGTTTGAAGCCTTATAAAGATAATTCTAACGATTCCAAATTCTACTCTGAAAACTCGGATAATAATTTTAACCCCCCCTAAAATCTCAAGTGATCTAAGTGTTATCTTCCATCTCTTGATCCAAATTG
The DNA here is from genome assembly GCA_017311315.1 of Dendrocalamus latiflorus. Classification (NCBI taxonomy): domain Eukaryota; kingdom Viridiplantae; phylum Streptophyta; class Magnoliopsida; order Poales; family Poaceae; genus Dendrocalamus; species Dendrocalamus latiflorus. The sequence goes on along the minus strand of CM029664.1, from coordinate 54,131,172 downwards.
AAATCCATTAGTGCAAACTAAATAAATCAATTTAACAAGATTTTGCCACATAAAATATCAAGTGTGATTTGCTCATCTCTACTGCCAAGGAAACTCTCCTTCCAAAACTGCTTAAAAATATTGAAGTAAAGACTTTAACATTATCTTGAAATACTGAGATTAAGATGATAAATAAAATACGATTAAGAAAGTCCTAAACAAGAAAGAGCAATCCTTAGTCTTTGTATCGCACCCAAATCCCCAATCATTATCTCGGGATTTAACTTTAATGATCGAAATTAAATAATGATAATAAAAGGAATAGCTTTATTAAGAAGATCCCTATAAAGTAATAGCATCTCTTTTAGTAAAACATAATCGTTGGCCATATCTAATAATAATGGATAATAAGCCGGCTGATTAACTTTGCTCCTAATAACGACTAGACTGAAATGGCTAACCCCATCATTTGATTAAGCCATTAGCATAATGATTTGTTAAGCTAGCTACTACAATCTCAGATAAATATCGCCTCATGAAATATCAAATTTCATTAAATAATTAAAATTACTCATCTCCTGTAAAGCTCCCGCATCCTAAAAATACAAAGTTCAATTCCTCTTTACTATCTTCGCTAGCCCCTTTTATCTGTCTGTAAGTCCTGCCTGACTCACGGGACTTCCTTGATAAATATAAAATTAATAATGAGAAGGTTATCAAATAAATGGTCGAACCTCGCATTGCCCCCATCAGCTATGTTTTGACCTCTACCTTTTCAAAAGGGGGTATATTCCTGTAGATACTTCTTCATTTTGGTCCCTCCTTATTCTAAATTTTTCCTCACGGTAAAGCTATTCTGCCACCTCATTCCTTCACCCAATTCATCTACCGCTGTGCTTACGGCACACTAACACGAATCATCCTTCTATTCTCAAATCATAATAAATGTATAATTTAAATTAACTTGGGCATTTAAAGTGTTTGGATTTATTTGGTCTTTCTTTTTTTTTGCCGCGTATTAGAATCTGAAGACTCAACAGGACGACGGATTTGAACAAGACCAAGACTCGGGTAAAAGCGAGGACTAGTAAAATTAAGATCAATGACTGAGAAGGCTTTGAATTAGAGCAATCAAGGCCGTGGTAAAACAAGCAAGGCAAGTCATCACTTTGATCATATTGATCCTACATTTTATGCAAAAATTATGTTCTTTTAAACTATCAACTTGCATGCCTAATTTATTATGCAAATATATGTCAAAGCTTAAGGTAGCTACATGCCCATTTGCTGTTGAATTAAATCTAGTATGCCATTTCTTGACACTTGAATCACTTGATCCTTGTCACCATAGAAATTAATGATAATCTTTACTAGCTATAAGTCATATTAAATGTCATGCTAGTCTTGTCAAATCCAGGGCGCTAGTCGCCCTGATCATCAATCTTTAAAAAAAAGAAGAACTTGTTTTGGGGACAGTCATGGGATGTACGTGGCTGAGTATCTTGTTACAACTGTTTTATGCTTCTCAAAACCCTAAAAACCTGCTACACCTGTCTAGGCGGTTAGTGAGAGTGGCTGGTGCTGATGTCGCACGAGAACCCGTGGTTTGTGGAATGAACCGCCTGGACAAACTAAGGACTGAATCTTGTGATGACCTCCTTGTGTAAAACCGTACAACCACAAGTCTATATGGGCACGACCTAGCTGATTAACTTGCAAGGGTTTAGTTTAGATATCATCACGGAAGATGGGTGCCAGAGCACTGGTTTACTCATACGGCGCAAGAGGGGGCTTCTGACTGTGGTGGATGTAGCCCTTCAGCGGTGAAACCTCAGCGGGGTGGTATCTAGCTAAAACGGAGTAAGGTAAAGGCTTTGTGATAAACCATCTGGGTCTCACGCCTAAGGAAGCATGTTGGCTATTAAGATGACTTATCTCTTGTGGTGAAAGTGCACAACCTCTGCAGAGTGTAAACTATTCGAATAGCCGTGCCCACGGTCAAGGGCGGACATGGGAACCCACTCGAGTTAGTTCTATTTCCAAAAACATTTGTGGGTGGGATAAAACCTATCAGAGAGATGTACTCTGACCATGAACTTTTCCTGGAGAGATGTACTCCAGCGGCGAAAACTAGCATTGGTGGAGGTAACCATGCACTGTAAAAAGGTGGATGTAACCTACACTACAATTATTATCGCATTCTCACAATCAATTTCATAAAACATGTTTCAGTTAAAATTGCTACGTCTCATGAGATTTTTCTTACTTACTGTAATTCCAAAATCATGCTTTTAGCAAATAAAAGAAACTCAAGCCTCCCTTGACAGCTTGCATCTATTATTACTGCATCCTGTGTGGTGACTTGCTGAGTATCATCGTACTCATTCTGGCTTAACTGCCATCATTCAGTCAGAAAGGAAATAAAGTCAAACCCTGCGATGCCTAAAAAGGGTCGACAGAGCTGGAAGACGATGAGGCCATGGACTAGGTCGTGAACCCCAGTTGGCTGCCTGTGGGCAAGTCCTGCGGGTCCCACCTGTGTGAAGTTTCCGCTGCTGCATTTTATTGTTTTCGGCCCAATCGGCCCATGAGTAAGTATTACTGTATTATTTACACTTTCGCATGGTATATTTTTGATATACAGTAATGTATCTGTGTGCACTATCTACTGATCCAGGGAATAGTGCGGTGGAATCACAGAGGATCTGGGTTTGCTAACCCAAGGTCCGACAGAGTGATAGTAGATTTATCAATTATAATTGGAACTTTTTTGCCACATACAAAATTATTTTCGGAATGATGAGGAATGGGATAGAAATTGTTGAGAGGAGGAATTGTTGGCATGGAGTTGCATGTTGCTATTAATGCTTACTGAGTTTTTATACTCACTCTTGCTATTAACCCTCCTTATTAGAAATGAGTCAATACGACGATTTACACTGTTATACCGAGATCTACGCTCAGGCAGTTACACCAAAGGAAGTGAGTTTGGCCTGGAGTATGATGCATATGAAACGGACGCCTCATATGGAAGTCAGGATGAGTAGGCGACGGTCGGGAGTAATTTACGTGAACCCAAGTATACTAGGGTGTAGCTAACTACCAATCTCAGTATTTGTATAATTATTCGTATAACCATTTCCTTTCAAGTATTATAATATTCGGGCAGATCTTGTTAAGTCCTATTTCAGACAGTAGCCCTGTGTGGTAATAGTATTGTAATAATGTTGTATTGTCTCTAATTATTATTGTGCTACAACACTCTGATGGACTTATTATTTATTGAAGCGGTGTTCTATCCAACAAACAAATAATAATTCGTTGATTAGTATTATTACCCCTGATAATGACACGGTTCGTCACAATTGCTGACTGCTTTTTTCTGGTGTATGTGTATTTGCAGCCGGGTTTTATCACCAGAACAGATCTATGAAGGAAAACAAAATTTGCAATGCCATGCGTGTATGTATTTTAAGCTTTTAATAGAAACGTGTGTTGCTGGATGTTTTTTTACTCTACAAATTCTCATGGTCCTTGAGGGCTACTTTTTTTATGTACGACGAGCTGACTTTGATTTGAATGAGCTCATCGAAGTCGTTGGAAGGCTCAAATGTTTCCATGCGGTAATGTCCCGAAATTCCAAGTCGTTCGAAGTTGGTGAGGCGCTCCATTTAAGCACAAAAAAGATTCCAAGCGAGGACAGCCGCCCGTGTGCGGCGATGTTTGAAGCGCTAGTCGGAGTCGGTAGTCCTGGACGAGTAGTTCGGCTGGCTGGCTTCGTCGCGTTACGTTGCGCAAACGTGGCAGCAGGCAGTAGCACGCTTGCCCGTCCGTCCCAGGCCTCACGTTGGCATCTCGACAGATTCAAGGCCTGGTCGTTTAGGCCGTGAACTTTTATCTATAGCTTATTAATTTAATAAATAATAATTGTTAAAAATAAAGTTAAAAACTGCCTGGAAAATGAAAGGGAACGAAACCTTACCCGCATAAACAAATACTACTGGGTGCATTCACAAGATGCCAATCACAGGCTCGGAGGAGCGCCGAGTAGGTGAGGCATCGCGACTCGCCCTTGGAAATAGATGGCACAGCTAGCTAGCTAGCTATACAGTTGCCGTGGGCGGACTCGTCAGCCTTTCGTCGGACTTATCTACCAAAAGTTCGTAGAATAAATACGGAGAGAAGGAATGGATATTCAATATAATTTGTATCTGATTTTGATTTCGTGAAAAAATATAAAATAAGATATGAAAATTGACATGAGAAAGTCTATAATAATTTCACTTAGGAATAAGATAATATATGGATAAATTACTACATCTAAATATGTAACGAATACTAAGTGCTCTTTATTTGACATCTCTACAATTAGTTTATCTGTGCTCATTTTAATTGCACTCTACTGTCCAATATCCTTTATAGGAGTGCAAAAGAAACGAATAATTTTTATCCGGTCAACTATCCAAAGATTTACAGAAAAAATACGAAATAGAGAAATAGATATCAATATTATCTGTATTCGATTTCAACTCAAAAGAATACGGAACAGAATGCAGAATCCGTTCTATCCATGCCGATTGCACCCTCTGCATGTGTCGAGCTTAAGCTAGCTGTCGGTGCGCGCGTGGGCACGAGTACCACGTGCGTTGCGTGCGCCTCACAGGAAGCCAAGCCGTTTTTAATATACGTGTGACGGTGTAGAGAGACTAGTACTCCATTTGCGTAGTGTCCCCGCTCACCCGGAGTCCACTTCAGTGCAGGCTGTGCAGCTCGGCGCGTGCTCCAGTGCGGCAGGGGCAGCTCACGCAAGAAATCGCGCGGCGGCCGATCGCTGCGGAGTGGAAGCCCAGTGTATGGCGAGACGAGCGGGCGTGTGAACGTTTAACGGGAGGGCGCTGTGCATTAGCGCGGGCGGATGGCGGACTCCACGGCCATGACCATCGACTTCCTCCGCGCGCGGCTGCTCTCCGAGCGGTCCGTCTCCCGCGCCGCCAAGGAGCACGCCGAGCAGCTCGCCATGAGGGTAAGTATGTCCGTGCCAGCCACCGGCGCGCCATGTCCCATTCCTGTCGCGGGTGCGTTGTTGTTTGTGTCATTAACTACGTGCGTTGCCTTTAGGTTGCGGAGCTGGAGGAGCAGGTTCGGGCGGTGACTGCGCAGAGGCGGCAGGCGGAGCGGGAGGCCACGGAGGTGCTGGCCATTCTGGAGTCCCAGGGCTTCGGCGGCCACCTCTCGGACGTGGTTGACTCGGGCTCCGACCACGACGGCGAGGAGGAGGAGCCACGCGACGCCAAGAGCAGTGGCGACAACACGGCCTGCGCCCACGGGGAGGAGCCGGAGCCGGCGGCGGCGCAGGGCGAAGCGGAGGACGAGCTGTCCGGGACTGCCCAGCCCGGCGGGCTGTCGTGGAAAGGCCGCAGCGTGAGCCCGCGCAAGGCCAGGCAGCTCAAGCAGAAGCACCGGAGGAGCTACTTCTACTTCCTGTCCTCGAATTCCTCGCCCAAGTACCGGGTGGGGCAGTCCTGCCGGAAGAACAAGCGCAAGGAGCTCAGGTCCCGCCATTGCAGTTAGCACCAAATTCTGCTTGCCATTCTTGGCAAATTCTGACATTCTGCGGTCTCGTTCAACAATGGCAGGTCCGCGGCACCGGAAGAGGAGGTGGGCAACGTCGCATTACTCGGGGAGAGTCAGAAGAGACAACAAGATGGATCGGATTGCACCAATGATGGCCAGGCCGACTTGGACGGCGAGGTGGGTGGAGATAAGCGGAGTTCAGGGGATGGTGGTGGTGGTGGTCAGTATGTGATCAGGTACGAGATGGATGGGGAGATGGAGAGGGTGCTCGAGAGGCAGGCCGAGCTGAAAGGGCAGTATGAGGCCGAGGAAGAAGCTCAGAGGGAGTGGGAGAAGCAATTCAACGAGAACCGGAATTCGTCCGTGGTACTACTAAGCAACTGAACACTGTACTTTCTGACTTCTTAGCTATGCCATCATGTGTGCCAGCTGCTACAGTAGATTGTATACCTGTACCTGTCATAATACTACAGTTACTCGAACTGCATCAGATTGGGAAGACATAAATTCTTTAATTTCTGGCTCCACCCAATCTGTATGAACTTCATAACTAAATAATTTGCTCTGACACAATACTGCAGAGCTTAGTATCATGAACGGAACCTGTCTGTTTTGGTTCAGAATTTGACATTTGACTAGATGAATACTGTCAGAGATTACAGTCTTATTGATCCGAGCCATACTTTTCTTCCAATTTCCAGGGTAATGTTAAGATAGAGAACAAGGCGTATCAGCTTGAAAATGGTCAAGAAGCACACTGCAATGAAGAGGCAAAATCAAGTGACAAAAATCTCCCCAGCACCAGCAATCCCTCTGCCGGAGGATGTTTGTTGAACGGTTCCCTTTCTGAATCACCCCAAAATGCATCAGAACAAGGTGCTGCCCAGCAACGTGAAGCGCATGAGGAGCATGATCACGATTCTGCAGAGACTGCTGCAATTTCAGCGCAACGAAGCTCAGACAACAGCACGGTTAAAAGACAAAATCAAGACCAAGAAGACGAAAATTCAGACGGCTGTTCAAGCTACCATACAAAGGCTCGATATTCCCGGCCGCACTGCGCCATCAAAGCGCCATCAGATGGGAGCCCCTCAAGCGACACCATTAACAGCCAAGTCTCAGACTGGAGCTCATCACACTTCCATGATCATACCGACAACCAGATTGACGCACGGTCACATCGACAGTCAAGCAACAACGTGGATGTCGGGAGTGTCCTAGAAGCCCTTCAGCGTGCCAAGATGTCCCTGAGAGAGAAGATGAGCAGGCCAGTTCCACCCAGCAAGGTGACACTGGCGCTTCCAGCGCCAGGGGATGACCATACAGAAGAGGACTTCCCGGGCAACGATGAGTACAGTTCGGCTAGAGATGAACTCTGCAGCTCAAGCCCATCTCGTCAGGAAATACTGGCTCTCCCAGCACCGGAGGATTACCATGACCATGAAAGGGTGGATTTGCCGTCTAATGATGCCGACATTTCGCTCACAGAAAAACTGAGCAATTCAAGCCCACCTCGGCAGGAGATACTGGCGCTCCCAGCCCCGGGAGATGATTACCAAAGGGAGATAGAGGATGACATGAAGATCCCGATCACTATCAGCACTGCTGGTTTGTTTCGGTTGCCAACAGACTCATTCCCCAAGGACGAGATGCTCTCAAGTAGTATTAATGCCTATGATTTAGGGTTCAGTTTGAGAGTAACTGCTCGACAGAACGCCTTCTCGAACAACCCTGCTGCTCAGGTTGCAGTAGCTCCATCGGTGCACAGAGATGATTCTGGGCTTTCAGCAGAGCAATATCATGATCCCCACAGCTCTGTGCTGCTCCAGTGCGTACTCCTGGTAGGTGCAACATTCCAAGCTCAGACTTCACAATAGGTGGCACTTCTTTCCTTCCTGAAATTCCAGGAGTTTGCGAAGATTTGAGAAGGGGAACTGGGGAAGGCCTCTTGGAGATGCAGATTTGTTCATGAAGGCGGCTGTGGTTACACCATTTCTAATAAGTGGATGTTGTAATTATACAAGTGGTTTGATACGAAAGTTTTTGTTTGTCATGTTAGTGTTATGATGAACCATTACAATGTTTGTAAAGTAGTCAAGTGAGTTTACAAAGATAGCTCTTTGACTAGCTTGGTTTTAGGCAGAATTGGAGGATTTTAGGATTTGGGTCATGGATTGAGTTAGGATGACTTAGGTCATTGGATTAAAGTTGTATAATATATGTCTTGGCTAATGTAGGTTAAATTATGAAGAACTTGTGCTTGAAAATGATTTCTTTGTCTTTGGATGTGCAGGGTCATTTGGAATCAATCGTGATCAACGGCAAGGATCGGAGCTAGACGTAGTGAGGGGCTGATTCTTAGAATGATTAAGAATGTTGGGTGAGACGATGAGCTCAAGCATGGCACAAGAAAGACGAGAAGTATTAAAAGCGAATTCGAACGGTAGGATAGCGCCATGTAACTTACACGAGCCAAGTAAGCCGTGGTTTGGTGGAACCAGTACGGGAGAGAGTTGGCGGCACGTGGCAATCTAGTGGTGCACCTACACGTGGCAAGCATAGCGATTGTTTGCAAGGGTTGGTGAAGATCAGGTCAACGGATGGTATTTTAGTAGTTTGACCAACATACCGAAAACCACATTGGATCAAAACCGTGGTGCATGAGCGATGCGTTGGAGAGCGATTTAGGTTATGGTGGAGTTGGTTTGATCAAGACGGATTAAGACTAATGATTTATCGAATGCACACCTATGCATTTTGAAAAGCGTACATTAGTGAACTTGAATAAGTAAAACCCATGTGTGGGTGTTAACGGGTTTCCCCCATTATAATAGTGGATAGAATCCATTAAGGGGTGTAGGTGGCTGATTGCTCGCATATAAAAGGGGTTGGGATAAAGACATGTAGAGTTAACCATCCAACTCCCATCTCTCATGTATGCTCTTGTTTAGAGTTAGGGTTTGAAAGTGGAGCATTTGATGTATTTTTTGTTCTTCAAGGTGGAGTGGCTGTAAGATCATGTTTCTCAAGTAAGCAATACATCAATCTTTGCGTATTTCCATGAATCCATCTTGATTTGCTTTTAATTTGGTCTCAAAGTGTGATTTCTTGATCTGAGGGTATTTGAGTTGATTTCTTTGGTGTTCTAACTTGCTGTGACATTTTGGAATACATTTAGATCCATCTTGGTCATCATCCACTCACGAGCAAGTTGTATTCACCGATTTTGATTTTGACTCGGTTTCAGTGGAACCTTCCAACAAACTAAAAAAAGGTCCCAACGTTTGTCATGATTTTTATGATCGTTTGTTGGAATAGGTTCACAATACCCTAGAGAAGATCCCTGCAAAGTTTTATATCATTTGAATCTATGGATCAAATGATCCATCAATTTCTCGTTGTGAAACTATGCTAAAATTCAAACTGCTCTTCTGTCTCTCTGAATTTTCGACCACTCACAAGTTTCAACCACGTCTGTTTCGATTGTTCACTAGTTGTCAATCTTACTGGCAGTGCTTCGACAAGTTTCAACCACTTCGGTTTCGACCGCTCACTAGTCGTCGACCTTCCTGATCGTATTTTGACTTGTTTCGATCACATAAGATTTCGGCCACTCTGGATTTCAACCACTCAATGGTCGTCGATCACTCCGGTCTGATTTCGATTTCCTTCGAACACTCGAGCTTGCAATTTCTCTCAGGTCATCGACCACATCGGTTTTAAACCACCTGTTGACTTACGACTACGTTGGTTTTCGACCGCTCTCTGACCGTCGACCACTAGAGTCAATTTCCGACCACGTTGAATTTCCGACTGGTAGTCGATTTTTAACTACGTTGTCGGAATTTTGATCACGTTGTTTTCTCTACTAATTACGTTTTGCTTTGTGAGTCTCTAGTTTTTTAAGTTGGACTTCTATTTTAATCTTCAAAGCTTTATAGCTATCGGAGCAAAAAATAAGTGAATATTTAGAAGAAAAAAAATTAAGACACCATTCACCCTCTTATGTTGTCTATCCGATCCTACACAAACAAAAATAGTAAGACCACTGTCTGACAAGAAAGCTCATGTCAAGTTGATGGTTAGCAAGGGATTAACATTGTAGATCATTTCCCGATAAGTAGATTTCATCCGCATAATGCATTATATTGCAAGCTTATTTATGAAAAGTAAAGATACGAAAGTAAAGCAAAGCAGATATGAGCAAACTTCAAGCAATTATCAACTTACAGAATCGGCAGATGCAATAACTGATACAACACACATCACAAGGCCCATTTTCCATGTAAAAACTGGAGTGCCCCATTGCAATGGATATGGAAATCTGAACCAAGGTGAAGATATTAAGGCATGTGAAGTGTCTACACGGCAAGATTTCATCCTCAATACATGCTTCCGGCAAAAGGCTGATACATTATTTGAGGCAGGAATATTTGCATCACAACCTCTGTAGCTATAAACTCCTGTGGCTGTCAGAAGGAAAGCAACAGCCCATGTAATTCCTAGACCAAGAGAAACATAAGTAGGCACACATTATTAGAATCCACCATGTCGATGATAATTCTAGAAAAAAATTAAAGTTGTAAAACATACATTGTTAGGAAGCATACAGGTAGAATAAATCTTATCTTTTTTAGTTTTTCCCTTTTTTTTTACCAAGTGCCACATTTTCTTCCCCCCCCCCTCATGCATGGCTTTTACTTATTCACGTTACACGTCTATACCCTACTTTTTCTCTCGTACATGGATTTTAGTGAGAGCCATCTAGAATTCTTTTTATTTATTGGTTTCATCTAGAATCTATAATGGGTAGCCTTATCTCATAAGATTTCATCTTCCATCTAAGACATCCACTGGTGATCTTTTACTGACCACAATAAAGGTCTAAATTGAGGGATAGATATTTTTTTCTTTTTATAGAATTTCTATCTTATTTCTCTCTCTTTAGCACCTGTAAAACTCATGCGATTGACTTTTAGTATATAATACATAGATTTTGTTTTTTTTCAGGGATTTACTGTTCGTATGGAAATTAAATTGCTAATTTTTTTCCCCTCAAATTTTAGTTATTTTGGATTGTACTTGGCATGGAATTTTTTAATTTGCTAATTTTTATTTAGTTATTATTCTAAATTTTAGTTATTTATGGATGTTACTTTAGATATTGTATGAAAAGCAAAATGCTAATTTTCTATTTTTTTCTTCCAAATTTTATTTAATTTGGATTGTACTTAACATGTAATTCTTTCTTTTAATTCGAGCTATTCTAACTTAGGTCCGTGAGATAGATGGCTAGATTTTTCTGGTTAATACGGGAGCTTCCTCGAATGCTAATTAGTATAGGTTTATAAGTTTTAATATTTTTATAATTTAGTTTTTGAATTTGTTTATAAATCAAATATCTAATCATCCTTTAAATTTTATTCCGAATTTGCATTTTTTTTGGATCATGCTTGCCATATATTTCTTTTTAGTTTTAGGCTGGTATTCATATAAAAACCTACTTCTATTTTCTTTTAAATATTATTCTAAATATAGTTTTAGGGGTTTACTTTGAAATTTATATGGAAATAAAATTTCTAGTTTTATTTAATTTGGATTGTACTTGAACTCTTTCTTTCAATTTGCAAATTTTTATTTATTTATTATTGTGAATTTTAATTATTTATGGATATTACTTTGCATGTTACATGGAAATCAGATTGCTGATTCTGAATATATCTTAATTTGGATTGTATTGGACACTAACACTTTCTTTTAATTTGAGTCATTATAGTTCAAGTCCACTAAATTAAGAACTTTATGTTTTGCTTTTTTATGAGAATTTATAGTATATTACTCTTTTTCTTAGTAATTATATAATATCAGTCATCGATTTTTAGTGTGTGTATATATATATTAGATTAGATGAATAATAGGGCTAGAAAAGGCTAGCAGGGGACATGAAACGTGCACCTGCCCGTATCATGCATGGACAGGATATTTTACTGAAACATTGTTCTTGGTTATCATGCAGCGTACTTTTAAATACACTGGCAAGAAATTCACACCCAACGCAGTTAGTTTAAGAGAGGCGCCAAAACCGATATTTTCTCTCTATCTCCATGTGTCTCTGTCGTATAGTTCTCCTTTGACGGTTATAAAAAAAATGATCACCGGTTGACACAGTAACCTGGCCGGCTGCACCGATATTTTCTCTCTATCACCAAGTGTCTGTCGTATGGTTCTCCTTTGACAGTGATGAAAAAAAATGATCACCGGTTGACGGAGTAACCTGGCCGACTCCGGCTGCTCCTGGCTTTGGCACTGTTTTACCAGAACCCACTATGGCGATCAGTGGACGCACTTTCCACTGCAAATCCAACCTTTTCTGAACCTTTCTCGCGTTTGGATCTCCAACTTTAGACAAACCGCTTTCTCTGCCCCCTCCTTTTACACTAGAAAACATGCGCTTTGCCACTCATGCGGAACAACAGCACGGCATTCGTTCGCCTACTACATCGACTTGTCAGGATCGTAGATAATTCAGCGTAAATTAACGTGCGAGATATCAGGAACAGTTTGAAGTCACAGAAAGCTAGTTCTGCAATGCTGTTCATCGTAAATGGGCGGCAGTAGCTTCGTGCATTTCCTTTTGTTGCGGTGTCACCTCCGTTGGGTGATGTGCACCGACGGATTACTTGTTTAGTGGCGAGCCACGTGTAGCTGCAAGCACCAAGGACGTTTTTTTCCTTTTTCTGAAACTGACACCATGGACGTGCCCTGACGAGCAGTACAATAAGATTTAGTCAGCAGACTATAGCAAATATAATATCAACTAAATCTTACGTAGCAGAGAGAGAAAGGAAGAGAGAGAAGGAAGCTGGCTACTAAATTACAGTTAGCTATAGCACGTAAAAATATGTATTTCACTCTTTTACACGTGGGGCCAAATAGTTTTTGTAATAGTTACCTTATTGTATGAACTATTTTTTTGAAGGTTATAGATGAAATGAATAAGTGTTATAACCACTAGTTATACTATTGTACTTGCTCTTATTATATTACTAGCTGCATGTGCGCAGCGGCACGCCACGTAAGCCGTGGCCCATTAACAGCTGAGGTAACGCGCACACACGTGGCAGCGAAAGAAAAGCAAACGCGTACATATGTGTCAGGCGAGAAGAAAGTAAGCGTGTGCACACGCGTCCGCCAAAGAGGAAAAAGCGCTGACGTGGATGCAAGGAGAGACCAGAGAGCCCCAGGTTTAAATATGGAGAGTATATTCTGTGAAGCTAGCAGCCCGTGAGTAGTTCATGTATGTTAGTGCAGTGAATTCATACACAAAATTTCTTTGAGCTACACAGAACTGGTGGATCTAGTCGGCTGAAGCGGTCAGAAAATATATTTGAGGTTGGCTAGTCTGTTAACCAAGCGTGGAAAGGGAAGCACATTTAGCTTATGAAGTCAACATCTGTAGCTAATCATATAAGCACATTTAGTTTATGAAGTCAACATCTGTAGCTAATCATATCACATGACGGTTCATATATATTGGATGTGGATCCAGCCAGTGTGCGCAATAGTTATTACGATCGCATTCATATACTGAATTATGAATCTTGCTTTGAATGATCCACCGTACAGTAGTCTCCACATTTTTTTGACAACAACACAAGTGGTTGATTGGATCTTGAGTTTTAGGCGTCGCTCATTTCAACTTGAACTTCTGCCTTTTGGTTTATTTTTCACTATTTCTAAACTTCTTTTTTTCTGTTTTTTTTGGCTTTTTTACCGGTTCTTTTTTCCCGTATTCGTTTGCATTAACCATGATGGACTAATCTATTTTTCTATTTTTAATTTTTTTTTAAATTTAGTTACGCTAAATAAGCCACCATCAGCTACAGTATAATTTCAACTGGCTACAGTATAATTTTAATCATAAGCCAGTTTATTCCAACTTAATCGAGCGGCACTTTAAATCCATGAGCTGTATGAGAGCCCCAGTCTTTCTCAGTTGCAATAAATGCTTAAACTAAGGGGGTTTTCTGAACCTGTTTGCCCTTAAATTTATGGTTTTAGTGATCTGGTCCACGGTGGATTGATAACCCGACCTAAAAGAATTATGAAGCACAAGGCCGAATGTATATGCAGCATACCAACGCACCTTCTTCCCACAGATTGCATCCAAGACCAATTTATGACAATTGACAAGGCGATGTGCTTCGCACTGTTTTGATATGAGAGCGAACGTTACTTACCCAATTTTATTCCCAAGAAGATCCAGCTCTCCAACACGGACTCAGTAACGAAAACGAGTAGTCCCGCCTTAGTTCATCGGTGGCCAAGAGTTGGCATGCATGTGTACGCAGCGCAGCAGTAGCTTTGTGTACGCCTCTCCCGGTCCCAGGCACTAGATACACACCATTTGTCTCCATCGTTCGATCCGTCGACGCTGATAGGAGCACGGCAATAAGGCCCCGCTCGGTTGGACTGAAAAGCTGTGGATTATGATTGAAGTTGCACTGTAGCGGTTAAAATTTTATTGTACATTTATTTAACATAATTAAATTTAAAAATAGAAAAAAAATATGTTAGTTCATTACGGACAACGCGAACGAATATGGAAAAAAAGAACCGATAAAAAAGCTCAAAAAGTTAAAAGGTCAAAAAACAAAATTTATAAATTGTAAAAAATAAACAAAAACTAAAAACTTAAGCTGAAACCAGGGGTCTAAAATTTGGAGCGCTGCGCGCAAATCATACATCCGTTCCAACCGTGAGAACCTGGCGCCCGTAATGTATGCGCGCGCGGGGCCAACACGGAGATTCTCCACCGTAGTGCGACGCGCGCACACGTCGATCGGCCTGTCCCTCTCGCACGCCCCTGTCTGTATAGAGAGCTCTCGCTGCGCATCGAGCAGCAGGCAAAGGCGCAGAGCCTTCTCACTTCCTCGGGAGAGGTCAACGTAGAGTGTGTTGCTTTGGTATTAGTAGCGTAGCCACCCCTCCTTCCTTCTGGCTCTGCTCCTGCCCTATCTATCAGGATTCAACGACGACATGGAAGCTGCGAGCTGGGAGGATGAGGGGGCGAAGAAGATGGAGGCTGGCGGCGACACCGTCGGCCAGAAGCTCGACGCCGGTGCTCTCTTCGTCCTCCAGTCCAAAGGTGCCTGAAAATAAGCGTTTCTTCTCATCATGCATCATCGATCTTTCTTCTTAGTTTGGTGCGTGCGGCATGCCGATCGAGCATACTTCATGGCTACAACTTATTTTTGCTTCTCGAGCGAGCATCAGGATCATGGTGCGCGAGGCTATTGATTGATTGTCCCTTGCTATTAATATGCAAAAGAGCCAGCTAACTACTAGCAACTACCAAGTACCACTAGGTGATTTTGGCTTACCAAGACGAAGTTGCTCTGCACGATATAGTTAGCACATTCTTCTGCTAGTAAAAGAATGAAGTAGAAATTAAATCCGTCGTTAATCTGAGAAGGTATAATAGATTTTTTTTATAAATCTAATTTTTAGTGAGGGTATTATAGACTTTTTCTCATTCTATTATTAATCTTTTTTTTTGCTATTGTCCCCGCCTCTCACCCATACCATGCACAGCCACCCCTGTGTGCCTGTGTCTTGTACATGCGATGTCTTAGCACTTGTGGAAATTACTCTTATACTATTTTTTTTACAATTTTACGCATCTCAGAATTCTATTGCTAGTATTGTATATACTAGTATAACTAAATTCTAATTAATTTCATCCATCAGATAAAAAGAATGGATGACTTATGTTCATTTTGGGTACCGTAAAAGAGCCCACGGTAATATAGAACTCATGAAGTAGTCCTATTAGTAATCGCGATATAGAACTCATAAAGTTTACGGTTGCACACTCACCACCTAGCAAGATAGCTAGAGAGAAGATCTCCCAAAAAAATGATAGCCAGAGAAGAGAAAATGGAGAACACGACGGTTTGAGCTTTTTTTTTCCTTGATCGCATCATGCATGCCCGGCAATGATTTGCTCCTCCGATGGTACTGTTCTGCATCTGTGCTCCTGATCAAAAGTTCTGGGAGAGGAGGGAGAGCTCGCCGGCGGAGAAAGCTATGCCGGCGCGGGAGAAAAGAGAGGGAGGGGAGGGGTAGCTCGCCGGCGGAGAAAACTATGCCGGCGCGGGAGAAAAGAGAGGGAGAGAAGGGGAGGGAGAGCTGTAGGGGAGAGGGAGGTTATATGCTCTCCAACAGTATAGTGTTCTCTAGCTACTCCTTTTTACTACTGAGGTGTTATGCTTTCTCCCTGCTTTCTTTCTTATCTCACTAGCATCTCCTTTTTTCTTCTCCCTCTGCAATCTGCATGCTTAATCTGTTCTTTTTCAATAAACAAAGAAGAGAGAAAAGGAAACGTACTTCAGAGAAGAATAAAACAGAGTGCGCATATAGGTTTGAGTCACTTATCGACAGTTACGTCTAAGCCTTTAAAAACAATCTCCAACCCCCCGCCCCCCACCAACCCCCCAAAAAAAAGTCTTCTGTGTATGCACTTTTATATTTGTTTAGCTTCTTATTTTGAGGAGAAGGCAAATGATGACGCATAGCTTTTGAAATTAAGAATAGTCTGCACATTGTAAGCTTCTAGATAGTTTACATGGAATTTTTAGTTTTTAAACCTTTCAACACTCTCTTTCCTACTACAGTACTTTTGACCGATTACTTGCTGGTGTGTATATGCAGGGTCGTGGCTGCACTGCGGGTACCACCTGACGACGTCGATCGTGGCGCCGCCGCTGCTGAGCCTGCCGTTCGCGTTCGCGTCGCTGGGGTGGTCGGCGGGGATCATCTGCCTCGTCATCGGCGCCGCCGTCACCTTCTACTCGTACAACCTCATCTCCCACGTCCTCGAGCACCACGCGAAGCAGGGGCGCCGCCAGCTCCGCTTCAGGGACATGGCCACGGACATACTAGGTACGTCTGTCAGTGTATACATACATGTCAGTTGTAACTAGTCGCTACAGTACGCAAGTTTAGAATTGAGCACGAGTCCGTAAGTGATTAATCATATGGTAGTACCTAGTACGTACTCCTAGCTAGTTGATGGACTCATTTGCATAGTTTCATTGACTGATAACTATGACACGTGATGACGATTGAGTGAGCTAATCAGAGCGCACAGTGAACGGTAGCAAATCAGACCGAGGCAGGTAAGATTCTCTCGCGTGCCCCACGGGCCCATAGCCCTGTCTGTCCTGAAGCGCGAAATGAAGGAAGCGCTGAACTTTCTTAAGGATGAATCCATGTCAGTACATACGACGGCAGCCAGAATACAAGGGCCCGAAGCGTCATTTGTCGAAGTTTAACCATATACATATATAGGGCAGAGTTAATCATTGATGGATACGACTAATGTAGACTTCAAGGCTTTAAGAGCAATTTCAGCAGGACCTTTATTTGAACCCTTGCCTATTTTTGAAAGTTAAAGGGTAAAAAACTCACTTCAGCAGGGCCCCTACTTGAGCCCTCAAAAGTAGGGGCTCTCAAATCTCCCCCTCGAGCCCTCATTCCGGGGGTCTAGAGGGAGCCTCTACTTTTGAGGGCTCAAGTAGGGGTCCTGCTGGAGCGAGTTTTTTGCCACTCGGCCCTCAAAAGTAGGATGGGGATGAGGGTGGGTCCTATGTGTCATCCCCTCTAAGAATGAATTTGAGGGTCCTGTTTTGAGGGCTCCTGCTGGAATGTAGCCTAAAAAATAGAACCCTCAAAACTAGAAAGATCCCTCAAATAAAAAGTAAGGACCCTATTTTAAAAGCTACTGCTGGAGTTGCTCTAACAAAGCACGATTAAGCAAACTGAAGGACCTCGAAATGGTGCGTACTGCGTACACTCCAGCAAGTTTGTGTAGACCCATCGTGGCCTACCACGATATTTTTCTTTTTCTGTCACTTATGGGCATGGATGCTACGTACATGGCCTAGCTACTCCAAACGGTACCACTATCCATACCCTTAGATCCTGAATATACATGTAACATACTCCACGTTCGCACGGCCAGCCACCCATCGGTAGCACCCGCGGCGCCGTCTGCCTGTGCAACTTAACACTACGACGTCTGTATCGGATATGGATTTAGCTAATTTAGAATTTTTTTCAAACTATTGCATTATTTTTTTATTAGAAGATAATACTCATAAATACATCACTAAATTATTTCATACATTGTAAAAACTATACCATTCATTAATATCATATAACAGATGTTTAAATAAACTGCATCAGATCGCGTTTATATAAAGGCCGATCAGGTCAAATCGTTTTATTACAATAGCAGAAATAGTAAGCAAAAATGATAGGGCACATCTTGCCACAGGCAAGCAACTGGGATTAAGATTGAGTGCGGCAAGTATTACTCAACTTGTATAGTATATGTACGCACAATCCACTAAGTCAATTTGGGAGTAGAAAAGAGGATATATATATATATATATATATATATATATATATATATATATATATATATATATATATATATATATATATATATATATATATATATATATATATATAGGGTACCATGGTGCCTGGACTCCTATACTATGAGTCGTTTCATTGCTTTAACATTCTAGCAAATTATACTTGTAGCAATATGGATATTTCATGAACGGAAATTCTTTCCATAGAATATACATGCGGCGGATTTACTGTGCATGTGACTGATTTGCTCTCATTTAATTCTCCGAAGGGAAGAGCTTCATGCTTCTTCTCTTGGTGGTGATCGGTTCGGCTGAAAAGCTCATGGCTTATGACTGAAAACACTGTAGCTGGTTGAAAAAACACTGTAGCTGACAGAGGCTTATTTAGCATAATTAAATTTAAAAAATTTTAAAAATATAAAAAATATGTTAGCCCATTATGTATAATACAAACAAATACGGGAAAAAAAGAACCGGCAAAAAAGCTCAACAAAAAGCCAAAAGTTCAGAAAAAGACGAAACTTATGAATAGTGAGAAATAAGCCAGAAGCCGAAGCCGAGTTGATCAAGGTGTAATTTATTTAGCCTTTTCAATTGTTTGAAATTTTTTGAACGTGCATGTTGCTTCCTTTTATGGTTAATACATTGCTTAATATTTGAGCACTCACTAATCTGAACTAATGTTTGATTATTATATATACACCCTTGTTTAAGATAATTTAATTATGAATTGAATTTCTGAGTATATACTCTTTTTTTAGGTAATGTGTGAGTATGTACCTTTTTTAAAATTTGTGAGTGTATATCTTTTTTTAGATAATTGTCCACTAATCAAATTGCATACGTATCAATTTTCCCGTTAAGTATATACTCATACTAGTATACGAGTATATGGCCACTAATTACATTGCATACCTATTGATTTTCCCATTGAGTATATACTCGTACCAGAGTATGGCCACCAATCAGCTAGTTCAAACAATCAAATTGGTATCTCCTTTAATTATCGAAGTGAAGTTATTATGCCACACAGTCATGCAAACAAGTCTTCGTTCTTCAGAAAAAGAAATGCAAACGTTTGCTCTGTCCGTGTATCTTGCAGACTTGCACTAATTTAGGTGGCATTGCTTTGCCGTCATCGATTTCTATTGTGCGTTATGTAGAAAGTCAGCTGTCTTTGGCCAATCAAGCATCAGCTCCCATTGGAGTGCATCATTGAAGGGCAACGGATGGCCCGTGTTAAGAGTAGTAGAGCCTTCGTGAACTGCAGTGTGTCAGCACTGCTCCCAGTCAGACAACTGAGTATACGCCGACTGCGGACGAAGACGGAATCACATCAGCTGAAGCAAACCAGGCGATCAGACCCATTCGCGAGCGCCGGCCCAATTCCTTTGTGTCCGGCCCGGACTGGGTGTAATAGGAAGTATTTAAGTGAGTAGCGGAGGCAAGAGAGGGTGAACATTGTAAAGAACTGTCTGAATACTTCTGAAATCTTACCTGCCTCCTCTATCTTGTCTACTGTCTCCTTCTGCTTCTTCTCGCCCAAGCAAGTGCTAACAATTTGGTATCAGAGCCTCTCGATCTCAAGACCCCATCCTCTGATCCCACGCTGGACCAGACTTCAGCAGCAGAACACCACCACTTCACTCGACGTCAACGGCGGCTCGGCGCCATGGATCCCAACCTGAAACTCATCCTCGACGAATTCGGACGCCGTTTCGACGATCACGAAGCTCGCTGGGAGAAGCGCTTCACCGAAATGGAGCGCGAACGTGCGGATCGCGACGTTGCTGTTGAACGTCGACTCTCCGCCCTGGAGACCGCACAATCAGATCACGAGGTGGTCGTCGCCAAGCGCCTCTCCGATCTAGAGTCGATCCGCGTCGCGCATATCGCCGATGAGCGCGACGAGCGTGTGACCGCCCTCGAGGTGGCTGCGGCAGACCTCAACTCATGGCGTCCAGAGCTGGAGAGCGTCGTCGACGATCTGAAGTTAGAGGTTCAGAAGGTGGCGAAGAATTGGGACCGCGCGGTGTTCGACACTTCGTCGCACCGCCAAGGTCTCCTCTCGTCTCCAATATCGGTGGCCGCGCGCTCATCTGCCGGAATCATCACCGATGGGCCCAAGGGGCACGGCGCTGCAACATCAACACGGGATGGTGGATTTGGGTCCTCATTGACTCAATCTTCCGTCCCGGCCAATGGTACGCACACTGGTTCACATCCATCTGCTGCTTCTCGTTTCCTTCCGCAACCGCGTCCTCCACCGCCAGTATACCACCCTCCTCCTTCGGGTCGTCTACCGAAATTACAATTTCCTAAATTCGACGGAGACAACCCGCGTTTGTGGCGTTCCCGGTGTGAGAAGTATTTTGAGATGTATGGGGTTGATCCAAACATGTGGGTTCGCGTGGCGGAGATGCACTTAGAAGGATCCGCAGCGCGTTGGTTGCAGTCTGTCGAGCCACACCTGGAGCAGGCGACGTGGTCTCAGTTCTGTTGCTTGCTCAGTGAACGCTTTGATCGCGATCAGCATGAGCTCTTAATTCGCCAACTTTTCCATGTGAAACAAACCACCACTGTTTCTGATTATGTCTCACGTTTCACAGAGTTGGTGGATCAGCTAATTGCTTATGCAGGAGGCACCGATCCTGTCTATTTCACTACTAGGTTCATAGATGGGCTGCGTGCTGATATACGTTCTATTATTCTTGTTCTGAGACCAAAGAATTTGGATACTGCTTGTTCCCTGGCCTTATTGCAGGAAGAAGCCGGAGGTGCGCGTGATCCTCCTCGAATTCCATTGGCATCGGTGGCGAAACCCCTGTCAAGGTCACCAATGCCCCTGCCCCCACCGCCCAAAACTGACAGGCCGGGGCCTGGAGTTCATGATTCTTCTCCAAGCAGTGGGGCTATGGATTCCAAAATGGCTGCCCTTAAAGCTTACCGGCGTGCTATGGGACTCTGCTACAAGTGTTCGGCAAAATGGTCTAAAGACCATAAGTGTGCTCCTGAGGTTTTACAAGCCGTCCAGGACCTTTGGGAGTCCGTATCGCTTGATGAGTCGTCACCACCATTGGATTCTTCAGGTTCTGCTTCTGAACAAATGTTTTTAGTTGTTTCTAAGGCGGCTGTCTCTGGAGCCCCTGCCCCACGTACTATCCAGTTTTATGGTGCATTAGAAGGCATTCCTGTTACTGCACTTGTGGATTTTGGTAGTTCTTCATCCTTTGCCAGTACCCTTATATTTAAGCAGTTGGATTCTCAAGCATTGATTCCTCAACCCACTTCAGTCCATGTCGCTGGTGGAGGAGTCCTTGTTAGCCCAGGTGTTCTGCACAATCTAAAGTGGAGTGTTGATAACTGTATTTTTGTGTCAGACTTCAAGTTACTTTCCTTAGCCCATTATGATCTGATTATTGGCATGGATTGGTTGGAAAAGTATAGTCCTATGCAAGTCCATTGGGCTCAGAAATGGATTCACATTCCTTATGAAGGATCTCATGCAGTTTTACAAGGGTTACATCCTGCAGCTTCTGATAATTTACGGTTGCAGATTTCTTATACCACTTCTGACACAGCTCCTTTGGATTTATCTAATATACCTGATGAACTTCACCCCTTGCTACATTCTTCTGCTCACCTATTTGACCTACCAACCGGTTTGCCTCCAACTAGAGCCTGTAATCACGCTATTCCTCTGATTCCTGGCTCTAAACCAATTGCTATCAGACCATACAGATACCCTCCAAAATTGAAAGATGAGATTGAACGACAAGTGCAGGATATGCTACAGCAGGGTGTCATTCAGCCGAGTGCTAGCCTCTTTTCTTCTCCTATTCTGCTGGTTCCTAAGAAGGATGGAGGGTACCGCTTCTGTGTGGATTTCAGGCAATTGAATGCTATAACTCTTAAGTCAAAGTTTCCTGTCCCAATCTTCGATCAATTGATGGATGAGTTAGCACAGTCACAGTGGTTCTCCACTTTGGACCTGCGGGCTGGCTTTCATCAAATATTGCTGCAACCGGGTGAAGAATACAAGACTGCCTTTCAGACGCATTTAGGACAATATGAGTTCAGGGTAATGGCATTTGGGTTGACAGGAGCCCCTGGAACATTCCAAGGCGCCATGAATACAACGTTAGCACCCGGTCTTAGAAAGTTTGTTCTAGTCTTCTTTGATGATATTTTAGTTTACAGCAAAACCTTCGACGACCATATTTCGCATTTGTCTCAGGTTTTTCAATGGCTGTCATCTGACCAGTGGAGGTTGAAGTTTGCTAAATGCAAGTTTGCCCAGAGGTCAATTGCTTATTTAGGCCATATTGTTAGTGGTGCTGGTCTCTCCACCGATCCCGCTAAGGTAGCAGCAATTCGAAATTGGCCCACTCCCAAATGTGTGAAGGATGTAAGAGGCTTCCTGGGTTTAGCTGGCTACTACAGGAAGTTTGTCAGGCATTTTGGCATTATTGCAAAACCACTGACTGAGCTATTGTGCAAGGACACTCCCTTTGTGTGGAAGGATGAACATGACTTGACCTTTCAGCGCCTGAAGCAAGCCCTCAGTTCTTCTCCCTGCCTTGCCCTACCAGATTTTACTCTTCCATTCCACATTGAGACTGATGCTTGTGCTACTGGGGTGGGAGCGGTTCTGTTATAGGAGGGACATCCATTGGCTTACATCAGCAAGGCCTTAGGACCAAGGAATCAAGGGCTATCGACTTATGAAAAAGAATACTTGGCTATTCTAGTAGCTGTGGATCAATGGAGACATTATTTGTTACAAGGAGAATTCTATATCCATACTGATCAAAAGAGCTTGGTCCACCTCAATGAACAGAGGCTGCACACTCCTTGGCAACAGAAGGTGTTTACTAAGTTGCTGGGGCTACAGTACAAGGTCATATACAAGAAGGGAGTTGACAACACTGCTGCTGATGCCCTGTCTCGCTGTCCAGCTTCTGACCAGCTGCTGACAGTTACTTCTGTACAACCACAGTGGCTCCAAGATATTCAGCATAGTTATGTTTCTGACTCCACAGCACAACATCTGTTGACCCAGCTTTCAATCAGTTCGGAAGCAGATCCTCACTACTCTTTAATTAATGGCATCATCAGGTATAAGGGCAGGATTTGGTTGGGCAATAATGCCGAGCTCCACAGCCGAATATTTACAGCCCTACACTCCAGTGCCTTGGGGGGACATTCTGGAGCTCCAGCTACTTATCATAGAGTGAAACAGTTTTTCTATTGGCCTACAATGAAATCTGACATTTGGTCGATGGTTAAATCATGTACTGTATGCCAGCAAGCGAAGCCTGACCGTTGCAAATACTCGGGACTCCTCCAGCCATTACCAGTTCCTTCTTCTGCTTGGGACGTCATTTCAATGGATTTCGTTGAAGGGTTGCCATCTTCTGGATCAGCTAATGCTATTCTAGTGGTTATCGACAAATTTACCAAGTTCGGTCATTTCCTGCCGTTGCACCATCCCTTTTCTGCTTCCACCGTAGCTCGGCTATTCCTGGATCAGGTGTATCGCCTTCATGGCATGCCCACGGCTATTATCTCTGACAGGGACCGTATTTTTACTAGTACCTTTTGGAAGCAGTTGTTCAAATTTGCTGGGACTGAGCTCCGGATGAGTACCGCTTATCACCCTCAGACGGACGGACAAACCGAGCGCTTAAATCAATGCCTTGAGACATATTTACGCTGTTATGTTCATGCATGCCCAACTAAGTGGAAGCAATGGCTATCTCTCGCAGAGTTTTGGTACAATTCCAGCTTCCACTCCGCTCTCGGCCGCACCCCGTTTGAAGTACTGTATGGGTATTCACCTCGGCACTTGGGGCTGTCTCCCGACCTCGTGGGTGCCACTGTGCCAGACCTGAACGAATGGCTCTCCGAACGTTCCTTGATGCAGGATTTGGTCAGGCAACATCTTCTCCGAGCTCAAGAGCGCATGAAGAGGCAAGCCGATAAAAACCGCACTGAAAGACAGTTCCAGATCGGTGACTGGGTGTTCCTGAAGTTGCAACCTTACGCCCAAGCGTCAGTTGCGCGACGTTCCCATCAGAAACTCGCATTTCGATTCTTCGGTCCATACAAGATTACGGACCGTGTGGGTGCTGTGGCTTATAAGTTGGCGCTACCTTCTTCTTCAGCAGTGCATCCTGTTTTTCACGTGTCCCAGCTCAAGAAATCCCACGGCGCAGCTCCGGTAACAGACCTCTTACCGTCTCCTGATGTTGAGTTTCAGGTGCCAGAACAAGTATTGCAACGCCGCTGGACATCTGGAGAACACCCAGTGGAGCAAGTCTTGATCAAATGGTCGCTGATGCCTTCCTCCCTCGCTACTTGGGAGCCCTACGAGCAGCTTCGTCAGCAATTTCCCCGCGCTCCGGCATGGGGGCATGCCGGTTCTTATGAGGGAGGGAATGTCAGCACTGCTCCCAGTTAGACAACTGAGTATACGCCGACTGCGGACGAAGACGGAATCACATCAGCTGAAGCAAACCAGGCGACCAGACCCATTCGCGAGCGCCGGCCCAATTCCTTTGTGTCCGGCCCGGACTGGGTGTAATAGGAAGTATTTAAGTGAGTAGCGGAGGCAAGAGATGGTGAACATTGTAAAGAACTGTCTGAATACTTCTGAAATCTTACCTGCCTCCTCTATCTTGTCTACTGTCTCCTTCTGCTTCTTCTCGCCCAAGCAAGTGCTAACACAGTGTCTGAAGCTGACAGATTGCTTGATGCCAGTTTGGCCACGCGCGGTTGGATGTTGTTTGCTGGGATTTTCAGACTTCAAAGCACGTGGTCAACGACTAGCACAACCAACGGATTGCTCAAAGTAAAGAACTGCACAGCAGCTTTCAACAACTGTAACTCTTGCGGCTCGTTAGTCCATCTGCTAGCGCTCGTATAGATAAGGCCGATACACCAGCTAGCACTTGGCTGTTGGATAAAAGCTCAAAATGTCAATAGGACATACAGAACACGTTATGGAGTCTGCATTTCCTGCAGAAATGTCGGTCAAGTTTCTAACAAATTTGTCAGGAGGCCTATGTAACAGATGGCTCCAAGTGCATGCCAGTCAAATCCGACTGAAACTTGCAGGGAAAAACAAGCACTGACAGCCATTTCTTTGACAATCTCTCAAACCTTAAAGGGTAGTACTAGCATCTGCCATGAAACGTACCAGCGGATAAGACTTTCTTCAGATACCCAGGTTTTACCGACGTGTTGGAAAGGAACGTCCGTTGTCATCTTGTAGCAAACTCGTCACATAATTGTCAGTAGTACGACATCCTTACGAGGGGGGGAGATTCCTTCACTGATTCCAGGTTAATTTTCATGGTGCTGCAGGGCCTGGATGGGGGCGTTACTACATCGGGCCGATTCAATTCTCGGTGTGTTTTGGAGCAGTCGTCGCTTCGACTCTTCTGGGTGGTCAGAGCATGAAGGTACCAAGTTAACTGCGATCGATATCGTCTCGGACACGTCCTGGACAATGCATGCACATAGAACGAAACACGATTCACGTGTGCGTCAATTCCTACTTGCAGGCTATCTACCTGATCGCCACCCCTGGCGGCACAATCAAGCTGTACGTGTTCGTGGCCATCTTCGGCGTTTTCATGATGATTCTAGCGCAGCTGCCGTCGTTCCACTCCCTCCGGCACGTGAACCTCATCTCCCTGGTGCTGTGCCTCGCTTACAGCTTCTGCGCCGTCGCCGGCTGCATCTACCTAGGTATCTGGCCCATTTTTTCAGCCTTACTTGATCAGCAGTCTACATGTGCAAATGCAACGAAACTTCCACTGATGAATCCTGAAATTAATGCACGTCAGGAACCTCCCATACGGCGCCCCCCAAGGACTACTCGATCACCGGCAACACCCAGAGCCGTGTGTTCGGCGTGTTCAACGCCATCGCCGTCATCGCCACCACGTACGGCAATGGCATCATCCCAGAGATACAGGTAAGTGAATCATCAGAAGCTCCGAATAATCCAATCTAGTCAGTAACATATATCGTAAACAGTTAGTGTGATTACTTACAAGTTACACTTATTAACGCCCAATGTGCTGCAGGCGACGGCGGCCGCGCCGGTGACGGGTAAGATGTTCAAGGGGCTGTGCCTATGCTACGCCGTGGTAGTGACGACGTTCTTCAGCGTGGCCATCTCGGGGTACTGGGCGTTCGGCAGCCAGTCGCAGGGCACCCTCCTGAGCAACTTCAGGGTGGGCGGCAAGGCCGTCATCCCCGAGTGGCTCCTGCTCATCACCGAGCTCTTCACGCTGCTGCAGCTCTCGGCCGTGGCCGTGGTGTACCTGCAGCCGACGAACGAGGTCCTGGAGGGGCTCCTCTCGGACCCCAAGGTGGGGCAGTACGCGGGGCGGAACGTCGTGCCGCGGCTGCTGTCCCGCACACTCGCGGTCGCGTTCGGCACCACCATCGCGGCCATGCTGCCCTTCTTCGGGGACATGAACGCGCTCATCGGCGCCTTCGGGTTCCTGCCGCTCGACTTCTCCGTGCCAGCCGTGTTCTACAACGTGACGTTCAAGCCGTCCAAGAAGGGGCTCGTGTTCTGGCTCAACACGACCATCGCCGTCGTGTTCTCCGCGCTCGCGGTGGTCGCATCCGTCTCGGCGGTGAGGCAGATAGTCCTGGACGCCAACAGTTACAAACTTTTCGCCAACGTGTGATGAGGCTCGACAAGGGGAGCACCAATGCAGCAAGGTAGTCTGCATCTCATTGAGATTGTTGTTTGCCGCATACTTTGCGGATTTTAGTTAAAAAATTGTTGCTTGTAGATAGTCTGGTCCGGAAAAAAAGTACCGACGCAGCAAAGCACAACTCTTAAGTTTTGATTATGGATAACTCGTGTAGGCAGAGATGCAATCGGACTTGTTTTCTGCTCATCAATTCTGTACTGTATAGCGTATACACAAGAGAAAAGTGTACTGTTATGCCATCTTCTTCCTGCAAAACATTGTGCTCCTTTAGGCTCCAATTTTACGTGAATTTCACAGGAAACAATGTGATTCTCGTAGAAACCTGAAATTTAATTTGCGTTCCGATGAGGTTCTTGAAGGCAGAGAATAAAGCATTCTTGAATGTCTTCACGAGGGTGTCTTCTGAGGCTGAGGACGGGAGCAAGTAAAAGCGCTCTCTAAGTAGGGAGGCTTCTGATATTTGAAGGCGTAAAGCCTGAGTACGCGCTCAACACAATTTGAGGAAGCAGTGAAGCGCGATTGACTGGCCTGTTTGGCTTCTGCTTCTGCTTCTGCCTTATACTTCTAGAAGCCTGCTTGGAATGGCAGTGTAACTGTGTGATGCCAGTGTTGTAGAAGTCGTGTTGTAGATATGTTGTACTCAACAAAAACTATAGCGATTGTTGTCCAGTTCGTGATGATTTTAGTATTTTTGTATGTGTATGTGTTGCCATGAGATGCATTGCTGGTGACAGGTTACAAATATTGCTCTGTTTGTGATGTCCGTTGGAAGAAATGAAATCAAACAGTAATGTGTGATGCACTTTGTATCCAGTCATATGGTTGATGTACAATTTTATTATTTGTTTGGTGGTGTCTGAGCAGTTCGTGAGTGCTTTTCCCGTAGTACTCAAATGTTGATAGAGATAAAAATACATACCACAACGTGGATCACGAAGCAACATCCAATAGATAAAAAATGCGTACCACAACGTCTATGAATAAAAAGTACAAAAGAGGCCAACTATGCCTTTAGGAGAAAGGAAAAACATGGCAGGTATGATGGAGGGCTACTACGGAATGGGCCAATCTATTGCGTGGACTGGGGCTATTTGCCTTTTCTTGTGAGGTCGGTATTATAGTCCTCGTCAGCCACTTTGGCCTTGGCCACCCTTTCACGCTCCTCCTTGCGAGCCTCGCGTTTCCTACGCCTGCACTCCTTCAGATGAGCCTACGTCTCCTACCGGATATGCTTGTTGTGCTCTTTGTTGCGCTGCTGCTCCTCCTTCCTCTCACGGTACTTGTCGGCATCACACTCCTAGTAGGGCAGATGCCACTGGTCCTAGGGTGGATGTCTTAGTTAATCCATTTGCAGAATGCACATAGCGAATCTAGAGACTACAGGTAGATTGAAGAGGATGTTAGCACTTGCTTTCAAAGAGAAATGGGAGGGAAATGTACTCTAATTACAGGCTGGTGGTAGCACCCCTATCACAACACCGGTCAAGGCAGTCCCAGGTGTAGTTAGGGCAACCCCAATAACGCATGTCTAAGCTGAGTCGCTCCTTGAACTTGAAGAACTTGCATGTGTCCCTGCACCAGTAGGGGGGCGACCTCTCCCCCATGGGTGGGTCTTTGCGGCAAATGCTCCGTGGAAATGTCCAGGTAGGGGTTGGAGCTACGGGGGCGTTGTTGCAGGGAGGTGGCCTCCTAGGACGCCTACTTTGTTCATCATGGGCTACAACATCCCTTGTGAGTTGGGTGAGCTCCCCTTATTGCTTCTCCATGTGTGCAAGGTAGTGTTGTTATGTAGTTGCAGGAAAGCTCGTCACCCAACAGGTAGTACTTATGCACCGGGCCAGTGTAGCATACATGGGTGAATTCCAATTCGGCCAATGGTGGTTCGTGTCCGCGAGGTAGCAAGCCTGAGGAGGAATCAACGAGGCAGCATTGCATCATGTTGGTTTGCGAAGCTGGCTCGCCGAGTCACGTTGCCATGCCAAGATGCCTCGTTGGGTCAGCACGAATTAATGCAATCACAGCATATCAAAGTAGTAATTTTGAACCAGACCGCCATGCACTCATTATGAATAAAGATCACAAGTTATGAACTATCAATTAGCATTGTGGAATGTCCAAAATCACATGTATGAGATGAACTATACATTTGCTTCTTAAGGTTTATTAGCACAAAAAACGAAAATAGCAATGCTGATTCAACTGATGGTGGTCCTTAGGATAGGTTAGCCTGTCAAGGGAGTGCACACGCCTCATAGATGCCCCTAACGATCCATTGGTTGTCTCTGATGAATCTGTTCCTTTAGGACATTAGCCTTTTGAGTGATTGTGGGTTCTGCCACAGGGCGTAGTGGGGCTCCTCACCCGGTGAGTGGCCATGTTGGGGGGACCACTGGGGGAAGTGGCGTTGAGAACATTTCGTCGATCCAATCCCCTGGTTGCGTAGTAGGATCCGCGGAGGGGCACCAACTCAGCAGAGCTTGCGGGGTGAACTGTGCGGAATGAAGCTATTAGGACAGAAATATAAGTGAGGGTCATACGTTCATTTAGTAAAATTGTTACCTGTTGCTGCGAACTGGATGGCCCCCCATACCTGTAGAGGCTCGAGGTGCGCCATGTAGCAAGACTGATACCATGGGGCCGTATCACCTATTTGATATTGTCCAAAAGTGCAGTACTTAACTTGCCCCCCCTCCTGCACCGATCGGTAGGATAATCTAGGACATTCTCAGCTATTGTGGGTTGTGTCTTCCTGCTCTCCGGTACGGCCTTCTCCTGCCACCGTGATGAGGATGGCAGCAATGTGGTGTCTGTGGTCACAACTGCGCAAAATAGCATGATTAATCAAGGGTGAAGTAGTTCGACATAGCGCAACTAAAACTCCATTGCCACTCACCGAGGAGGTCTGCTATGCAAAAGATTAGCCATCAACGTTGCGCCGCTGGGTTGACTCGCTTGGACGAGAAGATGGAGGTGGTGACGATGCACGACGACACTCCGTCCGGTGCCTCAAGTCGATATTGCTGGCCCTTCCACATCTCATGTTGCGAATGACGTACTTAACATCATCCACAATAGACATCATGATCGCATGAAGTCATTCAACTTTGTTATTCCTTCCTTGCTCGAGTTCCTGATGGTCGCGCTGCATAATGATCTGCAAATAGTCTAGCTGTATGGTTACCGAACAAACAAAATTTTGTTAATTCAACATATTTCGGAGGGTGTTTTATCTACTACGTGCTCAACATACTGACTCATCACGGTGTTGAACGGTGCAGGTCGAGCCCCAAGCCCAAGCGTTCAACAAGGCTAAATCTGCATGTCGGGCCAGGGGTGCACCTGTCAATCTCGCCTACGTGTGTCGTATGTCCCTGCGTCGTAAAGTCATGCCTACTGGAAAATGTTATTAAGGGCAGATTGCCATGCATCTACCCATGATTGTTGTGTCGGCCTTCAGTCATCGTTCTTGCGGCCTGCCTTCATCTACCTGATGGTGGAATCAAAGAAATAAATTACGGTACTGACATAACAAATGAATAATTGAGGTCCAATATAAAGCAATGTAACGTGCTTACAAGTCGCTACATCTCAGAAGTGGTCGCCCGAAGCTGGGGGGATCTCCTGGTGCAGTCGGAACTGTCTCATCACCCATTGTGGGTTGTAGGGCTCAACCATATGGGAGAACACTAGATGACAAGTTGTCCTCCAATGCGCTGCATCCTGGTGGCATAGCGAACTCAAGCCGTTCGGCGCCGTGTCTTGCACGAAGGCACCCATCCAAGGAGCCCATATTATATCGTCCCCATGTAGGGCCTCAAATTCATTGTGGAACTGAGGTATATCTGAGAGACCATGTGGTCGTGACCCCATGAGAGTGATGAGTAATTGACAAGGGTTTAGGTTAGTCGAGTTTGGTTTGGGTGGTTTGGACCATGTCGTTGCGTGGTGCAACGGTTTCGGTCGATTTGGTCAAACTTGGTCGTATGGGTTTAGGATGCATATTCTAATGTTTCAACAGGTTTGGACTTCGTCATGCGTGAGTATGATGTGTTTGTGCTATTTACACTTTCATGTATCGAGCGGTGCTATTTGACGTGTTTCTTGTCTGTGTGGCTGCAGGACATCGAGTAGAGTCGTGGCGAGACACGGAGGACCGGACTAGGCACAGGTGGCGCTGAGGTCAGAACGGTCGAGATGTGTCGAAGACGACGTGGACTCGAGGTGGAGTCGTGGCGAGGCACGGTGGACCGGACTAGGCGCAGGTGGCGCTGAGGTCAGAACGGTCTAGGTGTGCTGAAGACGACGAAGCCGCGTGGCTTGCAGGACAAGGAACGTGGAAGCTTCCCGGAAGGTGCAGGAGGGGCGAATCGGGAAATTCGCAAGGCTGCACAAGCGGGAGCAGGCTTCGTTGGATTTAGCCGGCGTAACGGGTTGGAGACCCGTTAGCCATGGGCTATAAAAGGAGAGGAGGGGCTGCATGCCTCCTCATGGATTCTAGAGAGAATTAGGGTTTCATTTTGAGTCAAAAGAGGCTTTGGAGGTTGTTTTCTCCTTTGCTCTTTAGTGGGTGAGAGTGGTTGGAGAGGCAGAGAGTGTCTGCGTGGCTTGCAGGACAAGGAGTGCGGAAGCTTCCCGGAAGGTGCAGGATGGGCGAATCGGGAAATTCGCAAGGCTGCACAAGCGGGAGCAGGCTCCGTTGGATTTAGCCGGCGTAACGGGTTGGAGACCCGTTAGCCATGGGCTATAAAAGGAGAGGAGGGACATGGATTCTAGAGAGAATTAGGGTTTCATTTTGAGTCAAAAGAGGCTTTGGAGGTTGTTTTCTCCTTTGCTCTTTAGTGGGTGAGAGTGGTTGGAGAGGCAGAGAGTGTCCCCTGGTTGTCTCCTCATAGTGCTCTGTGTTCATCCCTTCCTCAAGCATGTAGAGGGTTGAGTTCTTGGCTTAGGGAGAGGGAGAGGGAGAGTTGATCCATCTTGTAATCATTCATCCGAATGTCCATGCGTATGGGGACGTAGTTCTTTGTATCCCTTGTAATCCTTGATTGGTTGGAATGAAATTTGAAGTTCTTCTCCCGTGCTCTCTGTTTCCCTTCGATGCCTCATTTCTTGAGTTCTTGTGTTTTTCTTGTTGAGAAGGCCCAAAATGGGTTGCTCTAGGTTGAGATGATTCTTCAAAATCATTTGATCAAGTTTCCCAAGAGCAAACTTCATTTAATCTCAAGATTTCATTTTTGAGGCTTCCCTGTTCTTTAGAGCTTTTCTAGGGTTTCGTTGAATTCTTGTTTCTCTTAAGGAAATGCCCTGAGTTTTTGTCTGAGGAGTTCTATGGCTATTGCTAACATATCTGCAAAATCTCTTGACCATAGGATCAAAGGTTGGGAAGCAATTTGATTTTTGGCTCGGGTCTTGCAAAATTTCAGATTTTTACCCATAATCTGAAATTCTTGCTTCTTGGTTTGTTTCTCTTGTTTCTCAGGGTCTCCTTACTATTTCGTACATTGTAGTAAGGCTTTGGATCAAAGAGATTGAGAGCAAACCCTCATTTTTGCCAAAAATCCGAAGTTCTATTTCTTTCAGCCTGAAACCCTACTGTCTGTCCCTGTCGTGCGGTACTACCGCTCAAGCTGCGGTACTACCTCCCCAACGGTACTACCGCTCAAGCCTCTCCGGTACTACCGCATGCAGTTTGATTTCTGTTGCTCAGCGTTTTCTTTTTCCTGCTAGTGCGGTACTACCGTTCAGAACCCCGGTACTACCGCTTAAGCGGTACTACCGCGGATAGCACTCCGGTACTACCGCTTGAGGCCAGAATTTTCCCGAATTGATTTGTCTCGCTTGCTGGTCTCTGGATTTGTGTTTTTCCTCTGCAGTGTCTTCTTGTGAACACTGGTCTTCCTCCTTTATAGCTCACATAGCTATTGGAGAAGAAGATACTTGTTTGGGGGGGGGATTTTTAAAGATCGACATTCACCCCCCCTCTGTCGCCATTTCGGTCCAACAATATCTGACGCACTCTCTCCCTAGCCCACCCAGCATTGCCATAGTCCATCGAGATCCCATGATCGGGCCTTCCACGGGATCCTCATCGTCCACCCTACCGTAGAAATGCTTCGTGTGCGGGTAAGGGCGGACTGGGGAGTGAAAGCATGATAGCCCGACCGAGAAGTGTTCCCACTACCACAGCTGCAATAGCGTATGGCAACTTGAGAGCAGAGGCTCAGTTCTCGTGTGACACTGCGAAGTGTCGCATAGGCCACGGTACATGGCACTTAGTACAGCTGAACCCTAGCTGTGCTATGGCACGTCCTCATCGTCGGAGTCCACGATAGGCTCCACAAGGTGAATGTAACTAGGGTACACCATGTTCCCCTACGTGCTAGGGAACATGACTCACCTGAAAAGAAATAGCAAATATGCAATTAGGTGGTATCGAACCACCTCCTCCGTTGCATCATCTGGGCGATGCATGAATCAACGTAGCCAAGCGTGCAGAAAACCCTTACACATCTCGGGGATAGGCTGCTCGAAGCGATGAGAGAGACACCACCTTTTCAGTCCAGTGATCTTGGAGGGGAATAACTGCAAGGCCTCGCAATGGCAGGCCAGTGATGAAGCAAACGTCATGCAGTGTCACGGTCATCTCGCCCACCGAAAGTGGAACGTGGTTCTCTGATCACCAACGATCAACCAGGGTGGATAGAAGGGAGGCATCAATTAGGAGGTTCTGCGTTGAGTTCAACATTCAGGCGAATGCAATCAGCCCAGACTGACAAAGTTTCCTGACATACCAATCGTCCAACGGCTAGGTCTTTTCTCTATCCCTGTGTCACCAAGGTTGGTGGCCCATCGCCACCAATCCAAGCGTGACAACGATGCTGGCCGTCCCATGCCTCCTCAAGTAGGGGTGGTAGATTACGTGCCATTACTACAAATAGAGAACAACTAACAATGACGTGATTTAAATTACGAACAATTGTAGCTGTGAAATAACATATGTGCATTTTTAGAAAATATGTGGAGTAAGAGCATGCCGTAAAAATATGCATTACATGCTTGTAAATTATGTACCATTGGGACAAAAGTAAACTGCATGCATTATTAAAATATAAAAAGATGATAGTTCGGATAGAACATTCATCTGCATTAAATAACATACATGTATTTTTAAGAAATGTCTACAGTGCCGTAAGCCATATTGCATTACTGTCAAATATGTTCCGCAGGGGGAAAATAAACCTTCACGTGTGTGAAATAATGCACGATCATTTATAGTAAAAATGTGAAGGCAGAGCGTGCCGTGAAATATGCACGAACAAAATATATTGAGTACTGCAAAATAATTTTTATGGAGACGAAGCAGCATTTAAGCAATACTGAAATAAAAAATGATGACACCACGAATAGAACAATTGTGCATGTAGAAAACGTACATGCATTTTTAATGAACATAGTATCAAGGGGGGCCATTTTTTGCGCAACATTCTACTGTACACGCATTTCTAAGAAATATATTTAGTTATAGCCGGCGTAAAACATGAACGAAAATATTATATTACAGCAATACAAAGAAATGAACATGCATGTGCGTGAAATAATGTACTAATCGAATAATTATACGCATGAAATAATATACATGCATTATTAAGTACTTAACAATAAAAATTAGATTAACAAAACTATTAAATACTGGGGCGAGCGAGCGATTGATCGGAATGAGCTTCTAAATGAGCGAACGCTTCTGAGTGAATGCTTCTGCATGAGAGTCGTAGGTCACACGTTTTGGCTTAAATACGTGAGAAATGCAGATAGCGACCGGACTCAACGAGATGCAACGCAACGTAAAAGAGAAAAAAACGAAAAAGAGAAAACGGCACAAGACCGAGCGGCACGTGCGCACGTTGGGGGCCAGAGACAGGTCCCTGCTATGCCCGAGGTTGGGGGCAGGTACCCTGCCGTGCTCGATACTAGGGGTCGGTCACGTACCGCGCTCGACGTTGGGGGCTGGTGTCCTGTAGGAGGGTTAGATCTGCAAATTATGCTAAAAGAGGGTTAGTTCTGCAAAATAAAATTTCAGGGTCACAATTGCCAATATCTCGATATTCTCCTGTTTCACTATGCAATCGCATGTGCAATTAGCAAATTGGCATGAGGTACCTCTTGTTCTCCATTTCGTGCAACGCACAGTACGTGCTTTAACTGTCTGTCCGTACAGAAAAGAGAAAGGCTGTTCAAGGCAAGATATTCCAGGTCGCTTTACACCCGAAGCAGAGCATTTGAGCCCCTTTTCTTTTCGAACTAAAAACTCATTTTTTTAGGTAAAAACTAAAAAAAGGCATTTGGTTTAGCGTTTGGGGCTTGAGCGAACGAGACACGGGACCAAGAGGCCCAAGGCGAGAGCTCCCAATCCCATGCTGCTCTCCCACTCTCCAGCTGCTACCCTCCCAATCCCATGCTGCTCTCCCACTCTCCAGCTGCTACCCAACAGCAGCTACGCACATCCTCCCGCCGCACGCGCGTCGCGGCGGCACCATACCCGCGCGCCGGGGCGGCGCCGGCGGCGGTGGCGCTCCTCCCGGGCGGGCTGCGGGCGGAGTCGCTGCCGCGGCACGTGGCGGTGGTGATGGACGGGAACGCGCGGTGGGCGCGCGCGCGCGGGCTGCCGTCGGCGGCCGGGCACGAGGCCGGGCGGCGCGCGCTGGAGGAGACGGTGCGGCTCTCCCGCGCCTGGGGCATCCGCGCGCTCACCGCCTTCGCCTTCTCCCACGAGAACTGGAGCCGCCCCAAGGCACGCCTCTCGCGCGCGCATTTGCCTCCTCTCCCTGACGCCGAGCTTGACTGTTCTTGGAATTTGCAGGTGGAGGTTGACTTCTTGATGAGGCTGTTCGAGCGGGTGATCCACGACGGTGTCGCCGAGTTCTTGAGGTACATGTTTTTACTGCGACTTAATGGCCTCACACTTTGGTCGTCTCTTTTGACAATATGACATTTCCGATAGGGATAGACTATTGCACAGATGACTGAAATTTTTTTATCTTTCAGTCACATAAAGTTGCACTTTGAATCACCTGAAGTTGCATATATTTTTTTTGGAGGGGGCTGCAATTTTAGTTGATTGAGAGTGCAATTTCAGGTCATCTGAAGTTGCACTCTGAATCACTTAAAATTGCAGCTGTTTTTTTGGAGGGGGCTGTAATTTTAGTTTATTGAGAGTGTAAATTCAGGTGACTGACACATAAAAAAATTTCAATCACCTGTGCGATATCAAAACTGTTTCCGATAAGATGCACTTGAACACTTGGCTTCATGGAACTGAAGACTCGCATAGAACAATACAACTAACATCTCTTATAAGTGATACGCACCATAGGATCAGGAACTGAAGATCAGCTCCGGTTGTCCTAATGCATTACCGAATGAGGAGTTAGTATAATTTTTGTTTTGTACAGGGAAGGAATTCGGCTACGTGTAATCGGTGACTGCTCAAGGCTGCCGGTTTCTCTGCAGAAGACTGCAAGAGAGGCCGAGGAGGCCACAAGGAACAACTCACAGCTCGATTTGATACTGGCAATCAACTACAGCGGGCGAAGGGACATAGTGCAAGCATGCCGAAACCTTGCCCAGAAGGTGCACGGCAAGTTGCTCAGGCCGGAGGACATCGACGAGTCGTTGTTCGCCGACGAGCTCGAGACGAGCTGCACAGATGAGTTCCCTTACCCTGACCTGCTCATCAGAACCAGCGGCGAGCTGAGGCTGAGCAACTTCTTGCTGTGGCAGTCAGCGTACTCGGAGCTCTTCTTCACCAACACGCTGTGGCCTGATTTTGGGGAGGCTGACTATCTCGAAGCACTGAGCTCCTTCCAGAGCAGAGACAGGCGGTTTGGCCTAAGAAAATTGTAGCACAAAGCCACAAAGGTAGGTGCTTTTAAATGCTCAATAGCAGATAAGCATTGGTCAATGAAACATGGTGAACTTATGATTTGGTTTTCTGGCTGCAGGACTATCGATCAAGATGCACAGGAGATTGCATTTTCAATGGGAAAAAAGCACAGGAGATGAATCCCCAACTTCTCCATTATTGTAGTGGTGGACTTCAGTAATTCATGTGGAAGGTGAGCAGCAAAATGTAATTGAATTAGCGGTAGATGAGCCAAATCAAGAATATTCTGTATTTGATTCATGGACACAATTAGACAGAGCATAAGGTTGCCTGACCGCAACCATTGTTTTTTAGCTGTTATCAACTACTATTATCGACTAAATAGCGCGAGATAAGACTTAATGTGGTATTGTTTTTCGCTTTGTTACACTTTACTTATTTTATCCTCTATTTTTTACCAGTATTGATTAGTACTTAGGCATTTGCAAATGGAACTACGAGGCAAATAACTCTGATACCAGTTGTATTGGTTTTTTTTGGGTCC
The DNA here is from genome assembly GCA_017311315.1 of Dendrocalamus latiflorus. Lineage (NCBI taxonomy): Eukaryota > Viridiplantae > Streptophyta > Magnoliopsida > Poales > Poaceae > Dendrocalamus > Dendrocalamus latiflorus. Next base: position 54,094,014 of record CM029664.1, on the reverse strand, counting down.
CCTTTGCTAGTGGAATCTTCACACACGATGTTTGTGAGGTCCGCATATTGCTCCATGATGAGCTTGCATGTATCACTGTATGATACTATGTCGGGGACCAACGACATGATAGTGCCATTCTGAACATCATTACAGTCCTCTGATGAAGTTTCGCCCTAGACATGCTGTAACTAATTACAACGTTTTTGCTACAAAACATGACTATTTGCGCTGTTGTTTGTTTGTGTTGATTGTGGTGAAGCAATAGCATGGCACCTTCACTCACAGCGAGAGTGCTACCGGATCGCACGAACTTGAGCCGGATGTTCCTGAGACGTGACAACTCAGGAGGCTTATATCTAGTGTAGTTATCCGTATAAAAGCTTTCTACCCAGTTTTTATCCAAAAAGTTCCCCCTTGTATCGGCTGTCCAAATCTACTCACAAATCACAAGCAACCTGGTTGTTCTACAAACATCTCTCGCATAACTCCTCTGCCACAAATCAACAGAGAAAAGAACCTCATACAGGCACAGCCATGCCCCCCCCCCCCCCCCCCCCACATGTACCAAATCAGAAGGAAACGAGTGTCACAGTGCCCACGCGGAGCATACATGAAACGGGGACGTACTGAGCCGGGTTCGGCACGCGACCCGACCGCAAGCACACCGGAGACCAGACCGAACAAACGGAACCCTCCACCACCACGCCTCGGCCCCAAAATTCCTATATAAGCGCACCCAAGCCCCTTCGTTTCCCAGCCTTTCCTCGCTCCGCCCTTCCCCCCAAATACCAAAACCCGCGACTCCGCGTCCGCCGAGGCGGGAGGCAAGGCGCCCGCACACACGGCGTGCGCTTGCACTCCTCTCCGATTCCCCACACGCGATGGCGACGCCGCTGGCGGTCGTTGGGGGCGGCGGAGGAGGCGCCGCCGCGGCAGCCCCCGGCGGGGTTGGCATGCGGATGTTCCACGGCGACGTGTTCCTCGGTGAGGCGGAGGTGTTCCCGATGAAGCAGGGGGGCGAGGGGAGCCTGCCGTTCCCCAGCAACGAGATCCGCATCAGCCACCTCTCGCCGTCGAGCGAGAGGTGCCCGCCCCTCGCCATCCTGCAGACCGTCGCGCCCTTCTCCGTGCGATGCAAGCTCCAGGCTAAGCCGCTCCCTCCCCCGAGCCTCCACCGCCTGTACCTCACTTGCTTCAACGAGTACAAGGTTTGCCCCCCCCCCCCCCACCCCCAATTTTTGAACTGATGTCTTTGGCTCGACATAAGTGTAGTTAACACGCCCATTCGAAATCGAAGCGAAATAAGTGGATTACTGCATCCACTTGGGAAATGCTATTTGCGCCATTAGTAAATCGTGCGATGATTATCAGGAATCGAAGCATTTCCCACATTATATTGTGGATCTTTCATCGATGAAGAGTTTTGTTAGTTAGATTCAGGAGATGTTTTCTGTTGATAAAACTTCCATCAGGTGCACGAAATGAGAGGATTTGTAATTTTTTGTCTCCTTGGGTTGTGTAGAGTGCAGTAGTAGTAGTTGGAGATGAGGAGCTACACCTAGTAGCAATGCCAAGCAAGGTGGAGAAGGTGCCGTGCTTCTGGTGCTGCTCAGTACGCTCTGGGCTCTATGCGGCATCCGTTGGGATGCTCAATCTGCGGTGCCTTGCTATTGTGTTTGATCTTGATGAGACCCTGATTGTTGCCAACACAATGAAGTCCTTTGAGGACCGGATCGATATGCTTTCCCGCCGTATGGATGTTGAAGATGACCCTGTCAGGGTATCGGGGATGTCTGCAGAAATCAAGCGGTATATTGAGGACAGGGAACTGCTCAAGGAGTTCATTGACATGGATACTGTTACAGATAATGGCAGAATCGTTGGGACCCAGAAGGAGGAGGTTCTGGCTATATCTGGTGGCCAGGAGCGTGTTTTCCGGCCTGTTATCAGGTTGCCGGAAAGGAATGCAATTCTTACTCGCATCAATCCGGAGGTACGATTTAGTCAACTCTTAACACTTAGTAGTATAAGTATCTATTCCGCTGCTCCCTTAAATATTGAATTTTTGCTGCTGCTTCTGCTACTTGGGAGGGGTGTGTTTGTCTGTGGGTTTTATATTTCATCCAGAAATGTATATTAAAATCATTAGGGCCTATCCCCTTGTTGGAAAAAAAAAACTGGGCTCCCATTTGGGTGGTGCAACAAAGGCATGTTATGTGGTCATGTGGCTGTTGGTGATTATGGTATTTAAGATTTTGTAAATGTGTTGTAATTGCTTCAATCTTTGATATTCCAAGTAAGCTTGTCGGTTCAAGTTCATTCTTTCTATGTTTAGGTATTTATGACCTGCTTAGCTGCAAAAATTACGACACACTTTGCATGCTGGATGTTTTACATATTATGCAAATATAGCAATGAGCCAACAGCCTGAGGAAATAGTAAATACCAAGCAACACCAGGTTTAAACAAACTAATGTTAGGCCTTCGTCCTGAGATGACAAGCACATTATGCGCTAGTAGCAGTGTATATATTTGCAGCCTTCAGCCAAAAATGGTTCTGTTTTAGTATTGAAGTTTTTTGAGTGCTTATGGGTTCTGGACTGAATATGGGCTCAACATGAATTCTTTCCCTAGCTCTTGGATGTTTCAAAATTTTAAATATCTATTAGATTTTATTCTTTTAGTTGTCGTTGTGTTCTGCGATTAGTTTCCTTTTTGAGATGATTACCGTATCCTCTTGCTCATTTTGATGTTATATTCTCTTCAGATTCGCGATACTAGTGTTTTTGTAAAGCTAAGGCCTGCCTGGGAGGATTTGAGAAGTTACCTAACTGCCAAGGGACGCAAAAGATTTGAGGTTTATGTATGTACGATGGCTGAAAGAGATTATGCTCTTGAGATGTGGAGGCTGCTCGATCCAGAAGCAAAGTTGATCAGCTTGCATCACCTCTCAGAACGTGTAGTATGTGTAAAGTCAGGCAAGTTCTCAAGAGTTTGATGGTTCCTTTTTTCCACTATTGTGCAGTGCTTTCCCGTCTTAACGTTGTTCTGTTATATTTCCATCATCAGTGAACACACACTAGCTACTGTAAATTGTCTAATGCCAATATTCTGTCTTATCTATTTTTCCCGTGTACAATGAAATCCATAATTATTTCCAAATGTTGACTTTTGGAATGGGATCAGTTTTGCCTGCTTAGCCTTCTAAAAAAAGGCAAAGTTGTGTGTACATATATTTGCGTTTGGTTTGTTTCCGTTAGTTAGTATTGCATTTCATTTGTATACTTATAAACTTAAATAAGATACTAAAGTAGTTTCATTTGTTAGTACTACATTGCACTCATATTCTTAATACAACTTGTTCCCCGTGAAACTGCTATAATATTTATCAGGAATGTATAGGAGTAAATGGGAAATTGCAGCCACCATTGTGTGGATGGAACAGTAAAATATTTACCTTCCTATCACCTTGTGGGTTCACTTCTGGACCATGTTCCTTTATGTCACAATATCACTGACTGTTTTGTCTATTCTTCCTATTGCATGGCAGGTTCCAAAAAGTCTCTGCAGCATGTTTTTAGAGACAGAGGATGCCATCCAAAGATGTCCATGGTGATTGATGACAGGCTGCAGGTTTGGGATGAGAAAGATCAGCCTCGAGTTCATGTTGTCCCTGCATATACTCCATACTATGCCCCGCAAGCTGAGGTATTTATTTGTATTTTATTGCTTACATATTTTCTGTTAAACATATTCCCATTCGGAGTTGTGTGTATTTGCTTGCATTTTTTAGATGGCAAATGCTGTTCCAGTGCTTTGTGTTGCAAGAAATGTTGCTTGCAATGTTCGTGGTGGTTTCTTCAGGTTGGTAAAAAAAAGTTATTGTGATACGACCTATGCATTCTGACAATAGCTTACTTACTGCTTTAATATTATCTCTGTTTTGATCAATTTTGTTTGTAGAGAGTTCGATGAAAATCTATTGAGGAAAGTGTTTGAACTAATGTACGAAAATGAGTTATTGGATCTTCCATATGCTCCAGATGTTGGTGACTACTTAGTCTCTGAGGTAAAATCCTTGATACTTGATGTTGTATCTGTAGTTTATTGTCTGAAAGTTTATGCTGTCTGCTAATTTCTTTCCAGGACACTAATTTTGTACCTAGCAATAAAGATCCTGCCCCTATACCTGAGGATATGAGTGGAGGTGAAGTAGAGAGGAGGTTGAATGGGCTCGTGAGTTTTAATCTGTTGTTTCTGCTTTGATTGATTTTAAGGGAGACTTTTCATCACCCTTTTACCTAGAGCAAGTGGGCTAATGATGCCCTATTTGCTATGGGCAAGAACTACCTCTTTTTACCACATCATATTTTGGAAATATACCAAATAGGTCCTACTTTGGCTTGGAATTGAATTTGCACATTTATCAAAATGTTAAGCACATCAGTCCAATCACTTGACTAGCAGGCACCATTAGTACCTACATTTAAAATAAAACTTTAAAGTATGAGCATGCAATGATGTCATTTATTTCAGGCATGTCTGGGGGACCAAAAACAAATATCATCATCGACCCGTTCATCAGGTACTTCTCATGTCATCCTTTTTGGTCAACTGTCTTTGGGCTTCTTCCCGCAGGCCTTTCCTGGTCCCTTATATTTATGCATCAGTTTGGTTTTTTTTTTTAATTTGTGGCCTACCCCAACTTGTTTGGGACAAAAGGCTTTGTTGTTGTTGTTGTTGTTGTGGTATTATCGTGTTAACTTGTAAAGAGGGAATGGACTTTTCTCTGCTAATTTTTTCTGTAAGGAAAAAGTACTCTACTATGTAGTGCAGCAGCATCAACATAATGCTTCCAAAGCCTAATTCTCATCTCACTACAACTATTCTCAGATTGCTTTCATTAACACCTTTTGAGGCGTGCAGAAATTATGTTGTTCAATGCTTAATAAAGTATTGTCTTAAGTTCATACTTACTCAATATCGGAGGTGTGGCCTCAGCTGGTCATTTTGTTAAGCATCTGAAGGATTTTGCTCATCTTTATCTAATAGCCATCATTTATTATTCATTTTCAAGTAGTATTATACCTGATTTCATTGCATATGTTGTATATGAAATGGCACTCCGTGCCAACCTTTGGTGTAGATGATGAGGGAATGGCAATCCGAGGCACTCTGGGTGGTACAAATATCCAATCCAATGGGGTATCACTGGCAATAACCCCATCAGTATTTGTTACAGTTTTACAAGAGATTGGGCGACTATGCGACTCTAAGGTATTCTGATGCCTTAATGTTTGAGCCTGTTTGTTTTCCTGTTCTTGACCTTAGAGTAATCTCCCACTTTTTCATCATATAGGTGGAGTTCAGGTCTACCGTAAGCGGTGGCAAAAGTATGCAATTTTCTGTTGAGGTTGGTGTTATGCATTTGTGACTGACCGCATTGTTTATGCCATGTTCTTTTGCCAATAACCTGGTCTGAACTTCAGATCGCCTCAAATATCCATTTAGAAGCTTAAGGAGCTATGTTACCTTAAGCACCTGAACCTCAACATCATTCCAGTGCTTTTGTTTCATGATGACTGACGAGATCTTTAATAATTATTAGAGATATGTATTAGAGATATGTATAGACTACCTTTGTACCTACCCTTACTTGTAACTCAAGTTGCCCTTAGCTATATATATCAAAGCCACCCCCCCTTCTTTGTGGTGTGGGGGTTCCCTAAGTCTCAGCATGGTATCAGAGCCCAGATCATTTTCCTGGGCATCTTCTCTTGCTTTTCAACCACCAACAGCTTTCCTCTGCTCCCCTCCTCTGCTTTTCAACCGCCGCCAGCTCTCCTCTGCTTCCTCTGTTTTCTAGGGTTAGGGTTCCTCACCCGCCGCCACAGCTTCCCCTACCGAGCTCTACATCCACCAATCCCATCTTCGACCGGCTCACTCGGTTGAAAACTGGGGCAGTACAGCCTGTCAACTACTGGAACCTCTCCGCTACATCGACCTCGCCACTGCCAGCCAACTACCGCAGCGCGTTGGCTGATCCCAACTGGCGTGCTGCCATGGCGGACGAGTATCAGGCTCTCATTGACAATGGCACCTGGCGACTTGTGCCTCGACCACCTGGCGCCAATATTGTGACGGGCAAATGGATTTTCAAACACAAATTCCACTCCGATGGGTCTCTTGCTCGCCACAAGGCTCGTTGGGTTGTTCGTGGCTTCTCTCAACAGCACGGTGTCGACTACGACGAGACGTTCAGCCCGGTGGTCAAGTCGGCCACCATCCGTGCTGTACTCAGCATCGCGGCGTCACGGGACTGGCCTATTCACCAGCTTGACGTGAAGAACGCTTTCCTCCATGGTGACCTTGAGGAGACTGTCTACTGCCAGCAGCCGTCCGGCTTCATCGACCCTTCGGCCCCTGACTCCGTCTGTCTCTTGCAGAAGTCTCTATATGGCCTCAAGCAGGCTCCTCGGGCGTGGCACCAGCGGTTTGCTTCGTACATCTGCCAGCACGGCTTCACGGCGGCAAAGTCCGACACGTCTCTCTTTATTCATAAAGATCGAGATGACGTTGCTTATCTGCTGCTCTACGTCGACGACATCATCCTGACGGCGTCCTCCCCGACACTCCTGCGGCGCATCACCGACCGCCTTAGCTCCGAGTTCGCCATGACGGATCTTGGTGCCCTCCACCACTTCCTCGGCATCTCCGTTACGCGCTCCTCCGATGGCCTTCTTCTGTCACAGCGACAGTATGCCGTCGACCTTCTTCAGCGGGCTGGCATGGCCGAGTGTCATCCAACAGCGACTCCTATTGACTCTCGAGCCAAGCTGTCCGCAACTGACGGCGCCCCTGTCGACAACCCCTCGGAGTATCGCAGTCTAGCTGGCGCTTTACAGTACCTCACTCTGACTCGGCCGGATCTCGCCTACGCCGTTCAGCAAGTCTGCCTCTTCATGCACGACCCGCGGGAGCCGCATCTTGCCCTGATCAAGCGCATTCTGCGCTATGTGAAGGGCACCCTCGACGCCGGTCTACATCTCAGCACGGGCAGCGTGTCCTCCATCACTGCCTACTCTGATGCTGACTGGGCCGGCTGCCCGGACTCTCGGCGTTCTACCTCCGGCTACTGCATCTTCCTAGGCGACAACTTGGTCTCCTGGTCGTCGAAGCGGCAGCCTACAGTGTCCCGTTCCAGTGCAGAAGCAGAGTATCGGGCTGTTGCACATGCTGTAGCTGAGTCCTGTTGGCTGCGCCAATTGCTTCAGGAGCTTCATGTCTCGATTCCTTCGGCGACCATCGTCTATTGCGACAACATTAGTGCTGTCTACATGACAGCCAATCCGGTTCATCACCGTCGCACGAAGCACATCGAGATTGACATCCACTTTGTCCGCGAGAAGGTTGCTTTGGGACAGGTCCGCGTTCTCCATGTTCCCTCCTCACATCAGTTCGCGGACATCATGACTAAAGGACTGCCTGTACAGTTGTTCACTGACTTTAGGTCCAGTCTCTGCGTTCGGTTCCCTCCCGCTGTGACTGCGGGCGGGTATTAGAGATATGTATTAGAGATATGTATAGACTACCTTTGTACCTACCCTTACTTGTAACTCAAGTTGCCCTTGGCTATATATATCAAAGCCACCCCCCCTCTTTGTGGTGTGGGGGTTCCCTAAGTCTCAGCAATAATAGATTCTAATCAAAGAATAATTACTGACTTTATCTACTTTAGACTCCACATTACTTAAAGCTGCTCTGAATTAGCTTTATTTGCTTGCTTGCTGATGCATCTTTAGATTTATAAAATGTTGTTATATTTCTGCTTAACCATTTGACCTTTATCTTAGTTATACATGTGCTGCTCCAGGTTTTGTTTAGTAATGAAAAGATTGGAATTGGCATCGGAAAAACAAGAGATGAAGCCCAAGTACAAGCTGCTGAAAAAGCTCTCCAAAATTTAGAAGGTGAGTATATATCCTTGACATCTTGAATACTGCAAGTCTGAAATGCTGTTACATTTTTTTGTGTGACTTCCTTGTGAGGTATCATCTTAATCTTAGCAATGCAAGAACCATTGGTTGTTCCTTGTCTGCTATTTCTGCCATCTTTTGCTTCATTGTCTGCTATTTCTGCCATCTTTTGCTTCATTCTGCTTCTATTATTGTAAAAGAATGCACCTGAAAAAATAAACATGTTGGAACTTGGAAGCCCCAAAACGCTTTCATTTACTTTCCTGTAGAGGCATTTGGTTTATTTTTGCTGGTATTCTTGCTTGGATATGGTTTGCAAATGTTATACTGCCATAGCTTCAGATGCTGTTTGATGTCATAAAGCAGCTTTTGGATCTTGACTTATTCATTATTTCATTTCATCCAATTGTTGGAATGTGTCAACTGATAATGATTAGTTCAAGATAACTGCTAATTTTGGAGAAAAGGCAAAACCAAATTCATTGTTATGTAAGAACTTTATGAAGATAATAATAGCTGGCTGAACAGGATGACTGGTGCACATGCTCATTACCCTTTCCCCAGAGTACAAAACCAAATCTCACAATTTGAACTCCCATTGCACTGTAAAAATGCTGGTAGCGGTTAGCATGAATTTAACCCTCGCCAACAGTGGTGAAAATAATCAGGAATTGTGTATCCATTGTTTGTGTTTAATACTAGTAAGTGGGTGCATGTTCTTTGCAATATTTCAAGATTACCAAAAAAAGGATAGCTGTGGAACATATTTAGATACTTTTTAACACAATATAGTTTAAAGTAATCCTTCACTAATAAATCAAGTATCATATTTAGATAATTTTAATGAAACATCCACCTTGCTAACATGAATGTGAAACAACATGAAAAACAACTTCCTAGATCTTAAACATTCCAAACTAGCTCTTCAGTCAATAACTGCTAGAGCTGTTTTGGCATCATTCATCCTTTTGGCAGATGAAGGGGAAATCAGGCTATGACTCATTAGTAGCATACACAGATTGAGGTCGTTTCAGCTTTAAAATACTGTTTCATGTACAAATTTCCAATAACAAATACTGCTTACTTTTGAACACTTGTTTATAAAATTATTTCTTGTTTAAAAGCACTCAATTGACTTGAATTTTTCTGTGCCTGAAATCCTCTTAACTGATTGACTTGTAGGCAATTACTTGTCATTCGTCGCTCCTATTGCTGGGGTTTGTAATAAAGACACGAGCAAGCCTCCTGGGAGTGGAAATGGCTTTCTGGAAGACGTTACCAGTTCAGATGTTGATATTACTATGCAAGAACCTTCTGAAAGTACATTAAAACAGCAGGATCATTCAAATAATGTGGATAGATTGTCTTCTGTTATAAGTCTTATTAGAGAACTTGTAAGAGATGATGCTGCACCTGATATTTCATTTTCCTATCTACCTTTTAGGTGTGTTGTATTTTTCCCCTTTTGCTTCATTGAATTCTAACTTACATTTACTTCTTCTAGTGCTTGGAGGACCAACATGTAGTATTTCGAGATCAAGTCCGGAATTCTGGCTCAGCAATAAATGGGGAATACCATTCTGAGGTTACTTAGCTTACATAGTCACATTATTCTAGAGTTCTACTAGGATAGTTGTGGGCGGTGGGCCTTGTGGCTCTTACTGCAATGCACTCGAGTGTCGCAGTTCTGACCAGTTTCTCACCTGTGCCTAGTACCTGTCTTTGGCTGTTTGCTGGTGGGTACTGGTAAATGATCTGCCGGGTTTGCTAATTGAAAAGGTTTGCTTCTTTTTGTGTTTGGAAAGGGGAACTAGCTGGTCACCAGGTTCACCACCTGGTTCATTGACTTCTTAAACGTTTTCAAAATTAATCCTTACATTCAAATTTAACTTTCTGGTGAGTTTTGAATAAACTAATCTGAATTGGATTATCGCCAATTGGCAATTTAATATTGAACCCTGAATGCACCTTGTACGAGCTTGTTAATGCAATTAATATATCAGTTCTTGTTATTCTTTTGAAGGTTGAACTAGCAGGACAGATTCTTGGGAGGGGTGTTGGTTTGAGCAAAGATTTTGCGAAGCTTCAGGTACTATATTTCCTAGTGTTCTGCCCTTTTTGTTCGTAGCTTGTATGTCTTAGCGCCCTTGCCATATGAAATTATTTTTTGCTTAAATTATTTTTTGCATCAAGCAATGCACTGATTTGCATGAAGATGGGATAGTGGGGCATCTGTACGCTTGCAAGATTGTACATCATATATACATACATACATATATGTATGTATGTTCATGCGCGCGCGCGTGTGTATATGGGAGCATATGTAGTGCTAATGGGCAATTCAGTGCTAACATGCTAATAGCAAGCTTAACCTACCTTGGGAAGTGTTTAATGGTTGGATGGGCATCATGGTGTCGATCGAACCGACTTGATGTGGCGTAACATGAAAGCGAGGTTTGTACAGCTTTATATAAGCGAGAAAGATGATGCCACCTTGAAGAGCTTTGGGAAATTCCCAAAGCGGCTGAAGCACCCCCAAAGCTAGACTTAACATTTAAAGACAGGTCAGCTTTAATTCCAAGTATAATCGTTATCACAAGCATGATGTCAGCCAAAGGGGGCATCCGGAAATGGGAAATGGCACTTTACCCTTGCCAGATCAGCATCGGCGAGGGTATCCAATGTAATTAGATAGCACAGGTCCCTATAAATACTCCTCATGACTACCACCATTCAAGGCACGCTCTCAAGCAGGGATCGAAAAACCGGTGTGGTTAGATAATGGCATATAATGCTTTCCGCAAATGGGTTTGCTGCTGTGTGAAATAATAGCTTTTCAATCATTATATTTTACCATCATGCTCCAAATGCATACTAGTTCAAGTGTGATTGGTATCATCTTTTGACAAAAGTTATGCCCCCCCCCCCCCCCCCCCTTTTGGACATTGTCTTGTTTCAGGCTGCAGAAGAGGCGCTGAGGACCTTGAAAACAACTACTGACCCACAGATTAAGAAGCATTTGAGACCAGTAAGGTAATTATTTGATGCTTGCAGTTCTTGCATATTAGCATGTGATCATGTCAGCTGTTCATGCTTGATTTCGTTATTTACATATAGAATAGTTTGTTCTGGAGTTTATTGAGCGTTATTTTTCAGTCTGTGGTATCTCCCTAAAAAAGTCCTGAATTTTGGACAGTTTGGGGTAGAATCATTGTTATTCAGCAACACACTCCAATCACCATCTTACAAAATTACTTTTCTTTTTAATTTTTATTCCAGATGCAACGGTTGATCGCTGCCGCTAAGTCCCACAACCAGATGAATTCAAGAAGGTTGGAATGTGAGGCCAACTGCTCATTTTACCTTCCCATCATCAAAATTGTCGCATGTCTTTGATTTACTGAAGCGCCTCCCTGTGAGTCTGGTCACGCCTCAACTATGCTGTGCATCCAAACGTGGAAGGCAAAGCTTTGAAGGTGGTACATTGTACATAAGAGGAACATGATGCTTTGTTGATTCTTTTGACTACCTTCATCGATGAAACTTCTCGACCATCTGCTCCCATACAACTACAGATGTGCTCATCTCGGAAGGATACTGGCGTAATTGGCTGTAAACAGGTAGGAATGTAGGATGTGTCATGGATATTAACTGTTTCCGTGACGAATGCAATGACTTGTAAACTGTTTAGGATCATTAAAGGCGGAATGCTTGTGCTGATCGTTCGACTTTATAGGTTCATAAACGGTGCTAATCTTTTTTTATAAATTAAAGAGTATTACCTGTTGTGCAAATCGCGCATATTAGCCTTACTACATCAGTCGTAGCCGGGCATATTAGCCTTGCAGCTGAAATGTTCTTGTGCATTGCATGGTGGTTTTAGAGTACACACGAACCAAAATTTCTGATTACTGCTTCCTGGTTCGTACGCTTGATTTCTAGTTCTATACATCAAGATTCATCGAACAAAAGTTACGACATGCACTTCAGGGCTAAAAAAGATGATTTTTACGAAGTGGTGCAAGAAAATGCACGTGCAGGGACGGTGCATCATGTTTTGGACCTAGCAATTGGCAAATGGATAATAAAACCAAGAGTTGACCTGCAACCTTAACTTAAAATCTTGATTGATGTTCTTAACAAAAAGAAATAATCAAGGAACTTAGAAATACCATGTTTCTACTAAAATTCACGCTCACCAATGATTATCCGACTAAGCTGTACTGTAACCTTCCGTGCTGTTGATAATACAGATAATGAAATGCTGAGATTTGCTGTCCACTATCACGTCTATACGATCTGCACGCTTATCTACTTATGGAATTGAGCTTGGGGACTAGGTGTTGTAGGGGTGGTCTAACCTTTGTGACTGCTTCTTACAGTTAGTCTAATATGTAATAGGTCTAATAGTATAGATGAATATACCAATATATCCTCATCTTTTGTAATTACCAAATGGGTAGGATGAGAATTTCTCATACTACCCCATTTATGTATATAAACCCCCAAGAGGGGAATGAGAGGGGAAATCCACTCATTTCATACACAAGCACTCTCTTGTATTGTTGGTTCTCTCTAGTTAGTCCTTTCATATGCTGTTTGGTTAGTAGCCACAACAATTGGCGCCGTTCGTGGAGAATACTCAAGAAGCTACGTAAGAGAAGACGATGGCAGCCAAGCAAAAGAGAGGTACGATGGCAGCGACTATCGAGTCCAACACACGGTGACCGGTGGTACCCCATGGCAACGATCACGATGCCCACGCTATCTCGACACTAGGGAGTCGGCCTCCGAACAACACCGACGAATGTCGAGCTTCTCTATGACCGTCGACCGTGACGTCCGCGCCGGTACGACCGTCGACTGCGGTGCCTGTGCTATCATCTCGACACCAAGGAGTTTGTCTCCGAACAACATCGGTGAATGTCGAGCCTCTCTGGCGGGATTCTGCACAGAGCGCGCACTCCAAAGCCTTCGCCCTGTCGCCGGCTGCATCAACACCCATGACCATGACACGGTTGTGACTTTGACGACATCTCCGACCGCGCCATGGTCAAGTCTTCGTTGACAGACGCGACCACCCCATGGTCGACACTTGGGGATAGAGGCATAGAGCACCCACCTCCGACTTCTCCTCGAGACTTCACATGGTCTCCGCTGAGGGCTTCTCACGGTCTCCACCGGGCTCCGCGTGGATATCGTCTTCGCACAAAGACTTAGCATGATCTCCATCGAGGTCTTCGCACGACCTCCGCAGGGCTTCGCAAGGTCTCCGTCGGGCTCCACGCGGATGTCATCTCCGCGTGGAGAGTTCGCACGGTCTCCACTGAGGTCTTCGCACGATCTCCACGCGGAGACTTCGCACAACATCTGCACTGCTTCTCAAGGTCTCCGCCGAGCCTCGTGTGGATGTCATCTCCGCGTGGAGACTTCGCACGGTCTTCGCTGACCTCTGCGCAGATGTCGTCTCCGACGAACTTCGTGGGACTTCACGCAGTCTCTACCGAAGAATTTGCACGGTCTCCACCAAGCTTCGTGCAGATGTCGTCTCCGACGAACTTCGTGTGACTTCGCACGGTCTCTAACAAAGACTTCACACAGTCTCTGCCAAGCTTCACGCGGATGTCGTCTTCGACGAACTTCATGGGACTTCGTGCAATCTCCGCCAAGCTCCGTGCGGATGTCGTCTCCAACGAACTTCATGGGACTTCGCGCGCCTTGCCCGATCTTTGTGGGACTTCGTATGGTCTTCGCCGACCTCTCAGCAGATGTCGTCACCAACAGACTGTGCACGACCTCCACAGGATTTCGCACGGCCTTCATCGAGCTCCGTGTGGATGTCGTCTTCGACGAACATCGCAGGACTTTGTGTGGTCTCCTTCGCCCGGTCTCTGTGAGACTTCGCATGGTCTCCGCTGAGCTCTGCACAGATGTCGTCTCCGACCACATTACGGTCGTACACGCTTCGTCCGATCGCCACGCAGTCAAGACTTCGTCCGACCGCCTCGTGATCATAGACGCTTCGTCCAACAGCCTCGCAGTCGTGACTTCGTCTGACTACCTCGTGGTTGTAGACACTTCGTTCAACCGCCTCGTAGTTGAGAATTCATTTAACCGCCTCGTCGTCAAAACTTTGCCCAACCTCCTTGCGGTCCTAATTTTGTGAAAATCATAAGGTGGCCTCGTGCCCCAGCGTACTCTACGGAGTATAAAGCTCCAGAAACTTAGCCATCCCCGGCAACTCTACGGAATATAAGAAAAATCACACGGTGGCCTCACGCCCCGACGTACTCTTCGGAGTATAAAGCACTAGAACTTAGCCGTCCCGAGTAACTCTATGAAGTATTATTGTTATAAAAAAATCGTACGGTGGCCTCACGCCCTGGCATACTCTGCGGAGTATAAAGCGCCGAAACTTAGCCATCTCAGGCAACTATATAGAGTATTGTTATTATATATAAAAATCGCACGATGGCTTCGTGTCCCAGCGTACTCTGCAGAGTATAAAGTGTCAGGAACTTAGCCGTCCCGGACAACTCTACGGAGTATAAACAACCACGCAGAGTCCAAGACCTCCGCGTCAACTCTGCGGAGTATAGAGGGTAGCACAGGATAGCTAGCACGACCGTGCATGCATCGCGTGCTTCGTCCATCCCACCAGGGAGTCCCGGCCCTGGACTGTAACCCCACGAGTCTGAAGGTGGAGGGTGGGCCGCGTGCGCATTAGTTTCATCTTGCCGTCGACTTCATCGACCGTGAGTCCAAGGTGTGGAACGGGCTGCGCACATCAAGGCTTCGTCTCACCAACGTCTTCGTCGACGCAAGTCCGAAGGGTGAGGGAGGAGTCGCACGTGTCAAGCCTATGTCTCGCCACCGACTTCATCAACATCAAGTCCGAAGGACGTGGCAAGGATTTGGCTCACCGTAGCCTTCGTCAACCGCGAGTCCGAACATGAGGAGTGGGCCGCGCACATGTCAGTTTCGTCTCGCTGCTGATTTTGTTGACGTCAAGTCCAAAGGGTGGGGATGGTTTGTGCGCGTCACAGTTCCGTCTCACCGCTAACTTCATTGACCTCACGTCCGAAGGGTGAGGGATGGAGCGCGTGCCTCTGGGTTTTGTCTCGCTGCTGCCTTTGTCGATCGTGAGTTCGAAGGTGGGGGCAGGCCGCTCACATGTTAGTTTCGTCTCGCCACTAAGTTCGTCGACGTCAAGTCCGAAGGGTGGAGGACGACCTACGTGTGTCACAGTTCCGTCTCATCGCTGACTTTGTCGACCATGAGTTCAAAGGGTGCGGGATGGAACACGCGCCTTAGAGCTTTGTCTCGACTACAAGTCTAAAGGGTGTGTAGGAAGGAGCGCGTCTTCACCGCCAACTTCGAGACTTCATTCGACCACCTCGTGGTCGTAGATGCTTAGTCCGACTGCCTCATGATCGAAACTCCGTTCAATCACCTCGTGGTCGTAGACGCTTCATCCGACCACCTCGTGGTCGACACTTCGTTCGACTATCTCGTGGTCGTAGACATTTCTCACGCGCGCCGACTTCGTCAATGCCAAGTTCAAAGGGTGGGGAAGGGCCGCACATGCAAGAATTCGGCTCGTTGCCACCTTTGTCGACTAAGAGTCCGAACATAAGGGGTGGGCCGCGCGCAACATTTTGTCTCACCGCCGACTTCATCAATGTCAAGTCCGGAGGGTGGGGGACGGGCCATGCGTGCAAGGATTTGGCATGCCACCACCTTCGTCGACCGCAAGCCCAAATGTGGGGGTTGGGTCACGGGCGCTAGTTTTGTCTCACCGTTGACTTCGTTGACGTTATGTCCAAAGGGTGGAGGACAAACCGCACGCACAAGGATTTGGCTCACCACCGCCTTTGTCGACCGCAAGTACGAACTTGGGGGTGGGGCCACGCGTGTTAAGGCTTCATCCCTCCTCCGCCTTCGTCGACGCCAAATCCGAACGGTGAGGGAGGGGCTGCGAGCGTCAAGGTCTTCATCTCACCGCCGACTTCGTTGATACCAAGTCCGAAGGGTGGGGGACGGCCCGCGCGTGCACAAGTTGTCATCTTGTCACCGACTATGTCGACTCCATGTTCGAAGGGTGTGCGGAAAGGAGTGCGTCCCTGCTGCCAACTTTGAGACTTCGTACGACCACCTCGTGGTCGTAGACGCTTCGTCCGACCACCTCGCGGTTGAGACTTCATCTGACCTCCTCATGGTTGTAGACGATTTGTCCAACTGCCTCACGATCGACACTTCATCCGACCACCTCGTGGTCGTAGACATTTCTCATGCGCATAAGGCTTTCAACCGTCGTCAACTTCGTCAACGTCAAGTCCGAAGGATGGGGGTGGGCGACGGCCTGTGCACGTCACAGTTCTGTCTCACAGTCGACTTCATCGACCTCGAATTTGAAAGGTACAAGATGGAACGCGTGTCTCAAAGCTTTGTCTCGCCGCCGCCTTCGTCAATCATGAGTCCGAAGGTGGGGGATGAGCCACGCATGTCAAGGCATTGTCTCACCGCTGCCTTCATCGATGCCAAGTCCGAAGGGTGACGAACGGGCCGCGAGCATCAAGGCTTTGTCTCGCCGCTGCCTTCATCGACGCTAAGTCTGAAGGGTGAGGGACGGGCCGCACGTGTCAAGGCCTTCGTCTTGCCGCCGACTTCATCGATGCCGAGTCCGAAGGGTTGGAGATGACTGCGTGCATCCATGCTTCATCAACTTCCTCGACTCCGCTAGACCACTATGTGGTCGTACCTTCGTCCGACCACGTCATGCTCGTAGACTTCATCCAACCACGTCGTGGTCGTAAAGTTCATCCGACCTACTCGCGGCCGTAAACTCTGTCCGACCACGTCATGGTCGGACAATTACTCCGATCGCCTTATGGTCGTAGACGCTTTGTCTAACTGATGCACACGTGAGCTTCGTCTCACCACCGACTTCATCGGCCCTGAGTCTGAAGGGCGGGGGACAGGCCGTGTGCATTAGCTTCGTCTCATCATCGCCTTCATCAACTTCGAGTCCGAAGGGTGCGGGACGGTTCGCGCGCACTATTGCCTTTGTCGATGCTGAGTCTAAAGGGTGCGGGACGGATCGTGCATGTCGGAGATTCGTCTCGCTGCCGACTTTGTTGACACCTCTCGTCGTATGAATTCCTTGTGGTCATACACTCCATCAAACCACCTCACGGTCGCAGACTCCGTCCGACCACGCCGCGGTCGTGGACTCCATCCGACTACCTTGTGGTTGTAGACGCAATCGTCAAGACTTCGTCCGACCATTTGTTCTTGGAAATTCATCGACTCTTCGTCCGACCGCTTCGGGGCCATGACTTCGTCGATACCTATGACCACCACGTGGTCGCACCTTCAGCGACATGTCACGAGCGACATAGTCATCAGGTCTTCTCCGATTGCGTTGGAGGCACCAACCCAATGGGGCACCCAGGCTTTTAGCATGGGACTTCGTGCTCGCTAGGTGTTATAGGGGTGGCCCAACCCTTGTGATTAGGCCTTACAAGTGGTTCAATATGTAATAAACCTAATAGTATAGAGGAATGTACCAATGTACCCTCACTTTTATAATTATAAAAAGGGTAGGATCCCCATTCATGTATATAAACCTCCAAAAAGGGTATGAAAGGGGGAGATCTACTCATTTCATACACAAGCACTGTCTCTCCTGTCGTTGGCTCTCTCTAGCTAGTTCCTCATATGCTGTTTGATCAGTAGCCACAACACTAGGCATCCTTTCAAAACAACTAGATAAGAAATTGACGATAGCTCATTCATAACTGGTTCTAGACATACTTGCACTATGAACAGCTTTTCTGGGAGAACTTTTAACATGTAACAGAATTCAGAGAAAACAACTGCTTTTGCTGCCGCAACTGCAATGGATTTTCTATTACAATCCTACGTAATCTAGTTTCTTGCAAGCTTGCAGCATAGAAAAAATTGAGTTTTGAACGAAGGCACATCATGATCCTCCAAAACTGCAAGTCTGCAACATATACCTGATGCTTATTTCATGTTTTTGTTGTGCCAATTTTGGAAACCAAGGCTTCGGAACAGCTGCTGCAGGGCTTTCCTGGCCCAGGCCATGTCGTTTTCAAATATTCTGGCCGGCCTACTCTCCACTTGTGCACCTACCTCGTGCAAGACAGTATCACCGCCGTTTCTTCCAGCATAATCAGCAGCAGCAATAGTAGCAGGGTTGCCATTCTGTGCTACCATGTTTGCTTTTACATGAAGCTCGTCTGGAATCTTGTCTTTGTCCAAGGTTAACTGATTTAGGAAACAAAAGGCAGATGCATGATTAAATGAACCAGAAGGTGAACGTTAAAGATCTAGGTGCGACTAGACGAGGAAGTAGTATGATCAAATGAAGGCAGTAGTATGATCAAATGAACCAGAAGGTGATCGTTAAAGCTCTAGTTGCAAGTAGACGAGGCAGGTGTATGATCAAATGAACCAGTGGATGAGAAAGATTTCTGCTTATTGCGGTCCGTCTAAAGAATGTTGGCTTATGACGGACAATTTACCTCCGGTTGATTCGCTTCGTTTGCCCCCATCTTTTCCCTGTGCAGAGAAGCATCTGCAGCTACAGCTGACGTCTCACCATCCACGCTTACAGTTGTTACGGATTTGTTGGTCTCTTGATTCTCATCCGTTTGGAGCTCATCTGCCAGCAAGGAGCCATTGCTTCCTGAAAAGATCACATCTTCAGCCCCAGTCGACAGCTCTACCTCCTCTGATACTTTCTGATTCTTGGCGTAATCCCAATCTTCGTAGATGACCAAGGTGTTTGAGGTCTCAGTTATTTGCAGAGTTCTGTTAGGGCCGTGCTGCCAACGAACCTGCCCCGAGGGATCTTGCAGCAAGAACTTGAACTCGATCAACTTGTTTGCTGGTAAATCCTGGCCAGACCAAAGATGATGAAATCATGCACGGCCAGAGTGCAACATGACAGTGCTCGTGATTGGACCTCACCTTCTTCACCGTCCAAACGTGGTCTTCTGACCAATCCAAAGCGGTTGCCTTGGTCGGATCCCAAAGGCCAAGCGCCGGGTCGTCGCCGACGACGAGGAACTTCTGGCCGAACGCGCACTGCTTTTGGAGCACAAACTTAACATGCACTGTCTTCACAGGAACCGGCAAGAACAGATTCACAAAAGAATGGAAGTTAAATGGGTTTTATTATTTTGTTCCTGTACGCACGATTGGAAGTGAAGCTCACCATCATGGGGCGGCAGGATTTCGGTAGAAGCGACGCCCTCGTCAACCTGCGCGGCCTGCACCAAATCGACGGAGATCATGACTGATAACTGTGTGATTAACCTGAACCGAGGTAGCTTGCAGCCGGCAACAAAGCCACTGAACAACGACACCAAAAATTCCAAACTGGAGTAGCAGGTTTCCTCCTGTGCTACGGCTACGGCGTTGGGCGAGGGCGCCGAGAGGGGCTCCCCGACCGACGCGACGAGCAACCTCCGGCGAGCGACGGAGACCGCGGGTCCTGCGCCTACGCCGTGGCGCCGCGCCCGCGCCCGCGCCCGCGCCCCGCCACCTGGCTGGGCCCGCGCGAGCAGCCCGCCGCGGCACACCACGGCCGCGGCCTCCATCGGTTACAGATCTTGGCGAGGGCCCCCGGAGCCGAAAGCCTACGCGCCGGCGGGATGGCAGCTGCGCAGCGCACGCTGCTCGTGTTCTGCAGATGGTGTGTCACGGCCGTCTCTCCGTTTCGGGCGGCCAGTTTGGTCTGCTCTTTTAGCCGTCTCTGCGTTTTCGGCCAGTTTGGCCTGATTTCTTTTAGCCTTTTTCAGCTGCATGGCACGGGGATCGCGCGCGCGGTTGTGTCATTGTGTGGCCGTGGTGCCAACCGATCATAATAGTATTTCATAAATTACAGATATCTTGGCTGCCAGTACTTCAGATGTATAAGACAGATAAATCAGTGTCGTATGGCCCAACCTCAATTCAACGAGAAACACGCATGCTTAGAATTCACTGTAACAGAAGAAAACGAAGCCGGAACCAAAAGACAAAGAAACCAAAGCAAATGAAAAACAGTTCTACCACATGCATGAGTGGCTCCAGTGAAATGAACAAGTGTGCACTGCGGGCATTGAAAAGGGCAAGAAGCGTACGAGGAAATCTGGGTAAACGATAGGTACAGAAGTTCACCAAAACAGTCATTTCATTGACGTTAAACATGCAGTAAACAAGGTTTTCGACTATTGGATGGAGTTACTGGAACTCAGAAAAATCTGGAATTAAAGCAAAGACTACGATACTATAAGTTGGATGAATTATGATACCAACTGCAGATCTGCAAATGGTAACATATAAGCCACTGTATCGTCAACTAGTCCTTCACAAGCATCCTCAGAACAACTTACTGACAATCAAGAGACAAGAGTAGGATTGACTGTTGCAAATTATGCCAAGCGAAACTAACAGTGAGGTAGCTGAACATACACTAACGTTTAAGTAGACAGTGGTGGCAAAGAGAGGGCCGATTCAGCAAACTCAAATGCTGCAGTCGCATCACAAAACCTAGGGATTTCATGAGTAACCATTGTTGGGTGATTGGTATATGACCAAAATATTGAAGAGAACGACACAACTACAAGCACAACCTAATTTGGTAGATAATAGAAGCCTAACGAAGCACTGATGGAAATTTAAATTATGAAGACACGGGCTGAGTAAAAATTTAAACCAGTTCAGAAGTTTCTACAAGGGAAAAAAATATTAACAAAACTGAACAGAATATCTGTGGATTTTCGCCAGGAAAATACCTACTAGAATTGCAAAAACTTTGCACAATATAAATGTGTGTACTTAACAAGTTTACCTGGTAAAAGCATCATAATTCATACACCAGGACCTAGCTGTTCAACTTGGTCTCTACATTCACAAGCTGATCGTAATCATTTATTTTGCATCTCAGACTACATTTGTTACCTGTTTCAATAGTACGTATCATCTTCTTCGAGGTCTATATCTAACTGTTGGCGCATATCAATATGTGAGCATTGGTTTATGTAACTTTCTCACACCATGTTACAATAACAGAATATGAATCGGACTACAAAACATAATCTTTTGGGGGCAAGCAAAGCAAGTATCCTTAAGCCAAACATAAGCATATAAAATCACATGTCATGGCAAAACTCAAGAGAAATAACAATATTTACTACACTATAAACAAGAGTTACCAAGATGCACTATGAACCTATTAGCTCCATAAGTACAAGACTGACCACATATATTTCATAAAGGCCAAAGGATGTTGGGAGTCAGGTTAGCATTCATCTCTGGAGCTTAGCCTGTAGTACATATTTACAGCTTGACATTTCCAATAATGAGATGGGGTATATAATCAATTGAGTTATTAGCTGTAATCAATGGATCTATACTTGTAACATCACTGGTTGCAGCTGTTTTTTTAATCAATTAACTTTAGTGCTGCATGCCTAAAACCATACTGCTATACTTAAAAATCTTATCTGCAGCTTTGCATCTGTTTTCATCAACATTATTACAACAGACAATTTCATACAAGCTCATAGAAAACACATGCATAGATCTTTCGCGTGGAAATCAATCCTGCAACGTCCTTTATCTCCTGATACTGAAGACCAACGGTTACCATTTGTTTTCTGTGTAACAGTGTAAACAAACAAGTTCATCGTGGCCAACTAAACATAGTTGCTAGAGTAGGCAAACCAAGATCTCAAATAAACGAGATATGATTCAAGCATAACTTCATGGATCAAAGCAACTGGATAATAAACCATAATAAGTCAAAATCAGTAAGAAGCATTAGCTTGCGCAATTTGCTATGACTTCGCACATACACTTATAGAGCTTCATATAAAAACTGAAATAACCAAATACAGATCAATTGACCAAACAAATTGATCAATATTAGATAAAGTTACAAGCACAGAACTGAACCATAGTATCAAAGAGCACGCCATACACCAAAATCCCGAATTTATTCCCCGATAACCACACTAATATACTATATACACATGCACACTTCATATCCGCGAATCAGGAAACACGAACCATAACTCAAAACCTAAAGAAGTACTATAGAATTGTGTAGAGTTACAGGGAGCACCGGTCCTTTTGCTCACCAATCAATCGATGAATCGATCACTTGTCGCCGCACAAACCTTTCAAAGCTAGATGCAGAGAGTGATTTAGTGAATAAATTTGCCAGATTCTCACATGACTTAGTATGCAATACTTTCATCTTGTCCATCCTTTGTAATTCATGAGTATAGAAGAACTTGGAGTTGATATACTTTGTGAGATGACTCTTCACATAGCCCGTCTGCACTTGTGCAACGCAAGCTACATTATCTTCATAGATAATTATGGGGTCTTGCACAATATTCATCTCACACGACTGTTGGATATGGTGAATCATTCGCCGGAGCCAAGCGCATTCTCGTGCGGCTTCATACAGTGCTATAATTTCTGAGTGGTTCGTCGAAATTGTTACAAGACTTGGCTTAGACGATTTTCAAGAAAATACAGTCCCACCACACAGGAATACATAGCATGTTTGTGACCTTGCGGTATGCGGGTCCGACAGTTACCCAGCATCTGCATAACCAATCAAGTTCAAATCTTGACTCTTTCTGTAGAACAATACAAGGTCCTTACTTCCTTGGAGGTATCAAAAGATATTCTTTATTCCCTGCCAATGCCTTTTGGTAGGTTGTGCACTATACCTTGCTAACAGGTTTACGGCAAATACAATATCCGGTCTAGTGCAGTTTGTTAAATACATAAGTGCTCCTACTGCACTTAAGTATGGGAATTCCGGTCCCAGGACTTACTCTCCCTCTTCCCTAGGCCGGAACGGGTCTTTTTCTTGCTGTAAAGACCTTCCGATCATTGGTACTTTCCATAGGTATGCCTTCTCAAATCCAAACCTTTCAAACACTTTCTGGGTGTAGGCCGACTGATGCACTAATATTCCTTCCGGGACATGCTCGAACTGCAGGCCTAAGCAAAACTTGGTTTTGCCTAAATCTTTCATTTCAAATTCTGACTTCAAGTAAGAACTTGCTTTTTTTATGTCTTCTATTGTCCCGATGATATTCAGATCATCTACATACACTGAGATTATACAAAATCCATTCTGAGATCATCGTATAAACACACATGGACAATCTTCATTGTTTGTGTAGCCTTCGTATAACACAAAGGGACAATCTTCATTATTTGTGTAGCCTTTCTTGCATAGAAAGTCGCTTAAGTGATTATACCACATCATGCTAAATTGCTTCAGTCCGTATAGTGATTTCCTGAGCTTCACACTATACAGATTTCTATTTGCTCTGTCTTTATTCGGGACAGGGATACCTTTAAAGACCTTCATATAAATCTCCGAATCCAAGTTTCCATAAACGTATGCAGTTACCACATTCATCACTTTCATTTCTAAATTCAAGTTTACTGCCATTGAGATCAAATATCTAAAGGTAATTCCAGTCATGACTGGGAGTAGGTTTCTTCATAATCAACTCCTAGACGTTGAGTGAAACCTTGTGCTACTAACCTTGCTTTATATCTTACTATTTCATTTCTTTCATTTCTCTTTTGAACAAATACCCATTAATGCCCTACAGGTTGCACATGGGGAGGTGTGCGACATACAAGCCCTAACACCTCTCTTTTGTTCAGAGACAATAATTCAGTTTCTATTGCCTTCTTCCAATATTTCCAATCTGATCTTTTCTTACATTCAGCGAACGATGCAGGTTAGGGACCAAGATTGATAATTATGATAATTTTCTTTGCGAAGTAGATATCAATATTGGCTATTGTCCTATTCATGGACTCTCCTGTGTGCACATAATTTATAGCTATTTCTTTATGAGTTGCTTCTTCTGGAGTGATTGTTTCTTTTGGAGCTTCTCCTTGCTCATCGCTTCTTCTAATTGCGGTGGCAAGTCCCTTTAGTTTTTCGGCTCCGATGTGTGCGCACATATCCATGCCAATTTCTTCTTCCATGGGGATATTCAGATCCGGTATATCCTTTTCTGAAGGTGTCATACTAGTGCCAGGTCTCAACTGGCTCCCCTTCTGGTTTTGGGGGAACTTCAGTGATCGGCTGTGATAAGTCATTCTTATCCTTCTTCTCTGGGCGTCCCCGGTTACTTGGGATTCGAGAGACCGGAGTTCTCGTCCTTTAATTCTAAGGTTTCTGGACGGGATTAGGGATACCTTCTACTTTCTTTGGTATTTCAACCCTCTCCGGTTCATTGCGTGCAGGCACATGCGACTTAGTCACGCTCTTCAAATCACTAAAGTGATCAGGCAGTTGATTTATTAATGCTTGCAAATCAATGATCTTCTGGACTTCTCTATTTGCTTTACTAGTGCGCGGGTCATGTGCATGGATTCCCGTGGCTTGTCACGTAATTTCCGGATATTTTTCATCAAGAGGTTGATTTCCTCCCCCTAATGTTGGGAAACTATCTTCATCAAATATGCAATCAGCAAAGCGGTCGGTATGCAAATCTCCTGTCATGGGTTCTAAATACCTGATTATAGATGCAATCTCATAACCAACGTATATCCCAGTCTTACGGAGAGGGCTCATTGCAGTACGCTGTGGAGGGGGTACAGGTACATAAACCTTGTATCCAAACCTCCTGAGATGAGAAATTTTTGGTACTGACCCTTGCGCTAGTTGCATAGGTGAATAGATGTTGTAGATCGATGGTCTAAAGTTGATGAGATTCACTGTATGTAGGACTGCGTGTCCCCAAGGAGGTGGCTGGACTATTTATCCCCGAACCTCAAGGAGTCCATGGCAGCACGGACGCCAAGTCCAGGGCGGAGACGCGCGGACGCCGAGATGAACTCGTCTCGCGCACGGTGGCGGGAGTCCATGAGGAAGACGATGAACAGTGCCTACACCGTCGGATGGGCGATGCGTGGCATAGTAAAGATTGAACAGCTAACAGCAGACCGCACAGAGTGCTTGGGCACACGGATGCTTGACATATGCCACTGGAGCGATCCAACAGCCAATACGGAGCATGGCTCGGATGGCTGACACGAGGCAAGAGAAAGTTCAGATGACTGAGGTTTAATGGGCCGAAAGGGAAATGTGGGCCAGCTAGGGTTTTGGCCCAAAAGACTTTAGGGAATTTTTAGAGAATTTTCTATTTTCAGATATTCAAATAAAATCTCTTGAGCTCTAGAAAATAGCAAATAAATCCAGAAAAATCACAGAAAATTTTAAAAAAATCCTTGAGATTCAAGGAATTCAAATAAACTGCTTTCACCAAATGTTAATGTTTAATTTAATCATATTAAATTCTTTTAATTAATGAAAATTCATTTTAAGCTTGAATTAATTCCAGAAAAATCCAAATGGTGAATTTTATTTTAAAAACTTTAAAAATACCCTAAAATCAAGATGTTACAGTATGTCAGTTACTCAACAGTTAATCCAAATGCTAAATACATTTCTTAATGTCAACAGGACCCACCATTACTACTAATTTAGATAGTAATACTCTCTGAACCATTAGGTGGGTTCTTTTGGACTGATGCTTATGACTTATAGCTATGGTTTTTGAATTCTGGCCTGTTCGTGAGAGGCAGTATGCAAAGAGAAATAGTCGCATGCGATTTTGGCCAGTATAGTTAAACTCGGTATAGTTTGTACTACAATTTACCTATAAACCCCATCATGACAAAATGTGTCGTTTAATAGCGCGTTACTGTTCGTCCGTACATAAGCCGTAAGCCAAACATACAAACGAACCCAGCCGTTAACTAGGCAGGGTCCAGTTATCATTGAGATTGAGTTCTTCAATTGGAATAGAAGAGCTTCGACGACGGTTCTTGTCATGCTGCACTGGTGACAATGGAGGTGTCGGGGGGCTTGGCCGATGGGCAAAACAGGTTGTGGGGTTTGCGTACTGGATAAGGGTGGTGGAAGTGGTCGACAAGGTGTACCGGAGCGATGATTCACTAGCAATTGGTGGCGGGACGGCACGACCGAAGGACAATCTCAGCACATGGTGAGGTGGGAGTGATTTCTTTGCGTGCTAGGCTAAGGTTTTAGCTGCTTGACTAAGTAAGTGGCTCGAGGACCGAAGGTCATCATGGTATGACCGGCGGTGAGGGACCATGGTGGCAGTGGGATGCCGGTGACGGTGAGGTGCGCATTTCACAGCTAAACCCTCAAATTGAGGCTGGATTCATGATCTATAAGGCGATGCTAGGGGTGATGATATTGTGGCTAGAGATGGCTCTACCTGTAGCACGGCTATGCACAGTAGCGATTTGGCCAGGGCGGCGATGGCTAAACTCGACATCTAGGGCATGCATAAGCATCTACACCCTACGGGGTTTCTAGTGGTATCACTTACCGGCACAAGGCGCTACGTGTGAGATTGCCCATGGTGGCCAGAGTTGGGGACGAAGGCCTCACGGCAAGGCGGAGCTACCGTGCGCTAAACTCAAATCGAATAACCTAATGATCTTCATTACTTCAAGAACACAAATTGACACAAGTACGTATAAGCTTGGGGTCGGGGAGGCAGAGCTGGGCGGTGCGTGAGGATGGCGAGCTCGGCCGAGTTTGGCAATAATGTCCGACCTAATGTGGGGGAACTAGTGAAGGTGGGGCGAGCAAACTAGAGAGTTGGTCAAGGCGAACTCAATGGCATGCTGCTGGTGGTGGAAGCTTATCGGAGCAGTAGAATTCATCAGTGGAAGCCGATGGCCGGGTTCAAGTCGACGGCTCGATTTACTTCAACCGAAAGGGATGGGAAAGTTCAATGGAAGTGGAGAGGGAAGGACACTGTTAGGCATGGCTTAAATAGAGGGAATGAGGGGGAACGAGAGGAGGGTGCTCGGTCATGGTGCGACATCCGAGCGACGGGGCTTGTAATGGCTTTGGCGCAGACAAGACTATCTCACGTCGACGCAATGCTTAAGGGCAGCGTTGCAGGTCTTCAATGCCGCTTCACGAGTTTATCCTAGTGATGTGGAGAGAGAACGAGTGAGAGAGAGCTTAGGCGAGAGGGAGAGAGAGATAGGGGAGAGAAAAAGAACAATAACCGGGAGCTGACAGGTGGGACTGTGGGGCCGATCGTCAGTGAGACGCGCGAGAGAGGGGCGGCAAGGCTGGCGCATGCGCGTTGGCTACATGCATGGGCCATGCGGGGAAAGAGAGGGAAAGCAGGAGTGGCCGGCTTGGCTTGGGGCCTTGGGCCATGACAGGGAAATGGGTCGGGCCGACAGAAGGCTTTTAGCTCAAAGGCAGGGAGGGAAAATAATTAAGTTTAAACTTTAATTCTAATTATAATTTAAGTTTGAATTTTTAATTTGAATTTCAGAAGGTGTTTGCACACAATATTTTTAGGAAAAATTTCTCAGTATCTAATTGACTTTCAGAAAATTTGAATTCACATTTTTGGCTAAGAAAATTATTTAAAAATATCAAACTCCAACAAGGCTTCTAAGAAAAATACAAATGCACAAAGATTTTTGAAATTCATAAAAAAATCACGCATGCTTATTTTTAGGAAAAATTATTTTTTGCGCAAGATTGGGTGTTACATAAACCCTGTTTCAAAAAACCACAAGGAACCAGCCCAGAGCCCCAAGGGCCAAACTAGGGCTGTAAACGAGCCGAGCTCGAGCGAGCTTGACCTGGCAAGCTCGAGCTCGGTAGAAATTCGAGCCAAGCTCGAGCGAGCCTAAGATCGACATCGAACTTGAAGCTGGGCTCGAGCTCAGCTCGAACAAAACTCGAGCCCGCTCGAGCTCGGCTCGAGCTAGGCTCGTGTAGATTCTGTGGGGGAGTAGGAAGGGTCGGAGGGAGTACCTGAGGAGCCGTGGCCGAGGCGCCGAGCTGCAGGGACGGCCGGACAGGTGGCCATCTGGCCGGATCCGAGTCGAGGAGGGGCGGCGGCGGCGGGGGAGAGGAGGGGCGCCGGGGGGGACGAGGAGGGGTAGCGGCGGGCCGGGTCGAGGAGGGGCGGCGGCGGGGCGAGGAGAGGCGGCGGCGGGCGAGGAGGGGGACGGGGGGGCGACGGGGGAGAGGAAGGGGGCGGGGGCGCGAGGAGGGGCGCCGGCGGGGGAAGGAGGGGCGGCGGCGGAGAAGGAAGGGGACGGGGGGCGGAGAGGAAGGGGACGGGGGGCGGGAGAGGGGGGCGGCGGCGGGGGGAGGAGGGGCGGCGGAGAGGAAGGGGATGGGGGGCGGAAGAGGGGGGCGGCGGCGGAGAGGAAGGGTACGGGGGGCG
This sequence comes from Dendrocalamus latiflorus, assembly GCA_017311315.1. NCBI lineage: Eukaryota > Viridiplantae > Streptophyta > Magnoliopsida > Poales > Poaceae > Dendrocalamus > Dendrocalamus latiflorus. Next base: position 54,065,750 of record CM029664.1, on the reverse strand, counting down.
GGAGAGGGGGTCGGCGGCGGGGGGGGGGGGGGGGGGAGAGGGGGTCGGCGGCGGGGGGGGGGGGGGGGGCGAGGAGGGGCGGCGGCGGGGGAGAGGAGGAGGGCGACGAGGGGGACGGGGGTGGGGGGGGGTCGGCCGGCGGCGGGGGCGAGAGGGGCGGGGGCGGCGAGGAGGGCGGGGGGCAGGCAGAGGGCCGGAGGCGGGTGGGGGAGACGGGAGAGGAGGGAGGGGGTGTGGCGTGTGGGGCCGTGGGGCTGGCCGGGGGGATGGATTTGAGAGGAGAGGCGGGAGGAGTGTGGGACTGTGGGGAATTGGGCGAAGGGGGTAAAAAATTGTAAGCTCGCGAGCTATTCGAGTTCGGCTCGTTAAAGCTCGCGAGCTTAGGATGAAGCTCGAAATCGGTTCATTTGGAGCTCGAGCCAAGCTCGAATCAAGTCTAAAACGAACCAAACTCGAGTAGATCGCGAGTCTCGAACTTTTTTTACGGCACTAGGCCAAACCCCTCCTCAAACCGCACGGCCGAGTTGACAGCGGCAAAACCACGCTAAAACCTGCCAAAATTCCGCCCAAATCGGTCATCGTCCGCACGCCGACGCAGCCATGGCGACCTCCTTCGCGTTCGGCTCCTCCGCCGCTGCGGGATCCACCGCGTCCTCGCCCTTCTCCTTCTCCACCGCCCCATCCGCCTTCTCATTCTCCCAGCCCGCCGCGGCCTCCTCCTCCCCCGCCCCCGCCTTCGGCTCCTCCCTCTCCTCCTCCGCCGCCGCTTCCTCTGCACCCACTTTTGGCTCATCCTTCTTCACAGCCTCCCCTTCCTCCGCGTCCGCCCCCACCACAGTCTCTTCCCCATCCCCTTTTGGCTTCGGATCCACTGGTTTCTCGTTCTCTCAGTCCACCGCCGCGTCCGCCCCATCCCTCTTTGGCGCATCCGCCACCTCCACCGCGGCAGCCACTCCTAGCCTATTCGGCGCCGTGTCCTCCGGCGCAACCGCCCTCGGCCTCTTCGGCGCATCAGCCACCTCCTCTGCGGCTACCACCCCGAGCCTCTTCAGCGCCGCTACCTCCGCCGCGGCAACCCCAAGCCTATTCGGCGCTGCCTCCTCCGCTGCGGCCACACCCAGTCTCTTCGGCGCATCTCCCGCCGCCGCCACCACCCCCAGTCTCTTCGGCCCCGCCGCCTCCGCTGCGTCCACGTCAAGCCTTTTCTCTGGTGCCAGCACGGGCTTCGGCTTCGGCTCATCCGCGTCCGGTACCGCCGCCTCGACACCATCATTCGGCTTCGTGTTCAACACCGGGGCCGCCGCATCGAGTACCGCCACTACCTCGGCTTCCGCACCGGCTCTAGGGTTTGGGGCCGCCACTGGCTCGGCGCTGTTCGGATCCACCACCTCTGCGCCACTCGTCAGCACCACCACCGCCTCGTCTCTAGCAACTACCGCTATGACCGCGCCATCCTTTGGCTTCTCATCCTCGCCAGCAACTACCGCCTCTGCTCCGTCGTTCGGCTTCACGCAGTTATCAGCAAGCACGACGACGGCGAGCACGGCCCCTTCCTTGTTCTCGTCCGCTTCTTCCACCCCTGCCTTCTCCTTCCCTAAGAGTGCCTCCGCCACTCCCACCACGCCAGCGTCCGCGCCCTCCACTGGTTTCTCCTTGACCACTTCGCAGGCTGCATCTGCTTCCTCACTGTTCTCTAATGCCAGTGCATCAGCAGGCACGTCCGCAAGTTCTCTTAGCTTCCCGTTTGGTTCATCTTCTGCTGCTTCCACACCGACATTTGCTTCTGTTTCTGCAACGAGTGCATCCACTGTGCCATCAGCTGCTGCAGCCCCTGCAACGTCGGGGTCATTGTTCTCGGTGCCAGCACCTTCTTCCACTAGCGGTTTCAGTTTTACACTAGCGCCATCATCGTCATCAGCAGCGGCAGCTACAGCCACTACCACCACTGTCACAAGTGCGTCAACATCTGCAGTCATGACAACCACAACTCCTTCAACCACAACAACTGCGTTTCCTAGTTTTAGCCTGCAAGCAACTACACCTGCTTCTGCCTCAACTTCGGCAACCCAATCAATACTGTTTGGTGAGCTGTTATGTTTCTTCATTCTCTGTACTTATTGTTCAACTTGATGTCTTTTTTTGTTTAGTTCAGTGATACCATTCACAATGCCTCTGTATTTGGTTCCAACCAATTGTCACTTAACGTAAATAATAATAGCCGGTTTATAGTTCATAATAGTATCTCAAACTACTCGTTGGATCATCATTTCAGGACCCAACATATCACTGTACTGTTGTAGATATTAGGTTTTTGTAAAACAGGGCAATTTTTGTTGTATTACTATTTTGACTGTAAGGTTTGCCTTGTAATTTGTTTCTTAAAATTTTGTAAGTGGTCACTACTTGGTCTAATTTGGTAATGTTCAGCTTTGTATTAAATGGGTATAATCTGCAGGCGGTTCTACTACAGCTGCAAGCACAGCAGCCACCAGCACCAGTACAAGTCAGGCAACTTCATCAGCTGTTCAAGCAAGCAGCACTGGGTTGTACAAGCCCCCTTCATTTATTTCATTTGTTACATGTAACTGGAGCTGGGAAGCAAGGTACTAACATTTTCCATGATGCAGCCCTTCTACTGCTGCTGTCACTCCAGCAGCATCCCAAGCACCTAAGCTTCCATCAGAAATTGTTGGTAAAGGTGTTGAGGAGGTATTGCACTTATCTTTTTCGATTACAGTTTGTTGGTTTCAGTATAGCACGTTGCTTTTTTTTTTATATTGACACTGCATTGAAGGTTGGACTGATCTTCTATTGTGGTTTCTTGAACATCTTTATTTCTTTATGTAAGTAGTGCAGTAACATTTCAGTTTGTGGACATTCTCATGAAAGTACCTATTGTAGATTATTAGGGACTGGAACAATGAGCTTCAAGACCGTACTGCAAAGTTCCGGAAACATGCCACTGCTATAGCTGAATGGGACATGAGAATTCTGCAAAACAGGAGTGTTCTTATAAGGCTTGAGGTATGCTCTGTCACTGATTTTATATGTATTAAACTTCAAGTCTCATTTGTATTTTGGGGCTCAAATTATCTGGCTGTCATTTGTCAAATATGAACTGACACGGGACAAGCAGTATGTTTGCATTTGCCAATTCAGTTTTTCGAATTCTGTTCATGTGAGCGTTTCAGCTTTTGCAGTTAGGTATTGATCTGAATCTCTGTACATTATACATATACTTGTGGATGTTTAGTTTGTCATCTAATGTCATTTTCAGAAGACAACAGTCAAGACAAATGATAGCACATTTCATTATTTTTTGTTAAAAGCAGTTGAGCAGGGTAGAAGGAAGCTTGGTTGAATTTAATGATCTTTACACTGCACAGAACGTTTGTCAAATGTTGGTAATTCAAAGACTTGAAGTTCTTATTCACCCAATGCTGGATTGTTTGTGTATCATTGTAAGATAGCACATGATCCTTAGTCGATCTTCTAGTAGATGATTGGCTACTGCACAAAGCTCTGTTGATTTGACTTATTCATGTGAAAGTTGGCGCCATGGTTATTAAGGCGCTGCCTAATCGTCGCTTGATTGTAGATTAGGCGCCGAGGCAGCTTGGGGGATGCTGCCACGGCTGTCACCTCGCCTTATGAGTGAGGGGGGAAGAATCCAGGAAAAAGGTTATCAAAGGTGGCAGAGCATTGATCCGAGGTCAGGGGCGGCAGATCTGACTCCAGGGTCACCTCTTCACCATTGCCGCTGGCTTGCTGTCGTGGAGTCCACACTGCTGCCGCTGGAGCTTGGCCTGTTGCCACTGAATCTGGTTGCAGATCGTTGTCGCTGCTGCTGTCGTTGCTCCTGGTAGTCGTCGCCATCTCCGGTGGTGGTGGCTAGCGAGCGGCGAGGTCGAGCCCCGGTGGTGATGGCTGGTGCGCTGCTGGCTTCCTCCTGTTCTAGCGGCTGCTAGTCTTGTGGTGGTTGGCAGCTGGCTCTTTAGTGCACACAAAGCATGGGTGAGTGGATGAGGAGGTGGGTTAGGATGTTGGGCTTTGTGGGCTAGGCAGCTTGGTTGATTCTTTTTTCCTTTTCTCATTTCCTCTACCTATTTCCTCCTCTATTGCTGCTATATTCTGCTTCATATGGTGTCGCCTCGCCACATGCTTTACACGCCTAGGCGTCCAGGCGGTGGTCTGGCACCTTGCCTTGCCTTATCGCCTTGATAACCATGGTTGTCATAGAATTTCTTTCAAAAGTTTAGTGAATTCCTTTTTTTTGTTAATTATTTACTTTTTCAAAATTATTTTTTTGTTCCTTGATAATATCTAGTTTATTCATTTTTGCAAGTATAGTTTAGATCTTTGATGTTGATGACATAGAAAACAATGATATGGAGTCCGGAGGTTTAAGAAGAGCTGTTGATTCCAAAGTTAGTGAACTTGTTTATGTCAACCCAGTAAAAGGCGGGAACATGTCTCTCTGTGTTATCATATAATGCAGTTCAGGTTTATCCAGGTTTTAGACGGATTTTGTGTTAGAAACTGAAAATCTGTGATTCTGTGTTAAAATGCTGCATTGTAAATTAAGCTGATCCGACACCTACTATATTCAATGCTACCTCAGGCCCAAATTATTGGTTGTTTAAGCTCCCCAAAATTGGTGTTCAAATACTTGTCCTTTTATACTTTCTAGGTGATTTTTTCCTAAAGCCCCCTTATTATATTGACAGCTATAAATGTTCTCCATCTCAACTACTACTATTGTTCCCATTGGACCAATGCCAAAGAGAGATGGTCATTTAATTAGGGGAGGATATCTAGTGCAAAAGCACAATTTGGAGCAAACATGCTAAAATGTTTGCTTTGGGCACTACTAAAGAAAATCCGAAAAAAATCTAGACATACTTCTCAAATTACTTTACCTATGTATAGAATTTGAAGTTCAAATTCATTTTATGTTGAGAGGAACCAAAATGAGAAATTTCTGAAAAATGATATATCAAAAGAACAAGGAAAAAAAAGCAAATGCTACTATTCACAGGAAATTTATCTTTTATTTTGTTTACTTCTAACATATTTTGAGTTTGAAGCTGAAATTTTAAAGGGTGCTACAACAGACCATAGGCTACACCTAGATTTTTTTTCCTGGATTTTTCCATGTTGATATATAGTGCACAAACCAAAAGTTCTTGCATGGTTGCACAAAATTGTGCTTTTGCACTAGATATCTCCCCATTAGTTAGGGTAAACGTGCCATACTGCTACATTAATTGTTGCCTTGTTTTGTGTTCCAAGAGCTAAACGACAATAAGTAATTTGGACTGATACACAAAATCCTAAACAGGTCGGTCAATATTTTTAATAGAACCACTTCTGCCAATGAAATATTTAAACAAATTAATACTAGTTTTGAAAAGGAAAAAAGAATGGAAATCGGTACTTTCTTATTGAACTCTAATTAGCTATCTAGAAATAATGTTTGTTAACGAAAAACAATAGGGGAGAGCCATACTGCTAAAATATATTAAAATAGGATAATAATAATAATGTACAGAAAGCTACAAACGAGAAAGGGAAAAACTGTCCCAGCCACTAGGAGATATCAAAACTAACTTTCTTGGAAACTTAACTCTCAGCAAATCTATAGCAATAAGAATGGACCTCTTCCATCTGAACTTATTTGGGGGCACCCCATCAAAGATACATCTATTTCTCTGCAACCAAATATGCCAGCATCCTTGAGTGATTAATTAGTTGAAAAAGCTTATTCTTCTCTTTTCTGATAATTTTGCTTGCTGCCACATACTTATGAGGCCCAAATATGTATCCCAAACAATGTTGATCAAAGCCCAACTATCCATGCTGAAGCTACAGGTGAAAAATAGATGAAACCAATCTTCCTACAATTCTGATCACAAAGAGCACACAAATCTGATTCAAGAAAAAACTGTTTTTTCCTTAGCATTGCTCTAGTATTTAGTTTCCTTTGCATTATAACCCAAAAGGAAATTTTATGCGTCAACATGCATTTATTTTTCCAAACCCAACTGTATATAGGTGATGATTGAGTGCTTCCTTTAAAAATGTTTTAAGCCTTTGAAGTGCTGAAATCATTTGAGCCCCATATGTAAGACCAACAATCAGCATTGTTATTCAATTACACTTGATCCAGAATGTTTTCCAGTTCTTCTAGCTGTTGAGTAGCTATTTCTGAAAGAGGTCTATAGAAGTTTGTGGAGATATCGTCTGAAGCTAGAAAATTTGCAACTAAAGTTGAGGACCTTTTAATGAAAGAGTGAAGCTGAGGAAAATCATGGTCTGAAACCGAGTTTAGCCATAAGTCAACCCAGAATAAAACTGATTTCCCATCACCTATGGAAGGCTGTGCAATTATCTTGAAAAGATCCAGTTGTTTAAGGACATCCCTCCACCAAAATGACCCTTTTGAACCAGGTCCAGATTTAGAAATAATGTGATTCAGATCAGTACAAAGCAGGTTCTTTGCAGAGGTCCACAGACCACAATAGATAATTAGATTTTCATTGTGATAATGTTTCAAACTGAATATTTACCTCTTCTCTTGCAGGCTGAGGTGGCTAAAGTTGTTGAAACACAAACAAGCTTGGAGCGGCAACTTGAGTTGATAGAAACTCACCAGAGAGAGGTGGGTGTGGGTGCAAACCTTTTCTTTTTCTTTTCCTACTATATTTGTTATAGCTTTTTTTGGTGTATGTTTGTTCTTATATATTTGTTGAATCTCATTGTTATGGTCTTATGGATCTCCAAATGGCATTGAGTTGCTTTCCTATAACTCACTACTCAACTAGATTGTTTAGCCCATGCAATTGCACGGTGTACTCTAGAATATTATAGAGACTTAATGTTAGAATAATTGATTTGGAATATATCTTAATCAGAGTTGTTTTTGTGGCTGAGGACTCTTTTATCTTTTGAGTTTAAATATGTTGTAGATTATGTCTAACAGTTGTGGTTTAGCCATAATTAGGACCCACCAAATTGACGGCTAGATGTTTCCCTCTTTTTTGTGATAATTTCTAGAAATTTCTCTCTTTCTGAGAACTGTTAACCATGCATCATCACCTTTTATTGTATAACAGATTATGTCCTTTGTGACTGTGTTATTAACACATATAGTGCTAGTTATCTATCAACATATCATAAAGTCACGTTTGTGTTGCCTTCTTAGTCGATTGTCCATTGGTAAAGTTGATCAGTTTTTCATGGATGGGAAGTTCAGCTTGACTTACAGTGAGGATTGTTAATTTGTTATGCTTGTTGAGAATCTACATTGCAGATCAGATCTTTGGTAACCACAACAATCTTCTAACTGCAAAGTTCCCTGGTATTTGTCAGGATTCAATATTGTTATATAATGTGTGTTTTATGTTTTCATCAAATCTAGAATCTACAGCTCTTATTTCATAAGCTAGGTTAAAAATTTGTCAAATATACTATGTTCAGGAAAGTTAAAAACTTTGTTATGTGTACTGCAATATGCCTAACTGTTGGTACTGTTTTGGAGGGAAATGAAATATTTTCTCAATGACACAGCAGTTCTTCCATATCAACTTAGCTGTTCAGCGCTGCTATTGGCATAATAATCGGTACAACATAGGCATAATGTTCACAATCTGATAGAACTGATGTGACCCACTGCATGTTGAGGCTGGTCCATGTCAGAAATTTGGTGGCTATTTGGCAGTACCTACCGGAACTAATGGCTCAACTATTGAGTGGGTTACAACTGTCCTTGAACTGAAAACAAGGTGTTTTGACTAGATCCATCAACATTCTTGTGTGGAATACTGTCTGTATACCCTTCATTTGGGTACCATGCACCTTGTGCATGACACTGCTTGTTACTTTAGACTAAAACTGTCTGATTTAAGCTGTAAAAAAATGAATATAGGATGTATTAAAGGCCTGCAATACTGATAGCAGTGTTTGGCTCATTGGTTGTTTACCGCTTAATGATTGCTCTCATCATTTGGAAGCATCATCACCAATGCCCTTGTGGTTACACATTAGTATTTCACTCTTGAACTTTTCTTGCTCATGAGAATAGCTCCCAACATTGCCAGAGCCCAGAAAAAAGAGAGGATGTGCATAGTTTTACAACAGTTTCTTATATGATCCACTGCCCTGGTCTGGATTCATGAAGTGGGAACCAAAATACTGTTTTAGCTTACAAAAGTGTGAATTCAACTATATCGAGCAATCTCTTTTCGGTAACCAGTACTAATTTGTTACTGGACTATTTAGATGAGTCTGTTCATCCAAACACTGTGATCTGCAGATACTAGTTGTTCAGCTTTGAACTTACAACTGACCCATTTTGTAATTTCAGGTGGACAAGGCTCTACAGAGCATGGAGGAGGAAGCAGAACGAATATTCCAGGATGAACGGGTGTTACTTCGTGAAGATGAGGCTGCCTCTGCAAGAGATACAATGTTAGTTCAATATACTTTCAGCTGGTTAAGCTACTTATTTCAGTCTTTAAGTTTTGTTTCTCTTGAATCTATGGTAAATGACATAGTTTGCTTAAAATGATCTCTAACCAAATTGTTTTGCAATGCAAAGGTATGGGCAAGCTGAAGTTGTGGAGAATGAATTGCAACATATGACAGAACAAGTGAAATCCATCATTCAGACCATGAATGCTACTCAGGTAATCTTTAGGCTTCAGTATTTGTCTTGTGGTGAGCATTGCCTGAGTCTCCTTGTCCAATGCAGGGTGGTGAGCTAGAGGCTGCTGATAGTATGACACCATTTGATGTTGCTGTACGGATATTGGACAATCAACTGCGTTCTCTAATGTGGATTGATGAGAAGGTCACTTTACGTAACTGTTTATAACTGCTTTATGATTTATTTTGAAGTGTTTTCAATGTCTTTCAGTTGGACATGTTCAAAGCTTGCAAATGCTTGTCACAAAATGGGCCTAACACAACTTGTGTTGCATGTTTCCTAGTTTTTGTTGTTCCGAATTTTCTGAGGAGTTTTGAAGGTGGTACCTTGCTTTGTGCTCACCTTTTTTCCCGTGACTTCATTTAATTATCCAATCTATTTCTTTTGCATCCCTACAATCCTACAGTTTTGATGATATAGGTGCTAGCAATAATGTTGATATGATACAGAATGGTATTTCCAGGATTGTGTGCTATGATTTAGTAGAGTCCTGGCTTTGAGCTAAGCTCAGGAACTTGATCCCTTTATGACACACTGTTGGGTAGAATCTTTTCTTTGAATGAATCCTGGAAGCCTATCCCTGTACGTTTACATACTGTTCAGTTGAATCCTGCTTGCCAATATCTTATCTTTCATTGTCTGGTGAAATCTTGCCTTTGAACAAAACCAGAGGAACTTGATCCCAATCGTCTTCTCTCTTTACATGATGTTAGGTATATCTATGCACATGGTTCTTAATAGTGATTATTTGGTGGGATGAGTTGGTCTGATGTGCTGATGCAAAATCATTATTGATTATCCTTTTTTCATTTTTCCTAGGCTAACGAGCTTTCAACCAGAATACAGAGGCTGCCTAACAACAGTGCTGCAGCTGAACGTGACTCAGGATTTCCAAGGCTTTGGTTGAGCTGATTCAATCCTGGATGGATATTTGCTTGCTCCTGATCGAGGCGCTAGTAAACATACTATGCTTGGTGGTCCTGCTGTCTCACGGCGAAGGTTTCACCGTTTCTCGTGATCTCATCATCCAAGTACTTCTTTGCCATGTGGCTCTAACATGATGTACCGAGTTGATGCTATTCATTGGAATTCAAACGGCTTGTTATATAAACTACCCTGCTTCATAACCATCGGATGCATTGGTCTTGGGATCAGTGAACTGTTGCAATCACTCTAGTCTTCAGAAGAGGAAACAGGGAGGCTTTGTGGGATATTGGTTAACATTGGTTCCAGATGTGTTTAGATCAGTTGAGTTGAAACTTCGCTGTTCTACGATGTGTCGGGTGGCCTTAGTACCTGCTGTATTGACCACTGGGCCGTGCCTTGGCATGTGTCTTACCATAGGCCCATCAGATATCTTGAGCTTTCTCGTGCGATCCTCTGTGATACTTTGTCCAAAAGCATATAAACTTTTGGGAAAGATGCTATATTTGCTATCTCGGTTGCGTGCAAAAGCTGTAGGTTTTAACTGGCTTTCGATGACACAATTTTGCTTTGCTACTCCATGGTATGCTTGCCTAGCTTCTTGTGCTTGCCTAGCGTGTTTTTTATCTGTTTTATGATCTAGATTGCACCTATAAAGAAAGCTGTTGTCTCCCTTTACCTCAAACGAAAGGCTTGGTAAAAATAGTCAAGACAGCGAAAGGGATTGGAAAATTAGGCACGCCGGACATACTGGTTTCCGGCATATCTTAGCATCACAAAGAGTTCTGTTGCGAACAGCAGTAAGCACAAAGCATAGTTCTTTAGATCATCACTTGCTATTCTTTTTCATTTGGGATTCCATTCAACTTCATTTGGGATTCCATTCAAGTCGTAGCTGCATGTGAAAGATGGGACTGGAGCGGAGCAATTATTGTACGATAACATAGGGTGTATTCTTTTTAGCTGTGGCTGATGGTTTTTTATCTTAATATGAGCATTAGTATGAATGAATCGATAACTTATTTCGAAAAAGCTGTATTGATAAGTTATTTTGAAACAGCGATGAAGAAATTATCTTATTTATTTGAAAGAATTCATAAGTCAAAAGGAAGGATACATAAGACGAAAACAATGGGAGCGATATGCGATATGCGAGGAACTTACATCACGGTAATCAAATCAAACAAAACCATCATCAACGGCTACTTGCTGTTAGATTACATCTGTGCTGTGAGCTCGAAAGCACATGCTTCCTCAGTACTCAGGACCACCGCTACTATCTCTTACCCGTCTCAAGGATGGTCGGAACACAGATACCAACAAAAGGAAATCTGGAGAAGGCAGGCCTCAAGGGAGCACATGCCCCCTCCATGTGAAGCCTGATGCCCGAGGGAGGATTAGAGAATCTATCTCCCATTTGCAAGAGCTTGGGGAGAGAGTCTAGGAGGCTCACATGGGCAAATTAAAGCACAGTCTTCTCTGTAATCACAGCCCGTATTGATGCTGCTCTGATGCACAAGCCAATAATGTATGTATTGTGCACTAGTAGTAGTGGAGTTTAATCCTTGAAATGAAAGTGAGCATCACCCACCGGTGTGTGGGGTACGCCAAGATCGGTTGCTAATCAGGGTCGTTCGAGGGACACCGTGTCACTATGCAAAGCCAGTACGTACTCCATCTTTAGGGTGGTGATCGGTTCGGCTGAAAGCCTCATGGCTTATGGCTGAAAACAATGTAGCTGGCTGAAAAAAGCACTGTAGCTGACAGAGACTTATTTACCACAATTAAATTTAAAAAAATTTAAAAATAGAAAAAACATATTAGCCCATCACGTATAATGTAAACAAATACGAGGAAAAAAAGAACCGGTAAAAAAACTCAAAAAAAGTCAAAAGTTCAGAAAAAGACGAAATTTATGAATAGTACAAAAATAAGCTGAAGCCATATTGATCAGGGCAGAACTCAAAACGTTTCGGCCTCACAAAAGAAGATCAGTGTGCGGGTCATTATGATATGCGCCGACCCACGGCGCACCCGCAACACAACCCCACTCCACCACCATTCATTACTGCGGGCGAGCGCGTCTTTCTTCCTCCCCCTCCTTTCTCCCTAGCTTTGTGGTCCTTTCAATGGCTTGGCAAAGGCAACAACAACACGAACCAAAAGGTGCGCGCGCCACAGCGAGCAATTGCTACATTTACACGGAGAACATCCATCCAAAGCGGACGCAATCAACGAAGGCCCCTGTGTTTTGCCTTTAGCTGGCATGAGGAATCAATCGTCCATTACAATTACTCACGCTAAACAACATGGACCAAGCTCCATCGGAGAAGGAATGGGGGGAAGAAAGAACCACATAGGATACGTTGTATCGTCATATGAAATGTCACATGAGCTGAAAACCTTATAAGATATGACGACCATCACATATGGTTATATGGGGGGGGGGGGGGGGGGGCAAGCCAAACAAACAACAAGGACACCAATGGACCATCGAGGGGAAAGCAACGCGGCAACGGACGGCCCGGGGCGAGATCTTGGGGACCCATGCCCCTGTTCTACTATGGTGTGACAACCTAGGAGAGGAGAGGCTTGTATATTACAAGGCAACCAAAACCTAGCAACACTGGTTGTGCCGTACCGACGGAGAGAGCTCCTTGCTTCCTGCCGGGGTCACTGCCACGGTCCGCTCTAGGGAAGGCACTAGTGGTGCGGCAACGGCGAAGGCGACTGCGCCGCCGCCGGGACGGGCGGCTTCGGGCACTGGTAGCACTTGGCGAAGAGCCCGAACGTGTCGATCTGCCTGACGAAGTTGGTCATGCTGGCCCAGCCGCCGAGCCCGAACCCGACCACCAGCACCCACACCACGATGAAAACGTTGAGCACGAACATCCCCGTCCAGCTGGGCAGGAAGAACGGTGGCTTCTCCGCCGCGTTCTGTTGCATTCACAAGAGAAAAAAAAAGAAACTCGTCAAAAGCTAGAATATACACATGCAAATTGCAAAGCAAGATGATATGCCACGACTGCACAAGATAAACGTCGTGCATGTATGGTTGATTCGCCGTGCCTCGTTCGTGCAACTATCGCATTCGACTCCCTTTTGCAAAGCCGAAGGAAAGAAGGGGACGAGAGGGAAAGGAACCCCGCAACCCACACCGGCCGAAAATCTCCATCGCCATCGACCTCTCCTCATGGGAGACGCCTCGCGCGGCTGCTAGCCCGTCGGCCGCACGCGCGCGAAAAGCCAGCCGAGCCGAGCCGAGCCGAGCCGAGTCGAGACGCGCGCGCCGGGCCAACGCCGCGACGGCGACACCGGCTTGCCGCCAGGGGCTCCCATGTTCCAACATCGGCACCGCATCCGTCCTACATCAGCAGGCGCGCGAACACAGTACATGAGATGTCAACTGTCGCCTTCCCCGGTGACCCACGGCCGCGACTGCACCCATCGCCCCCCAATCCCATCGCGCAAAAGTCGCGCACGGTGCAGTGGACGGACGGACGGACGGATGGTTGGATTCTTCTCCTCTCCTGTGCGGCACTGCGGCAGCCACCATATGTAGTACTGGCCGTACTAAGCCAGAGGGTATACCAGAACTGACACGATGACCACTAGAGTGGGTGACAGGCTAAGAAGCTAGGGGAGATTTGCCGTGCCAAAGCGACGGGCCGACGGAGATAAAGGAGGTTGCGAAGGGATCCATATCGCTGTCGGGCGCCGGGAGAGGGGGCCCCGGCGCCCCAGCTTCGAATTGATGCGGTCGTTGGCTGGATTCAATGATTGGCGATTTGCTCATTGTAGGAGGTGGTGCCCCAGCGGGGGCTGTGCGTTCAACATGAACTGCTGCCTGTGCACAGATCTCGGCTGTCTATTCCATGGCCTGTGTGTTCCAGTCCGGCCACTGTTCATGATGGATCATGGATGTATTGTAGTAGTTCTAGTGCTAGAGCAAGGGATGACGATTCAGCCGATGAACAAGTTGGAAATGCATGGCTCCATCTATCCTTAATCCTTGCTAGATTGGTTAAGAAAGAAGAAACAGGAGTGGCTTCACGTTGCATTCGCGTACCTGCCATTTAATACGTGGTGCACCGAAATAAAACATGCGCCGAGCAGACGTGTGTTAGGATGCATGCATGAAATGGGCGAGATCGAGGTGGGGCTTACCATGCGCGCGGAGGCCTTGCGGTAGGTGAGGATGTGGGCGAGCGCGGGGATGATGTAGACGGTGAAGCTGACGAGGAGCGCGCCGACGGCGGAGTTGATGGGGCCGAAGAAGGGGAAGATGATGGCGAGGAACCAGATGGGCACGACGATGGGGAGCCGGACGAGCGCGCGCAGGCACATGCTCTTGGTGTCGTGCATGCCGATCACCTTCTCCCACACGAAGTAGAGCGGCGTGCACGCGAACCCGAACGTGATGAACTGGTGGATCAGCATCAGGATCACCGCCGCGTCGCGCCACCCCGTCTTGGGCAGCAGCGAGAAGGCGTTCGAGTGCGTCAGCAGCTCGTCGCCGAACGCCCAGTACATGGCCGACGCCGACGGCAGCGTCAGCGTGAACACATACAGCGTCGCCAGAAGGTAGATGTACTTGAACTTGGCCGGCTTCCACATCGCGTGCATGATCTCCCTGCGAACGATCAATCAATCAAAACATACACGGAAAAAAAAATCTTCAGTCTCAAAAGGTCCTCTCTTTTTTGCATCGGCTCCACAGATAAATGAAATGAAATAATCATGAAATTAGAGGACAAAACGGCCTGTGCGCGTGCGAGTCAATGATGCAGAGACTTTAGTTCGATCAAATGATACGCGAGGACGGCGAAAAGGCTACTAGTGCTTCTCCTAGTCACTCGCAGGATACTTGCAAAGATCGCGGCGGCAGGGGGAATCTTGCAAGCTTTCAACAACAACACATGCATACGCCTCCGGTCAAATAATAGAGGAGCCGACAAATACGGCCAAACAAGGTCGTTGCCATTATACTGATCACCTAAAACTCTGCTCCAGCTTGCAGCGAGATCTCATGCATGGTGCTAATGGTCAATTGGTCATGCCACTCGTACAGAGCAGTGACTACCTAACTGGACTCTGGACTTGCCGGAGACCGGAATGGCGAGGGACATTGTCAACAACTCAACATAGGCAAAGACACTCATCTTTTAGGATGCAATTCTCATAGTAGGTCTGTGTCTCCTTCGCTCCACTAAGCTAAACTTTCCCATGCTAGCCTAGCCTGATAGTAAGATAAACGGAATCGTCAAGAGATGATTTGGCACAAATAGGTCCCAAGCCATGGATGGTTGTATCTTATCGTTTCACCCCTAGGATGAGGGCAATTAGGACGGAATTGCATAACTTATGTGAACTCCGCACTAGCTGAATTGAATGAGACCAGGCCCCATCGTTTCATTTCAACCTACCGAAAAGCTTTTTTTTCAAATTTCACCACTAGAACAAGTACTACCCTAATTGCCGAAGCTAGGAGATATAAAATCTTCAAATCTCCAACCCAACGGCGCCCACTAACGACCGAGGCGTTTGAGCACCGCACTGAATCGCTAATTATTCCTCGCATGGCCTCTAATCATGCATAGGCAAGAAACATCAATAATCCAAGCAATAGATTAATCACAGCAAATGAGCAATGGGAATAAAGGGGGTCTATTAGCATAGTGGCCAATATACATCTCTATTCTTTTCTCTCCTAGACTATACCATGTGTACTAGTAGGCGGGACCTTTTGGATGCATCACCATGCCACACACGCACATAAGCGCACCAAGCTTTAGCGACTGGATCATTACATTTTTATCGGTTTATCGAACTAACTAATGGTTGTATGCTAACGCGGCTGGTTCCCACCACGCACAACCTAGAAATTTTTTCTTTATGTGCCCCTAAGTATTCATTGGGATCTGTACTCCATGGAGCTAGCTACTGCAATTATGTTTAATTATGTTCAACTACACTGTTCCAGTGTAGTACAAGTGGTACCATGGAGGGGAGGGAGGGGGCCAACGGAATGGAAATCAGAACCAGATTTCCAATCCGGACATGTCCTCGCCATTGCCAGGCAAAAGCTGCAGCTTAGTGAAAAGCTCACGTCACTCCACTTCTTCAGAGTAACTCATTATATACTACTCCTAAGTACTACTAGTAACAACTGAACAAATGTATATTTCGGGAACGATTATTGCTGCTTACACTGTGACGGCGTGGCCGCCGAAGGTGTATAGGATGTTGGTGGCGCCGGTGAAGTAGAGTACCAGCTTGGTCGGGCCGGTGTGCGAGACGCCTTCGACCTGCGCGGCGGGCGACAACGTCGGCACGCACGGAAACGATCAATCATTGTTAGTCCAAGATGGATGCATACTATGTATGGGATCGAAATATGATCAGGGACAACGACGACGGTCAGGGACGCGAACGCGACGCTCGTGTGTGCGGGAATGCGAATGCGATCCTCCCTCTCACCTGGCCGTTGAGGAGGGCGGCGATGGCGAGGTACCACGCGGTGTAGGTGGTCATGCCGAGCCCCAGGAAGGACCAGATCCGGTAGTTGTGGAACGACGGGATGAACACTGTGGTCGCGCAGCACGCGCCGAAGATGTACGTCCATGTCCGCTTGTCCAGCCGGTCGTTGATGTAGTAGATGTTACTGAACGACAACAACAAAATCTCTAGCCCATCTGACACACGCTGTGCAGTAGTACAGTGAGAGTGATGGTTGGAGAGGAAAGGAACTGACCTTGCGCAGGCGATCAGCTGGATGACGGAGCCGAAGAGCAGGAACGTGCAGTTGAAGGCGAGACCGGCCGCCTTCCAGTACGAGCCCAGGAGCCCATCCAGCACTTCGAACCACTGGTCAACATCACAAGCTCCCTCCATTAAATTTTTAATTATTAACCCTTAATCACAGTTCGTTTCTCGTTGCGTACTTCAGCAAAATTACTCGATAGAGTTTTGCTTTTGCGATAAATAAGGAAGGATTAATACAGGTCATCTCACTTTTCGTTTTGACAAGCAACTAGGAACGCCCAGAGCATGCATATCTAACGGAAGCATGAGCCAGGGGCAGGGGATCCAACGCCCCCTCCCATTTTCACAAAAGTGGATCGAAAACGACCAAACGGAACCAAAAAAGCGTGTTTGATATAGCCGGAGGAAAGGAAACTGTAATCCGTTAATAAAGAGATGAGATGATGGGAGGAGGAGCAGGAGGAGGAGACGAAGAAGCGACAAGGCGAGCGAGGCGAGCACGGCAGGTCAGGTACCTGGATGACGTGGTTCTTGAAGTCGACGCCCTCCTTCTCCTTGCGGTTGCGGTACTCGACGTAGAGGACACTGATGAGGTAGGCGGTCCAGCTGCCCATGAAGCCGTAGAAGAGCTGCAGCAGCAAGCCCGAGAGCATCCCCAGCTGCGAGAAGGAGTACGGCAGCGTCAGGAGCACCTGCGCGACCTGCAAACACGCGAAGAAAAATCCATTCATGTCTCTCGATGATCCTTTCTTTTGAACACTCTGCATAAGCAAGGTGCATGCCAGCCATGGCGGCATGGCGAAGATATGCGTGTGTTTCTCGGACATACCTGGTTGGAGGCGCAGCTGAACCAGGCGTCCCAGACGGAGCCGCCGTGCCAGAGGAAGCTCTTCATGCTGAACTTGCCGCCGTCGTGTTGCCCCTGCTCCTCGCCTCCATCCTCCTTGCCGTTGCCGTCGGCCACGATGGCCTCCTCCGCCTGCTCGTGCGGCACCATCCTGCGCACCCCGGCCTTCCCGTCGCGCGCTGTGTACGGAACACATTGGATCAAGATCCAGAACAGTACAACATGTATTACAAATAACCACACCCCCGAACAGCAGAGCAAGAAACTGAGGCGCGAATAAAAAATAACACCACACACCGACCTTTTCGCGAGAAAGGATTTGGAGATCGCGGCCGGGCGAGGGATGAGCAGTAAATACAGGGTGCTGTAACAAGAAATGGAATGCTATGGAATTTACTGTGCTATCGAAGCAGGGCTCTGTTCGCTGCTAGGAGCGTGGTGACCGCGCCGCGCCGGTGGTGGTAAAAGTCGGGCAGGCAGGACGGAGCCTCCTCTCTCTCCCTCCCCTGCCCCGTGTTCTTTCCCGGCTCTGCTTCCACCTCTCCCCTGTCCTGCTGTGCTCTGTTCTGTTCTGTTCTTCCTTTATGAGGGAGTAATGGGGAAGAGGTTCTGGAGAGAGAGAGAGCGCAACAGACTTGTGGGCTATCACTCGTAGGTGAGGGGCGGGAAGAGAGAGAACGAGAGCCTGTGTGTGTGTGGGGTGATCTGGTAAGAGGGATGGAGGGAGATGAGGGAGGGGAAACGAAGCCACTTCCGGCTTTATAACACGCTCTGCTCGGCTCGCCTGGGCGTTCCAAGACCGTTCTTTCCTTATTTCTCCCTCGCCTTTTCACATTTTGCTCTTCCATTTTGTCTACTCCTTGTTTATTTTTGAGCACTTTTTTTATCTCTCTCTCTACGCTACGCTTCCTGGAAAAACTCGGTGTGAGTCTACCTACAAACAAACGAAAAAAAGAACTCGGTGTGAGTCTCGGGCTGATTTTTTTCAGTTACGGTTAAAGGATTTTGGCTTTAGCTAAGCGCTCGTGCGAACAAATTGAATAACGATAAGCCGTTTCGAAAAGACTATTTCGATAAATCGTTTCAAAAAATGACAAAGAAACTGTTTCGTTTATTTGTTCGAAAAAAACTATAGGCCATAAGACAAGTCATAAGCTTACGGACCTATTCGTATTGACTTCTGCTTTTGACTTCTATTTAGAAAAACGAAAAATTAATATGAACATCCGGCTTCTCGAAGCGGGTTTTCCACTTCTCTCACTACCGTCTCGCTCTGGGAATAAAACATGTGTCACGGGTGCATTATCTACCCTACTCCTCTCGCTCCTGTCACGCGTATGTATCTTTTATATTTTGCACCGTTCGTTCCCTCTTTCTAAAAATTATTTTTCAGCTATTATTATTTACTTTTAGATAAAACTATAAACTATAGGTAAAAAGTATCATCAAAAGTTAATATAATCGCTCCTAAAGTAACCCACCCTTTATGGCGGGGACTGTGGATTACAAAAATGGCTAGGGAGGGAAGGGAGCAACGGCAGGATGTGAGACGCCGTATTAACTGCTGGCCTCTCAAAAGTCTTCGCTTCTGTAACACGGTTACTGCCCAGGGTCAGAGGCAGAGCCCCGTTACTGCTTGCTTGGCATAGCTGGAAGTGTGACTGAAAAAACATCGGCGTGTACTGACGATGGTTGATGCCAGATTGAGGCTAGTATTCTTATGCTCCAGCTTTTAGCTACAAATAATATTCGATAGGTCTGATAAATAGTAATCAACTGATAGAATCTAAAATTAAAAATCCATTGAAATTTCAAAAAGAATTGCCAGGATCTTGCCATTTTAGGTAGATGAGGGTACTGAATCCGGGGCCCAGCCACCGGTAGAGGATCATCTGCTGTTGTAAAGTCTGTGACTTTTGCATCCCAAGCCGTTTCATTAGAACTGCAGCCAGTAGTTGCTTGTAAAAGACTGGTAAAATCATATACACTAGTATATCATCTCCGGTGTATCATTCTGCAAGAATATGAGTTATTGTTGTATTGATTCGCAAGGTCTAATCTGATGCACAAAAAAACCTGTTTGCCACTGTTCAACATTAAGTGATATCATCATATCACACTCTTGAACGGAGCATAAATACAATAGCTCCACAAAATTCTTCTCTACCTAGAACGCTTTGATTTTGCATCAACCTGTCCAGCAAGAATCCTGCATAAATTCTGTGGGAGTCTTTCAGGAGGAGAGAAAAAAAAGCAGCAAAACAAGTTGGTTCCAAATTGATGGTGTCATCAGCATATATTCAGCAAATCAAGGCTGCAAAACGTTGGATTTTTTTTGAACGAAAAGCTCAATGCAGTGGTAGTTGCCAATTGCAGAAATTATAATAAAGTGCCAGATTAGTACCTACATTTTGTCAGCCGCCCATGCGAATCTCTCAATTTTCTAGCTCTCGCGTCAAATGGAGTGTATACACAGGATGGAACACGGATGTTTTGGTGCTGCGTACCACACACAAACTGCGGCATTTTCTCTTCCTTTTATAATGCAAAACAAGACTTACTAACTCCTAGTAATAGATGTGGATGTAATGCATACCGTTACAAGAATACCAAGCAACACTACATGCATGAAACGGATGGGAGTTACATGGCAATGAATGATGAATGGATGCATGGCTCTCATACATATTGTGGGCTCATTCAAGAAGGAAACATGCATATGCTAATTAAGATACTAGCTAATGTGCACGGTTACCAAAAGAATTAGGCACAGGATTAATTGCTAACACATTTAGGGTCCCACGGTTGCTCACAAGGGTTTGCATGGGAGGTGGTTGGGGAGCTTTTTTCCCTTTAAACCGATGGATGTTACGGATGGATTATGGATCTGTTTATTTGTTATACTCTGATATTCGATCAAGATACAATATGAGCATGTATGGTAGCAAGTACGAAGTACATGAATCTCGTAGAGAGAACCGAAATAACACGTTGAAACAATAACAACGAGAGAAAAAAAAATTAGTGAAGTCGCCCTTAAATTCCTTAAGGATAACCTCAAAATAGAACAAGAGATTGTCAACCCAAGAGAATCCACCCGATGTCATTCCTATCGAATTGTGTTAGATCCACACGTCGATGCAAGGTCATAAAAAATTCCACAAAACTACTTACTCTATCCACAAATGTAGATCACCATGGATTCCGTACGGTCAATCTTTTCAAGGTTTGACCATTAATACATGTTAAAGTATATAGATTGACTATATAAAAATAATACCATTAGATTTGTCTTGCAAAATACTTTCATAATATATTTTTATTATTTTTGCTAGTATATTATGATAATAAATTATAGTCAAAATCTTACATTGGCATGAGATGAGAGCATGTGCTTGTTCACTTTTCGATATCTCTTCCTCTTCTCCTCTTCGTTCGAATGGCAACATCTTCTTCTAGGGTTTCGTTTTGGCGGCCACGATTCCCTATGACTCGGCGCACACCGTGCACTACCCATAAGACTTGGTCCAGCTGAGACCAACTCAAATGCTTACGACCACATATACAGACCTAACCAAGTCGACTCCTTATGACTTGCAACCTACAGTAGCTCCAACTGCCACGACGTTTCGACCACGGCAATCTTACCACAACTCTGGTCATACCGCTCACACAAAGCCGATACTACCGGTCTTTGACCACACAGGTCTTTTAAGCACCGATCAGATACTGTAGCTTATGAGTACTGATCAGTACTGTAGCTTACGACTATCGACCTGTTACTATAGATTATGACCATCGATCGGTTAGAGAAGAGCGTAAGGTTATGCGACGTTCTCACCGTAAGGATCCAAAGGTGAAGGACCATGTGAGAAGGTCCAGAATACTGTTGTGATAAACAATTGCAAGTTTTGTGGAGTGATGAAATGGCTTTGCAAAGATTGCATTTGATTTGGGCTGTCTTCTGGAAGTGTTAGGAAAATCAAAAGTACCGCAAGTATAAGTGTAGTAGTTCCGCTTGGCAGAAGTACCAGGTTGAGTTGTTGTTTGTTTTTTCTAGAGAGCCCCAAGCGACGTTTTTAGCGTGCAAAAATACCATTTTGGGATACGGTAGTTCCGCATTGTGGAAGTAACGGCGTGTAAGGCGTGGTACTTCCGATCTTGCCAAAAAAACAAGGGTTTTAGGAATTAAGTTATGGATCGAGTTGGGATAGCCTAGGTCAATGGATTAAAGTTGCATAATGCATGTCTTGACTAATGTGGATCAAGTTGTGAAGAACTTGTGCTTGAAAATAATTTCTTTGTCTTTAGATGTGCAGGGTCGCTTGGAGTCAACCATGGTCAACAGCGAGGATCAGGCTAGGCTCATAGAGAAGTTGAGGCCCAGAATAGTCGAAGATGCCGAGTGAGATGGTGAGCTCAAGCATGGCATGTGCAATACAAGAAATGTTGAAGGCGAGTTCGAACGACTGGAAGGTGCCATGTAGCTTACACGGGCCAAATGAGCTGTGGTTCAGTGGAACCAAAACGGGAGAGACTTGGTGAAACTAATAAGCTAGTGGTGCACCTACGTGTGGCAAGCATGACGACTGCTTGCAGTGGTTGGTGATGACCGGGTCAAGGAATGATATTTTGGTAGTTTGATCAAAATATCGGAAACTATCTTGAATCAAAATTGTGGCACATGGGCGATGCGTTGGAGAGCAGTTTGGGTCAAGGTGAAGCTGGTTGGATCAAGGCTAAGGATTTAACGGACGCACACTTATACGCTTTGAAAAACGTGCATATGTGAACTTATGAGAGTAAAACCCGTGTGTAGGGGGTTAACAACCTTAGGGTGGTCAACCCTCACCTTCTGATTCTTCTGGAGTTTGTGGCTCTGCTCCTACCTCCTCAACTCATAAAGGTAGCGGCCACTTCTTATTCTCATCTAGGACTTCCCTGACACATTCAGCGTTGTCATCCTCCGGAGCAAATCATAGGAGATCTTCATGAGTGTGTCATGCGCTCAAAGTCTAGTTTATCTCACTTTTGTTTATATTCTACCTATCTCGCCTCTTTTGAACCCAAGGATATCTATCATGCACTTACTGATGAGTCTTGGGTCAATGCCACGCATGAGAAATTAGAGAATTTTGAGAGGAACAAGATTTGGTCGCCTGTTGAGCCATCTAGTGGTCATAATGTCATATGAACTAAGTGTGTCTTCAAGAACAAGCAGTTTGAGTACCGGGTAGTCATTCGAAATAAGACTAGACTGCTAGTTTAGAGTTTCTCCCAGGTTAAGGGTTTAGATTTTAAGGAGGCCTTCGCCCCTGTAGCTAGGTTAGAGGCCATTAGAATTTTGATTGCATTTGCAACGTTTAAGGGCTTCAAGCTATATCAAATGAATGTCAAGAGTGCTTTCCTCAATGGGTATATTGAGGATGAGGTTTATATTAGACAACCTCCAGGTTTTGAGAACCCCAAATACTCAAACAATGTCTTCAAACTTTCTAAAGACATGTATCGACTTAAGTAAGCCCCTAAAGATTGGTATGAAAGGCTTAAGTCCTATCTCTTAAGTCATCGGTTTAAGATAGGTAAGGAAGATAAGATGTTGTTCATTTGTAGGTATAGCAATGACCTTCTACTCGTCCAAATTTATGTAGATGATATTATCTTTAGTGGATCCTCTCATGCTCTTGTTTCCCAGTTTTCTGATGTCATGAACAAAGAGTTTGAGATGAGTATGATGGGCGAGTTGAGCTTCTTCCTCGGCTTCCAGATCAAGCAGACTCGGGAGGGTACCTTCTTGCATCAAGGCAAGTACACTCGAGATTTCTTGAGACGCTTCAACATAAGTGATGGCAAGCTAGTGTCAACTCCAATAGCGATCTCGACTACACTTGAACTTGACGAGGATGGCGAGTCTATAGATCAAAAGGAGTACCACGACATGATTAGCTCCCTCCTGTACCTCACTGATTTTTTATCACCTCTCACCATGACTAAGGTCAAATCAAGCAATTGCTCTTTCATATGAACCTAGAGTGAGATTTCCTAACACTTTTGGGTGGATATGAAGTGTTTGTGCAAAACTATCATTTTCAGCAACTTCTATCTATTTTTATTTCAAATGGTCATCTTCAGTTTTTCATAATCTTCATTTGAACTTTTAGAGCTCTCTTTGCAAAATTCCTTTTTTTCTTTCTAAAACCACCTCTAATTTGCATTTTAAAGAATTGACAATGGGTTCATCAAGGGGGAGATTGAAAGATCATACGAGAAGGTCCAGGATATTATTGTGATGAACCATTGTAAATTTTGTGAAGTAGTGAAATGACTTTGCAAAGATTGCATTTGATTTGCGCTGTCTTCTGGAAGTGTCAGGAAAATCGGAAGTACCGCAGGTATAAATGTGGTAGTTCCGCTTGGTGGAAGTACCGCGTTGAGTTGCGGTATGTTTTTTAAGAAAGCCCTAGGTGACGTTTTCAGCATGCAGAAGTACCACTTTGGAAGGCGATAGTTCCGCATTGTGGAAGTATCGGCGTGTTAGGCACGGTACTTTCGATCTTGCCAGAAAACAAGGGTTTTGGGACTTGAGTCATAGATCGAGTTGAGATAACCTGGGTCAATGGATTAAGATTGCATGATGCATGTCTTGACTAATATAGGTCAAGTTGTGAAGAATTTGTGCCTAGAAACGATTTCTTTGTCTTTTGATGTGCAGGTCAACTGTGGTCAACGACGAGGATCGGAGCAAGGTTCTTGGAGGAGTTGAGGTCCAGAATGGTCGAGGATGCCAAGTGAGACGGTGAGCTCGAGCATGTCACGAGAAAGGCGAGCAATGTTAAAGGCAAGTTCAAACGGTGGGAAGGCGCCATGTAGCTTGCATAGGCCAAGTGAGCCATGGTTTGATAGAACCGGGATAGAAAAGGCTTGGCGACGCATGACGAGCTAGTGGTGCACCTACACATGGAAAGCATGGCGATTGCTTGTAGTGATTGGTGATGAATGGGTCAAGGAAGGATATTTTGGTAGTTTGACCAAAATATCGGAAACTACCTTAGATCAAAACCGTGGTGCATGGGCAATGCGTTGGAGAGCGGTTTAGCTCAAGATGGAGCTAGTTCAAGGCTAAGAATTTTGCAGATGCACACTTATGCACTTTGAAAAACATGCATAGATGAACTTGTGAGAGTAAAATCCGTGTGTAAAGGGTTAACGAGTTCTCCCTTTGTAATAATGGATATGATCCATTAAGGGGTGTAGATGGCTAGTTGCCCACCTATAAAAGGGGTTAGAATGGAGACATGGAGGGTTAACCATCCAACCCCTCTCTTATGTTCTCTCATATTTAGGTTTAGGGTTTGAGAGTGGAGTACTTGGTGTGCTCTTTGTCCTCAAAGGTGAAGTGGCTGTAAAACTTTCTATCACAAGTAAGCAATAATCAATCTTTGTGTATCTCCATGGATCCATCCTGTTTTGATTGATTTGCTCTAGATTTGATTGGTTTGTTCTCTCGTCTTTCCTTTTCTTGATCTTGTTGTGCCAATGACGTGTAAGAGATGGAGACTAGCCCTAGGAATCTATCCCCACCCATCTAGACATTTTGATAGCAAGAGTATCGAGAAAACTCGGTTTTGCTTGATTTGGGCTAAAAGTGTAATTTCTTGATCCGAGGGTATTTAAGTTGATTTCTTTGGTGTCCTAACTTGTTGTGACATGTGGCAATACATCTAGACCCATCTTAGTTATCATCCACCCACGAACAAGTTGTATTCACCGATTTTGATTTTGACTCAGTTTTGATGGAACCTTCCAACAAACTGAAAAGGTCTCAATTTTGGCCATGATTTTTATGATCATTTGTTGGAATAGGTTTACAATACCCTAGAAAAGATCTCTGCAAAATTTCATATCATTTGGATATATGGATCAAAAGTTCCATCATTTTTTATTTTGAAACTGTCCTGACAGCAGACTGCTCTTCTCTGTTCCTCTGAAGTTTTTTACCATGTTCAAGTTTTCGACCACATTGCTTCTTTTCGACTACATTGGGTTTTCGCCACTCACTAGTCGTCGATCTCGCTGGTCGAATTTTGACCTGATTCGATCACGTCGGTTTTAGATCACTCGTTGGCCTTCGACCACGTTGGTTTCGACCACATTCATTTTTGACCATGTTGGTTTTGGACCACTCTTTGGTCGTTGACCACTCGAGTTGAATTTCGACCGTGTTGGCCTTTGACTATGTTGTCTTCGACCATGTTGATTTTCGACCACGTTGGTTTCGACCACGTTGATTTTCGACCACTCTCTGGTCGTTGACCACTAGAATCGAATTTCGATCACGTTGATTTTTGACTGGTAGTCAAATTTCGATCATGACTAATTTCCTACTGGTAGTCGAAATCCGATCACGTGGATTTCCAAGTGGTAGTCAAAATCTGACCACATTGATTTCTGTTCAGATCACACTCAGCTTGTGTTTCTCTAGTTTTAAGTAGAATTTATATCCTAATCTTCATATCTTGTAGCTATCGGAGTAAATGATAAGTGAATAATTGGGGGGGGATTTAAGGCACAATTCACCCCTTCTGTTGCCAATCCGGTTCTACAAAAGATTTAGGTAAATGACAAAGTAGCGGTGTGGCGTCAACTTTCGGGCCGAATCAAACGATTTAATGGGCCTTACGCACGAAAGCGAGTTGGGGTAGTTTGGCGTGTGTGGAAAAGCGAGTTGGATGGCCCAAAGGTGAATTGTCCGCGTGCGGGAGCACGAAGTGGAGAGGTCGCACATTATAGCTATCGCACTACAATCATGTAGTAGTTGCATAAAAAAATTGTGCTTGCGCCAGAGCAAAGGTCGCCATGGCAACACAACTATGCGAGGCACTCGAGCAATTTGCATTGCATGATTCCATTAGAATTTCCAAAAGGCATGTGGATAGGTTGATTAGACGGATAGATCGATACCGGCGACATCATAATAATCATTGTTATAAATAATGTTGACTTAGAGTCCGAGATGCAATAGAGTTCGTCTACGTGTGTTACTCGAGTTGAAGTCGAGACCTACTTTAAGTCCAAATACGTATATTACTAGAAGAGTGTTAGTCTATATATTGAAAAGACTTCTAACCAATTTAATGAAGGGGAGCAAGTAAGAGAATAGAGAAATTCATAAATTCTCTTGCATTCTCTTAGTTTATTTGCGATGTGTGCGTTTTCTCCTGGAACAAAGTTAACAAATGGTATCAGAGCCTACGCGAGAGTCGAGTCGCTAAAAAAATCGTCTCAGCGATTTTCGTTGCATGCTCGTCTCGAGCGGTGCTTCCGAGGCCTCCGCGCGCATGTCGCTCTGTCCACTAGCCACGTCCTCGTGCAGCACGTACTCCTGAGGCAACATTGAAGATCAACAGCCATGAAGAAAGAGAACAAGGTGTTTCATTGTTTTTGCTTTACGGCAGGAAATAGAGCAGCACATCAAGCCAACATCTTATCTCTCTCTTCTCTTCCTTTTAGTCAAGCGAGCAACCAAGGTGCAGCAGGTGGCAGAACAAGTCAAAAGTAGTAGTTCAGCAGGAGAGAGAGAGAGAGATAAGATAGAGAGCTCAGCTTTGCTTTCTGTCAAGCACGCATCTGTGTCGGAGCCAACCAAGTGGAAAGAAAAGGCACAGCAGTGCTATCTCCAAAACCGAGGCGTGTTTGTCTCTGAGATCAGCAGTAGTAGGCGCAAATAAAAGGCATACATCATCTACCCCAAGTCGATACAGAGCAAGTCCAAAAACAAAGACAAGGAACAAGCGACAATCACGTTAACAAAAAATTCCTAAGCCAGACGTGATCAAAGTTACGAAACATATTTGTTCTCTAGGTCCCCTCGGTCCAAGAGCCACTTCAGAGTAGCCTGAGTTTTTGATCTGTGTCCAAGATCATGTTACGTTTTTCGGGAAGTGGTGTCACCGATGACAAAGCATCATCCAGTATGATGGCAAAGGAGAGTTCCGCTGTCTCATTACATTATCCGATGCTCACGATAAGGAATTATGTAGCCTGGGCAATTAAAATGAAGGTGTATATGAGAGCTCAAGGAGTGTGGGATGCGATCGAGAACAGCAACATCGATGTATGCAAGGATCATATGGCATTGGCGGCTATCTATCAGGGCATCCTAGAGAAAATGCTCTTCCTACTGGTCAAAAAGGAGATGGCCAAAGCCGTATAGGAGGCATTGAAGACGATGCACCTTGGCGCCGATCATGTGAAGAAAGCAAAGGTACAAACTCTCAAGACCGAGTTCGAGGTGCTGTGTATGAAGGAAACGGAGTTGATTAATGACTTCGTTGTCCGGTTGGCAATCATCGTCAATAAGATTCGAGCCCTTAGCGAGAAGATAGAAAAGTTGTACATAGTGAAGAAATTCCTTCGTGTTGTTCCCTCACAGTTTCTCCCAATTGCTTTGATCATAGAATAATTTAGAGACATAAAGGCAATGACCATGAAGGAGGTCATCGGTCATCTTAAGGTGTATGAGAACGCATCCGCGACAATAGTAACAACGGCGATGAACAGGTCTTGTTGACCCGCGCTAAGTGGGAGATCCGATCATCGAAGAGTGAAGGCAAGAACACTTCTAGTGGTGGCGGCCAAGGCCATTAGAATCGGAAGTTTGATAAGGCAAAAGTGAGGTGTTATAATTGTAACGATTATGAGCACTTTGCTTCAGAATGCCACAAGCCGAGGATGAAGAAAGTGTTTCTTGTTGAAGTGCTCAGCGATGATGAATCAACACTGCTCTAATGATGAGTTGAGTCAGGGACGTTGAGAAGATGTGTCACCGTCCAAACTCAAGTAAGGTGAAATGAAATCGGAACATTGAAGAGATGTGTCACCATTCTGTGTCAAGTATAAGTTTAGTAAGTCATAGTTGAGATCGACTGCTTCAATGTTTTAGAATCTTTGCATCTAGATGACCCATACCGGTTGAGTTGAATTCCTACATGTAGCTTGCATATAAAACACTTTATATGGAGGCGTGACTGGTAGTTCATAATGCATTGAGACTAAAACTAAAGTATGTCAAATCAAGATTAGGGGAAAATTGTTAGAAATAATCTTGATTTAGAGTTCGAGATGCAGTAGAGTTTGTCTCCGTGTGTTACTCGAGTTGAAGTCGAGACCTACTCGAAGTTCGAATACGTATGTTAGTAGAAGAGTATTAGTCTATATATTGAAAAGACTTTTAACCAGTTTAATGAAAGAGGAGCAAGTAAGTGAATAGAGATTTTCAAAAATTCTTATGCATTCTCTCAGTTTATTTGTGATATATATATTTTCTCCTGGAACAAAGTTAACAATCATGGTTAGATTGGTGGCTAGCTAACAACCACGTCCTTGTTTAATGGGCGCCGTGCGGCCGGCGAGATGGAAAGAGAGGAGGGATTAAAAGATCTGCGGAATTGGGCGGGTTAGCACGCTAATCATGTAGGATGGCTAGGGTTATTCAAGGTATCATCGAGTGCTCGATCGAAGTTGTTCTTCCGTCCTCCTTTCCTGAATAAAGGAAATGATTGGCTCGTTTAGGCCGGCAAGCTAACCCTTCTTTTTGGAGAAAGTAGGCCGGGTAAATTTAGTTAAGGTTAAGGGGCTGGCCCATGCTATTTGAGTATTTTGGAGTTTGGCTTAGGTGAATTAATGTTTCATACAACCATGTTGGGTATATATCCAAATGGATAATAAAAATGAATATATATATATATATATATATATATATATATATATATATATATATAAGGCAACTTTTGAAACGTGGAAATTTTGGCATATTATTTTTAAAATAAATCCCATAAAATTTATGAGAAACTAGCAAAATAGCCCATGTAATTACGCAGCAAGTCCTATCACTTTCTTGTTAGTCAGTTACTGGACTTTTGTTTCCTATATTATTATGGGAGTGTCTAGACATCACCCGAATGTTTTCTTTCTAATTATCATTCAAATTTGTGACATTTAGATTAGAGATCAAGGGGCCTTTGTTTTTGAATGGGGGGAAATTTTTTTCAATGTGGAGAGGGTAGAATTCAAGGTGGAGGGGGGAGAATTCATGACCATTGGATCTTTAATTCAATGGTTCTAAATCTAGATGATAGTTAGAAAGAAAACATCTAGGTGTTAACAAAAAACCCATTTTTAATTTGTAACTATATAAGCAACCGTTAAGATTGAAGGCACCTCGATCCCTCAGTCTAAAAACAAGGCACCTCGATGTTGAGCTAGAATATAGATGTGGTCTAAATCTATTGCTAGTATTTGGGTTTTTGATCTTTCCATGCCTGGTCCAATCGGGACAATGTTCTTAACATGTAGTTTCCTCTCTTCTTGTTCAACCTTATAGGTCTTTTTTGTGGCTGAAGGTTTTTATTTGTGTTTTTTGATATAGCAACGGATAGTAGAGACGCGAATGTGAATGGCGCACATGGTTTTAGGCTTAAAAAGTAGTTGGAAAAACCCGCTTTCAAACAGTCGTACCGTTTGTTTTGACTTCTAGAAAAACCAAAAGCACAAAAGAACGGACCATCCTATAACTCTTATTCTTTTTTTTTTATTTGCCTCTCAAATGTTCATCGTACATTTGTTAGTTAATGCTTATTTCTCTTATTGTATATAGAGCCCCTAATCTCATTTCCTAATGGGATTGATATGCCGTACATATACAACTATATATTGCTCCAAGTTATGATAATTCATCAAATTAGTGCTAATTAAGTTTCCTTTAGCCAGTCGTAAACCCTATGCTAATTACATGGAAAATCTTAAAGTTAATTGCACAAACTCTAAAAAATTACATCTAAAACATGTTGTCCTTTCTTTTGAAACCATTAATCTCTTGTATTATGCTACACCATGCTTTCCTTGTTTTCCAGCGAACAAGCAATTCTGTTGGACTTCAGCACAAGGAGAAAGGCATGTTCCTTATTTTCCGCGTTCCTTTTTTTGCGTCTGATTTTCCCCCTTTTTTTCCATGCGCGTAGTCTCTCTCTTTCCTCGTGTTTTAATTTTTAATGCCGTACGTGTTTTAATTAGCTGACCGTACTATGTGGCTGACGGAACACGGTATTTCCATCTCATTTTTTTTCTTGCCGTATACGAGGAAGGTCTTGGGGTGATCGGTTCGGCTGAAAAGCTCGTGGCTTATGGCTGAAAACATTGTAGCTGGCTGAAAAAAGTACTGTAGCTGACAGAGGCTTATTTAGCATAATTAAATTTTAAAAAATTTAAAAATAAAAAATATGTTAGCCCATTACGTATAATACAAACAAATACGGGAAAAAAAGAACCGGCAAAAAAGCTCAACAAAAAGACAAAAATTCAGAAAAAGACGAAATTTATGAATAGTGCCAAATAAGCCTCCAGCACTGTAGCGAAGCCACAATGATCGCAGCCAAGCTTATCTCTTCTTTTGGTTTTAAATTACAAAGTAATATATATCTGTAACTAATGATAGCTATATTGCATTTTTAATTAGGTCTACTAAATAAATGGATAGATGTTTTGTTTTTTCTGAGAATTTCTAGTCTATTTCCATCAGCCAAGCTATAGTTTAATTTTAATTATGGTCTATCAGATTAACGATGTATGTCTTTATTTTTTGTAAGAATTTTTAGTATTTTTTTCTTAGCACCTGTTAGTTACCTATTGTGAGCTTTTATTATATAAAATAATATATAGATTAGATTCCTACGTTATGTGTAGGTCCTAAGTAAAATATATTGTCGGTAAAATGTACAAGCTACAAAAAAGAAAACCCTCGCCTTCACAGGTGGATGAGCTCCCTAAGTTCTACTGCTGGTAGACGAGCCCCTTGAATCCTAAGAGCAACTCCAAAAGATTAGCCAAAAGAAGTATCTAAATTTAGTGATTTAGCTATTCTCTAAAATGGATCTCACCCAAAAAAAATTAGACTACTCCAACAGGTTATCTAAACTAGAGGGCGCGCGGTGGGTCACGTACGCGCAGGAATGGGGCGCAGCGTGCGGAAAGGAAACGCCGACCGCGCCAAGAGGATGGATGGCGAGCGAGATAGGCTATCCAAAAATAGAGAGCGAAGGAGGAGGGATAGAGAGCTACTAAATTTGGAGAGTCATTTACAGAGTCTATTGGAGATGTTTTTTCTCCAATAATAGCCAAATTTACCTTTAGAAAATGATTTAGCTCTACTCTTGGAGTTGCTCTAACCTGCTCCTTAACCTGAACCAAATGTATTAAAAAAAAACAAGAATCTTCATTGTAGGGGTGCAATCGGAGCGGATACAGACGTATATCGCTTATCATGTACTATATTCCATATTTTTTCTCGAAGTCGGATATAGATAATGCCGGATATCTACTTCTCCATTCCGTATCCATTCCATAATCTTTCGGACGGTCAGTCGGACAGAAATTATCCGCTTCTTTGCACAGGACATTGAATAGTATACTACAATCAAAGCAAATATGGAGAGACTAATTACTGAGATGTTGAAGGAAGAACACCAGTACTCCCGTTTATTTAGATGTATCAATCTGCCTATATGTTATCTTGTTCTTAGGTGAAGTCAAAACAAACTCCCTCGTATCATTTGACATACAGATATATACGGACGGATATCACTTATCCTATATCATATTCTATATTTTTTTCGAAGTCGGAATCAGACACGGATAGTGCCAGATACCCATCTACTCTTTCTGTATTCGTTCCGTAAGTCTTTGGTCGGTCGGACAGACAAAAATTGTCTGCTTTGTTTGCATCTATACTTCATTGCTCGTCCACATTAAAGCCAGAGCCAAGTGTTTTTCTTCACTAAGAGCAACTCCAGCAGTAGCCCTCAAAACAGGGCCCCTACTTTTCATTTGAGGGCTCCCCCTACTTTTGAGGGCCCTGTTTTCTGGGCTGCACTCCAGCAGGAGCCCTCAAAACAGGGCCCCTACTTCTCAATTCCCTCTATTTCCTCACACACTATATGCATATGTATGGGACAAAAGCACAATACATAATAAAATATTTATGATTTCACAATGAGGGACAATATTTAAATATATGAATTCAAATACGAATATTCAAATTTAAATTCAAATTTGTTCCGAATTTAAATTGAAAGCACAAAGTTCATCACATAACATTTAAATTTGTTCCGAATTCAAATACGAATATTCAAATTTAAATTCAAATTTATTCCGAATTTAAATTGAAAGCACAAATATGAATTCAAATACGAATATTCAAATTTAAATTCAAATTTGTTCCTAATTTAAATTGAAAGCACAAAGTTCATCACATAACATCCAAATTTAAATTCAAATTTATTCCGAATTCAAATACGAATATTCAAATTTAAATTCAAATTTGTTCCGAATTTAAATTGAAAGCACAAAGTTCATCTCATAACATTCAAATTTAAATTCAAATTTGTTTCGAATTCAAATACGAATTCAAATACGAATATTCAAATTTGTTTTGAATTTAAATTGAAAGCACAAAGTTCATCACATAACATTCAAATTTAAATTCAAATTTGTTTCGAATTCAAATATGAATTCAAATACGAATATTCAAATTTAAATTCAAATTTGTTCCGAATTTAAATTGAAAGCACAAATGTTCCACAAAAAACGAGGAAAGCTGAAAAATGAGAGCCGGAGTAGGGGGCCCCTAGGAATGAGGGGTGGGAGGGTGATTTGAGGGCCTCCTCAAATTTGAGGGCTCTAGTATGGGCTCTGCTGGAGCTCGTTTTTTGGCTTAAGCCCTCAAATTTGAGTTTTGAGGGCTCAAGTCGAGGCACCATTCACAAAAAATCTATTTTCGTATGACCAACAGGTGGATACTGAAGACCCTAAATTGACCGCTCAAACCAGCATCATCAATTCCCCTACCCCTCTTAACTTTTATATCAGATCAAAGATTTCCGTTGATACCAGCTGATCTAAGGTGGAGTAATATTCGCAACATTCTCCGTCCTGAGAATTCGCGTGTGACTTCATATCATCTATCATTAATCCAACTCATTTCCCACACCTACAAAACTTAGGCCCCAAATTAACAACATCCCGGCTTTGATCAAGTGATTAACCTTTCTTCTTGGATTCGGGATATGGCTGAGATCCTCCCTAGTTTCCATCCTACCTCACAGACCCTCTTCTTTTCGGCTTCTAAAAATCTTTTTTTTACAATAATTAACTTTTAAACTAAGTACATTTTTAAAATAGGGTCAACAAGTTGATTACAGTGCATGCTACAACAACTTCATTTATATCAACTAAAATCACACACAAGTCTATCTCTCCGTACTCTCTCGCGAACAGCCAAAAGTCATAAACCACGTCTATAAACCATGCCTTAAAAGAACATGCCCGCAGTCTTTTCACAAACCCGATTCAATTCCTAGATCGCCGGGCGCGCATTTTCCCCTCACTACCCAACAAAAACGACGTGCATCACCATGTAACAGGCCATGCATGGAATTTTCTTAATAAACCACTTTTTAATTCAATTTACGCAAATAAACAACTTCTTTTACAAATGCGGCTGAGCCTAATCACGCTGCCAGCATGCGACTGAGGACAATATGACATATTAATAAAGTTATATACCATTTTTTTTTAAAAAAAATGCCCACAGTCGCGCTAGGCTCACGATAGAGCCCGTTCAGTCACGAGCCCAGCACGGGAGGGTTATTCCTGTAAAAAAAAACATAGTTTATTTGCACAAATTAAATTAAAAAGAGTTATTTTAAAAAAACTCGCCATGCATGCATGCTGTGATGCTGTTGCTAGTACATACATGCAGCTAGCTAGCCCCGTGACCAATCGTTGATATGGCATCAATCTCAGGATATCGCAAACATATATTATTCCTTGGTTGTTAACTACACTTAATTAGGCGATAAACTAATAAGAGGTGGATAAACACAAAGGTTGAGGCCTAATCTGGAGGACGATTGGTAGGAATCTAGGACAAAACCACGTCCAAAAAACACCTTATTGTGAGATAAGAAATAGTGGGGTTTGCTTTTGCGGACCCTGCTAATGGAGATGTGGGTAATATTTTAATTTTAAATATCAACAAAAGACATATATTACAAAATATTAGTGATGAAAAGTTCATAACTAACAGCAGCAGACAAATCTTATTGTACTTCAAATACACATAAGAACAGAATTATATTAGAGTCAATCGGTTGCACGAACAACTTACAGTGGATTGATGAAGAAAAGAAGCAACACATAAACATGTGATCGCGGAAGTAGTCAACATCGACAAAGAAGACGAGCGGTCACGCAGGTTGCACTGCCCAAAAACCTTATTGTCACCCTATGCAAGTTCTCTTTGCACAATGGCTCGAAGATACCCACTCTCTCTTCCTTTCGGTGCACGTCGAGAAGAAAGGCTGGTGAGGTTCGGCAGCTCAACAGATTCAACACATATTCAACAGAGAGGAAGAAAACGATGTGGGAAGAAATGGAGAAATTCAGTCACCCTAACCTGGACGTCTCCAGGTCTTTTATAGATGTGCGAATTCCTCTGCAATAACTGACGCTAATAAGTTGAAATAATTCACATATAACTGCTAATTCAAACCAAATAATGGTAATTAAGCAGTCTCCTAACCAATTAAAGAAAGAAAGAAAGAGAAGCGCAATTTAGCAATATAGGTGAACTCGTC
The DNA here is from genome assembly GCA_017311315.1 of Dendrocalamus latiflorus. Classification (NCBI taxonomy): domain Eukaryota; kingdom Viridiplantae; phylum Streptophyta; class Magnoliopsida; order Poales; family Poaceae; genus Dendrocalamus; species Dendrocalamus latiflorus. The sequence goes on along the minus strand of CM029664.1, from coordinate 54,030,817 downwards.
ATGGTGAGACTACATCATGGCACAGGCACGGTCATGCATCATAAGTCACAAGTCACGCAATTTCACTTGAAAATACGTAAATACGTGCACACACACGCATATGCTTAGCCAAAGTCCTTCTCATACCACCTCATGCCATGTGTCACATATTTATGTGGTGGCAATGACTTCACCTTATATATCGCTTTCCTCCCACTTGTTCAAGCAATGTGAGACTAAAGCATGCCATGCTTTGAAATTTAGGAATGAATGGGTGTTTACCTCATGGGTCGAATTCTAACAATCCCCCACCAATTTTGAATCATGCAGCAAGAATAATGATAGGAATTATTGTGCTGAATTATTGTTAATATACTAGTTTTTGTGTAAGTTCCGTATAGGTTGAACTTTCATGTAGAATAATAAGATTCATCTTCTCATAGCTAATGAATGGATTGTACTTTGAATTCATTTTTTTTATTATCAGACTTTACCTGAAATATCAACTAATACTAGGCTGTGGAACAATCATGGCTATAAATGGAGCGTTATAAGGTCATGCTTCCTTATCTGCTCATAGGCTTTCTAGAAAATGCTCTATTCTCGTGAACTACAATAACACAATTAGACTCAAGTAGGTGTAGTCTTTCTAGATATCCTGCAGGCTAATACCTTTTCCTCGTTGGGACAATTTAATAAATTAAGGATTTAAGTCAACCTTTCATGCAGTTGAGAGTATTTTATTTATTAGGACACAGATATAATTAATATATACTCTCTTGTTACAACATCAACTTGTTATTTTTGTTGCCTTAATCATGGGATCTCCGATCAAAATGGTATAGGTTACCATTACGATGTAACTCAAATAGGCCTCATTATCATGTCTATAGATACAACAAAAATCGCTTTCCGTGCTAACCCCTTTGTAAAATGGGTGCTAGACTTTTTTTGTAGTGCGAATATAATTCACATCAATTACTTCAGAGTTTCTTAATTTTCTGACAGATTTAAGCCTACGCTTCACATGTCTGAAGGGTTTCATATTATCCTTAGTATTCATTACTTTAGCCAACACCGTTTGATTATCGCAGTACATCAAGATTGTCATTATTGATTTCTCAACCAATAGCAAATCCAACAATCATTCTGCATCAACAGTGATTGTGTCAAGTGCTATAAATTCTGATGTCATCCACATCAGAGATCCAATTGGAATTAATGCATCCTTCTAATACAAAAGGATATCCAGTATAATGAATTCTGAAAAATGTTGTGCCTCTTAAGTAATGCAATACTCTCTCAAGTATCTCCTAGTGATCATTTCTTTGATTAGATGTAAACTAACTTAATTTGCTCACAGTAAATAAAAAAAGTCATGTCTTGTTGCAGCAGCTAAATACATAAGTGACCTGATAATTTGTGAATATTTCAATTGATCTTTTTCTAACCATTTGTTCTTGCGCACCTTAATGCTCGCATCATGCGGTGTTAAAGAAATCTTATAATTCTCATAGCCAAAACGATTCAAAATTTTCTCAGCACAATAAGATTGATTCAAAGTAATCCCGTCCTCGCTTGATCAATCTAATATTTAGAATGACACATGTCTCTCTTAAGTTTTTCATATCAAAATACCGTGATAAGAAAGATTTGACCTTGTTTACGGCATTATTTGTTCCAAAAATAAGTATGTCATCTATATACAAATACAAGATCACTCCTTAACCCCACCATAACAGTAATGTACACATTTATCAGCTTTGTTCACAGCAAAGCCAGCGGGTGTACATAACGATAATATACACATTTATAAACTTCATTCACAGCAAAGCCAACGGATGTCAAAATTTTATCAAATTTCTTGTGTCGTTATTTAGGTGCTTACTTTAAGCCACACAAAAACTTCATGCAACTTTCACGTCATTATTTAGGTGCTTGCCATATAAGGACTTCTCATGCCATTACTTAGGTACTTGCTATTGTCACACGATTTTCATATAAAAATACACGAATACACACATGTGTGTTTTTAGCTAAAACTCTTCTCATGTCGTATCATGTCATGTATCGCATATTTTATATGATGGCGAAGACTCCATCTTATATATTACTCTTTTGTAACTTGTCTAAGCAATATTTGACTAGGTGGTGATCAAAAGAACTTTAGCTTCTGGCTTCCGGCTTATTTTTCACTATTCATAAATTTCGTCTTTTTCTGAACTTTTGATTTTTTATTGAGCTTTTTTGCCGGTTCTTTTTTCCCGTATTTGTTTGTATTATACGTAATGGGCTAACATATTTTTGTTATATTTTTTAATTTTTTAAATTTAATTATGCTAAATAAGCCTCTATCAGCTACAGTGTTTTTCAGCCATCTGCAGTGCTTTTCAGCCATAAGCCACAAAAAAAACCCAAATGATCACCCCTAAATCATACGGTGCTTTAGAATTTAAGAATAAATAAACAGCCCTTTGCCTCGTGGGCCCAATCAGAACAATCCGTTGCGGCATGGGAGAGTGGCCGCCGGGTCCCCGATGCGCGAAGCATGCTTCGTAACGCCCCGCATCGGCCCCCTCCCACCCGGGATTTGTTGCGCTGGTGCATCTTCTTTTAGTTCCCGGTGCGTATGCGCTTCCCGGTATTTCTATCCTCTTTTGTTTCGAGGGGGAAAAAGAATGAGTACAAACCAACCGAATCTTCCGGAAATTCAGAAGCCAAATTCTCCTGCAAGGCTACAAGCAAACTCGACCAGTGGATCAAATCCTCCTACGTACAAACTTTGTGTCGTTCAACTACGTAGAAGCCTTTTTTCAAGGAGTATATAATTATAAATGATTTACTACAATTCCTCATCAAAGGAATGCTTGATTTATATGCTGCATATGCGCTGAGATTCTATTATCTTTTGTCAATTAAGCCAAATCCGCGCGCCATTTATACCTTAAACCCCGAATTAGTAATTGTGACCAAACGGCTATCAGTCGTTAAATACTGTCACAAGTTTTCCTGTCCAAACACATGCAGTTTGCTAACTTACTCCCCTCTAAGCAAACATCTACATGGAGGGCAAAATATACTTATACCTAGCTAATATAGGCTAGTGGAGATGATATATATAGCGAGCTAATTGTTCCAACCACGCAAAAGAAGAGGCAATCTCCTTTGCTTTAGATAGTGGATTGGGTTGGACCAGCTATTAGCAATCATATTAGATACACCGCCTCTGTGATCTCCCACAAACTAAGTGTGAGCCACCAAGTTTTGGCAGTCTAATCCTGCGCCTAATGATTACAGAGTGGACTTTTGGCACTTCCAAGTCCGATCGATCTCGATACAGACCCTAGCCTGCATAATTAAGCAACGAAACTTAATCATGTCATGTGCACACGGGTGGCCTCTGGTGTCCTTTTCTGCTTGGCAGTCCGGCGGATCCACCGCGCAATAGCTCCTACCAATAAGGAAAATTATACCCAGCTTGCCAAAAAGAAATCGAGATATATGTTTGGTTCTTCTAGAATGGCAACGAGGCTACTTATAGTGATATTCTCTTATCCCCACTTCCTAATTAACTATCGGGGACGATTTTCCTCTTTATCTCCATCCCCACTAGGGAATTGGTGGGAATAGAGTCCCAATGAAAAACATAAAACATAAATCCAAATGATATTACACACACATATATATGTATACGTGTGTGTGTGTATATATATATGTATGTATGTATGTATGTATGTATGTATGTATGTATGTATGTATGTATAGGAAAATTACATAAGGCACCTGGGTGCCTAGGCATCCACATTAAGAACCGTTCGATACACGTGTATGATTGATATCTTTTTTGAATTTGGGTATGAAAATATTTTATACGCTTGATATATTTATGGTAAGTAAGTTTTGAACTCAGTTCAAACTAGTTTGAACTACTTTTGAGTTCAATGCGACTACAGTGAGTATATACCATAAAAATAGTTCAAACTAATTAAATTGAAGTTGAATTTAATTTTTTTCGGAGTTTGACATCTCAAATATACTTTTTATGGGTATATGAAGATACCCACATCAAATGTTGCGAATCTCAAAGCAAATCAACGGGTATTGATATGAGTGCCTAGGCACCTGGGTGCATGAAACACTCGTCCTATATGTATGTATGTATGTATGTATGTATGTATGTATGTATGTATGTATGTATGTATGTATGTATGTATGTATGTATGTATGTCAAGGATATACCGAGATCATGGATGAGGTAGGTACTCTCATCCCCATCCCCGTGTATAATAGCGGAGACAAAATCTCCGCATAACCATTCTAGTAGAAGATTTTACCATGAGTTATCGGGGGGGACAGGGCTATTGCCATCCTAGATTCTACCTTACAGCAGGCCATCTCTGGTGCATATGTTTGGTGGGGTGCCATTAGTCATTTACTCTGTTGGTCCAATCAAATCTAACTTTAACAGTACTAGTTAAAACTTAAACTGTGTCATTTAGGGCCTGTTTGGATCCACCCAGATTTTAAGAATCTGGCTTTTGGAAACTGGGTAGGATCCAAATAGACCAGTTTTTGGGGCAGTTTTTAAAATCTACCTACCCAGATTCTTAAAAACCAAGAAGCTGTTGATACCCATTTTTTGCCAGTTTTTTTGCATAAATACCCATTTACCCTCATTAAAGACCACGCATGGCTGTTTAATGTGCTGTTCAAGAGCAATAAATGTAAGAGTATAATAGTCTATTAGCACCAATCATAAATGAAACCAGCTTTTAAAAACTAGGGGATCCAAACACCCCATCAATTTTTGCTTAGAAATCAGCTTTTAAAAATTAGAAGTAATAGCTGATTTTTAAGAATCTGAAACTGATCCAAACAGGGCTTTAGCAAACGAATACAAGTGTCACACCGGTTGGCCACGACCTCTGGTGCTAAACAGCTCTTACGATTGTGGTTTTTCCCGCTCTGAAAAGAGTAATGAGTTTTTTATATGGGTTTAGCGCAGAGGTTCTAAACAGGGTCTAGGCTTTTGGTACTCTCTCTGCTCCATAAAAATCCAGAAATATATGGGTTTTATTTACTTGGCTCCAGCAATTATTAAGTGCAACACTCTGACTGGCCGTACATTTGTCTAGTCATGGTCTCATGGACATGCAATTATCTCACAGATTCGGCGCCAACCCCAAGCAGAAGACCTTTTCGATCCCTGCACATTAATTAATGTATGCGCGTTGGCCATTCGCCCGGCTTCAGATTCTAACTTCTTGCTTATTTTTTATTATTTATAAATTTAATTTTTTTAAATTTTTTTTAACTTTTTACCTATTTTTTCCTGTATTTGTTTACATCATTACGTGATGGGCTAATCTATTTTTTTTATTTTTAAATTTTTTAATTTAATTATACTAAATAAGCCTCTATCAGCTACAGTATTTTTTCAATGAGTTACAGTGCTTTTCAACCATAAGCTACTTAAAAAATGTCATATTGAGCACAGAAAACTCTCATGTGTGCGCGATGTGCGTGCTCGCTTGGACGGACGAGGAGAGGCTGGCGAGCGATTTCCTTTGGAACCCGTGAACCGAACGCGACATCCGATAAAATGTGGTGCGGCGGATCCGATTTCGGACCACGCATTTCGTAATCGTAATCATACTACGTGACTCCCCAATCCTCATAATCATACTACGTGACTCCCCAAGCCTCATAATCATACTACGTGACTTCCCAAGCCTAACTTGTATTATCTTTTACTGCTGGCTGTGGTTTATACTTTTTACCTAAAATGAATTATTGGTTTATATCTTTTTTATCTAAAAATAAATAATAATGATCAAAAGTAATAATTTTTAGAAAAAAGAGACAGACAGTAAAAAAAGTAAGTGAGAAATGTGTATGCGCAGTGGCGGGCCTCGGGCCATGTTGAAAAAAATCCCAGCATTTACTGTAGTAATAAATAGTAAATGCCTTGATTTTTTCTTTGCAGTGGGTTAGGCTTGAGGTTGGGCCTTGGGCTGGCTATGCCCCCGTGTGTACGTGACGGAGTAAGAGTAGAATGTGTGATACATGCGTGACCTCTACTTTATTTCCAAAGTGAGATGTTAGCGAAAAAATAAATAAGCTATTTTTAGAAGTCAGATGTTTATATTGATTTTTTACTTTTTTATAAGTTGGAAGAACAGGACCGTTCGTTTGGATTTCTTAGCGTGTCCTTTTTTTTTCCTCTTTCGGGGACCCCGAATCTATTCGCGGATTAGTCATTTACGGCGGCAATGGCGCCAGGAACAGCTTGATCATCATTCCACCGGTGCTCACGGTGTATTCAGGCGTGCTTATGCACAACTTCTTTCACAGGAGCAAGTTCAAGTCGATGACCCGTGTGTACATTTGTTGCACGGCCGGGCTACATGGATGAGTGCCTGCATGCATGTTTACTGTGCATGCCTGAATGCAGCTAGCGAATTGCCCTCGCCTTTCTCCCTGTAGCTAAACTGAAGCCCACAGGTTAGGTAGTTGGTAGTATCTCAGGGCTACTAGAAGTACTGGCTAGCTAGGCAGTCAGACCAGGCTCTGTACCTAACTCCAAAGAATCAGAAGAGAATTTGTTCTCAAGATTTGGACTAGGCTGGAAAAAATCTCTGCATTTTCTACCTTTCATATGGGGACCGTCCACCAACCTTAGGAGATCGATTGTACTTGAAGTTCCTTCCACGTCAGACCAAATATTTCCAGGTTCCTTTCAGAACCATAACATGCATAAGCATGATCAGACAGGCAAACAATGACTAGGGAAACCATCTATAATCAGCACAGAAAAATCATGACGAACTGAAGCATGCAATTATTCTGTGTACACCAGAGAGGTAACCATTCCCACACCCATCCAACGACCACTTAGCTCCGGGGGGGACACGGTCCAAAGTCAGGCAATCCTGGGGCAAATTTTTTTAGAGATTTGTTTGTTTCTCCCTTCCACTATGCACTCTCAAAAAAGGCTTCTGGAGCTGCCTAGATTTCCTCCCCACCTGGCCCAAAGCCGGTGCACTTTTCACGCAGCAACCAAACAGGTCATGAGCTGCTGCTGCCTGCACTAGCAAGCTAGTGATTGGCACACTGAGAAGTGAGAACTGAGAAGACACCACAACCAAAGCGAGCAACAACAGCGATGGCCATGCGTGCGTGATGCGTGCTAGCTAGCTACGCTTGCAAGTTGCACGCAGCAGCGGCAATGCCAAGGCCGACGGCCACATACACGGCAGACCATCCGCTCCACCACCATCGCCTGTCCCCGTCCTGTCTGCCTCTGGGGGATCCCAATGCTGCCGTGGTTTAGACTGGATCATTGCTTGCACTCAATGGACCACTGACCTGGCTGGCCACTGCCATGATCTATCTATCTGGGTCTTTGGGTAGTGGTGGCTGGTAGGGTATACCGCTACGCCAAAGTAGCAGCGGTGAGATCGATACGTGCACAGCATTAGTAGCAGTGGCATGTACAAGCACACCAGCTACTCCTCGGCTCCACAGGGTGGGTTGGGGAACAAACGGCCAATCAGGTTGCGTCAGTCCGGTGGCTGTACGTGTTTTAGGGTGCACCGGCGCACCAAAACGAGAGGAGATAGGCTGATCCATGATCCCGTGCTGCTCGTTGCGCCGCCGAGAGCCGGCGGCCACCATGCCCGCATCACAGTGCTGGTGCGTGTCGGTTGATCTCTTTTTGTTAGCCATAGGATCGATCGGACGGTCGAGATTGATTGCGTGTGCGTTACATGTGTTCATCATTAGTTGCTAGCAGCCAGTGCGAAAAGCGCTTTTCCATGGGGGAATTAATTTGGAGAAAAGTAGAAGGAAAATGAAACGAAATGCTTGTCAAAATGTGCCGATCGAATATGTGTCATCATCGAGAAAAACTCCAAATACTTCGAAAAAAATTCTCCTAATGTCTCGCTCGATGTGGAAGTCGATCGTCTCGCCCGTGGAAAAAAAAGTTTTAGTTCTCTACTGTTTTAGCACGAAAAAATAACGTAGGAAAAGCGAATGGATGTTTGTTTGACTACTGCCACGCCAGGATAACAATGGTGGCTATCATATGACGTCCCGAATCCTCCAATGTATCTGATCCTTGCGGCTGATGGTGAAAAGATTTATGCCCACTAAAGCAATTAAACGTACGTGTAGCCCAAATCAAACACACTTGGATCATTTCTTTGCACTTAGTATGTCAAAAAGGGAGGGACGCATGCCATTGAACCTGCACAAGCAAGTAGTAACAGGATTTGATTGAGGAGACGTAAGAAATCCTACCATGGAAACCAACCCCCGGGAAGCAAGAGCTAATGGCTCTAATAAAGTATGTTCAGAGACTTTGGGACTTGGATTTGGTTTGACAGCACAAATTTTGACATTTGACAGCCGCTGTCAATTCAGTCACAGATTAATGGAGAATGTCTTGAGCTTTCGATGCAAGGATAATATGACCCAATTTTGTAGTTTTTGAGCATTTCTTCTTCTTCTTTTGTTTTTTACCCAGCCTCTGAGCTGTTGACAAGTTGGACTGGGCCGCCCTATCTCACTCACAATGTGGCCCATTTCTTGTGTGTGAAATAATTGGTAGTACTAGCACCAGTTCGGTCATGTCATCATGTCGAGTGATCGATGTAGTAAAATGATGGGGAAAATTTGTTCAGTAGCACTGAAAGATCACTGATTTCGGAAAATACCACCGAAAAAATTGGGCTCCGAAAATTACCACTAAAAGATGCAATTTTCTTCGGAATTTAGCATTTTAGACCAAAATACCCTTACCCCCTATTCTCCCTCCCTCTTCCTCTTCTCCCTGCCCCTCTCCCTCTTCTTCGTCCGCCTCCCTCTTCCGCGCCACCTCCCCACCACTTCGCCGCCGCCCTCCCCGCCTCCTCCCTCTCCGCGCCTGCCATGCGCCCTCCCTCACATCCCCCTCCGCTCCTCCTCCTCCGCCCCCATCTCCCTGTTGGGGCAAAACAGAGGGGACAGGCGGCACGACTGGGGTACGGCGGCGCCGGCAAGGGGTGGCCGGGGAGGCTGGGCAGGCCGGCAAAATGGAACCGTGAGGGGGCAGGGATGCTAGTGGGGAGGTGGCACGGCCCGGAACGGCGGCGAGGCAGGCGGGCGGCAGTTTGATGCAGCCGGCGGCGAGGTACGCTCGGGGCGGCGGCGCCGGAGAGGGAGAAGGAGGGATTTTGTGTGGGCACGAGCTAGAGACGGTTAGGTGGGTGCTTACCACGCTGTCTATTGAGCCGGAGGAGGCCCGAGGTCGGTCGGCGACGGAGGCCATGGGCGGCGCAGGGGAGCTTCACAGTGCCGGCGAGCTAGGGTGGAGGAGGAGCTCCGGCGTCAGTCGGAGGAGGTCCGAGGCGGTAAGAACATTCTCCCCAGGCGAGGAATTGAAGGGAGACTCGCCGAGGAGGGGGCGGCGACGGCGGAGGCGCGTTCGGCCGGCGGTGAGGAAGATGGGCTGTGCGGCGAGTCGGAGGAACCGGGGTTCGATTAAGTGAGGGAGGGGGTAGAGGAGAGGCACAGACACACCGTGACGCAGGTGGTTTGCGGAGGAGATGGCCGAAGCGACCTGGGCGGCATGAGGCGGCGGTGGCTGCGTACGGGCGGAAGAGAATTGGCGCGCGGGGAAGAAATGGAGGGGCGCCGGATGTGAGGGAGGGCGCATGGCAGGCGCGGAGAGAGAGGAGGCGAGCGGCGTGAGGAGGGAGGAGGCGGGGAGGCCGGCGGCGAAGAGGTGGGGAGGTGGCGCGGAAGAGGGAGGCGGACGGGAGAAGAGGGAGAGGGGCATGGAGAAGAGGAAGAGGGAGGGGGAATAGGGGGTAAGGGTATTTTGGTCCAAAATGCTAAATTCCGAAGAAAATTGCATCTTTTAGTGGTAATTTCCGGAGCCCGGTTTTTTCGGTGGTATTTTCTGAAATCAGTGATCTTTCAGTGCTACTGAACAAATTTTCCCTAAAATGATTCACGCATGACGCATATAGCTTGTCTTTCCTTATTATTTTCGTTTCAGGTCTTATGGTTTATAGTTTTTATAAAATAAATAAATCAAATGGTTTATTCGGCGCTATTTTAAAACGGTTTATTAGAATAAATTTTTTGAAATGGTTTATTAGTATTCTATTCGTTCACACAAACACTCATATTTTAACCAAAAGCTATAAACTGCAGCATAAACCGTAGAAAAAATAACGCACATTCTACTGGGGCATAAACCGTAGTCTAGCTGTTCCGGTGGGGGAAGATTCTACTAGGGGACGTGTCAAGTTTTCCTGTTACAGCCAACCCCATTCTCCAGCTTAAAAGCGCAAAATGTCAAATGTCAAAAAAGAAGCAGCAGCAGCATCTGGGGCATGATGATCGGATCAGAAACATACTGGCATGATGATCGAATCAGAAACATACTCAAAGTCACTAGTTAAGATATTAAATTGCTTCTTAAGAGACGGTCTAGTTGTATTGCTCAAAAAAGACAAATAATCAAACAACTAGCTCCAGACAAAGCATGCTCCCAACGAAAAGAATTAGGCTAGATTACCCTACCGGCATTATTATCAATCCGAGTACTTTGGCCCCTAATGACAGTCGATCTTGGCATATGCCCTCTCAAGAGCGCCCACTACTCAGAATCTTTTGAATCTTTTGACTAACTACTCGCTGATCAACATGTATATAATCATGGGTTTGAACGCTATCTCAGACGCGTCTGTGGACTGCACTAACTGACTTGACCAGCCAAGTGCGCCCGAGCCGAGTGAGGATAATTACAAAAGAGTCGCAGTCACATCTCATAGAGATCGTACTAGTGCTAGTAGTATACCAAAAGCAAGCACCAAACAATCGATGTGGTTTCGAGTGTTTGGACCCCAGGGCTTCAGCGTCCTTTTTCCAGGTACCCATTGATGGTGCCGGTGGACAAACGGGGTTCAGCCGTTCAGGCAGGGGCACTGCCCATGATGCACACGGCTCCAAAGGCCAAGCATTTGTTAATAAGATCCGCTTCAAACGGTTTTAATTTTTATTTTTTTAACTTTTGATTTATTTAAGTTAGAAATCATTGCACTTGCTCGCATCTAAAAGCAATACGCTGAAATAGGGCACCAAGCCTCTCTGCCTTTGGATTGCTTTTAGATGCGTGCAAGTGCAATAATATGTAATATATCATGATAGAAAGTCTTAATCATGGATGAAAAATCTCAATTATGGAGCCTGGGCACCATGGTGCCCCTGTTATTTATACTGTATGTATGTATGTATGTATGTATGTATGTATGTATGTATGTATAAAGCACAGTTACAATCTTGCCATTACAGTCATGCGTCTTCCATAAGAGTATACATGTCATTACATATATCATATTGAGCCTTACAATTCTCTAACAGGCCGGATAGGCTCAGGTGGGGGCCACCCCTACTACAGACATGATATTTAGTTATGTCCGACCACCGAAAGAAGCATAGTTCAATTTGATGGCCATATTCACCCTGACAAAACTTTGTATTATTATTATTATTACTACTTAAATAATCATGGTAAATTAAAAACTCAACTATTTTATACTACTAAAAGACTTGGTATTTTATCGGTAGAATTTTAAAAGTGGCTCTAGGGTAAGGAGACATCATGAGAGGCCACTAGATGGAAGGGTCTCATGATTTTATCCTAGGGTGAAGGTTTGGACTGGAAGGTTTTGTGCATGGAAGTTATCTCGGTGAAAATATAAAGACTAGAACATTATGCTAAGTAAAGAACATGGTGATCGCTCAACATAAGCGTTGATTCGTCGAACCTGCTTTAGTAGCTACTCAAATTCGATTGAATATCTACAAAAGGAGAAGGGAAAGTAGGGGAGTTTTTGTGGTATAAGAGGGGGAAAACCATACTTAACAACAGTAGATATGTTTCGAATTGGACAAGGCTGTGAGCCACCCGAGTTTGTTGGGAAACAGTACCTACTGGGTAGATGCTATATAAAGAATTGAGTAGTGAAAGGTCTTATTTTCTTAACTCAGTTATGAGGATTAAGAGATCTTGTGGGTAAAGATGAACAATTCTGCAGACTTATAACTTAATGGTATTCGAACACGTCGTGCTTCTGATTAATAAAGTTATGTTTAATAGGTGCTTCCCATAGCGAAACATAAGTAGATTTGAAAATAATTTGAAAATATTGTAGTCTGGTAATCAAGTTTTGAAACTCTAATTCCTTGAGCAGTTACTATTCTTTTATGTTTAAATATGTTTACAAATAAAATTACATCTACTAATACTTTAATAAAACAATTATATCCCCATCTCTTGGAAGTCATGTCAAGTAGTTATATAGCATTTCTCTATGTGACTTGTTGAGTACGGTTGGTTGTATTCAGTCTTGTTTCATTTTCCATCAACACAGAATCAGAAAAAAAAGGATATTACAAGTTTTCGTGTTAGGGTTATGACAACATTCAAACGTTACTATGGAAATTTTCTTTGAATCTTCTGAGTGTAAGAAAATTTTAGACTTGAACGATCTTAAAGGTGTTAAAATTGACCGTTATGTCTTATTTTAATCAAGCTAACTTTTAAAATATTTATAAGAAATATGATATTCTTTCTGTTTATAACTGTACTTATTGACTATTACTAAAGGTAACGTGTTCTTGCTCTCAAAAACGACGGTGTTATAGACGCCAGTTCCGTCGTGCCGTTCACGTGCTGGCACCAACCCATGCCGCGCAACAGCGACGGCGACGTCGCTGTTGGGCTACACGATCTCTCGCTGATTTGGATAGTGATCCCCATCGAATTCCCGTCGCAGGTCCAGAGATGTCATCGTGAACTGGTGTCCATTTTTGCTGTTTCGTGATGGCCTCGCGGAACGAACGGCCACACGGCCGGCCTCGCCGCGCCGGGCCCCAAGAAACGCTGGCCGCACTGGTGCCGGGTCGCCACCAACCGAGCGTTGCGGGGCAGCGAGTACTACAGTGCGACTAGCATGGGAAACTTGGAAGAGTTTGGCAGGATAGTGGTGGATTCTGCTGCTGAACCATACCATCCTCGGTTTGCTAAGCTGTCCTCTTGATCTTCAGTGCAGGGCTTAAAGAAACAGGCTGGTGTGGTGCACTCGGTTTTAACTCTGTGTAAACAAATGCCGCGTTAAGTTTTTGGGGTATTATTTCACCGGGCTTCCGGATGCAAGAGCAAAAGAGGAGAGAACAGGGGGATTTGGAAACCTGGAAAAGGTGGGGGCTAAAAAAGCACAGCTTTGTCCTTTTGGAAAAAGCACCATGGATCCACTTTGCCTGCATTTTAGTCGTATTTTCTTTCTTTCGGCTTTGGACTGGAGTGGGGTGAGGTATACTATAATACTAGTACTACTAGAACGGGGTGTCATCAGGATATCAGTGGCCGTCATTTCCAGTTGAAGGCGCCGTGCCTTGTTGAGCCGGACTAGGCAGCATCAAATGAGTGAATCTAAACTGTGACCATGATGATGAGGGTCTCGGCCAATCCAGTGTATTCTTTTCTACTGTAGTTCATAATTTATAGCTACAGTGGATCATTTTTTACTTTAATATGAGCATTTACGAATGAATCAGCTTTGAATAAATTATATCAAAATGGTAATAAAAAACTATCTTAATTATTTATTAAAAAACTAAGTTATAAATTATAAGTTAAAAAGTACTGACCCGATCTGGTGGTGGGTCTCTTTGGAACTTGCGACACTGCGTCCTGACATGGACCAGCATCTATTCGCTTCAATCCACACCTAACCTAAGCAGCATAGCAGTGCGCAGTGGCTTATTCTAGTGCCTTTCCTCCTCTTACCTTCTCTTTACTGGTGCTGTTTTGTACTAGTACTCCACCGTTTAGCTATCACGACAGAAACATTTGGCTTTTGAGATAAAGGGAATAAGCTGGAGCATGGAAAACATTATCGGTTTATAAATTTTATCGGATGGTAGCAATAGAACCAATAACCAACGGTTATCAAAAATTTTCAAAAAAAAATTGAATTGAATTTTGAATTTTTTAAATGTAAAAAGAAAATTTTGAAAAATTGCAAAATTTTCTTTATATTTAATGAAAATTAGATAAATCTAATTTTTTATCCAGTTTGAATTTTTTTATCGAACCCAGCAATAATCGGTGGTTTTCAGTGAAATTTCGAGGCAATAAGTTTTTCACTAAGCTGGAGTAATATGTTGATTCATGCCAGCATTAGATAATTATATGACATATTCCCTTGCACTAAGTTAGCTAGAATATTGGTTGACTTGAATGTTACATCTTGATCGAATAAACTTCTGTCCTAACAGTGTATGCGAAAGAAGAAAAGGCCTCATCGTAATTACGGAGAATATTCTGAAAGAAGCCCACAAGAGCCCAGTTATCACATGCACGTGTAGGCCCGTTCGTAAAACTCGATCAAATTTGCAGAGAATTCTCACCACTCCGACAAAGGCCCGCACAGAAGCCTAGTTAGCATAAACAGAGTGCAGGCCCACGGCAGAAGGGCTGTATGCCCCGTTGGAACTTGAGCACCTTCCCGATTATATTTCCTCTCCAGGAAAAAGGTCATCTGAGTAAAACATCACTGGTGTGTCCATAAAAAAAAACATCACTAGTGTACAACTGCTTTGGCAACTCTAATTAAAAAGGTTCCAGCTTTGCATTACTGATCTCAACCAACATATATTATTGGTATGTCAATGTTTAACTACATGATCAATTGTGTTGAAAGAAACAAAATTGGAAAATCAGATTACAGGTCAACTATCTTTTGGAAGAATTGTGTGAGGGAATATCACAACTAATCGCATGTACACTTTCCGCTCTGAGAAAGAATTTCTTCATAAATCAACGATCCTGACAAACAACAATGAGGACCGGCTAAAAATTTACCACGGCTTGATCCAATAGAATGCAACCACCTGAGACAACAAAAAATCACTGAGTTGTAAGGAACCCATAAGAGCATCTCCAAGAGACTTTTTACCTTGCACTTTTTCTCCAAATTAGATGACCTAAGGAAAAAAACACCCTCCAACAGCTCTTTTATCCTATTATCTATTTTGCAGTGGAGCCGAATTCCACCGTCTCGCTCGCGAAACCTGGCGAGGCATCGTGGCTCGCTAGCTGCTTTCCTCCCGCTCATTTTTCCATTTTCCCGCGCTAGTCGGTCGTCTTCCCACGCGGAATCCCTCCCTCTCGCGCCCCCTCCCGCGCGGACCTCCCCCGCGTCGAAGCCTCCCGCGGCGCCCTTTCCCCCCTCCCCCTGCGGGCGCAGGATTGGAGGCGCCCGCACGCCTCTGCGTGGTCCCGGCGGCGCCCGGCGGTGCCCGGCCGGCCCCGCAAGCTCCCGGCGGGTCGCATCCCATTCTTTGTTTGCTCCACTGACATTTGTTTGCTCCGCAAGCTTGTGATGTGTAAAACACTACAGTACAGACCCATATAAACGGCACATATATTTTGCCCTTGTATCTAAGTAAGTGCCTTGGAATGCTTTTCGAGGGCACATAGATAACCACGACAGTTATATGTGCCTTTATTTCCTCATGAAAGCCGGCACATGCTATGTGCCGCGATGACAATTCACGGCACATATATGTGCCCCTGTATTCAAAGATAGCTAAAATAGAGAGTCTGCTAGAGTTAGAGGAACAAAATATAAAAAAAGGGTTGGGATGACTCTTCAAAATACATTATGGGTGTCTCTATTTTAACAAGACTCTTGGAGTTGCTCTAAAGGGGGAAGAAGCAGGAAACTGCAGTTAGTTGAATGCATGAGGATAGCCAGAAAATGTATTTTCATGGCAATGCTAAGCCTACTCCATTATCACTTAAATGCTTGCTCACAGGAACATAACTAGTATTATGGGAGTTAAGTTAGAGATTCACCTGAGCTTTTGGGCATTCTTGGTTTGATTTGTTGGTACTTGGTAGTTTCAGTACAAAGAGAGAATGTATACACACAACATGGCAGCGTGGTGCTATATATCAACTAAGATTTTGTCTGCTCCAGACACTTCTGAAAGAATCGGTTACCCTGTATCATGAATGAAACCAATAAGTGCACCTGGAAACAAAACAACTGACATATTGATGTAATTACAATAGTAAGAACCTCTGCCCACAAATTAAATGCAAAAGTGATATCTGAACTGTCAATCTGAAGCGCTACTCTCCTGAGCTTATCTTCCTTGGATTGCCCTAGCTTCATGAATCCCTACAGTGTAAACTCCATTAGACATTCGAAAATAGTTTTGTTTTCTTTATTTTCTTTGAGTAGTACTGATATAGAATGAACCATGGCTGTATACAGACCTGATCGCTCAAAACCATGCACATGTTATAAAATTCAAGCATCGCGACTGCTGGGACTTGGGTTGATCTGCAAATTTCTATGTATGATTTGTTGAGCTGAAACAAGGCATTCATACAGATAGGTTAGAAATTTAGCATTCTACAAGATGAGGTGATCAAGTGTTCTTTCAAATTTCATAATGTCATTGAGGCAATATTACCTCTCCTAGAGTAGTAGCCTTTTTCTTGCAATGCTGAAAAGTATTTGCCAATGCACACAACACCATCTGGCCAACATGCCATGCGTGAGAATGTGATTTCAGGAAATGTAACAAAGTAGTTTTAATGGAACAGAGGATGATAAATCTGACTTTACCTGCTGGTGTTGGGGAAGACATATTATGCTATCTACTACTGCTGACTTGAATGACTTTCGTGATCAAGTTTTAATAGTGAGCTCGAGAAGAATCCCCTCCTGAATTCTGCAATTATCTAAATCTCGTCATTTCAATTTCATGTATACATCTTTCAAAGTTAGATGTTAGAAATGACTTAGTGAATAAATCTATAAGATTTTCACATGATTTAGTATACAGTATCTTAATTTTGTTCATCTTTTGCAATTCATGAGCATAGAAAATTTTGGGATTGATATGCTTTGTGCAATAACTCTTCATGTAACCAGTCTGTACTTGTGCAACATAAACTGCATTATCTTGCGAAAGGGTCTCTAGCCCAGTGGTTAGAGCGCCTCAGTAGCACCCCCAGGTCCTGAGTTTGAATCCCTCGGGGCAAATTTCAGATCTGGGGGTAAAAACATCCCCTCGCCTGCTACCACACCAAAGCACGAGTCTAAAGCCCGGCCCGGTCGTTGGTCGTTCTCACCTAGGCAACGGTGCCCCTATGTAAGGGTGGAGCAGGGGTTCGGGGTTTTCTCGATCTGCGTGAGAGGATCTTCTCTTAAGCTGAAATGCCCAGGGGCCGTCTTACCCCCCGCAGGTCGAGTTTTTTTTAAACTGCATTATCTTTATAGATAATTATAGGAGCTTGCATGATATTTAATCCACATGACTATTGGATGTGGCGAATCATTTATCGAAGCCAAACACATTCTCGTGCAGCTTCGCACAGTGCTATGATTTTTGAGTGATTTCTGACATGCGCAACTGCTCCCTCAACAGCTGCGTACGAACCTACAGGTGGAACAGAGATGGATCGGATCAAAACTAAGATAAACTTGTGGACAATGGACGGAAGTGCAATTGGCCAGAAGAAATGTGTTTGCTGGATTTCGCCATGGAAATCGTCATTTGGCCGAGCGAATCACGTTCGGCCAAACGAACGGCGTCCCGCTGCGCGAATCAGAAAAACTCCCATGTGAATCTACACTCGACCATGCTTCCGCCAGCTCGACTGCTCCAGCCACCACCGCCGCCGTCGGCCGCCACCACCCATGCCACGCCGCCGCCTGCTTGGCACCTGCGCCACCCGACCATGCAGCCAAATCGGCTCCCGCCGACTTCTGCTGCTCGCTGCCATCGCGATGTCATCGCTTGTGTGCCGCCATGCCAAACCCGTGCGCCTAGCACTGCAGCCAAGAGCCGGCCGATGCCGCATGCCACCGGCGCCCAACCACACTGTCGCTTGGCCTGCACCGCCTTCTGGCCACTACGCCCAACCACGTTGCTGCTTGGCCCGCGCCACCTTCTAGCCACCACAGTCGAGCCACGCAGTGGCTCCTGTCCGTGCCAGTGCGCCACCGCACCACGCAGTTGCCAGACGAGTTGCACCAGCGCCTAGCCACCATCGCCCGACTACGTCGGCCCACACCACTACGTTGTTGCCCACTGCCGCGCCTCCGGCCCGTACCAGCGCCTGGCCACGCTACTGCCTCCGGCCCCCACCCGTATCTGGACGTGCAGCTTGGGCTGCGGCTGCTACTCCTCGCCCGCATGCCGGCCATCGGCAACGTCGCCGCCAGGCCTCGCCACGGCCAGGCTGCTACCGGCCAAGGAACCTGAGAGAGAGATAGAGAGAGATGGAGATAGGTGAAGATGAGAGAGATTGGAAAAGAAGAGAGAGACTACCTAAGGAAGAGAATGGGTGGTGGCTGGCTCAGGGAAAAATTTTGAGTAGCTTAGGGTTAATTAGGGTTTAGTGGCCCCAAAAACAATTAGGACGCTACAATTAGGACTCTCTATTTATAAATTAAGTGGTGAGGTGTTCATCATAGACCAATACCTTAGGTCTAGGCTCAGGTTTCCAACACCTTGTACCCCATCATACTTACTCCGAGTAACCGAGTACGCTCAGAACGGTTACATGCCAGTTTTCTTTTTGTTTTTTAGAAACAGCTTACTACATGTAGTAGTATATGTTTTATAGTAAAAATTTATTTTCATTGAATCGAAACAAAATAATACATCCTTTCACACCACCAACATCTCATAAAAGTGAATGTAATAAGATATAAACTCAAAAGCCACGCAGTATTACTCCAGTTTCCACCTATATGGGGACCAAAGTAACATGTTTCAATTTGGCACAATACAAATATAAGCAAAAAAAAAAAGTTCACCCTGAGCAAAGCTTATTTTAGAATCAGTATAACCTTAGGCGCTGATGTAGCTTTTTTTTTTTTAAAAAAAAGTAGTATGGTTTACATCAGTAACACGAAAAATAAGGTTTAAAAAGAGAGTGAGAGTTGGCACAAGTTGAAGTACATATATGAGTGCCTAAGTTTTACATTGTAGACTACGGGAGAACAGCACGTTGCAAGTCCTTCGGTCCAACGAACTTGCTATGATTGTTATCCTCCATGCGGGAAACTCCGCATACAGCAACAAGCACACTGACATAATTAGTACCAAGCAGTCGGAAGTAAATATTCGTGGATCACCTATAAAGTTGGAGCATCTCCAACAAATCTTCTAAAGTGCTTATATCCCCTATATTTTAGAAGAAAAGGTAAAAAAGGGCTCCAACAGATCCTCTAAGTGGTACCTAAAAATATAGAGGACTCCATCCCTGATTTTTCGTCTCTCATATATGGAGGACGCACACCATCCCCTAAATCGGTCCCAACGCTCCTGCGCCGTCCGATCCCCTAAATTCTTTGGTTGGTAGTTTTTGTGGACCCAGATTTTAATTTAGGGGGCCATATTTAGAGGACTTGTTGGAGGTTACATATTTTTAGTCTTCTATATTCTAGATTGTGTCCTCTAAAAAGTGATTTAGGGGATGAGATTTAGAGGACATTGTTGGAGCTGCTCTCGAGCAGCTCCAACAAGTTCAGCCTGCTAAAGCCCATGTGCAATCCTTGTAAAATTTGCCACTTGGATTTTCACTTTAGCTTTGAAGTAAACAGTTCAGTACTTTTAAAACATATTTAGAAATCCTACATTCCAAATAGAGCTTAAGATGTGTATATGTTTTGACTTGGCACTTCGGTTGACAACTCGGCCAAATGGACCGTCGGGAAGGATCTTGCACGGTTGTGAAGCGTTACCATTTGAGCCTCGGATAGTTGTGAATTTGTGTTAATTAAGGAGGTCAAAATATATTCCTCGCAAAATAAAAAAGGAAGGTCAATATGTATTGAGCTGTTATGCTTGGCCCTTGTTGATCCATATCCACCGAGCGAGTCAAGCGGATGTAAGTAATGAGCTGCCGTGTAACGTGGCTGTCACCTCAGTGACCTCACCTGCGGGGCGCTCTTACGATCTTATCCGACAGGCCAGCCGGGTCGGGCACCTCACGTGATGGGCCGCGTCCAACCCTGCGCCGGCCCGCGCGGCATGCCATGTGCCCGACGGGGTCCCCGCCTCCGCGGGTTGGCGTCCCCGAAAACTCAAAAGCCCTCTGGGCTCTGGCCCACACGGACCTTCTTGGCGGGTCGCCTTCGCTTCTTCCTCCGACCTTCCGATCCCGCCGCACGTGAAGGCGCGTCCGGTGGGGGTGGGGGTGGGGGTGGGGGCAAAGCGCGAAGAAACGAAGGCTGCACATCCATCAAGCTGCCGTCGTTGGCCCGGTTGCACCACGCCGTGCTGCATGTACAGCACGCAGATGCATGCTCGTTTTAACAGTAATTAGCACGGTGATTTGTACGCATACGCGGATCTCATTATTAAAGTATATCTAATTATTTAACGGTATATATATATATATATATATATATATATATATATATATATATATATATATATATATATATATATATATATATATATATATATGACGAGTCTTTCATGCACCATGGTGCCTAGGCACCAATATCAATACCCGTTGATTTGCTTCGAGATTCGCAACGTTTGATGTGGGTATCTTCATATACCCATAAAAAAGTATATTTGAGATGTCAAACTCCGAAAAAATTTAAATTCAACTTCAGTTTAATTAGTTTGAACTATTTTTATGGTATATACTCACTGTAGTTGCATTGAACTCAAAAGTAGTTCAAACTAATTTGAACTGAGTTCAAAACTTACTTACCATAAATATATCAAGGGTATAAAACATTTTCATACCCAAACTCAAAAAATTTATCAATCATACACGTGTATCGGATGTTGGTGCCTAGGCACCATGGTGCCTTATGTAATTTTCCTATATATATATATATATAAAAGATCAGCTCGATTTAATTTCTGTATTTATATAATTGGTTTCATTTTGTGACATTAATGTATGATAGTATAAGTTAAAACAAAGAATATAGATTACATCTTTGAGAGAAAATACTTATTCTTTATAATTTTTAATCAGCACCTATTATAATATAGACAATAGTTGTATCATATTAATACAATTAAAGAATGCAAACTATAATGGATGCTGAATGTAGGTTCGCGTCTGTGCGTGGATTGCATGAGTTCAATTCTATCTCTAGCATCTCATGTCTTAATTCCGTACAAGAGTTCCTCTACTATATGTGCAGGCACCACGATGCAAATAAACTTCATACACACTTTCATAGATAAAAAAAATAATTGATTATAAATCTGTTAATCACAAGAATAGTCCACCTAATTAAGAGCTAGATATTTTTCTTTTTTGAGAATTTCTAGCAATTATTCTCATTTATCAGGTAGCATCTATCGGTTATAAATTGGTAAACATAATTAGGGTCCACCAAATTAAGGGTAATGTATCTTTTTTTGGGAGAATTACTATAATATTTCTATTTTTTTTCTTAGCTAGTGTAATCAACCATCTTAACACTAACACACATAGAGTCATCACAGACAGTTCGTAACCCTCATCAAAGACGTTTTTGAACCGTCTAATTTGTTGTGTCGGTGATAATAGGTGGTTATCACAGGTAGCTTCCAAACCGTTTATGATAAGTCTCAACACAGACGGTTTTTCAAAAGAACCGTCTGTGATATGTCACAACACAGACAATTGTTAAAAAGAATCATCTATGATATATCATATATCACAGACGGTTTTAGAAAATAAACATCTGGTTTGTGACTTATCACAGACGGTTAATACAAAAAAGTCTGTAATGGTTATTTGTATAGCTAAAAAAATATTTTTCGGCTAGCCCCAGGAAATGCTAGCCATGACCTTTGAAAATAAGTAAATAGATTACAGATAATTATAGATCTTATAGCACATAACAATCATTACACATATTTCACAAATGAATTACAACTAAATGAGTTACAATTGAATCAAATGTTTGAACATCTATTAATTGTTGTTGCTGGAATTGAATTCTCCTTTCGAGTCAATGACCTCTGTTATCAAGAAGGTGGAGAGCCGTCCTCGAATGTTGGACAGTTCATTAAGATCGAATGTACTTGAGTTGATTGTCATGCCCTATTGCTAGGAGGAGTAAAGTAATAAACTAGACAACATAAAGTCACAACTAACAACTTATTCTTGATTTAAATAAATGATCATATTTTATGGTAACACTAACATAGTTATGTACACACCATAATTTAAATGAGATAGAGACAAAGTTAGATCTCACATCACTTGACAGCTAAAACTATGTCACTTAGAGTAGTTGTTGTATTAATATACCCTTTCCAATGAGATTTTGTAGTAATAATTTATGCCAAGATGAGAAAACAAGAATTGATTATCCACAAATTCTTTTGAAAAGTAGTTAGACTGCTCATGTTGGTATTTCTCAACAACTACAAGAGCAACGTTAAAGCACTGTACACTTGGGTTTCAAAGGGCATAAAGCAAATCATACACCATAGTTTATTAGGTTCTATGAAGCAGGTCATGGCTGTTGTTTCTTTCTCCTCTTCGTGCTATGTGTTGAACTTGGTTGCTGTCTTAGGTGTACTTGTCGTCTTCTTCACGACTATCTAGTATGTCTAAGATAGCAACAAAGCCCAATACGCAACATGAGGAGGAGAAAGAGACAACAATTATGACCTACTTCATAGAATCTGACACACTAGAGTGTGTGATTTGCTTCATACCCTTTAAAGTCTAAGTGTACAATGCTTTAATGTTTCTCTTGTAGTTGGTGAGAAGTAACAACATGAGTAGCCTAACTATTTTTCAGAAGAATTTATAGACAATTGGTTCTCTTTTTTCTCATTTTGGCATATATTATTGCTATAGGATCTCATTGGAAGGTTGTTTTAAAAATAAGTACTACTTCGACTAATATAGTTTTAGTGGTTAAGTATGATATGGGATCTGAATTTATCTTTAACTCATTTAATTTGTGGGGTGTGCAAGACTATGTTATTGTTACTATGAAATATGTGGACATCATTTATCTAAATCGAGAACAAATAAGTTGTGAGTTGTGACTTTATGTTGTGTAGCTTACTACCTTAATGTCAAAAGAGAAGCCGTCCTCTGATCTCGAAGGATCTCCATGATGGTCATTCGGCTCCCAGATATTTTCGATATACCTCGACACAGTCGCTTAGTTGCTCCTTTGGTCTGGTCATCGAACATATTCAGTGGAGACTGTGTGGACGTTATCTCAGGAGTCGGTTGCACTCTATTTGCGTGAACTGAAATATGACACTAATACTACAATCTGAGCTTGGAAAATTGAACCACACTAGTATGCTTCTATACTTATAATTAATTAATCAATCATGTTTATAGAATCTTGATCATAGAGTGATAATTATCTAGAATTATATTCAAGTGGATATTACGAATGCCATTACTTCAAGGACATGTTTGATATAAATAAAACCCTATTTATACTAATGTTTAAGTCAATCCTATTATTCAGTTTATGAACAATAGTGATATTCATGTAGTATTTCATTTTTCAAGTTGTATTCTCTATACGTGTCAAATATTTCATTTTTACTTGCCTTTTATTAGCAAAGGAATCTCAAATGAATTACCACATAGCAGTTTATTAAACTGGATCTTCTATAAAAATATAGCATCACACTCATGTGCATATCAACCATATGGAAATACATTAGAAATCAATGTGGACATGCGCATGATGCACACCTTGAGCTTGGCTGATCAGCAAAAGTGAAAGTTGGATTTCCTTGCTTCACAATATTATTCCCAATCTACTCTCCCAAACTGTAGCAATATTCTCAAGTGAAAACTACAATAGGAATAGAGAAGGATGACAAATATATTAGCGTCAACTG
This sequence comes from Dendrocalamus latiflorus, assembly GCA_017311315.1. Taxonomy (NCBI): domain Eukaryota; kingdom Viridiplantae; phylum Streptophyta; class Magnoliopsida; order Poales; family Poaceae; genus Dendrocalamus; species Dendrocalamus latiflorus. The sequence goes on along the minus strand of CM029664.1, from coordinate 54,006,904 downwards.
TAGATCCTAATGCATATAGTGAGCTACACAGATTACCGCACGACGGAGAGCCAAGAAGGCAATGATGGTGGGGAGCTGGGAGGAGGAGCCATGCGACGGGGAGCTGAGGAGGAGGCAACTGTGATGGGGAGCCGAGGAGGGTGCGGCGGTGCTAGAGGTGGAGAAGGGTGGAGCTGAGAAAGCACGCGGGTGTGTTGGAAAACCTAATTAGTGTGCACAAGAGTATAGTGAGTTAGATTTTCGTCCTAGTATATGTAGAAGAATATTATTACAGACGATTTTTAAAAATAATCGTTTATGAATTATGACAGACACTTCAAATTGAAAACCGTTTGTGATGTATCCCATTATCATAGACGATTTGTGGTTGAAAGTGTTTGTGAATTATCACAGGTGGTTCAGATTAAAAACCGTCTATAACATCTACAATTATCACAAACAGTTTTTAATCTAAACTATATATGATAACTCACAGACGGTTGTTAACAAGAAACTGTCTCAGGGACTTGTTGTGGAGCGTCTCGGGGTCGACCGACCTGCCGATGCGATCGAGTAGGTTTCTTCGGATATTGAAACGGTCTTTGCAGCGACGTCGACGTGCGTGCGTTGGCGTGGAGGTCTAGTTCATCTAGAAACGAAGCAGTCCTGGCGATTTACTCGGATCCGGTCGACGTTCACCGGTCGTCCATTCGTAGCACGCGGGCGAGAAGGAAGACGGTCGGCTACCTTAGCTTAGCCATCTCTTATCCGGAACTTCTGTTGGTGGCCATAATCTTGGTTTCGTATCGACATGGACCCGCCCTCTTGCCCATCCGAGGCGTCACGCATCGGCGCCAGCCATTGATGCACGAATCATGGGCCTTGCCGAAACGATCGTAACGAGTAATATCGACATGATTGGTGGATGCACACCAAGCATGGGCCTCGCCGGGATTTTCGTACAATTTAATGGCAGGTTCATGCATGCATGAGGGGGGCTCGCGTGTAAGTTTGATGGGAGCTATCGAAAAACGCATCCTATTCGGTACTGTAGGACACTAGGAGGAGCTAGTAGTTTGTTTATACAAGACGAAGAGCGGTTGTTTTCACAAGATCGCCAATGGCATACGAAAGAGGAATCAGATGCATTGAACTCTAGATTCTCCGATCAAATGTGCTCCATACGTCTGGTACTGGTTGCCGTTTGAGTTAACTACGAGACTTCCTGCCTTGTGTGCTCAGGTGAATATTCTCAGAGACGAGACCATTTTTCTGAATTTTGGCCTGTTCGCTCCCTTCATCTGAAGTCTGAACTAACGAGATCCCCCGAAAGACAGTAGGACGTGCATGTGCGTTTGAGGTAATTATTTGAACTCACACAGTTTCTTGCTCGGATGCTATGTAGATCGACTGTTCAGTCGGTGTACGTATGCTCTGGCGTCCCGGGTAACGTAATCTGCTGACCTACATACTTTGCTTTGGATTGTCGACATGTCTTCTTCACCTAAAACTGTTTCCCTACTGTACCTACTGGATATGCACGAATACCTACATAGCAGGAACCATTTGTCAACTTTGCTTTTATAAAAAAAAGGACTTGCCAAATCTGTGGTCAACTTAATGAAACAACATCTTATAAACTTCATAGTTATCGTGACAAACCTAATTCTGGGAATATGTCTAGAGCAGCTAGCACAGGTCTCTTGACTATACTCGGTCAAACTGCGTAAAAATAATTACTCCATCAGTGTCAAGAATATACGATGTTTTGAACGTCAATACGATCGTACAATTTTAACCACTGTTTCTTTATATGAATATATTCATAAAAATATAGAATCATTATATTATGAAAATATGTTTCATAACTAATATAATGACATCATTTTCTCATGACCAATCTAAATAGTTTTCATATATTAGCAGTTAAAATTAAAGAAGTTTAATCGCACTTTTTTTTAAAAAATGTCATGTACTTTTGAACGGGGGGAGTAGTAATATTGAGATCGGCACCAAGAATAGCTTTCGCTCCTCAAGCAAGGCAGCCTTCTCGGCGGCTTCCGCTACCGCTGGTTAGAACGAGGGAGTTGATCTCAGTAGACTCAGTCGGCGCGTCCGCGTCAAAGTTTGGCAGCGCGGGCGGTCTCGCAGAGCGCCAGCGAAGCCCAAAGTGGCGGTGCGATGGACTTGCAGTATTTGAGGTTTTGATTGGTCTAAGATCTCGATCAAATTCGTGCCAAAATATCACATGTGAATGGGACTGTAAATAAAGCAAATAATTTTCGTTTGATTGATCGATCAAAGTATCATGTAGCAAATACGAAATGGATAAATAAGTATCTAACACTATCCATATCTAACTCCGACTTCAAAAAAATAAAGAATATAATACAGGATGAGTGATATTCGCTTGTATATATCCATATATCAAGTAATATAAGCAGCTTATTGTGACTTTACTTAGTAATAAAAGAACAGATAGGTGGATGGCCACGTCTAATCATATAGGGAATATTAAGTGCTCTTCTTTCGACATCTCGATGATTAGTCTCTTTATGTTCACTCTAATTGCACTCTTAGTGTCTAATGTCCGGTGTAACGGTGTAAAAAAGCGGATAATTTTCATCTGACTGACCGAAGTCTTGTGGAGCAAATATGGAATAAAGATATAGGTATCCGACACGATCTATATATGACTCCGATGACAAAAAAAAGAAAGAAATATGATACAGAATGAGTAATATCTATTTATATCCGTTCCAATTACACCCTACTGCTGAATCTTCCAGTCGAGCGGCAAGCCGGTGTATTTTGAGTGATAAAAGAAATGAAGGGGTTGGTGCATGCCGTATCAGCATTGCATTGCGCGTCCTGCTGAAATTCGGTTGTTTTGCACTAGCCAATAACCATGGCTGCCTGCCTAAGCTTGCTTTTTAGGATACTTAGGATAACCGAAAGTTAACCGTCAGCGAAGAAATTGTGCAGTATATGAGGTTATTTTCGTTGATCACGCATTCTGGTTTCGGCGTTATACCTGAATTAATCTATAGTTGTAAGTACCTGTTATCAAATACAGTGTAAAGGAGGTCATGTTCATGCAAGATTGGTCAAGTTATTGCGTGCTGAACAATCCGAATCAAATACAGTGTAAAGGAGGTCATGTTCATGCAAGATTGGTCAAGTTATTGCGTGCTGAACAATCCGAGAAGATAAGAACATAAGAACAGGGCATGCCTCGCTCATTTGGGTTTGACCTTATAGTTTCTAGCTTATTTTTTATTATTTCTAAATTTCGTCTTTTTATGGCTTTCGGTTTTTTGGGTTTTTTTGTCGGTTCTTTTTTCCTCATATTTGTTTGCATTATACGTGATGGGTCAATCTATTTTTTTTCCATTTATAATTTTTTAAATTTAATTATACCAAATAAATCATCATTAGCTACAGTACAATTTCAGTCAGCTACAGTAAAAATTCAATTATAAACTACTAAAATTCAGTGCAATTGAGCGGGTTCTTAGAGCATCTCTACCCGGGCCCCTATTTGAGCCCCTAAAACTAAATTTGAGGGCTTGAGGCAAAAACAGAGGTCCAGCAGGGCCCCTACTAGAGCCCTCAAATTTGAGGGGCCCCTCAAATCCCCCTCCAGCCCTCATTCCTGGGGGGTCTGGAGGAAGCCCCTATTTTTCTGTTTTGACGGTTTTCACTCGCGGGCATCGACAGTTCCGCGCCGCCGCCCGCCTTCGCCCGGTTCCTCTTCCCCTCCGACGGCCTGCCCCCGCCCAGATCTCGCCACCGCCCGGCAGCCCGCTCCTGCCCGGCCGCTCGTCTTCCCGCTCCCCGCTCCTCCGTCGACTCTAGGCCGACGGTGGAGGAGAAAAGAGGCGCCGGTGGCCGAAGGGGTGGGGGAAAGAAGGGAGGTGTGCGTGAGCATGAGCAAGGTGGTAGAAGCTCACCTGAGCTACTGGGGCGGCCGGAAGGAGGCCGGGTTGAGCCGGCGACGAGCACGGGCAACGGCGCGGGGAGGCGACCGTGGCGGGGGAGCTCGCGTGGCGGAGGACGCCGGCCGGCGGTGGGGGAGGCTGCAGGGTGCCGGGGTGCGGCTCCCACCGAGCGGAATCGGTCCGGGGTCGACCGATGGGGAGGCGGCGGTGGAAACCGCGGCGGCCAGCCGGTGGTGAGGAAGAGTCAGCCGGGGGTTGAAGGTGGGCGAGGGCGTCGTCGAAGAGGGCGAGGAGGTCGTAGGAGTGGGTGGCCGGCAGGAGGCGCGCGGCGAGGAGGGGAGCGTGGAGAGCGCGGCGGAGAGGGAGGGGCCCGAGCGGGGAGTGGAGCGTGGAGAGCGCGGAGAGCGTGGCGGAGAGGAGCGTGGAGAGCGCGGCGGAGAGGGAGGGGCCCGAGCAGAGGCGGAGGGCGAGCGAGGCGCGCGGCTGCGGCGGGGCGTGGGAGCGGGTGGGCTGAGAGGAGAGGAGGAGGCGCGGGTGGAGGTGAGGAGGAGGCGCGGTGGACGAGCGGAGAGCGCACAGGTGGAGGAGAGGAGGGGTAGATAAATTTGAGAATGACGAGTGGGCTCTACATGTCATTCTAGTTGGAATGAATTTGAGGGCCCTGATTTGAGGGCTTCTGCTGGAGTTCAACTAAAAAAATAGGGCCCTTAAAAGTAGAGGGAGCCCTCAAATTAAAAGTAGGGGCTCTGATTTGAGGGCTCCTGCTGGAGATGCTGTTAAGCGCTTAGAAAACTGGTTGACGCGAACGTTTAGAAGCACAGCTAAAAAGTCAACTAGCTGCCGAAAGCCGGCCCGGCCGAAACTGCGGAGCCTTTTGATGGCACGTACTTCACTACATCCAGGTGAAAAACAAGCTAAGCCTGCACTTACGACATTGCCGACCAAAATCACAAACTACACTACGTCTCTCGCTTGCAAAAGGGAAAAGAGGATGGAGTTTTCGTTTGATAATCTCCACCACACGAGTAGTAGAAAAACAGAAATTTTCTGTTTTCCAGCGAACCTTGTGCCGGCCTAGGATGGACAAACGGATAAAGACGGCCGCGTTCCATAAAATACGACGGCGTGCGCTGCCCGAACACAAGAAAACATCGCCGGTTCACGACTTGGACAGCACAAACGCATCGCAGTTAACCACAGGCCACAGCTAGCTCTTCGGATAAGCTCAAATCCTCTTCCTTTTTCGCGCTAATTTATTGCCTTTCAGCGTACTACCCCACGTACGCCAGCCCATCCGCGGTTTGCAGAATTCAATTTCAAACCACGCCGCACGGCCCGCACCACGGTCCACACGCCATCACGCTCCTCTTCTTCCTGCTCCCATCGAGCGCGAGCAGTATATAAGACGCCTCGCCTTGTAATTCGCCAGGCAAAGCTCAAAACCAGAACGGAAGCTTCGAGCCTAGTACAGTGGTAGAAATTTCAAACCAAGCGTTTACTCGAGTGTTCAACTGGAGCGCGGAAATGGCGACGCCCAAGCTGTCCCCGGTCTCGCCTGTGCGGCCGGACGATAAGCCGTGCGCGCCCTCGTCGTCGTCGGCTGTTCTGAGGGTGCAGGACGACTCGGCAGCGGAGGCGTACGAGCAGTACCTACGGCTGCCGGAGTTGTCGAGGCTGTGGAAGGGTAGGTGCTGCCCAGAGTGGGCTGACGAGGGCCTGGTGAAGCCGGCGCTGCAGGCGCTGGAGATCACCTTCCGCTTCGTGTCCGTCTCGCTCTCCGACCCGCGGGGCTACGCCAGCCGCCGCGAGCTCGCGCAGCGGCTGGAGGCGCTCGCGGCGCGGGAGGTGGCGGTGGTGGCCGCGCTCTGCGAGGGCGAGCGGTGCGCGCCGCTGGCCGAGCTGAGCGCGGCCGAGGGCGTGCTCCCGCGGGAGCGGAGCGCGTCGGAGGTGTGGCAGCTGCCCGGGAGTGCCGCGGCGGTGGTGTGCCACGTCAGCGAGGCAAGCCTGCTCCCGCGCCTCGCGGCGTGGGACAAGTCCGAGACCATCGCGGCCAAGATCATGTACGCCATCGAGAGCCAGATGCAGGGCTGCGCCTTCTCCCTCGGCCTCGGCGAGCCCAACCTCGCCGGCAAGCCGGTCCTGGAGTACGACCGCATCGTGCAGCCGCACGAGCTGCACGCCCTCAAGCCGAAGGTCGCGCCCGAGCCCAAGACCGGGTACCGCAACCGGGAGAACGAGGCACTGTTCACCATCTACCAGATACTCGAATCCTGGCTGTGCGCGGCCTCCCAACTTGTCACCCGCCTAAACGACCGGATCGAAGCAAGAAACTGGGAGGCAGCGGCGAGCGACTGCTGGATCCTGGAGCGCGTCTGGAAGCTGCTCGCTGACGTCGAGGACCTGCACCTGCTGATGGACCCGGACGACTTCCTGCGGCTCAAGAGCCAGCTCGCGATACGGGCGGCGCCGGGCTCCGACGCGTCCTTCTGCTTCCGGTCCAGGGCGCTGCTGCACGTCGCTAACGCCACGAGGGACCTCAAGAAGCGTGTGCCATGGCTGCTGGGCGTCGAGGTGGACCCCAACGGCGGGCCGAGGGTGCAGGAGGCGGCCATGAGGCTGTACCACAGCCGGAGGCGTGGCCAGGGCGAGGAGGCCGGCAAGGTGGAGCTGCTGCAGGCTTTCCAGGCCGTGGAGGCGGCGGTGAAGAGGTTCTTCTTCGCGTACCGGCAGCTCGTGGCGGCCGTGATGGGCACGGCGGAGGCGTCGGGCAACCGGGCGCTGTTCGTGCCGGCGGAGGGGATGGACCCGCTGGCGCAGATGTTCCTCGAGCCGCCGTACTTCCCCAGCCTCGACGCCGCCAAGACGTTCTTGGCGGACTACTGGTTTCAGCACATGGCCGGCGACACTGTTTCGTCCAGGCGAAGCTGAAACGGTGAAATTGCGCGGTTGGATGCCGGTCGACTACCTACGAATTTTGCAGGCTTGAAAATATCTATGCATCATTGTGTCTGTAATGATAAAAGCGATTCATTTCTGTAGCGGTAGCATGTAGTACTAGTACATGTACATGTACATGTACGTGTTGTGATGTGATCTGTTCTTCATGTTTTACTGAGACATATCGATTCCGTCAGATCATACTTGTAAAATTTGGCTGATGTATTTCAGTTACAGTTCATGTATATATTCCACTTGTAAATACCATTCAATGGAATATTTATTTGATTGAATATTATCATTGATCTACTAAGAAGAGTTTACGCCTCAAAAAACTAAGAGGAGTTTGTTACGAAGTTGTAGAAATGAAATCCTATTAGCATCAAACAAAGCGTTCAATTTGCTCGTAAAAATTATCGCAGTGGACATAGAACTCTGATATTCACCAAGCAAACCAACCGGTTGTGTTTGTAGCCATGCTGAGATTTAGGTCCGAAGGACTAATCTGATGACCATACAAGAGTCGATCGAATAGGACATGATAGAACAGTTCTGCACAGTGTTAAAGTTGAAACTTGAAACGGCTAATACGATTACCAATGCTTATTGTCCCTTTTTATGCTAGAAACCTGATAAGGTAGCTAAAATTAGTGTTGAGCCAAAACCCAAAGGCCCTGTTTTCTGTCAAGATATCATAAGTTACTGGAGCTATTCAACTACTACACTTTTCAGCTTATACAATGGATTAACATGCCAGCTATAAAGCACAAGGAAAACTCATAGTACACTAGTTCTAGAGAGGCCAACTGAAATTGGAGCATGGGCCCCCAGGATTTGGTCGACTGCTACTCTGGTCTAACTCAGAGGCTCAGAGCCCACAGCCGAATGGAGAGAGACGACTTATGATTTTAGCCCATACCTACAGTTCACAGGCCACAGATAGGGTTGGAGTAGGACGAAAGTGGAGAAACCACAGTTTTTCCAGTACATCCGTTCAGCGTGAATCGTGATGAACATGAGAGGGTTCTCGGCTCAGATACCTAACTTCGATCCACTACACACACGATTTTTTAAATAAATCATTTTATACATTTTACAAAAATAAATCACATTTTATTTTTCCCACAAATAACCTATAATCGTTGAGCCACAACGCGACTGGGCCTAGTTGCACCGCCAACCATCGATTAGTTGATGTGGCAGACATAGTCACTCGGTTGAGACACGGTTGAGTCTTGTCCTGTGCCCATTGCGTGACTAGGCCTGTGCCTGTGCCCAATCGCGTAATGGTTTAGTGACTTGGGCCTCAGCCGCACCTTTAGCGGGCGACCGAGCCCAGTCTTGCCACAAAAGTATGGCTAGGCCTAGTCGCCCAATGGATGCGTGACGATGGCCCAGATTTGGGAATTATGATATTAATTTAGTTAATAAAAATAACCGACTGCAGACGTTACAATATTTATGATTAATTTAGGTGTTTATATTTTAATTAATTTGAAAGGTGTGTGCAAAACTTCTAAAATAATAACTATTCAGATTAAACAGACAATTTGACAAGTAAGTTGTGTGCAAGGGAAAAAAGTTTTGTAATCATCGAGGTAGATCGATGAAAACTCTATGTGTGCACAAGGTAGACATTTATAATGAAGGTAAGATCCTAAGCCCAACATAATTTGACAATAATGGTGGGAGTTACATGGTGTGCAGTGTATGGTAAAGTGCATCTGTTTGCCTGGACATTCCTAAGGTACAAATAAAAACATGCACGAACCATCAACCCAAACTATAACTAAGATATATATGTGCGCCTTTTGGAATTAAAAATACTTGACGATGGAAAGAAAGTTAGCCTTGTGGATTTACATCCTACTCCCTACGGGCACGGGCCTTGGTCACAGCTAGCTTTTCCCGGTATTTCCGTATTTGTCTATAAGGTCCTTTGGTCGCTCCTTGTCCTTACGCACCTCCTCCTGAATCTTGCGAAACTTTTCCTTGTCCTCCTTTTGTTTCCTCTCGTGATACTCCTGTAGATTTCTCTTGACCACAGCAACATGTTCAGGCCAAAGAAGATAAGGTCTTTTTCTTCTTTACTTGGCCAATAGTTGAATTTGCACCTTGGTTTTTTTCTACTATAGACAAACAAGCTAGCAATATTTCAAAAATGTGTGCTGAATATCTTGATACAAGACTAACTTTATTTTACCCGCACTAGAAGGCAAATTGCCCGAAGGGATAACTTCTGTGGACTATGGTGTTAACCTTACCTTTTACTGTCTTGGATGAGGACCTAACATCTACCATTGATATAATTTAGGTGTTGGCTCTGAGAAGAAACAATGGAATGTTGCCTATAGTGGTGGAGGGTGCCCCGATCTTATAGGCGGTTGGGCTATGGTATTGAGGGAGTCAATTTACAGAGAAAAGATGGAGCATGTTGAGTCTGAAAAGGTGGCATGGTATGATTATTTCAGTCTAAACATTTGGTGGCGTAGTACATTCACTTCAGTGTGAAAAGCTGGAGTCACGATGTTGTCACTAAGAAGGCTACAGATTTGGCCTATAGCAGATGTAGTGAGTAGGTGTGCATTATGACATGTTTGAGGCATACATTTAGGCAGTAAGTATGAATAGAACATGTGCAAGACATATGTAAGTCTAAGGAATTCTTGGAGATAATTCATGAAGTTAATATGGAGTTACATGGCGCGTTGAGTATGGTGGAGTGCATCTCTTGCCTGGTTACAGCTATGATGCAAATGACAAGATGCACGAACCAACCAACCAGACTAGAAGTAAGGTGCATGCACACCTTTTGGTAATGAAAAGAGTATGCTTGATGCAGATCGAGTCGGGCTTGCCGATGTTCATCCCTAAGGCGAATAAGGAACACCGTAGGGCACCCACATAGAGTGGTCATGAAGGCGTCTTGGACATGGCTGGTTGTCATGACTATGACAGGCACATGGGCAGCTCACGTCTGCACAACAATAGAATGGGTGGTAATCATTGTCAATGTTGACTAACTTCTCATTGTACCTCTCCCCAAGCCTTTGTTCGTTGTTATTCTCCCCCTTGGTTTCGAGCTAGGTCTCCAACTCGTCTATCCTCTAACGGAGAAAGGCCATGTATATCCGAGTAGGTATAAGATACTCGGGATCAACCTAGGTAGCGTAGCTATAATCTTGTATCTATAGGAAACAAGAGGTAATTATGGTTGTACACATATTCTTGAGAGCAAGTTTCATCTGGCAATGATAGCAAGCTTCACGCACCCCATGCAAGTTTGGAGAAGAACAACATGGAGGAGCATGTGTATCCTGAAACTTATTGAAACCCTAATGAAACTTGGTCATACTTACTAAAATATGATGAAACTTGTTGAAACTAGCTCAAAACAATTGAGATTTACTAAAACCTTAATGGAACTTGTTGAGACTTTCGATACTTTGTAAAACCTAATGAAACTAGCCCGAAACTTTCGAAACTTGATGAAACCCCAGTTGAAACTTGTTTGAAACTAAATTTGAAACTTACCCAAAACTTGCTTAAAACTTTGAACGATTCATTACCCTACCATACAATGGGATATCATCTTATCATTCTAGAAACTTGTTTTTGCTTGAAACATGTGAAATACACTAAAACTTCCTTCAAACATGCTTGAAACGATCGTGAAACTTTTGAAATACAATGAAACTTGCCTAGAACGTGCTTTGAACTTGCTGAAACTTATCCAAAACTTGTGAAATATGTTTAATCTTTTTTTACACTTGTAGAAACGTTTGTGAAACTTACGTGAAACTTGCCCGACGCTTTCTTGAAACTTACTCTGCACTTTTTTTTGCATGAAACGTATTAAACACATTGAAAATTTGCCGAAACTTATAATACACATTGAATCATTTCTAAAACTTGTTGAAACATAGTTGAAACTTTTAGAAGTTACTAAAACTCATTCTACACCATAAGAACATGACACTTTGATTATCTTGAACAGAGAAACTCAGGTGATACCCAACAAAATCATATATTCAACATAAGAAAGAGAAGCATGAAACTTTGGAAACTTAATATATGCATCTACATCGAGTAAAGCATGCATAATCCTCTTTCAGACCATCATGTGCTTTGGTAACAGGATTGACGAGGATATAATAATCAAATTATTATTTATCTATAAATAGTATTATTATATCATTATACTCTTTGAGTATACATCTTATACATAAGGGAGAGAATTAACCACAAAGTCGTAAGTCTTTCTATGAACACGCTATGGTTGTGAGCCTTTTCACGACTGCTCCATGATCGTAAGTCTTTTTACAAGCATGATATAGTCGTAAACCATCCTACGACCACCTAATAGTTGTAAACTCTTCTACGACTAAGCCTAACTTCGGCAGGCTTATCTACGACAACCTGCCACATCGTGGGTCTGTCTGGTAAGGTGGTTAATGTGCGTACTTATTCTCTAGAATAATTGTGCATAACTTCCCTCTATCCCTGGTGATAACTGCCTAACGGTGAAGTAGCCTCACGTCGCTGACAACTAGAGATGGCAACGGGTACATACCCGCTGGGTATAGCCACCCCATACCCGCACTCGACAGATATAACTCTACCCGCTAGGATACCCGTACCCGCACATGGGTATAGAAACTTACCCGTACCCGCACCCGCGCGGGTATTTATACCCGACGGGTAACCCATACCCGATTAGTTTGCTGAAGTATCATCTTGTGCAATTTAGAACTAAAAATTTTCTCTTTCTATTTAGCTTATTCCAGAGTATCGGCTACTTATTTGTTGAGTTCTTTTCCTTAATGTTGATGCCAAATGATTAATATGGTACAAAATTCTCTTAGTAATGTGTAAATTCGCCACCATGATTCCATGAAGCACATAAGGTATGCAGGTATATTTTACCCACGGGTATGCGGGTACGGGTAATATACAGCCGTACCCGCACCCACTCTACCCGATGGGTAGAGATTTTTTCCCATCAGTATACCCGCGGGTGAAGATATCTTTCCATACCCACCTCCTTATCGGGTAAAACCTATCGGGTACTCGGGTTTCGGGTACCCATTGCCACCTAGTGACAACTCCCACGATGGTTTCTCATTTGAAACGTTAAGGCGTCTCTTGGTATGGAACAACTGCCACCTCTTCGTACGCTATATAAGGATAAACATCAGGAAGAGAGGGGGGAGAGGCAACCAAAGTAGCGCAAGACATTCCACATTACTTTCTTTCCCAATTATAATCAGTTGATCGAGCAGTATCCACATAGGAGTAGGGTTATAATTCTTCTAAGATAAGGCCCAAACCCGTACAAAATTTTTTGGGTCTTTTCTCTGTGTGATCATAGCTAGGTCTCTGAGAGTTCCCTCAAATCCAAATAATCATACGTAAGATTAGTATTAAAACACCAATAAGGATCAAACATCACTTCATTTTGCTGGTCTTTCTATTGAGGAGTCAGTTCCCATGAAACCTTCTTGCTAGCTGTGTCCATGACCAAAATATTTTTGTAAAGAAAACCATGAGGATGCTGAGCATTTTTCTCATGGATTGGATGGCAAGAATGCAATAGATCTAAATTTTTGTTGCAAAGCTAGTATGAAAAGTAAACAAACTTTTTTAATAGCATCATATATCAAAGAAATCCTTTAAATCAAACTTGAAAATAACAGCAAAAGCAACCCAATCATTTTGTCGAATAATTTATATGCAACAAGTCTGAAACTTGTACACAGACTAAGCTTTGTCTCTAAAGAAAGCCTCAAAGAGTCATCGATCATGGTTAAATACAGTGAGATTCCACCTAGTGCATGTGAAAGAAGGCCCTTGAGGTCTTGATGACGCATATGGAAGAGGTGGCGAGGTCCACATAGACGACATTCATGCTCACTGGAGGCAAAGTTTCGTGTGTGGAGGACAAGGATGACGACGAGGATGACCGTCGGGCACATGTGGAGGATGGCGATATGGTGTTTCACACAAGGAGGAGGCTGGTGGCTAGGTTTCACGGCGGAGGAAGGGAGCGAAGGAAGACGGCACATGAGCGAAGGAAGGAAGTCATAATAAAACATATTCTCCATATAAAACAATACCAATCCATAAATAATTATTGGGCCTGTTTATTTTTTCTTTTGGCTTTTACGTGGTTTTCTTGTGAACTTTGATGTTCCTAATGAAGAGTTATGTTCAATTACATAGAATTATTAAATAGACTTTGATATTTAAAATCATTTTATTCATACAAACGATTCATTTATAAAAAATACCATTTACCTTTACTTGACAACTAGATCTCGCCGATGAGTGAAACTGGAGCTGAATTGTAAGTTATAGCTAGCAGAGTTTCACACAAAAATATACATAGAAAAATTAAATTTTGTTTTCATGTAATCAATTGTTGGTCTGGGGCATAGAAAAGCTACATTTTGCAGCGGAAGTGCGAGACAAATTCCCCATTTCCCCCTCGCTACGCCATAGAACTTCACCGGGCCAAGCCAAATAACGTCAGGGAGGAAAGCCTGCTTTTTTTCACCCAACCTTTCATTTCGGCTGGCTCATCGGCTTGGTACGTTACTAGTTGCTACTTAAAGCAAGTTTAAGGCTCTGTTTGGCACAGCTTCACCAACAGCTTCATGAGCTGTTATGAGCTGTTTTTTGCCAAACACCTTTTTTGCAAACAGCTTCATGGGTGAAGCTCCTTTTTTCTGCTCTCACAAAGGAATGGGGAGAGGTGAAGCTGAAAAAAGTAGCTTTTCACAGCTCTCTCCCTCAGGTCCGCAGTCCTAGGAACCCACTGCCCCTCTGGTTCACCAAAATTACACGCATTTGCCACTAGTCCATCCCGTTCACCTCTCCCGTTCACGAAACATAAACAAGGCACTAATATTGCTTACTAATGATTTTAATTTTTTTTTATTTTTTATTTTAATGTTTTAATTCATACTCATTCAAATATATTATTTTTTAATTCATATGACCATATACAAACATACAACTCCAAATGTTAGAACAAGTCAGGTAGACAAGGGCATCTTGGACAATTGCCCTCTCTCAGCCATGTATGAAGCTGTTGGTGAAGCTGTTTTGCCAAACAGTTTTCCAAAACAGATTTAGCTTCATCAGTGAAGCTGCTCGTGAAGCTGAAAAAAAAACCAGCTTCACTAGTGAAGCTGAGCTGTGCCAAACGGGGCCTAATAGTAGAGGTGGCTACCACCTCTAGGACTAGCCAAATAAACAAAAAGAGTACAAGTGGCTCATGTGGAGGTAACTAATACAATAAGTTGAATAGATGTTACCTCTACTAAAGCACTCAAACATTTAATACTTGTATAAATATATCAGGGGTCACCTCTTGCATGAGGGGCAGCTTGCCTCTCTCTCCTCGTATGATGTACTAGAGGTCACCTCTTGCATGAGGGGCAGCTTGCCTCTCTCTCCTCTTTTCTCTCTCTTCCACTTATGTTGACGTGAATTTCGTTAGAGGCAACCTAGTCAGCATTATTGTACTTGCTCTTTTATAAATCGCTTGAACGCCTGGACAACTCGAATCTCCTAGCTCAGGTACCAACAAGGAACGCCGCCGGCCACAACTCCATTATCCCTCTGTCGGTCCCTATCTTCTCTTCTCCGGTGTTCACACCAATGTTGAGTGGGCGGAGGATCCATTGATTTTTTCATAAATAACTTTGGATTTCTTTAGCTTCTCTGGTTTTCTTTCCAGATTAAAATTTGTAATTTTGTTCTTCTCTAACGAGTTTTTAGACAGATTTTATTTACCCACGATGGGTTTCATCAGACCAACTCACTTGAACAATAATAACAATGCCTATACCAAAAAATGACACCAGGTCGAGGAGGGTGCAAATAAATCTCTTCTGATTTTCATACGATAAACAACATCACTACTGATGCATAAGTCTTACATATCAATAGAGATCATCGGCAATCTATTTTCCACTATCGTGTTTGTCGGCAGCTAAGATAATGTTGCAAGACACGGAGTCAATAGCAAGGAAGATAACAAGTTCAACACGTTTATCGACCTAAGGACTTAATGGTGACATGTTGTTCATCTATAATCTTCAATGTTAAAGTTTGACACACATGTATTTTATTCATCAAGTTATCGATATAAATCATAGGTTTTTCTCTAAAGAAAACTTATAAATTGCTTGCTTTAACAAGCTGGCAATTCAAGACTAAGTCTCTGTTCCAACAGCTTTTGACTTTTAAAAGTCGGCTTTTAAAGTCATTTGTAAGAGTCACAGTAGGAGCTACTTTAAATAGAAAGGCTTCTCAATACGAGTGTCTTTTACTCTCTCAATCTCTCCTAATTAGCAAAAAGCAAAATGATCTTTACCACCTTTCTCCGGTGACGTGTTCATCTAGGAGTGGAGACGTGGCGTGAATCAGACCGGCTGGAACATATGGAGCACCACGGCACGATACAAACAGGAGCTAAACGGATCAGAAAAGAAGTGTGACAGCCACTAAAATCTGCCAAAATGCTTGAAGCTTGAAGCCCAAACAGGACCTAGGAAGCTGAATGAATTCGTCCAGCAGTACTTGGGCCTTGAGACAATACTGTTCTAAGCCTGAAACTTCGCCTCAACAAAATGACTGAAGCTTAGGTTGGCCTTGGGCTGCTAACGGGCTTGATTTTTTCAAAGACTTCGGCCCAAATTTCTGTGACTTTTCCTTTTTGGAGATAGGCTTCAAATAATTTGGACCGAATGCATTTCCGGACTGAAGAGGGAATTGGCCGAGAGTAAAGCTGGGTATGGGCTGGCCTATTGGCGACAGGACAATACGGCAGTGAGGAAGGATGGGAGTCGGATCCCAGGCCCAGTATTTGGCCCAAAGTTTATGTTAGGTCTTCGTAAGATTTTTTTTTTATGTTGGTCTATAAGATCTGGGCTTTGATGATTAGTCTTCTCATTTTGAGGTCGCAATGAAAAGCATTGCTCTAGTCTACAAATTAAGACTTAGGCCCTGTTTGGCAGGGCTGCTCTTCACAAGTGGAGCTGTTTTTTTTGGCTTCACAAGTGGAGCCAAGTGAAGCTACTTTTTTCAGCTCCTTGGGTGGAGCTATTTTTGTCTCAGCAGATTTTAAGGAGCTCCTTGGGTGAAGCTATTTTGCTTTACCCCGTTTGGCACAAAACAGCTCCAAACAGCTCCAAGGAGTTGGTGGTGGAGCTGTGCCAAACGGGGCCTTAATTTGATTTGATGTTGGGTTGCTCCAGGCCTAGCCGAATTTGTTGTGTTTCTGAACAAAATATGTTGAGTTGTTCGAGCCCGATGCAGGTTGCTTGGCCTGCAAACAGCTTTGGTCTAGTTCAATTGGCCTGCTGCAGACCAAGAGAACAAGTCCAATGAATGCAGATATGGCAAATAATACCAATACTAAACCCGGGGGGATTCACGGCCCCCGGGCGTGTCCACGTCACCCCCGCCCGCGCGTCCGGCCGGCGCGTGGCAGGGGGTTTCCCGTACGGCCAGGGGAGGAGTTTTCCTCCGGTTTTTCGGAAATTACGTATAGGTCCTTTTTTCTCGCGAAAAGGTCCCTGCAAGTTTTTTTCCCCAAAAAAATTTTTGATTGCGCCCCGCAGATTCCCGAAATTACGTATAGGCCCTTATTTACTTACGTACAGGTCCTTACAAGTCCTCGATTTTTTCCGAAAAAACCCTTTAGCTTTCTCGAAAATACGTATATGCCCTCGATTTTTTTTAAAAACTCCTCACGAATTATCGCCTCTTTTACTTCGGTACACACGGTGGCTGGCGCGGCGTGTCGCCGCGCCTATGAGGCTAGTAGATCAGAAGTTAGGATAGATTCTATTCATCTCGCTTACGTATATGATTCTTCAGCTCTACATAATCCGAAGGGTAAATCTGTTCACTAGTTGAAACATCTCCTAAGAATTCACATATTCCTTCTCCGAATTTTCCTTCTCAACCCAACAGGAATGTACTGCCCCCATTAAGGCCCTGTTTGGAATGCGGGAATTTTTTCCGATTCCTGCGGGAATTGAACTGTTTCCTACAAAATTCCTGCAAAATTCCTGTGAAATTCCTCTGTTCCAAACAGGCCCTAAATATACATGTGTTCCCCCCGTTAGAGCATCTCCAAGAGATGCCCAATAAATTCACACCTTAAATCTCTTTTTACAGATCCTAATCACGATATAAGATTCCAAAATAATCATTCCCTCCAACAGATACCCTAAACCAGAAAAACAGTATTGGGAGCCTAGATCATCCTCTATAAGTAGAGAGCGAGAGCCTATTTTTTTGGTGTGTTCTATTTTTGGGAGTCTATTTGGGAATCTGTTGGAGCTACCTTTTACCCTTCAACTCTAAAATTTAAATATTAAGAGCCATATAGAGTATCTCTTGGAGATGCTCTTTAAGTCCCGTGATGAGATCGGTAATCATGCATGCCCGTATAAGAGGAAGGCATGATGATACTGCTTAAACAAGTCGCAGCAAATCAGCTTCGAAAGAAGAAAATCCCAAAGCGATTAGGGCATATTCTACTTCCATCAATCTCGATAAAGCAAGCATGCATGGAATTATGGAATGCTGCCTTCCCTCTGGCCATTGTCATCATCCCTTTGTTGCCTACTAAGCTACATTAATCTGAAGCCAACTTTGCCATGGATTTTCCCTCTTGGAAATGACTCGAAGCTATGGATCCTAGTTGGGTCAGCGGAGCAAGCCAGACCTAGCAACACGGACAGGCTTACATCAAGAGTTGGTATCGATGTGATCAAGAACAGCAGTTCAGAAAATGTTCAGGTACAATCTTACACATTGCAGGTGGCCCAGAGCATGTGCCGGGTCGATCACAATCGTGCTCCCTATCCTGGTAATGCGGTGGACGTTCGATTGGCCTCGTAGGTCACATCCACCGTAGGCGTCTTGATTGGAACCATCTCAGTTCTCAGAACTATGGAGCTCTTCATATTGCCTTCTGTTTTTTGCTTTTATTTAAAAAAAGTTAGAAACTAGACATCTGACTTTTTGAAGCGACTTCTTCACTTATTTCACTCTCATCTCACTCCTTAGATAAGACAGAGAGTCACGGATGCATCACATACCCCACTCTCTCACTCCCGTCTCATGCACGTATCTCTTACTCATTTTCCCCACCGCTCACCACCTTCTTCTAAAAGACACTTTTTTCAGACACTACTATTTATTTTCAACCAAAAGCCATCAGCTCTAGCTAATATGAATATGCCCTATAGCTCAATCAAGTGACATGAGTTAGATTCGAGTGGATGTAGTTTTCACGGTGTAGGATCGATGCCGATAACTAGAGGAGGTGAATGATTCTCTAAATTTTCCTCTCAACGACACTCAAAATCTTTACTCAAGTGACTATGAGAGTCGCCAAGTTCAGATGATACCAAATATACTTCACAAAACAAAACTAGCAACCTAAATCAATAAAATCAGCAACCTTTAGTACATGATGGTTAAACCACTATGGATGGGCTGGTCTAACCACCTCGGTTGGTCTGACCGTAAGTCTATGGCTGGTCTGATCGGTCCTCAGTTTCAAACCTAAAAACATATCATGACAAAACTCAAATATCAAGAATTTACTTAAATATCATTTAAACACTTCTAAATTTTGCTTGAAACTTATTCAAGACATTAAGAATCTAAACCAATGAAAAATCATAAAGTTCTTGGGCTCGGGCTCAATAAATTGAAGGAAATGATCAATCTCGAGAGGATCTAAGTCATGAGATCTTTTAGATCTATTTTCACATGTCCTAGCAAGATAATTTAAGCAAGAATTTAGGGTAGAACTTCCATGACCACGAAATCATCAATCTTGCTCAAGAATACTCATGTACCGAACATAATCTCGTTTTTTTTGCTATAAAGGTGATTTAGATGGGCAATGATTGATCGATAGGATTTTCTAGTGTCTCTTACTCATCATGAATCACATCATGATCAGGAGGGAGCTCGGGAGAGAAGAAATCACATTAAGAACACAAGACACAAGCAAAGTTCAAAAGCATGATCAACTAGCAATTTGAGAGGCAAGATTTGATCTTCATTACCACATAGAGAGGAAGAATTACAGCAGTATGAAGATTATAGGGTGCTCCCAAAGTACCATCCTTTCCTCTCCAACTCTCTCTCAAACCATGGAAGGAGGTAAGGTGGAAGAACAGAAATCTCAACCCTAGAATCTTTCAATTTAACACATCCTCTCCTTATTAACCAGCCATAAACCCTAATGGCTTCAACCCATTAAGACAACCGAAGAAACTTGTTAACCCAAACTAACACTGAGTTTTACTCACTTGCACGCTTCTCAAAGTGCACACAACTACTAACCCGCTAGTGAATAAATATTTGATCCACTTAACATTTTCAGCACATCTTTAATCTAAACCACCTCTCTTGCGCTTTTTTCACGTCGTAGTTTGATCAAGTCTCAACTTTCTTGTTTGGGGCAAAAAGACTGCTTTGCCCTCGAACCACTTTCTACGAAGTTTTGTGCTTCCCTCGCTTTGAAGCAACTCTGTGCTTTATATTCAACTCCATATGGCCTTAATGACTTGCTGCTAAGCCTCTTATGTGTCTGGATCCCACCGAACTGCCCTCGCTTGTAAACAGGCCCAAGTCACTCAGCGCGCCACATGTTTCTTTATAAACCATGACAACACCTGGCTTTCCTGACCGTTCCATACCTCAACTCCTCCTTGAATTTAGTCTCGATCCACCTTGCTATTGCTCGTCGTGTCCACCACCGGTACCTTCAACTTTAGTTCCTTGTCTTCACAGCTTGTAACTACTCTGATAGACTCAGTCATTTTTCAACGACACTTTTATCATTCTAGACCTTAATTCCCCTAACTTAGTCCTGATCCCTTGACCTATCTAGACCTATGATCTTCTAGCTTAGTCCCGTTCCCGTCTGTTTCTCCATAACCTAGCTTCAGAGTCCCGCAACTAACACCGATAAGCAAACAGTCACGTAGCACTGTACAATATACAAAATCTTCAATTGATATAATTGATGAGCCTAGAACCTTTACCTTTATGTCAAAGTATCTCTGTATGCTTTGACATGTAGTCTATAGTATCCAATAACTAGCTATCATGTCTTCACGTATTCGTACTCTCCCGAACTGTCTCTACGTGCATCGACCTCATCACTCAGCGCACCACATACACCAATTCATCTCTTTATGATCCTTGTCTTTTATGTATTTCCCGCTTGAGTCACGTATTCTCACTCAGACTTATCCGACCCACGGATCTCCATTCCCCCATCTAGTTTTGGTCCCTTACCGTTGACCGTTAACGTTCTTCATGTCACCTGCACATCCAAAAATCAAGTAAACATCTCATGCATAAGTTCCATACACTTGACTCACGTTTATCAAAACAATGCATCATGCAACACAATACAACCAACAAATGGATTCCACACTATGCGCACACTCTAAATACTCAAAACACCTCCCACCATTCTCTGACCACAACCACCAGCCTAACCGCTCTCCCCACGGCGGTCGGACCACATAGGTCGGACCGCCAACTACTGACCGATCTAATTGGCCAGCCGGTGTGATCACATCTTCAATACCAGTCACACCGCCTAACTCAATTTCGGTCCGACCGCATGTGCCTAATTTCAAAACACGTTTTATGCACACAAAAAAAAGAAGCAACTGCAAACTATAATCCAGTCATACCGTACCGGCGGTCAAATCACCAACCAGAGTTTGGTCACATCGGACCAGCGGTCAGACCACCACGTACCTACCGGTCAAACCACCCTTGATAGATAGCAACTCTAAAAATTATAATTCTTAAAATCAAAATTAAACTTTGACAGTATTTACACAACAAAGTTAAATACTCATTATGTACCACGGAATGACACGTCGAGACTGGGCATGGACCTGCCGGGTTTGGCTGCTCATCTTTGGTGCAAAAGTCGACTGGGGTGTGTTGAGCATGGCGTTGGACAGGAAAGCCTACGATGCATGCAATGTATGTGTATCGGAGAGGACATTGCCACAGAAGGTTCAGTTGTACTCTGATATTTGGATCAGTCACCAGCAGAGGAGAAAGCATATCGACCAGTGAGGCAGTGACTGAGCAGGTCGGTGGAAGATTGCGATTGTTAGGTTACTTGTCAATTCTAGACTTCTCGAGCCAGACGAAATGCTGTTTATGGTGAGGTGGTGAGTGGTGACACCGGCCTAAGCATGCTGTTCCCGTGTAATTCTTGTAACTTTATCACCGGTGATGATCCGAGTAATTCAACTATGGCTCAAAAATAGCAGAAGAACTTCTCTTACGAAGTATTGTTTTGTCCATCAGAAAATCTCATCCTAGATCATACCCACTGGCGAGCGACGAGTATCCGTACTAATTTCTCAAAATTAGGTTCGTTCGTACGCATCGGGCGGGTCTATAATTCTGCATCATCATGCGTGCATGGACGGATGGAATGCGGACAGAGGGCAGACGAGGAGGAATTGTTGCTTACACTAGCCACATGCTGACGAATGACAATTGTAGTGCTGCTACTACATCTGCAATTACATTTCCAGGGAAAGCTCTTGTATGTGTCGTGACGCTTATGCAGTCCTTCCGGTAGGAACAGCACGGCTACAAACATACGATCGGCTCATGTGCGCGTTGCAAGAGCTTGATAAAGATGGATAGTAGTTCAGCTAATTGAGCAGATGGCATAGAACGAAGTTATTCCAAACTTGCTAATGGGCAGGATTTTGGATGTTCTTGTTTTTTCCATCCTAGTATATATGTAGTACTAGTTCGTAAGCAATTTTCAGCTAATTGAGCAGATGTCATAGAATGTTGTTGTTCCAAACATGCTTATGGGCAGGATCTTGGGTGTTCTTGTTCTTTCCATCCTAGTACGTATGTAGTGCTAGTACGGAAGCAATTTACTACTTTATTTTTGACGGCTTATATACAGTCTCTTGGTATGTACTATAGTCGTACTTCAGAATCTGGCTTCCAGCAGGGTTTCAAAACAATTTTACAAAAATGATATAAATGAACGTGGTCGAGTTAAAGTCATATTTAGCACTGTTTTATATCGTATTTACAAAAATAGTTGTATACATCTCAAATTGACAAAAATGTTATTTCTGCCGTCCGGTGAGCGGACGGCAGCGACCGCGAGCCGACACGCGGTGTGGCCACTGGTGGCAGACGCCTGCTGCCCCCTCACCAGACGGCAAGTAGCCTACCACCTAGTGGACATATGGTAGACTTGCATGCTGTCTGGTAAGGGGGCGACGGGTGATTGAGCCAGCTAATTAATTGGCTTAATTAGCAGTCCTAATTTTTTTGTTTAGTGTTTGTTTGAATTTTTAAATATATGAAATCAGCTCAAAATTATAAAAATTTATGTACAGCCTGTCGACATAACGTACCTTGCAGTGTAATTTTTAGATAATTTTATCCATTGCAAATGTTGCTCAAAAATTCATAAAATTTTGATAATTTTACGAGTTTTTACATATAGCAAACGAGCTCTAAAAATTACAAAATTTTATGTGAAGCCTTCCGATATAGTCATAGTTATTGTGTATTTTTTTTTGAATTTATGTGGTCCAAATTTATAACATTTATTCGGGTTAACTTAATCATAAATTTAACGAACGTCATGCATCTTTTGAAGTAGCATGTGTCGGTCAATCGTGCTATATATTATTTGTTGCTATTTGATTCACACAATTGTCACTCTCTGTGTATGTGCCCCCCTCGCACGCTCTCTAGTTCGCACCAATGTCATTATTTCCATGTCGCCCCCCTCGCTCGCTTCCTCATTTGCACATTTGTCAGTATTACGATGCCGACCCCCCTCACCCGAAGCGCTGCTTGTGATAATGGATCCTCAATGTACGGGGGGTGAGAGCACTGTGTTCACCTTTCGCTCGGCCATAAATATAAAAATCTGGCAGTTCGTCGTTGCTCATCCCAGTCGCTCATCGCAGAAGATGATTGTCGCAGTCGTCGCTGAAAATTGGGAGTGCATAGCTCATTAGTTCAAGAAGCCAGTGCATAGCTCAAAATTGGTAGTGCTGAATTTTTCTCCGGAAAGACAGGTAATTTTGATCGTATGCTTTGGACGTTATTCCAATAATCGTAGTTAATTAGTGTTATTTAGTTAGTCATGATTAATGTAGTTTGTATTATGAAGTAAGTATGTCGTAGTAATTTAGATATAGTTTGTACTATTTTTTTGTGTATGTACGGTACCCATAATTTGTTAGTTCAGGGTAAGTAATGAGTTAGTGCTAAGGACGATGGTAATGAATGGTTCGTCATTTTTTCGGATAAGTAATCAAAATATCGATAAGTAGTGAAGTATTCATATGTAGTTACACGCATGTAATCATTGACTTGTGGTATGTTGCTGTCATTACTAATCTTCGCACTAATATTTCGTCTATCCCATTTGTTGCAAGGTGCTCTCAAAATTAATAGTGCATAGCTAATTATTTGGAGAAGACAGTGCATAAGCCATTGAGGACGCGGCAGTGCTGATTACTTCTCCGAAAGGCAGGTAATTTTTTA
This sequence comes from Dendrocalamus latiflorus, assembly GCA_017311315.1. Taxonomy (NCBI): domain Eukaryota; kingdom Viridiplantae; phylum Streptophyta; class Magnoliopsida; order Poales; family Poaceae; genus Dendrocalamus; species Dendrocalamus latiflorus. The sequence continues at coordinate 53,983,430 of CM029664.1, read as the reverse complement.
TAGCATGTTTTCGACGTTATTCCCGTAGTCATAGTCATAATTATTGTTATTTACTTTATTATAATTAATGTAGTTCATATTATAAAGTAAGTTTGATTGTCATTATTAATCTTCACACTAATATTTGATCTGTCCTATGTATTGGTAGGTATGGATTTACCGGAGCTTCTGGAACACTCATACGATGAGAAACACTGTTATCACTCATAGATAGCAGGTGATGTGGCTGGCCCTTCGCCATTCAAGCTGTAGGGGGAGGGATCCGTGGGCACTGGACGAGCGCTACGTCCCAACCCTGTGGGCCACGGACTTATTGCTCTTTGCGAGGCTGGTCTCCACCAGGCACGAGTTCACCATCGATGGCAGCATGCACATGCACTGGTGGACAGGTGGAGACCCGAGACACACATATTTCACTTTCAGTGGGGTGAGATGACGGTCACTCTGAAGGACGTCGCGTTCTTGACTGGTCTCCCTCTCGAGGGGTGATGCACTTGTTCCAATCCCTGCATCAGCCGACTGGAAGGAGAGGCTGGCGGACCGGTTCGGCCGATCTATCCTAGAGAGTGCTCGTGGTGTCCTCCGCACTTGGCTAATCAATTTCAATGTGTGCCCACAGGTTGCACCGTCGGAGGTCATCAGGACACACCTCGTCGCATTCATTATCCAACTCTTTAGTTAGAGCATGTTTCCAGCCACACACGGCGATATTTGCAATGTCGAATTCATCGGCCTCGCTAAGTTTTTAGTGGACGCAGAGTTTGGGGTGATGCCTCGGTACAACTGGGGATCAGCGGTTCTGTACGTCACGTATCGGGGGTTATGTGACGCTTGCCAGCGCGCCACTGCTAGTACCCTCAATCTGGCTATCTGCTACGTGCTCTTGTAGCCGTGGAGTTAGGAGCACTTCCCTATCGGACGTCCGACCATCGTGACGCTAGTGCACCCATTCGACAAGTTCATCGACCTGATAGACAGGCCCACCATGGGCATCCGGTGGACTGCTACCCATCTGCGGTGGGCGAAGGGCAAACCGTCGAGGTGCTACTTGGTGTGGTACGAGTTCGAGTCATTGCACGATAATGATGTCATATCGAGTCCATAGACGGTAGATTTCATGCATCGTGTATCGCTGTACAGGCGTCCCTGCATTGCTTGGAGGACGTAGAGTTATAGGCGACGACACACCATCTGGTGTTCTTGTACGTGGTGAAGACTTACGCGCCACAGTGCGTGATGCGACAGTTGGGTTTGCACCAAGTTGTGCCCCCTCTGGACAGCAGGTTCCTACCACAACCCGTACACCGGTGAGTCAAACTCCATCCAACTATTGTGTACACTTTGCATGTCTTGCTATGTAACATCGATAATTCTAGAAATGCAGTCAATCAAGGGCTGGTCGGTATAGTACGGATTGACGGCCAATGCAGCAGCAGTGGACGACGGCATGGACAGAAAGGGCACACATCGATGTCATCATTGAGCAACGTCCGTACGACATCCATACGTACGACGAGTATCTAGAGTGGTACGTACCCCGGTCAGGCAGTAGACTCACCATTCCTTCACCAGATCGCCCCGAGCAGATCACACACGAGGAACGTCTGCAACATGAGGAACGGTTACCAGTTATCACTGTCCTCTGATGAATTTTACAGAACCATAGCATTTTCCTTGCTCCCTTCGTCACTTTCGACGACATTACGATACTAAAGCATCCAGACGCGACACCAATGGGACGGATTCCATCGCCGAACGCAACCGACAGATCAGGTGAGCCGAGCGGTTGTGATCCATCGAGCTCGCGGCTAGGGTTGTTCGTTTTAGTTTTTATAAATAGTTTTTCTGTACTAAATAGATTTTTATGGTATCTAATTTTTAAATAAATTGTCTTTTTAAGTCAGGTTCTACTATTCGACTGTAGTATAAACTATAGTGACTTTATTTATATCGACCAAAATCATACATATCTCTCTATAAATTTCTCTACAAGCTATTACTATTTATAAACTAAAATAAAAAACCATGGAAACGAAAGCTTATACTGTGTACTGTGTATCCGCTTCACTTGTAAGAGTAGTATTGCGCAAGTGGTCGCCCAAGCGCATGCAAGAGTGAAGTGCGTGGACTTCTTCACAGGGAGGATGTTGATAAACATCATCTGGATGTTTTCTTCCTAACTATCATCCAGATTTGTGATTCTGGGACGTATCGAGCAGCAGCTGTTGGATCGCTGCGGTACACACATCAGTCGAGGGGGTAGCACGTGTCCTCACCGCCCGTGTTCCACAGGAAGTGCGCGTAGGCTGCCGCGTGGTGCGCGTTGCTGGGGTCGATGGCGATGGCCTCCTGGAACGTCTCCTCCGCTGCCGCGAGGTCGTTGCGCGCCTTCCACAGGAAGGTCGCGTACCGCCCGAGCGCCTCCGCGTCCGCCGGCTCCACGCTCACCGCCCGCTTGAAGTAGTGCTCCGCCCTGCGCGCAAACCACCACCACGGTCAGCGACTGTAAAACCCAGAGGCCATCGGAAACTTTTACTGCACGCTGTCATTTCGTCGAGCAGTTGGCGACACCCACCGGTCGTGATCGCGCTGCACCAGGTACAGGAACTGCGCGAAGTTGGCCAACAGCAGCGAGTTGTTGGGCTCCTCGGACACGGCCTTCTCGTATCTGCCCTTCGTCGTCGAGTACTCGGCCAATACCTCCGTGTCCAGCTTTGCCTCCACCGGCGCGACGAGCTGCCCCAGCATTTCCGGGTCCATAAGCGCTTCGGCGAGCACGCTCGCCTGCATCCGGGTAGCTTCGTCGGAAATCCTTTTCCAGATGACCAGCTCGTCCTCTGTCTCCACCACGGCCTCCTCCGCGCCCTCCCCCACTGGCGTCGCCTGTGACGCGTCCTGAGGCAGCACCGCGCCGCTTTGCTGGTACGACGTCTCGTCCGGCCGGTCGTCGCCGGAGGCCCCGGCGACCGGCCGCACCTTGCCGCCACCGCCGCTGTTCCCGCCCACCGAGGCCGTTCGGCCAATGGAGAACGTCTTCACCGAGACAGGGTCCAACCGCGGGTGGGAATGGGACTGCTCCGTGTGCTGGGTGTCGATCATCGCGACAGCCGCCACGGTGCATTGGGGAGGCAGGAAGGTGGCGGCGGCCGCGACGCTGTCGCCCACGGAGTAGACGGTGAAGTTGGCGAGGAGGAGCATGAGGGAGACCATGAGGGCGGGGGTGCCGGAGAAGATGTGCTGGAAGAGCCAGACGAAGGAGGCGTGCATCTCGCCGTGGACGCGCGCGAGCACGCTCTGCAGCTCCTCGTAGAAGAGCGCCTGCCGCATCTGCAGCGTGAAGCTCTGCAGCTCCCGGATGATGAGCACCATCGACGAGAACGCGCGCCCCACCGCCGCGCGCGCGGACTCGCCGGCGGAGTCGATCAGCCGCTCGTCCCACCGCCCCCGCTGCTGCTGCTGCTTCTTGCGCTTGAGCATCCGCAGCGACAGCGGCAGCCCCACGCTGCTCGCGCTCCGCTCCACGCTCGCCGGCCACCCGCAGCCGCCGGCGCCCGGGTGCAGCCCCATTGCGAGCTCCTGGATCCTCTTCAAGAGCTCGTCGTCATCCCCGCCGTCGCTCCCGACGCTGTCAATGCTAGCACTGAGGGCGTGCCTCATCATCTGGTGCCCGCCGCGCCGCCGGGCAAGGCCGACGCTCCAGCCAGCTAGCGACGACTGGGCTCTCGACAGCCTGACGCAGCCGCCGCCAAGAACGGCATGCCGCGACGTCGCCGCAACGGCAGAGGACGAAGGCGACGCCGAGGAGGAGGGAGAGGGGGAAGCGCATGGCAACGACGTCACGGCCGCGACCTGAATGCCCATGAGTCGCGCAACCTCCCGCGCGCCCGGCGATCACCAGAACGACGGTTGGGGAATGGCCCGCAGCTCCACAGCCGTGGGAGGCTAAAATGCAAGGGAGAGGAAGGGACGGGAGGGGAAGTGAGAGGTGCCCTTATTTCAGGATCCGGAAGGTGCCTGGTCAACCTCCCCACGCAGCTCGTGAAGCGATCTAGTACTCTAGCACTGCAGCTACGGGGACACCACCTTCGCAAAATTTATATAGCCAGCCAGAATAGAATTGATATTTCCCCTCCTTAATATAGACCGGGCCAAAATTAGTACTCTCTCGATACGAAAGGAAATGGTACTAGGATGAAAAATGAAGAACGAAAAACACACACACACACGTCTAGCGTGTAGTGTAGAGGGGCGTTGCCTATTTATTTCCTGCATCCCGAATGAATGTGTGCGCTCCAATAATCTGTAGACCACCGCCTCCAGTGGCGAATCCAAGATGATAATAAAAGGGAGCTTTACTGTTGAGGCTATAGCACAATATAAATATATCAAAGCTATATTTACTAGTCTTTTGCCATTAGAATATCAAATTTATACATAAATATGAAGAGAACAAATTGAAAATGTGCAATACAATAAATTTAGTACCTTGTTAATGGATAATGTGCCCCAAATGTTTGAGTACCGATCTGTAAATAAGAAATATCAAATGTAGTGACACAATATCAATTAAGAAATATTTATGCAAAGTTCGCTTTTTCATTTTTGTAAATCTAAAAATAATTAAACAACAACCAGTCAACAGCTGAGTAAACAAATTAGCTAATATCTAATAGCTACTGCAGAGTATCGATTAAACAATAATTACAAATAATAACCGGTGTCTGTCGATGTCTCAGTTAGCACTTACCACTTACTGTCTTGCTCAGTGCACACGCTGACGGCCGACACGCGGTCACGCCGACATGGCGACTGGCAACACGCCTCACGGGCAGTGGGCACTCCGCACTCGGGCAGACGACGCCCTCAAATCCTCAATTGATTTCTGCAGAGCTGCTCACTTGCTCAATGCTCACGCGGTCACCAGACTCACCACTTCATCGGCTTCGGCAAACGGCGAATGGGGAATAGCCGACGCCCGGGCGAATGGGGACACTCGTCGCCTCGTCCGCCGACCGCCGCTTCGCGTCTCCGCCCTCCACCTCCGCGCACTCGGCGCCTCCCCCTCTGCTGCGCCGGCCGCCTCCCCTCCCCGGCTCCCCCTCCGCTGCGCCGGTCGCCGGGCTATGGGCGACGCCGCGACGGTCTCTCTCCGACTCGGCGACCAGATGGTCCAGATCTACTCTTGAGGTGTGCCTGGTGTGCTGTTCATCTTCCTCGATGGCTCGATCTGATATGAATGTTGACTGTTCTCGTTGGGTTTTGGGCCAGGATTCGCCGGGTATTTGGGCCGGCTGGCGGCTAGGGTGATGGGCCTTAAGACACCGCCTGGCCTGCCCTCATGCGGAGTTCTGCCGAATGCCGAGTTACCTGGGTGACGACACGGTCACACCACACGGCGACGCCGACGCCCGACGTTCAACAGTGGCCAGTGGGAGACTGGGAGGGGGTGTCCTTCTTCCACGGTGGGAGGAGGGGGTGCTCGAGCCCCTACTAGCACCCACGGTGGATTCACCCCTGACCGCCTCTATCTTTTGTACGGCTCCCTCTCTCATCATCAACGTGTGTGCAGGAGTATGGCCACCCTGAATTTCTATTGATTTTCTTATTGTATTACTCATCATAAGTGTACTACTCAAAGCAAAATATACGACAAATATACAAAGTTTTATAGAAAAACATTTTAGGTACCTCTAATAGTACCATTTTAGATGTCTTTTAGCTATACCATATCAGTAAATTTCTATATAGAGGAGAGGAGATGAGTAAAGAGAATATATCTCTTATGTAAAAAACAACCTGAGTACATAAACCAATACAAATGATAATGATGGGAAATGTGATGAAAATAATATAAAATAGTTAGAAAAATTAATTTTAGAGATGAACTGTTGGAAATCTATCTTAAAGATAACCTTAAAGGTTAGACTATTATACATGCCTTTAGAAGACAAGAAAAAAAATCTTTATTAGGAGTTTTGGACCCTCCAATGTTCTTTAATGAATTCCAACCATTAATACATGTAAATCTGTAATTGTCACTACAAAATAGATATTTGGTTTGTCTTTGTGTATGGCTTTCTGCTTCCAGATGCTTCGCCTAAATATACGATTGTTTCGTCTATTTTACAACGCTATAATTTATTTTTTTTTATCAAATTTGGGATGTTCTTGAAGGAATATTAGTGAACTAGCATATCTTTCTAGTTCAAAATTATCAAAATAAAATGCTAGCTTGTGAAACCTGTAACTTTTAATTTAGAAAACCAAATTTGAGAACAAAATCAACCAGATATTGGCCTTGTTCTTTTTCAGCTTTTGACTCTTCTATAATAACTAGCTTTTAAACGGAGTATCTTTTCAAGATAGGGTCTACTAGTTCATTGTAGTACATATTGTACCGATTTCATTTATATCGGTAAAAACTGCACGTAAATTTCTGTTACTCTAAAATCTCTCGCACGAACAGCCTAAAAATCGTAAGCCACAACCAAACACTATAAGGGCCTGTTTGGAGGAGCTGGAGATTCTGAGTAGCTAGCTGGTCTGAGTAGCTAGCTGGCTAGGCTGAGTAGATGGCTAGTCTGAGTAGCAGCTGGTCTGAGTAGCTAGCCTATTTGGCATCCTGGATTCTAGCTGTGCAGCTAGTATCCTGATAGATGTATTGATTGAAATGCCCTTAGGTGAGTTGATGTCCTGATTATGTATTGATAGAAGAAATCGGAGCAAAATACCACATGAGACGCATACGCACAGAGTGTATCTATATCGGGTGCTCTGATTTGCCAGCACAGGGCAAGATCACGTTACAATACATACAATTATCCCCGATTTATACCGAGAATTTGGGAAACTAATGGGATGGGCAGGGAGGGGAGAGAGTTCTTACCGCTGACGAAGAGCTTGGGGGTGGTGAGCGGCGGCACGTTGCTGACCTCGGTGTCGTCGCCGAAGATGTCTCAGGTTACAGGTTTCACAAGTTAGCATCTGTAGTGTATATAACCCAAGGGGTCTTAAGGTGAGTTCCATCTAAACCTTAAGGCTGACTCCATAGTGTATATAACCCAAGAGGCCTTAAGACGGTCCCACTTGGCAGATAAATAAAAATTATATTTTAATGCTTGTGGCCAGGTCTTTAGCTTGAGGACCAGCCTTAAGCCTTTTTTGCTTATAGCCTGCTTAAGGTCACCCCTGTAATGTGTAAGGTTGACCTTAAGATGACTTAAGATCCTCTATTTTCATACACTACAGATGCCCTTAGCAAGACCTTGGTGAAATAAAAGCCTGAGCTACCGATCCAGCAGGTCAAAGGATTTTTATACTACTCGCATACAGTCTGTTGCTCATTCGGCACAAGTACACCGTCAGATCAAAGTTCCCTTGAAGACGTTGCTTGTCGGCCTGGTACGTGATTAGTTAGGGCAATGTACTAGTAGTAGTGCATTTCATTTCATTGAGTTAAACATTAGGAACCGTTTGGATAATCGGTTAAACTTTAGAAACCGTTTGGATAATCAGTTACAAGGGATGGAAATAGAGTTCAGATATAAAAATATGATGAATCTAACGGTCAATCTCTCTATAACAACTAAATTTATCTCACTTTATATCCTAATTCTATCATCACCCCCTCTTTTTCGTTAATCCAATCGGACCGGAGCAAAAGGGAACAGACGAGAAGTTGCAAGTCTCAACGTGTCAACCTCCGTTCACGTGCCATCACCTGCCTGGCTGCCTGCGGTGCAAATGTGAAGCCTCGAGGCTTTCCTTCCCTCCCTCCCGACTCCCGTCTCACACGTGTCCGCCATTAAGCCGCGGTGTCGATCGGTCCCAGACGGCGCCATACAAGTCATCCCCGCCCCCATGGACCTGTCCGCACCCCGCGCAATGGTGGCATGGGCTGGTCTCGGGTTCGGTGCCTAGAAGTGCGTATACAGTGGACAGGCACGAGAATAGATCGAACGGGGCTTCACTGTCCCCTCTTCCCTGTCCCCTTCAATCTGAGCCATTCAAAGTTGATCCAACGGGTAGGTTTTTATATTTTCATTTTTATCTGAAATTCAAAAATAAAAATATGTTAATCCATAATAAAAATAAAAAAAATACATAAAAATAAAATTTATTTTTTCTGTATTAATAAAAAGTACAGAAAAAAATAAATTTATTTTTATGTATTTTTTTATTTTTTATTATGGATTAACATATTTTTATTTTTGAATTTCAGATAAAAATGAAAATATAAAAACCTACCCGTTGGATCAACTTTGAATGGCTCAGATTGAAGGGGACAGGGAGGGAACAGGGAGCAGGGGGACAGTGAAGCCCCGTTCGAATAGATCACGTGCTGTTTTATTTTATTCACGATTTTTTTTATTTAGAGCTTCAACTTTAGTAGCGTTGGACATCTTTTTTTTCAGCTTTCAAAGAACTTATAGCCGCTAAAATTTTTGAATTTTATTTGTTTATAATAGAGCTTATGAAGAGATACTCATTTACGATTTTGGTTGATACAGATGTTAGATTTTTAATATATACTACAATTAACTTGTAGACCTTATTTTTTAAAAAATACTCCATTTAGAAGGTAGGTACCGTAGCAAAAACTAAAAGCCGGTTTCAAAAGCTAGAAAGAACATGATGAAAAAAGATTTTTTTTGGCTTTTTTACGATATCTAACTTTCAAACAGAGCGTCTTTTCTAGACGGAGTCTATAAATTGATTCTAGTATATACTATAACAATTTTATTTATATCGGTCAGAATCGTACTTGAGTTTTTGTTACTTCGTATTCTCTTATGAATAGTTCAAAAGATATAAATAATAGCCAAATTTTATAAACCGAAGATAAAAAAACAGACCCATCAGTATTACTTTTCGTATTTCGCGGGATTTCTATTTCGGAAAAAGGTATCAAAGAGTCGTGTATTACCTTAGCTAGAATGCTAAATTACGTCAACTTGGCACTTAATTCTTTATTCTTGCAATGAGACAATGAATCGGACGTAATGATGGTGCTTTAGAATGATTAGTGCCTCACGCTCAGCCGCAAATTGAGATCGATCGATCGAACCTTGAACAATAGGCTGCATCAGTGTATCATCTTCAGATTGCATGTATCTCGCGATGTGGACGGTAGTCGTTCCGTGTTTCTGCTCTGTTTAGCTCAAAGTTTTCTGTCTCGCAATTGCGAAGTTAAGCGTATGAGACCACATAGATGTTATCCTATATTATGTGATGTGTATTTTATTTAATTATACTTTATTGTCAAAATTTGAGTTTGATTTTATCTTTATTGCAATCTCTGTTTTTTGTTGTCAGCTGCTAAACAGTTTGACCAGATCATGGTTGGTGATCTAACTAGGGAGTGGTTGTACCTACCTATAGTTGATAGTATATTTATTCCAGAGAGATCCTCATTTGGTTACGCAAAGGATTTGAGAGTGGTGCAACTGGCCGTATGATAACGGTTCGACTAGAGGTGTGTCGAGCAGTTTAATTGGCATGGTTGCCATAGTCAAACCAGCTCCCCTGTTACCGGGGTTTGACCAAAGTTGACTGGCACGGTCAGACAGGCTAATGGTTGGCGGTCCAACTGGCTAGGCAGGGTTTAGGAGAGTAGTTCGAGTATGTGCACGGTATGGGTGCCGTTGTTGTGTTGTGGTGTGTTGCGTTGCATGATGTATTCTTTTAACTAATGTGAGTCAAAATGTATGGAACTTGTGTCCGATATGGTTGCTTGTTCTTTAGATATGCATGTGGCTTGGAGAACGCTAGTGGTAAACGGCAATGGATAGGGACTAGGCGGGGGTGCTAAGGTCCGAGTGGTTGTGTAAGTCTGGATGAGGCTACATGGCTCAAGTGGGAAGCATAGAGAAGACAAACATAGTGAAGAGGCGAGTTGGTGCATGTAATGCGCCAAGTGATGAGGCCGATATATGTAGAGAAGGTTCGGGGAAGTCCAAATACGTGATGACACGACAGCTAGTTATTGGGGACTATAGGCTATATGTTAAAGAATGTGGAGATACTTGGAGGTGAAGGTAAGGATTTTTGACTCATCAATTATGTTAATTGATGATTTTGTGTTGTGTGGTGCTACGTGATAGTTTGTTTGCTATTGTTGGTTTTATGACTCCGAAGTTAGGTCATAGTGAGGTGGAAGGGATCGGGATTAAGTTAGGGGAGTTAAGGTCTAGAATGATCAAGGTGCCACCGAAAGATGACCTAGGCTAGTGGAGTAGTTATAAGCCAGGAAGATAAGAAATCCGAGCGGGAGTTACCAGTAGTGGATATGACGGGCAACGATAAGGCGGATCAGGGCTAAGCTCAGGGAGGAACTAATGATCAAAACGGTCAGGGAAGTTAGGTGCCATCATAGTGCATAGAGAGGCATGTGACGTGCCAAGTGACTTAGGTTTATTTGCAAGTAAGGATGGTTCAGTGAGATCCGGAAGCGTGAGAGTCTGGCAGTAAGTCATTGAGATCACATGAAGTTAATGATGAAACATAGGGTTGCTTCAAGACGAAGGAAACGGGAAACTTTGTGTAAGGATAGTAAAGTGATATTTTGGTATATTACCCAACACCGACAAAGTAGCGGTGTGCAAAAACGTGGTGGTGGTCTAAGTGATTTAGGTCAAGGATATGCTGAAAGTGTTAAGTGTATTAATTGATTCACTAAGAGGTTAACGGTTATGTGCACTTTGAGAAACGTGTATATGTGAGTGTAAAATCCGGTACAGTGTTGGGTTAACGGGTTAGCTTATATAAGTTGATGAAACCCAATTAGAACTTTTGATTATGGTTTTTTTATAAGTCTCCACTATATAAGGAGGTGAGTTGAGAAAGTTAGGGTGAGCTCTCGAGAAAGCCAAGTGGATGAGAGTTAGGGTTCTTGGAGGTAACTTTCGAAGATATGTTGTGGCTCTTTGTCTTGAGTTTTTTTTTTGTTATTTTTGGGTTTTGTGGTTGGTTAGGGAGTAACTATAAACACTTTTCTCCAAGTATCAAATGTATCATAATCTGTTCAAGTCTTTCTTCTCTTTGATTAAGTATTGAAATCTTGGTTTGGCTTGATTTTTTGTGTTTTCTTCCCCTGTATTGATTTTGCTATGATCCATGACGAGTAAGAGATATTAGAAAATCCTAATTGATCAATCGTTACCTATCTAAATCAGCTCCATAGCAAGATTCAAGATCAAACTTGGTTTGATTTGTTTTTGGCTTAAATTCAGGTTTTTGTGATCAAGATAATTTTATCCTAAATCTATTCGTAGATTAGATTGCAATGATATGTAAGAGTAGATTTGAATTATCTTCTTGATTAGTAACTTTTTGAGTAAGAATTAATTTGGATTTTTAAGATTTAGATTTGATTTACTTTTAATTAGTGAACCTAAAAAGACCTTATGATTATTAATTGGCTTATATTAGCGCTCTTATCTCCGCCATCGATTCTAGGAAGCATGATAGGTGCATGGCCGATTCGCGTTAGCTTTGCTTCGTTACGGAACAGCAGTATTGCTGCGTCGCATGACTAACAGGAGCTTAATTAACACTGGTCACGTGTACGTAGCTTAGTTCTAACTTTCCAATTGCATCAGGAGCTTAATTAACACCGGTCACGTGTACGTAGCTTAGTTCTAACTTTCCAATTGCATCCTTGGGTTCGACCTGAACCAAACTTTTACTATTGGTTAAACTTTTGCTGTGATTCGGGTAGTTGTTTACATCAACCTCTTCTGGATTTATGTGCACAAGGCCTATTTCTCCTAATCGTCTGCGTCTTGTTCCTCTTAAATTTCACTAGCGAGCTGCTCGCTTACAGCATATGTAGATCTTTTTTTGTGGAAATAGGAGGTAGAGGGACAAAAACCAATTCACCAACTTGAAAGGTAGATCGATCCAGGGTAGATATTTATTCATCCAGCGTCTTCTGTCGCACTCACTGACCAATTTTGCAATGACGGTAGAGAACTTGGAATCCATGCCATCGATTCCATCCAGAGGGGCTGCGGTCTCATCTCTAGGGTTGTTTTCCCTTCTTCAGAGGTAAGATTTACATCGCAACTGCATTCAGCAGTTCTGCCACTTCAGCACACGAAGCCTTTGATCCCAGATGTTTTTTCCTTCCCGGCCTCTCGAGCAGGCAATGGTCACTAGCTAATCAGGCATCCTTCATCTGGTACAAATGCAATTTTCCACGCAGTAGCCCTACAGTTCTGCTATACAGCTGAAGCATTCTCTGTTTACAGTAGCTTCCCCCTCCATCACGGAAGAGCGATGGTCTAGAACACGTACAGTCAACCATATTAATTTTGATCAAAAATATTATTTAAAATTTATGATTTGTATATATGAAAATGGTACGATTGAATTTGTCACAGAAATAATATCATAGTATTGTATTTTACAACTTTTCTTAATATATTATAAGAGAATTTAGTGATCAAAAGAGCTTCTTCTTAAATTTAAGAAGTCAAAAACGTTACTTTTTTATGGCCGGAGAGAGTACTAATCGTTTAAGGAGTTTAGTACATTTGAACAATGCACCACAAACTCTCTTATCACGCCTTATTTAAAAAAAGCGGAACTGAAAACTCTCTTAACATGAGCCTGTAAACAAATTCATCAAAACACACCCTGATACACCATGAGAAGATTAAATGTACGCAAATGCCTAATTCCGCATGTGCGTGTGTTGGTTTCATTGGACACACACTTTGCCTACCGTCCAATGTAGCAGAGAAGGCATATGATTTCACACATATAAAACTTCTTTGCGCCCCGTGAGTCCCACTCCAACGTATTTTTGCCACTGGCTCGTCGCTTTTCCCACATCGCGTACACACACATGCCACTCACAATGCCCTCTCATTCTCTATCTGGATGTTGATCCAAAAGCATCGATGATAGTCAGAATTGCTGCCATAGCCCTCATCCCGTGCCGCATGGAGTTTTCCCTACCTAAATCACTTTGATCTTTGCCTGACTTGAGCTTCTTGGCTTCGCATCCATGTGTGCTGCCAGGTCTCGCTGTCTGGCGAGTACTCGCCACCTCCAACTTCATTGTACGGCTTTCCTCTCTACCAATTTAGTTCTTGGTTTACTCTATCTGCCTCATAGCCCTAGTTTACTCTGTCTGCCTCATAGTGGTCGCAAATTGTGCACCAATGTGCTCTCATATTTTGCACTATGCTCTTGAATTTGTATCTATTTTGCTTTCATATTCATGCCAATTTACTCTTGAATTTGCACAAATTTGTTTTGATTTGCTCCCAAATTTTGCAATGACTTGCTCTTGGATTTGATTTTTGAATTCTCACAAATTTATATTGGTTTGCTCTCAAAATTGCACCAATTTGCTCCCTAAATTAGCATTATTTTGCTCTCAAATTGCTCCCAGATTTGCTTTCAAAATGCTATCTGTTTTTTATCTTGATTGAATTTACACAACTCTGTAGGATTTGCTCGCAAATATGCAACAACTTGCTTCCCAAATTTTCACCGATTGGCTCTCACATTGCTCAGATATACACTCGAAATTGCAACGATTTACTATCACAATTATACTGATTTGTTTTCAAATTTGGACTTGTGACTATAAAAGCGTGTCTCTGAAGATATATGATGGATTTACTAATATGGCAAGTGCGGTGTGCGTCAGAAAAACATTGCACACACACGCGGTTTGTAGTCCCTCCCTTAAATGTATCACTAACAATTGAACGGTATTAGGTGAAGTATGCAAGTCAAGTTCTTTCAATAAATGGAATCAGTTGGCTTTTCTCGTACTACTAGTCCACGTGGTCTCGTGGCCGACAGGGACGCCGTCGATGAGAAATCACCAGCGATCCAACGCCACGCCTCCTTATCTCTACTCCTCTTCCTGGCGTTTCTTCTTTGGCGTCGCTCTTGCCGTCTCTGCGTTCTCTCGGTCCACCTGACATCCTCCCGCCCTTATCCTCCCTGCAGTTAAACACCATCCGTGACTGGTCTCCGACGCTCCAATCACCATACCCGTTACATCTCGCACCTATCCTCCCTGTCCCTGGCTGTTCAATGTGCAACTCACGTTTTTTTGAAGGGAAAATTTCCATTGGGAATGCCCTTGACACACTTGTGGATCCACAAATACCAAAAAAAAAACATAATTCTATTGTCAGGACCTAACTTAACTCAATGTCACTTGAAAACATGATTAATCCTGACAACTAGGAGTCATTAATCATCAAAACTCAAATTACATATAATGAAAAGCCTAGATGCTTACACATGGTGGCGAGTGTCACTAAGAAACTACAAATGGTGTAAAAACAAAGATAAAGATTATTGGCCATGTCGTATTGTTGTTTGGAGTTTGGATGTACCAATCTTTATTGTTGCCAGTGAAAAGAATACTGGCGAGATGAATAAATAACGAGAAGGTTGATACTACTGTACCTGTTCTTTTGGATTTTGATTTCTCCAAAGTTAAAACAAATGGAACGACTTTTTAAAGTAGATTTTTCAAACGGCTTCTAGAGTCTAAAACCATGTGCACCATCTGTATTGATGTCTCTACCATCCGCCACCATCTCTAAAAACATAGATAAAAGCCATCCGTCACAGCTAAAAGCCATCATACGCTGTCCAAAAGAACAGGACCACTATACTAGCAAACCGGATATGCCATGTTAGCACTACCCTACCAATCTGCTTCTGTGGCACCGGTAAGTTTTCAAAGTAAGGCAAAAAATCTATTCAAAATTTGGACCAGCGAGCTTGAAATAAAATAGGAAAATGTCTATTTCTTTCCACCTAACTCTCTTTGGAGTCTAATTTTCATTCCTTATCTTCAATACTGCTTAGAATATGTCCCAATTATCAAAATAGACCAAAATCACATAAGACTGGTATTATAGGTGATTATTGCTGCCACATCGTCACTGGACTACATCATCACATTAATGTATTTCCTCTTCCCATTTTCTTCCTCTATCTCCTCTCCTCACATACCTCCCTCACCTCTACTTGTCCCTTGCCCAAGGCGGCTGTCTGCTACCCGCCATTCGATTTGCCATGCCTGCAACCGCGACCTTCGCTGCCATCGTGTCCACCTCCACGTGCGTCCGCTCGCCCGGTTCTATTCGTGTGGCGGCTCTGCTCTGCTTTGATCTTCTTGACGGTGGCTTACACAATGGTGGCTGGCCCAGATCTATTCTACAAATATACACATGGCTTAGAACTCGAGCACGCCACGGCGGTGCCATAGCTACATGACGACACTGAGGGGCACGGTGAGGAGGAAGAACTGCAAGGACAATATTTATATCCTCCACTGTTCCTGCATAATTAAGAATCAGTAACACCGTTCTTACTAGCACCTTTTCTACTACTAGTAGTGTGCCCGTGCTAACGCTACGGTAAAATACAAAACAAGATAAAATTTGTAAAAAATAAAACGAACAATCAGATTCATTAAGATTCACGTCTCATATATTGTATAACCAAATATTTTTGTCACATAATGAATGTCACATAATGAAGGACGTGGGCAGTGTCGGGGGCGTGTGCGTGTGCGTGGGCGCGGGGTGGGGTTCTGGGTTCAATGATGTGCATGATCCGGATGATTTTGGACTTAGGATCTTCAATGAGTAAGAGAAGAAGGCTTGAGGAGAGATCCAGACCATTCATTTGTATGAAGTTGGATTACTTTGGTACACAAATCTGGGTGGACTTAGATTAGGCATGATTGTGGGGGTGGTTGAGGGGGTGGATTTAGTAAAGAAAATTTTGATGTATTATAGAGGGGTAGAGATGAGTTGAGTCCATCAAAGGTAATGATTGAGTTGAGCAATAGGAATAAAGCTTAAGTGTTTGAGTTGTACCACTGTAATTCTGAATCACATTGTAGCCATCCAATATTCTGATCTTTGAGTCAGCAGATGTTACCATTAGTTTACTTGGGTTGCTTGGACAGAACTGCAAGGGAAATGTTAAAAAACAAAAGTCAGAAGCATTCATGATGAAGAAGGATGAATGAAGTTACAGATCGCAACAAGAGTCATTCTTTTCTTGAAGATGTTTACCTAAAACTTGTGATCCTTTTACAAGAGGATTTTTTCTTGCCGTTGAGGGCAATCTGATTTTCCAACCGCAGCAGGTTGTCTGATTCAATGCAAAATATTTGTAGTTGGCATACATGGAAATATTACGAAAGTAAAAAAGGAAGAACTATTGCAAACCACAAACATTTACAAGCTGGTAGACATTTTACAAATTTACTTTATCTGATGCATCATAAAAACGGCAATTTCCACTAATGGTTCCAACCACTGCTCCCTGCAAGAAGCCAAAGGGACGTCCTGCTGTTATTGTTGTTCGTCTTTTAACTTCAGAAAGCCTATGACTAAACTGCTCTTTGAGGTGTAATCTGTTCATGTATAAGGATGAGCTTGAGCTTAACCAGAACATCACTGAAAAATTGCATGAAATATAAATGACTTTTTATTAAATGACCCTCTGAAGTAGGCCCCTACAAAATTTACCCTCATGGCAACCCGAACAAGATTTGTGATGAACACAATGTTCTTACTAAGACGTTTTTCCACTCAATTCAACATAAATCCGGCTCTGGTGTAAACTTCTATTTTGCTCATACGTCTCCAGGGTATAAAAGGATGCCTACAAACTCACTAATCCTTCCATGGATCACTCTCAGTCCTCACTTCAGAGGGTTCAACAACCTCCGTCTCGGCACCTTCAGAAGAGTCCGACTCAGCGTTGGTCTCGTCGGTGGTTGCTTCAGCCAACTCGGTGTTCGATCTTCCCCATCTCCCACCAAGGGCAACTGTCATCATCTCGTAGATCTTGCCTCCCAACTCCGCTGGACTATCAGGCTGGCCAATCCAAGTGAACAATCATAACGTTACAAATCATATATATCATCATAGACCATAACACACAAGCATAGGTTTGTCGTACTTACAGTATATCCACTCGAGATCAGGGCAGTCTCATACAACAATTCAACCGCCCTCTTGGCTTCAGTACTTTCAGGCTCGTTTTTGCACGCAGCCTGTAATTGTTTGCCATACATACATGAGGCATAAGAATTGAGTGCTATCGAGTTATGCAGCATGATATGAGAACAAATTAGGTACAGTTTGTAACAACATATTGTTGTCATCTTACATTCAAGTCCTTGATAATAGGGTGGTCCGGATTGATTTCAAAAATTCTTCTTCCTCTCATGAACTCCAAGCTTGATGTGTCACCAAGTGTTTGTGCTTTCATGAGCCTATCAAATTGAAGAAGCACATATTAGAAAAAAAAACTCCATTTTCAAAAAAAAAAGAAAAAAAGAAAAAACAACTGTACTCTTCTGAGCTAATATTCTGTTTGTAGGTCTGAACAATCATGATACCTTTCCATGTTGGCTGACCAACCAAACTTGCCAGATACGAGAACACATGGCGAAGAGCTGAGTCGCTTTGAGATTTGGACCTTGGCAACTTTGTCGCCAAGCTGTTGCTTTATCCAGTCACAAAGAAGAGTGTATTCCTGCTTGCTTTCTTTTTCCTTGTCCTCATCTTCATCACCTGTAACAGCCAACATATGTTAGTGTCATGTCAAAAAAAAGCCAAAAGTTTATAACCAATCACATAAAATTTTCAGAGTTTCCATACCCAATTCTAGGTCTTCTTTGCTGATATCGACAAATTTTTTCTCTTTGTATGTCTGTAAATTCTGAATGGCCACCTCATCAATCGGCTCGATAAGGTAGAGAACCTAAAAAAAGAAAAGAGTGCCGCTGTGAGCTAGAACTGTAGGCTGTAGCACAACAGAAAATCAATTTTTTATCAACAATAAAGTGTAGTCATACTTCAATGTCTTTCTGAACCAGCTTTTCCAAGAAAGGAGCAGTCTTTGCACTCTGAAGACTATCTGTAGCAATATAATAGATTGCCTTCTATTATAATCGACAAATTTTTTTTCTCTTTGTATGTCTGTAAATTCTGAATGGCCACCTCATCAATCGGCTCGATAAGGTAGAGAACCTAAAAAAAAGAAAAGAGTGCCGCTGTGAGCTAGAACTGTAAGGTTCGTCTCAACTTGACCAAGATCAGTGTACACACGCAATACACACCGATAAGCAGTATTATAAAATACTCATCATAAATTAACCATTGTGAATTATTCATCACTAAAATATTCTAGACTTAGCCACATGGTCTAACAGATGATTATGCAGCGGACGGTCAAGCATGAGTAGGTAAATAAGACAATGATCATTATATTTAGGGGGCACATAGTTAAGCATTAAAGAGAGAGCACATGCTATATATAAACTGCGAAAGTGAATCATAGTCCGAGATAATACAGGCAGAAACTTGGAAGGCAATATATTTATGTACACAGCTGCCATGAGAAACCCAGAATAACATCATGATGGCAAACCTGAGGAAGTCACGACATTTAATCGGACTACAAAAAGCAGTATCGACCCTTAAGAATTTTACATTAATGTCAAGTGGCAGTTCTGGCCGCGTCTACATATGTTTGCAGCACATATTTCGTTTGTGACTTGTGAGGGACAACAGGAAAAAGATCGACACAGAACAAAGTACTTTCTGTAGATCATGCAGCAACGTTGCGGAACAAAAAAAGTGACAGCTAAGGATTATGAGCTCATTGCAGAAAAAAGAGGTGGGGCATTGGATAATACAGAGGTATTTTCTGTCAACTAACGCCACTTTGGCTCAACCATGTTGATCTTTCTGGCCACTAATGCTCTTAAGGCATGTCGAATTACAAGTGAAATGTTTAGTGTTGACCTGGTGGGTACAGGGAGAAACCATACAACATGCACCTATCATCATGTTCAGAGCCAGGAACAGGCGTGGTGCCTTCTAAAGAACACCGTATGATACCAGCCGTCACAGATAATGACTGGTGGAGAAGCTACATGACAAATACAAACGGGAAGTCAGGAAATCAGTAACAATCAACAAAATAATCTAACAAACAATATGGTCATGGCTTGTCACCTGCTAGTCGTCACCGTATTAACGGGCGACACATCTAATCTACATCAAGCTGAGATAGATCAATCATGGAAGTTCACATAAGCTTGAGTCTTTATCTGTTCCTAACAGAAGCCGCAAAGCCTTAAGCACGATGGGAATACCCACAGCTATATGCTACACAAGGTTTACATAGTTTTGAAACGTGCACACTAATATTCATCAATGTTCCATAATTACTTGCACATTTGCAATCCCACTATAAACTCTTAGAACCCATGACACACAAAAAATAGGGAAGATCACGTTTTCTATACCGCAACTAAATATGAAAGGCTGCATGGATGAACTGAAGCAAAACAAAGAGGAACATAAAGTGCTCTAACAGCACAAGCCCTGCAGAACCGTAACCTTAAATGCATCACGGTAAGCGCAGAACAGATCTACAGTCAAAGCTATATAGCTTAATCATATTGATCGCCATACCTTATTGAAGAAAATAAAGGCTTTCTTGCTAGAGGAACCCTCCTGCTACAACCATTTACTGCACTTCTTTTTTTTTAAAAAAAAATCAAACATGAAATCATCCCGAGGCACTGTAGCAATCAGCACAGAAAACTGGATATGGTTTGCTATAAGATCTATTCTTCATTCCATAATACTCACCTCTTCCAGGTGAAAAAAAGAACTCTCAAACAAATGAGGTAGCACGAAAACGGGAGTAGCAGCTAGTGTTTGCTGAAAAAAATAAAGGGAGAAATGTACATAAAGAAAAGGAAAAGAACGAACCTGACACATCTACGTTTTTTGTGCCTCTGAAATTTGAACCGATAGGCTGGTGTACGAATTTTAGTATGTTCTAGAGAGTAAACATGGAATCAACACGTCATTTAGATAAGTATGGCAAGTAGCAGCCATCAATTTGATCTTCCCTGAATCAAAAGATAACTTAGTAGGTGATGTGGCCAGAAATAGGCTGCAAGCACTATCTCTGTAAGTTTATAAGCATTTCTAGTGAACCTTCTATTCAAGAAATAATTAACTAACCTAGGGCATATACCACTCTTTGAATGAAACATCAGATTTGCCCCCACAGAGAAAAACCAAACTAATACAAAAAAAATGGACCACAAGAAAAGAAGAGGTTACTAATATAATCTAATTCCAGGATGACACCACGTAAATTTCATTGCAACTGTGAGTATTCACGAATGCTACAATTAGCACTTCCAAGAGCACCTACAGGAAAAGATGAATCAAAATGTATATGGAGGGATTGAAATAAGAAAGTTGATCATAAAATTGTATATGTACATAGCATGCCGAAAGGCAACATTTTTGGGCATCCTTTAAACTCTCAAACCATCGGCGCAATTCGACCTTCCAGAACCGAAACAAGAATTGCTCGGCATGCATCAAACCCTCGAATCATCATTATATGCTTCAACTCTATCGAGTAAAAAATGTGTATGAGCAATTGTACAGTAGATCAGTATATGAAGCCAGATAATTCACACACCAACACATTAGAAAAACTGAAATAACAAAGAAAGTCACCTTGAGTACAAAAGCGGTTGACTCCATTGTTGTTTCTCTCTTCGCTTCATCTGTACAGGAAGGTAAAGCTTAGGGAGAAAAAGGTGGATGTGGATTCATAGATGCTATGATCCATCACAATGGCCATGTTTGCGTCTCATGATAATACCTGGATCACCTCATGGGAGCACAAGGAGAACCCAAATCCGGTTCGATTACAGTCGTGCCTGGCTCAGAGAGCCTTCGCTCCGACAGCTTGCTGCAACCAGATGCCTATTCCCGGTGCCGATAGCCGGAGCGGAGGAGAGGTAGGGGGCCGAGATCTGGTGGAGAAAGCGGAGAAGGGGGGGCCGTAGAGAAGGAGAGGAAGGGGCGGCCGAGAGAGGAGGAGATGGATGGCGGCGCAGATGGAGAAGAGGGGGAGGCGGCGGCCGATTCGGGGTTTAGGTTTAGGGGGAGGCGGCCGATTCGGGGGGAGGCGGGGGAGGCTTTTCAGAAGACGCGACGAAATTGTTTCCTTTTTTCGTGTTGAAGCCTCGCGTTGAAGCCTACGTTCCATCCAGGCCGCACGATTGGGTTGAAGCCAGGGAGAGTTTTTTTAGCCCTTGATTTTAATGCAGACAATTTGCTGGGTGCATTTTTGTGGGTGCACGAAGGTTGGTGCTCTCAGCGGGGGACGTATTCTTGGGTGGACTGAGTGTAATTTCAATTGGTCAATTATAGTAGAGACTAATTGAGGTAATCAATTCGCTGAGCAAAATCAAAAAACAGTGTGTTCGCATGATTGCTTCTTGACTTCTTCTCTTATTGAATCATTTTGTTGGATTAATCCATGTCAATGCAGAGATGTTGCTACTTAATTACCCCAGGGGGTTCATTCGTAGAGGGACATGTCGATTCTGAGCCGTACGTGTTAGAATGATCTCAGGGGATTTGGCCCAACGGCCAAATCCCCCCTTGCTCGCGCCCTGATCGGGGGCGCCCAGCCCATTATGGCTGGTGGGCCCCTGTCGCCAGTGCCATATAAGAGGTGGGGGCCGGGGCGGCACAACTCACGAGGTTGACTGTGCCGCCGCCAGACCCACCGAAAACCCTAACCGATCTAGAGGGGAGCGCTGTAGCGACGGGAAGCTCCACCGCCGTTCACCGCCGCCAGGGAGACGCCGCCGCCCGGGACACGCCGCCGAGGAGCCCCGCACCTCTTCCCCGACCGTCGCTGCCCGTGCGCAGACGTCACCGAGCGTACCCGTGATGGCCGCTTCTGCTTCCTCTACATCCGAAGGTCGGTACCCCTCTCTCCCTCTCAGTGTAGCACTCAAGAACTCGAAACCCCTAGAGAAAAGGATAGCCCCGCTAGATCTAACCTAGAGATCCTAAAGAACTAATCTATCAATGGTATCAGAGCCCCTAATTTTAGATCTAGACGGAGGAAAGGAAGAACAGAGGACGAAAACCCCCCCGAACCCTAGAAAACAGAAAAGGAAGAGAGAGGGGAACGGGTCAAACCCTAACCCTAGATCTGAAAAGACCGGACTTACCGGGCCACCGTCGTCGTCGCTGGCGTGCGGGAGATCGGCCGAGCCGTGGGCTCGCCGGCACTCCACGTGCGGCCACCGTCGACGCTCGGGACAGATTCGAGCGCACGCGCTCGGAGGAGCGCCGACACGGAGCCGCTCGACGGCGGCGCGCTCCCTCTCAGGGGAGCGCGCACGCCGGCGAGAGGGCCCACGGCGGCGCCGGCTTCTTCTCCTTCTCCGGCGGCGTGGACGTAGTCGCCGCCGCTGCGTCCGCTCGGGTGCGACGGGAGAGAAGAGAGAGGGAGAAAATGAGTTAGGGTTTAGGGGGCGTCCGCCGCGCGCGGTTTTGATCGGGCGAGAACACCGCGCAGCCGTCGGATACGATCCGACGGCTGAGATCGCGCCGGGCGCACGCGGGCGGAATTCGGCCCAGGCGGGCGAGAGAAATTCCGGCCCAGGCCCAGGTTGTGGTGCGGGCGCGCGGAACGGGAACCGCCGGATCACGCGTGGACGGCTCGGATCGCGCCGTCGCGGTGCGGTCCGCCGAAGGCCGCGGCAGCGCGAGGATCCGGCCGTTGGATCGCGCGTGGACGGCTGAGACAAGATGGGCCGCGGCGCTGTTGGCGTCCACGCGCGCGTGGGCGCGTGAGGCGCGCGAGAGAGGCCGCCGAGGCCGCGGGCGGGCAGGCCGAGCGGGCCGTCGAGGCCGCGCGCGGGCAGGCCGCCGTGGGCCGCGGCTGCGCAGGCCGGGCCAAAAGACCATTTTGCATAGTAAAAAACCGAATTTTGGATTTAATGTTTTTTCAGAAGCATTTTTTAGTACATTTGATTGAAAAATTGATCCAAATCTCTGCAAATTTTTACACCAACGTGTATATTTTTCAGAGATTAAATGAGTACTGTATAATGCTTCTGAATATTGAATTATTTTTTAGAATAATTACAGTTTCGCTGCAAAAGTTAATATTGATTGTTTTTCATTATTAAATTCGAACCAACGGGAGAATTTAATTTTGGAAAAATAGATAAAATTTCCAGAGATTTATGATATTGTTATTTTCTGACCAACGTTGTTAATAACAGTATTATAAATTTTTTAATTGATGTTTTTTATGCATTATTTCTATTTCTGCCCAACGGTGATGTAGATTTAATGTATAGATAAAATGATTTAAATTGTATGTCGTATTTTTGACCAACGTTGGAAATAAGGCATATGATTTTGCTGTTACGTTCTCACTTTATTTGAAATATATTTCAGGCGGATACAACTTGATGAGTTGTATCAGAGAGATCCCCACTCTCAAAGGTGATAATTATGGAGAGTGGAAGAAAAAGATAGACTTAGCGTTTATCTTGGCTGAGGTGGACTGGGTCCTCACTACAGCACGTCCCACTGAGCCTTTGGCGCCAGTGAGGGAACAGAATGAGGATGACACTGCATGGCAGAAAAGACAGAGGGATCATGCTCCCTTACAGATGTCTTATGATCTTGATCATAAGAAATGGACCACAGCCAACAAGAAATGTATGGCTGTGATAAAGAACACGATTGAGCCTGCTATTGTGGGCTCAATCGCAGAGTGTGACACTGTCACAGAGTACCTTGAGAGAATAAAGAGTCAGTTTACTGGCTCTTCAAAGACTCATGCTACACAGCTGATCAAACAGCTTGTGACAGAGAGGTACTCTGGTGGTGGCAATGGCATAAGAGAGCACATTCTTAGAATGAGCAACTTGGCATCTAAACTTAAACCGATGGATTTGGCTCTCAAGGATGAGTTCCTTATTCATTTGGTTTTTGCTTCTTTGCCAAAAGAGTTTGACACTTTTGTTGTCAACTATAATATGCAGCCCGAGAAATGGGACATGGAAAAGTGCATAGCTATGTGCGTGCAAGAGGAGGAAAGAATCAAATCCTCACATGGTGGTTCTATCAACTATGTGAGGGATAACAAGAAAAAGAATTACAATAGTAACCCCTTCTCAAAGAACAAGGGCAAAGCCTCTGTACATCAGTCTCAACAGAATAAATTTGCTGTAGACAAAGACCAGTGTCTTCACTGCAAGAAGACATGACACTACAAGAAGAACTGTCCTGATTATTTAAAGATGATAATGGCAAAGAAAGGTGAGAACATTATTACCTTTATTAATGAATGCCTGTATGTGAAATATTCGAAATCCACTTGGTGGATTGACTCAGGAGCAACTGTTCATGTTGCTAATTCATTACAGGGATTCCGTTCGACGAGGACTACGCAAAGAAAAGAAAGATGCATTAAAGTTGCAAATGGAGTCGAAGCTGAAGTTGAAGCCGTTGGCGATCTTTCATTAGAATTAGCTAATGGCTCCACTCTTTTACTTAGAGATGTCCTTTTTGTACCCTCTTTACAGAGGAATTTGATTAGTGTGTCAAATTTGGACAAAGATGGTTATGATTGTAATTTTGGAAATGGCAAGTGTGAAATAATGTTTAATAAAGAATGTGTTGGTCTTGCCATCTTACAGAATGAGCTTTATTTGTTATCATTATGTGATGATGTGAATGTCGTATGCGATAATGGGAATGTTGCGTGCGAGAAAGTGATTGAATCCTCGTCTACGAATGTAAACAGAAAACGAAAGAGAACTCTAGATGAGTCGTCGAAATTATGGCGCTGTCGTTTAGGCCATATTTCGAGGGGGAGAATAGAAAGACTAGTAAAGAATGATATTCTTCCTCCATTAGAGTTCTCAGACTTAGAACAATGCAGAGAATGCATTAAAGGAAAATATGTAAAGAAAATTAAAAAAGACGCTAAAAGAAGCACAGGAGTTCTACAAATCATTCACACAGATATTTGTGGTCTTTTTCCTGTTAAAAGTGTGGATGGATATGACTCGTTCATAACATTCACAGATGATTACTCCCGTTTTGGATATATTTATCCAATCAAAGAAAGAAATGAAGCCTTGGATAAATTCAAGATATTTAAGGCTGAAATTGAAAACCAACACGATTTAAAGATTAAGATAGTCCGATCTGATTGTGGGGGGGAGTACTACGGTCGACATACCCCATATGGACAAGTTCCTGGACCTTTTGCAAGGTTTTTACAGGAAAATGGCATAGTGGCCCAGTATTCTATGCCGGTCGAACCTCAGCAAAATGGAGTAGCTGAAAGACGCAACCGTACCCTGATGGATATGGTGCGAAATATGATGAGCTACTCCACACTCCCATTGAGTTTATGGATGGAGGCGTTGAAAACCGCCATTCATATTCTCAACAGAGTGCCTAGTAAGTCGGTGCCCAAAACACCGTACGAGTTGTGGACAGGAAGAGTTCCCTCACTAAACCACTTACGTGTGTGGGGGAGTCCTGCTGAGGCTAAAGTATTTAACCCAAACCTTGGGAAACTTGATCCCAAAACAGTAAGTTGTCATTTCATTGGCTACCCTGAAAAGTCAAAAGGTTATCGTTTCTACTGTCCAGACAGATATACAAAGTTTGTAGAAACGAGACACGCTGTCTTCTTAGAGGATGAAATTATGAGGGGGAGCATGGTAGCTCGAGAGATTGACCTTGAAGAGAAGCGGGTGTATGCGCCCACTCCGATGATTCAAGAGCCATTCTTCACACTACCTGCTATCGCTGCACCGACGGTGCAAGACACTGTGGTGCCAGCACCTGTTATTGTTCCTCCCGTGGCAACAATGAATGAGAATGAAGAACCTGTTCTTCAGGATCATATAGAACCTATTGCCACAGATGAGGGGGAGCAACAGCAGCCTCAAACAGTAGATGTACCAAATGAGGAGGCCCCGAGGAGGTCTCAAAGAGTAAGAAGATCAGCTATTTCTGATGATTATCAGATTTATCATACAGAGGAATTTCAAATGGAGGATGATCCCACCTCATTTGAAGAAGCCATGAGAAGCGAAAATTCCTCAAAATGGCTTGAGGCCATGGAAGAGGAGATGAGGTCCATGAAGACTAATAAAGTCTGGGACTTGGAAATTATTCCTAAAGGAGCCAAAACAGTAGGCTGTAAATGGGTCTACAAGACAAAGCATGACTCCCAAGGGAATGTAGAAAGATACAAAGCGCGACTTGTGGCAAAAGGATTTACGCAAAGAGAAGGGATTGATTACAATGAGACCTTTTCTCCAGTCTCATGTAAAGATTCCTTCAGAATCATAATGGCATTAGTAGCACATTATGATTTAGAGTTACATCAGATGGATGTAAAGACGGCATTTCTTAATGGGGATTTGGAGGAAAATGTTTACATGGCAAAACCGAAAGGTTTTGTCGTGGAAGGAAATGAAAGAATGGGATGCCGCCTAAAGAAATCAATATATGGGTTAAAGCAAGCTTCAAGACAGTGGTACTTGAAGTTTGACAGTACAATAAGAAAATTTGGGTTTAAAGAGAATATAGAGGACAACTGTGTTTATGCAAAGTTTAAAGATGAGAAGTTTATCTTCCTAATCCTGTATGTAGATGATATCCTGCTAGCTAGTAGTGATGCTAGTCTGCTACTGGAGACAAAGAAGTTTTTGTCCTCAAACTTTGATATGAAAGATCTTGGTGAAGCTTCGTTCGTTCTAGGGATCGAAATTCACCGGGATAGAAACAAGGGGATATTGGGACTGTCACAAAAGGCATACATAGAGAAAGTCTTAAAGAAATTTGGTATGCATAAATATAGTCCTTCACCTGCACCTATAGTCAAGGGCGACAGATATGGGGATTTTCAATGCCCCAGAAACCAGTATGAGATCGATCAAATGAAAGCGGTTCCATATGCTTCAGCTGTCGGAAGCTTACAGTATGCTCAAGTGTGCACACGCCCTGACTTAGCATTTGTTACCGGGTTACTTGGCAGATTCCAGAGCAATCCTGGAATAGAACATTGGAAATTGATAAAGAAAGTCTTGCGTTATTTGCAAGGAACAAAAGGCCTCATGATGACATACAGAAGATCAGATTTACTCCATATAGTGGGGTATACAGATTCTGATTTTGCGGGAGATGATAGAAAGTCTACATCCGGATATGTATTCACTCTCGCTGGAGGAGCTATATCGTGGAAAAGCTCAAAGCAAACCGTCACTACATCGTCCACAATGTATGCCGAGTTTGTAGCATGTTATGAGGCTACGGGGCAGGTGAACTGGCTAAAGAAGTTCATACCCGGTTTAAAAGTGGTTGACGACATCAATAGACCACTTAAGTTGTACTGCGATAATGAACCCGCAGTAACGTATGCCCACAACAATAAGTCAAGTGGTGCTGCCAAACACATTGACATAAAGTACTATGTTGTGAAAGATAAAGTTCGGGATCAAATTATAAGTCTAGAGCATATAAGTACCGCAAAGATGTTAGCGGATCCGCTTACTAAAGGCTTACCACCCAACGTGTTCAGAGAACATGTAGCCGGCATGGGTTTAAGGGAAAGCCTATGATTCCTGGACTAAAAGATGGCCCAAAAGATTAAAGTAACTATTTCAGAACAGAGATGTGTATTGTAGCTGTTGAATCTATCGGCGATTGACCGTGACGATGAGACATGTTCTATGCACTAATCTGTGATGGAATGTGTAAAGTCAAAAGTAATTAAAGATAAAGTATAGATTGAGATCAAGGGGGAGAATGTTAGAATGATCTCAGGGGATTTGGCCCAACGGCCAAATCCCCCCTTGCTCGCGCCCTGATCGGGGGCGCCCAGCCCATTATGGCTGGTGGGCCCCTGTCGCCAGCGCCATATAAAGAGGTGGGGGCCGGGGCGGCACAACTCACGAGGTTGACCGTGCCGCCGCCAGACCCACCGAAAACCCTAACCGATCTAGAGGGGAGCGCTGTAGCGACGGGAAGCTCCACCGCCGTTCACCGCCGCCAGGGAGACGCCGCCGCCCGGGACACGCCGCCGAGGAGCCCCGCACCTCTTCCCCGACCGTTGCTGCCCGTGCGCAGACGTCACCGAGCGTACCCGTGATGGCCGCTTCTGCTTCCTCTACATCCGAAGGTCGGTACCCCTCTCTCCCTCTCAGTGTAGCACTCAAGAACTCGAAACCCCTAGAGAAAAGGATAGCCGCGCTAGATCTAACCTAGAGATCCTAAAGAACTAATCTATCAGTACGACCATGGCGCCTCCCACGCATGGTTGAATCAGTAGATTTGGTCTCCATGGGCGGTGGTGGGTGGCTGGAGATTGGATATATGAGAGGGAGAGGTAAAGGATGAGAGGGAGGGAGAGAACGGAGAGACCTACCTTCAAAGGGGGAGAGGTGAGATTAAATAATCTATAATTAAATAGTTATCATAGTTGTTAATTATTTCAGCTAAAGTTCTCCGAGTACCCTATCGGAGGAAAAGCATATGCAATTAGTATCACCTCTCAACCAAAGATCACTCAGAAGCATCCACTAATCCAACATGTGGGCCCATTCCCTGAGTGGCACCATTCGAGTACCCCTAGTCGGAGGATATCCAATCAATATCACCCCCTCACCAAAGATCACTAGGAAGCATCCACTAATATAACATGTGGGCTCATTCCCCTAGTGGTAGATAAACCTTTAGTACTTCGCCAGTGCAGTTGGAAGGGTACGACTTGCGGTTGTGCCTCCACGATAACCCAACGTTTTCTCCTATATCACTGACAAGAACTGCATGACTGTTTCTACGGGAAGAATGTCCCTCTGAGAATAACCGCTCAACAGTTATTACATGCATAATATCTCACTGACAGCAACCGACAACCTGTGTGGACTTTATGAATCGATCAGGCGTCTCTCAATTGAGTCTTGAAAGTGAAGAGGCGTATCTTGGTGAGCGGCAACTGCTACTCCTTCATAAGTTATTTAAGAAGAAGCCAGAGGCAACAAATAGATCGACAACCAGAAGCAGAATCTGATTTCATTTTGTTTGTAATCAAGGTTCCTTGAGCACCCTTGTAAACATTCCTTTAGCAATAAAAAAGTCTTTGTCTCCTTTACGTAGTTTGTTGAGTGATCTTTCTCTCCTTCATACTTGTAAAATCGACTTTTAAATCATCGACAAGAGGAGCATTTAGAGTTGGGTAGCAACGGCTGGTCTCTTGGAGGGACATGAACAAAAGGTTGGAAGAGAGACAAGCAAGAAGAGGAAGAGTGGAGGAAAATGAAGTTGCAGGTGGGTTCCATAATTTTTTTACTGAATTATCCTATCATATCAGCTTAGAAGGCAATTAGGGTTCCACATCACTCAAAGCCGCCTACAAAATAAGCCTTGGGATAGCATTTTCTTCGGTATTTGACATTTGGGGACGTGAAGTAAATGGTGGTGGAATAAGTGGCAAAAATTAGACTATGGATAGACTTTTTCTATAAAATAACTGACATGCCCAGGGGGGAATTGGGAGACAAATAGGAATACGTAATGCATTTTGAAGAATATATGCTGAAGAATACGCAGGTCCTCGGTACCATGTATGGAAAATTCTGACCAATGTCACGCCCATACATGCGACAGGCTGTATATGGATATGGCTGTATACGAATCTAGCTTGGTGTAATCATCGTAAACCCGAATAGGGAATGGCTGAGCGTTTGAGAATGTGTGCAGAAGATGAAACCATGTATGTGGACGACATTGAGGCCAGACGCATAACAGGTGCGAGAACACTATCAATCTAGAAGGAAGGGAGATTGGATCATATACCCTCCCTTTAGTTGAGAAATTCAGGATTTACCTTCCATATCTCAATGACACGTGGGGTCATCATAAATCACTGACACGTAGGTCAGGAGAGTAAATCCTGAATTTCCATTTAAATGGAGGGTATATGATCAATTACCTGCAGAAGGAATGGCTCCGAATCTTGACGCGGAATCAAGCAGAGGGAACACTCATTGGCGATGTGCATAGTTGCATCTAACCCAGTGTTTTTGTCCAGTTAGATGGCTTCAACTTACGTTCATGAGTAAAAACTCATCTCTACAAGCACAACCAATCAGCAAGATACATCGTTGGCAAATGGCCAAAACTACTCTCAAAACCTTTTTCTTGAGATTTAGGGGTGGAAACGGATTGAATATGAATGAATAGTGCCCTTATTGTATTTGTATTCGTATTTTGTAAATGAATACGATTCAAATATTCTCAAATACGAATAGAATATTGTAATTAATACGAATTCGAATATCTACTCAATTCGGTCGGATGTAGATATCCTCATAACTTATGTAATACGAAGATATTAATGATATTTTATTATCGTGTAGTTATGCTTAATCATTCTAATTCATTTACTTCACCTAAATGAACATGAATTCACATTGAATTAAAAAATATATCCAACTAATTAGTCATATTTCAATAAAATATGTATATTGCTTTGCCGAATACGAATACAGATATGAATAGTCCGGATAAAATAACATTTCGGTTGGTAAAAACATTTCCCTATTTGTATCCATATTTTTATGCGAATTCAAATACGAATAGGAGAGAAATTGTTAATCAGATGGAAAAATCTCTACCGTATGCGTATCCTATCAAATACAGTAGCCGGATAATATGAATAATTTGTATCTATTTTCACCCCTACTTGAGATCAAAGCATATGTATTTTGGGGGCGTTTGTATTAGTTTTTGCTGATGGTTTTTGGCTGAAAATAAATAGTAATAGTTAAGAGAAGTAGCTTTTAGAAGGAGGCGACGAGCAGTGAAAAAAATGAGGGAGAAATACGTATGCGTGATGAGAACGAGAGGAGTAGGGTGCGTGATGCATCTGTGACCCCCTGCGTTATCTCCGGAGCGAGACGGTAGCGAGAGGACTGAAGAAGCCGTTTTAAGAAATCAGGTGTTCGTATTGGCTTTTGATTTTTCTAAGTAGAAGCCAATACGAACCGGAACCTTTATATGGTGGTCCTGCTGCACCTGCGCGTGCGAGTTGTCGTGGCTACGGCTGCAAATGAGTCGAATTTGAGTGAACTAGGCTAAACTCAGCTCAGCTTGTATTAAAAATTTAGCGAGCTCATTTTGAGTCGAGTTAGAGGTCCAGGTAAAGGGTTGGCTCATGCTCAGCTTGTACCAATCTTGAGTATTTTTCGAGCCAAATATAAACAATAAAAATTTCGATTATCAAATTGTTATATCCTGTAAATATTATGGACTAATTAGGCTACAACAACCACATAAACAAACAAAATTGCAAAAAATCATTCAAACTAACATCACGATGACAAATATTTTAAATTTGTAAAATATCTTGGTTTATCCATCCTTAAATAAAATGGAAATATTTAATTGCAACCAAAAAAAATAGTGGTTCATAACATGACAGAATTACTAAGCATGATGGGTCCCGCACCACGCGGCTCGGGGTGGCCCACACACCAACCTAGCTGCGCTGATTTTGACACGCGGGCCCAGGTTGGTGGCTGGTTGCCTGGCTCTTTTTGCGATCGCCATTTGGTTGGTGCCCCCACCTGCTATCGCGGTGACGTCACGCCGCTTACATCTGTAGCACTACACTACTGGGCTTGGCTGTTTTAACGGAGTTTTCAGAGCACGACGCTCCTCTCTTTCCTTGTTGAATTTTGGTGTCACGTGTGAGCTACTGACTTTGGGCACCGCTGGACACTCCCGACTAATCGACAGGTCGACGGTGGAACATATTTTTCTATTGAGTGATGAGGGACGGATCCAGTATATGAGCAACACCCTAATGAAAAATTATAAAATCTATAGAAAATTACTGTTTATTGTTGTTTATTAGTAGAGATGATCCTATGGTGCAATAAAGATGACCTCAATAATCTTCTAGTCTGGATCCGCAGCTATGAGTGATGATCATGTGGCTATGCTTTTGTCTGTGGCAGTGAGTTCAGCCGTACAACTCAGCGGCGCCCGAAACGAATAACCCCAGCTTTTAATACCATCATCATTACCACTGATCGGCCGCACCGAATCGCTGCAAGAAGTGCCTGGATGCCAGTAAAGATTTCTGTAGAAGAAAAAAATTCCTGAAAAAGACTGGTAACTCAAGTAGTATAGTTACGGATGTAAACTGGTTCATGAAAAGGTTGCTGACAAGTGAACGTGGAAAGAAAGATAACACCAGTGCATATTACTCCTAGTTTCGCTCACTTCGTTCTTTCGACAGTGAGTTTCACTCAATCCGTTTGCCCAAACTAACAGGATGGCCCAAATCAGAGCATTTAAATATGGGCCATAATTAAGGCAAATTAAAAAGCCCACGTGTGGAAACAGAGCCTATAAACGCCTCGGCCCACAAACTTCCAAGGCGAAAAAATTGGATTTTTGCCATCCGAAACATTGGGCTTCACAGTTTTGCCATCCCAAACATTGGTTTCGCAAATATATCATCCGAAACATGTGTTTCTTGATTTCTTTGCCATTTCTGACTTTTCTATCCTTAGAGCAAACTCTAAATGGCAAAGTCAGAAAACTCTAGATAACAAGCTCTAGGGACAGAAAAGTCGGAAATGGCAAAGAAATCAAGAAGCACATGTTTCGGATGGCATATTTGCGAAACCAATATTTAGAATGGCAAAACTACGAAGCCCAATGTTTCGGATGGCAAAAAACCAATTTTCTCCTTCCAAGGCCTACTTGTCACAGGATTGAGCGGACCCAACCCCAAAATCCAAGGAGGCGGCCGCCCGCATCAGCTTTCTCCGCCGCCGCCTCCGGACTCCAGTCCTCTTCGATCGGCAGCCACGGCCAATCCCGGCGAGGTAACAAAAATCACCCCGTTTCTTCTCCTTGTCCTCTCCCCCTACTTTCTAACCTAGCAATTTTGAGTCGAAGTAGCCAAATCTCGACCCCTCTGTCCGTCGTGTCCCCGATTTCTGCCGTTAGGTTTTGACTTTGTTTACTTACATAAACTTGACAAATACTACAATGTTATCTAAATATCTAGGCGAGTTGATGGTGTTGGTGTGCAACAGTGCAAGTAACTTGGCTTGTGCTGAATACTTGTTCATACCACATAATTTGATGTGACGTTCTCTGTTGTTAGTTTGTGCACAGAAACTGTAATGGTGTAGACGAAGTAGCCGCTGCACAATTAATACTAGTACTATTATTAACAATTCTGAGAAGAATGGCCAAGTCTTTGGAGTGGTGGTGAAGGCGGTAGGAGATAAGAACACACCGTGCACTGGGAATTCCCCTCTTTCTAGACCGTGAATATTGGGATAACAGGATTTCTTGTCGTGCATTCTGATGATAATGAATTGATGATAGGAGCTGTTCCTGTTTTAATTTCTCTCAACTTGATTCTTGTGCCCTGCACTGTTGTCATGGCGTCGCCTAGGCGACGCCTAGGCGTCCTGGCGGCCGGAGGAGGACGCCGAGGCTGGTCGCCTCGCCTGATCCCGCCATTGACGCCGGTCTCCAGCGGCGCGGGGAGGGGAGGCGGCGGGGAGAGATCGGGCACGGGGAGGGAAGGCCAGAGGCGGCGGGGAGCTGGAGGCGGTGCGGGGAGGAGGCGAGGGGAGGCGGCGGAGGGGAGAGGAGGCGGACGCGGGAGGCGGCGGCGGGGAGAGGAGGCGGACGGGGGAGGCGGCGGCGGGGAGAGGAGGCGGAGATGTCGGGAGAGACGGGAGAGAGAGAGAGACAGGGGAGGCGGCGGCGAGGAGAGGAGGCGGCGGCGGGGAGAGGAGGCGGACGGGGGAGGCGGCGGCGGGGAGAGGAGGCGGACGCGGGAGGCGGCGGCGGAGATGCCGGGAGAGGAGGCGGAGAGACGGGAGAGGAGGCGGAGAGACAGAGAGAGAGAGACGGGAGAGGGGCTCGGGAGGAGTTTTATACGGGAGAGACAGAATGTATGTGATACAGGATTGGGATTGGGCGATCGCCTTGGCGTCGCCTGGACATCGCCTAGGCGTCCAGGCGCATGTCACTCGCCGTGGTCGCCGATTCCGCCGTGACAACCATGGTGCCCTGTAGCCTTGCATCGTTTAGTCAGTGCACCTGCGCCTTATTTACCAGGTAGTTACACCAGCCTACTAGCCTAGTTGATGGCTTGATGCCATGCTGTGAGGATTTACTTGAGCAAAAAGCTAGATCCGAATTCTTAAGTCCTTTTCCTCGCTACTTTTTGCCTTTTCTTTCCTTATAATGGTAGACAGGAATTTGTCCCGGTATGTGCTTACTTTGTTTTATCACAAATTTTTCAATAATGCTGCTGTTAGTAATACCAAAGAGAGGTGTTAATTAAGCAGAAATTTACACTTGATGTTTTGAACTTATCATGGTAACTTGTTAACTACCTTGATGTTGATTTTTTTTGTAGGAAGACTGTATTGACGAACCTGCAGGTTGCCTCTTCTGTGCAATGCAATATCTAACAGTAAGGATACTATGCTTGCACATCAAGATGTTAACAGATCTAATCTGTTGAGTGAAATAGTTATCTTGCGTTTTGTTTTTCTATCTATGTTAGGCGGTGTATTTGGGACTGCCGATCTTAAAGTCTACAGAAGGTATGCTTACTAGACTTCATTCTTCGGACCACCTTACATTACTTTTCCTTGTATTTTGCAGCGTTTTTAATGACTGTTTTACTACAAGTGCTTTTATGCTCCTCTATTAGAAAATTATCCAGGTCTTAAAGCAAAAAACTACGGAGTTGAGAGGCTGACGTGCACCAAACCATTATAAAAAATTATAGGTGTTCTTCAAGTTGTATACTACATTTATATTGGAAAGCTTAGAAGCACTACTCTTGCTTTTCACCGAAGTCTAATTCAGTAAGTCTTGCGTTTTTGTATGCATGCAATTTGAATTTTAGAAGGCGCATCCTGTTCGACCTTCGCGTTCAGCATAATACAGGAGAAAGCGGGAGGCTTGTTGGCTAGGAGTAGTTTCTATTGGGAAGGTCTCCTATAAAAGGTTCCAACTGAAATAAAGTAGACCGTGTTGCTGCCTTTCTGATCTGGAACTTTCCTTTAGTTGCTAGAAGTGATTAAAGATTTAGAAATCCTCCCATCAATGTGGATAAATGAGTAGCAAAATTAGATGGCGATTACCAAAGGCTCACTGTCATCGGCATTTAGGTGGTCATGAATATGTGTAGGGGTGGATCCAGAGCCCAGAGGGAAGGCCGGGGACTCATAGGCCCGCCCTTTATTAGGTTAACCATAGTGTATACACTAATCTTTAGTGTCAAATATACAATGTTTTTCCACTTGGTCTAGCCAAAAGACCGAGAAAAGTATAATATTCAATGTTTTTATTCGGACCCACTAACGTTCATCCACTACTAGCGAGGGAACAGTCATCGGTAAATAATCAATGGTGCATACATCAGTATAAAGGGGACAGGTCTTAACTAACGTTCTCAGGACCATGTTATTTCCTGTTCGAATTGCCAGCCGGCTTCAATTTCCTTTTTACTAAAAATCAAAGTGGCTCTTGTTATAAAGCACATACTAAAGTGTTTTGTCCTTTAACACATGTCATTTAAGTCGTTTACATGTTGCAGCCTTGGGTGTTGTAGACTCGCAACGAACCTAGCATTTCTAGTATGCATGTTCAGTTGAGAAGTTTTGGTCATTTGACATGGCTTTACAAGTTAGTCTTATTTCTTTTTTTGAAAGCCAGCAAAAGCTGGATGATACATTAGAAAGAAAAAATAGATCAGACCAATTTACAGTAAGCACTGTTGGAAATAAACCTGACCAGTGTGTGCTCCGGATTAGAACGCGTGCGTGCGTGTGTGTGACAAGTTGAGTCGGCGACGGCGCACCTGTATGAGCTCGTGTTGGAGTCCGTCGCCTAGGTCTAGGTCTGGTCGGTCCTTGGCGCATGTGTGTGCAGCGTCGGGTGCCAGGTAAGTGTCTGCCCAAGTCAGAGACGGTTGGCGGCATCATCGGAGGGCGAACGTGGAGCACGGACCAAGCAGCGGCAATCGACGATCGAGTCTCGCGCGAGTGGTGGCTTGCGAACGAGAAGTACGGATCGCCGATGGGCATGCGTACGTGCGCGTGAAGACCGGGGACGTGAGCTCCTGGGCGCTGCGCCGCCATGATGTATAAAGCCGTCCTGTAGATGGGTGTGAGTCCTTTGTCCAGAGTTGTGTTTGATTAATAATAGCCAAGATACAGGCGTTCGTCGCCGAGAAATTTCCTTGTCTACTGTTTATCTTCTACCTCCGTCCGGCGTGAGCTAGAGTGACTCGGTTCCAACAATTGGTATGAGAGCCTAGGTTAGGGAGAGGTGTTCGAGCACTAGGGAGATGGCCGGTGATGGTGAGAAGGGTGATGGCAGTAGCTCGCCGCGTACGGTCGTGGTGGAGCGCGTCACCGCTGTCACGGGGGAGGTTCCGAAGCTGACGAAGACGAACTACCACGAGTGGGCGCTCGAGATGCAGGTCCACCTGGAGGGCATGGAGATTTGGGATGCGGTGGAGACAGGCAACGCCGAGCGCGGCCGGGATCGACGGGCATTGGCTGTCATCCTTCGCGGGGTGCCGTCAGAGATGAAGTCTGGGCTCGCCGCGAAGAAGAGCGTGAAGGAGGCATGGGCGGCGGTGAAGTCCTTGAGGATGGGTGATGCGCGTGTGCAGGAGGCCAAGGTGCAGCACCTCCTCAAGCAGTTTGAGAACGCGTCGTTCAAGAACGGCGAGGCGATCGACGATTTCGCCATGCGTCTCAACTCTCTCGCAGCGGAGCTTCGCGAGCTGGGGGAGAAGATGGAGGAGGAACGCGTCATGAAGAAGATGCTTCGCGTGGTACCGGCGAGGTACAATCATATCGCATGCTCCATCGAGATGTTCGCAGACTTGAAGACCATGTCGATGGAGGAGCTCGTCGGCCGGCTGCGCGTGGCGGAGGAGCGCTGCGACGGCGGCGAGGTGGCTGCGGACAGCGCCGGGCTGCTGCTGCTCACGGAAGAGCAGTGGGAGGCTCGCTGGCGCGAACGTCGTGGCAAGGAGCGCGCGCACAGCCGCAGTACGCGCCGTGGCGACGGCGAGAAGAGCGGAGGCCGTAGCGGCGGCCAGGAAGACCCCGACGATGACGGCGGGAGCAGCGTCGCATCAGGCGCGAGCAGGCGTCGACGTAGCTCCGGAAAAGGCAAGTGCTTCAACTGTGGTGAGCGCGGCCACTTCTCGAGGGAATGCCCGAAGCCAAGGAAGGAGGAGGCGTTGTTTGGCGATGCCGCCGAAGAGCCGGCGCTTCTTAGGGCAGAGCGCGCGGCGAGTTCAGGTTTAGGAGGAGATTGTTGGAAATAAACCTGACCAGTGTGTGCTCCGGGTCAGAACGCGTGCGTGCGTGTGTGTGACAAGTTGAGTCGGCGACGGCGCACCTATATGAGCTCGTGTTGGAGTCCGTCGCCTAGGTTTAGGTCTGGTCGGTCCTTGGCGCATGTGTGTGCAGCGTCGGGTGCCAGGTAAGTGTCTGCCCAAGTCAGAGACGGTTGGCGGCATCATCGGAGGGCGAACGTGGAGCACGGACCAAGCAGCGGCAATCGACGATCGAGTCTCGCGCGAGTGGTGGCTTGCGAACGAGAAGTACGGATCGCCGATGGGCATGCGTACGTGCGCGTGAAGACCGGGGACGTGAGCTTCTGGGCGCTGCGCCGCCATGATGTATAAAGCCGTCCTGTAGATGGGTGTGAGTCCTTTGTCCAGAGTTGTGTTTGATTAATAATAGCCAAGATACAGGCGTTCGTCGCCGAGAAATTTCCTTGTCTACTGTTTATCTTCTACCTCCGTCCGGCGTGAGCTAGAGTGACTCGGTTCCAACAAGCACAAGCGGGGCTTGTGGGGGAATAAAAAAGGGGTAAAGGGTTTACTCTTTACAAGGAATTAAAGGGGCGATAAGGTGAATTAGATATTGCATGCTACATGGCATTGTTTGCCTTTTTAGTTAACTCCTTTAGATGTTTTACTCCAACCAACTACTAGAGCTTGTCTCGTCCTTAATTAGTATTAAGATCTCACGTTGTATCGAAAGCTTACTTTGGGATGTTACGGCGTCGCCTAGGCGTCCAGGCGGGACTACGCGGACGCCACGACAGTTCGCCTCGCCTTGGTCTTCTAGGCCGCGCCGCCTCCCTCCACCGGTGCCGCCTCCCTCCCTCCCGCCGCGCCTTTCCTCCCTCCCGCCACGCCGCCTCCCTCCCGCCGCCGGCTTCCCTCTCCAGCTTGCTCCCGCCGCTGAGGGGAGGGGAGGCGACGGGGGGAGGCGGCGGCAGGGGGGAGGGAGGCGTCGGGGAGAGCGGGAGGCGACGGCGTACCTGGCGGGGAGGCGTCGGGGGGAGGAGTCGGGAGAGAGAGAGACAGAGTCGGGAGCCGGGAGAGCTGAACCGTCGCGGGGGAGTTATATCGCGGGGAGAGCTGAACCATCGCGGGGAGCCGAGGAGACTGCATCGCCAGCTAAAGCGTCGCGGGAGACTGCATCGCCTGGCCTTCGCCTAGGCGTCGCCGTGCCCTCGCCTAGGCGTCCAGGCGCCCCTCACTCGCCGTGGTCGCCGACTCCGCCGTGACAACCATGGAAGACACATCTATTTCTTTTATTCAACCATTGTCAGAGGACAAGGATGATGAGTGTGTTCGCAGCCTTTGTGAGGCCGATCAGGAGGTCAGCCCGCTTGAGCCACCAGTGTTCAATTGTCGTCGGTTGGCCCCAGTTTGTTGGGTCAAGTAAGGACAGGTGCAACCATTTTGCTATTTGAGTCCATATCTGCCAGATTGCCAGGCAATTGATGAAGAGGTGCATTGTAGTTTCAAGGTTTCTATTGCACATTTAGCAGAAGTAGTTGTTTGGTCATTCTCGAGACTGTAGTCTTTGAGCTGTCCAGATTTTGTCCTACAACATCAACCAAGCGAATAACTTACAGTGCGAGGGCGCCTAAGCTATTCAAATGATGGCTTGGTATGAGGTTTGAACTGATCCTAGAAACTGTGCTCGATAGGCTAAGGATGCTGAATAAGCACCATCGGTAGTTAGTTTCCATTTGATCTCATTCTCAATCTCTAGATTGATGTCAATTTGTTGTACCTTACTCCATAGGCTCACATATTCAACTAACAGGTCAGTGGTGAGACTATATTAGATATCTCGTATCCAATTCATATCTTGGATGGCATTTGCAACTGACCTATTTTTTTTGCTGTGAATGATTGTATAATTTTAGGGCCAGATAACATGGTGTGACTCTATCAATCCAAGGAGTGGTCCAGAATTTTACTTTGTGGCTCATTTTTGCATGAGTGATGTTTCCTCGGACACTGATTGGCGTGGCGTCGGGACACCTTCGCTTCATCTAGCGACTGCATGGCGTTCTTCGACAAAGGTGCTAAGGGACTACAGTTGCTTGTATCATTTACCAGACTTGTGTTGTTGTTGCTTGCCTGATATTGAAATGAAGCTCATCCACTGCTTCTTACTAAGGGTTTCTATTACCCTGTCCCCTATCAGAAAGAACTTGGCGCTCGGGCGAAACTTACCAGCGGTTGGTCCATCGGGGAGGCGAGAGAGTCACTGTTTCCCATCGGAAATAACTTGGTGTTTGAGGCGAAGCTTGTGAGCGATTGGTCCATTGGGGAGACGAGAGGGTGGCTATATCCCATTGAAAAGAACTTGGTGCTTGGGGCGAAGCTTGTGAGCGGTTGATCCATCTGGGAGGCGAGAGGGTTGTTGTCTCCTATCGAAAAGAACTTGGTGCTCGGGGTGAATCTCGTGAGTGGCTGATTCGTCGGGGAGGCAAGAAGGTCGTCGTCTCCCATCGAAGCCGAAGTGAACCACACCGAAGCCAAGCCATCAAGACGTGTTGGAGTTCGCCAAGGTAAGTCCGTTGAACTAGGGGAGCCCTTAGTCGAGGAGACGCCATCAGGGCGAAGTGACGTTTGGTCGAGGCAAAAGCTATCGAAGCCAAAGTGAACCATACCGAGACCAAGCAATCGAGGTGTGTTGGAACTCGCCGAGGTGAGTCTGTCGAACTAGGGGAAGCCCGTAGTCGAGGAAATGCTATTGGGGCGAAGCGACATTTGACTGAGGCAAAAGGTGTCAAGGCTGAAGTGAATCATGACGAGACCAAGCCATCGAGACGTGTTGGAGCTCACCGAGGTGAGTTCGTCGAACTAGGGGAGCCCTTAGTTGAGGACACGCCATTGAGGCAAAGCGAAGTTTGGCCGAGGCAAAGCCGTCGAGGCCAAGTCCAGGGCATCTCCGTGCAAATGGAGTCCGGAGGTGGCGAGGGGTTCCGTGGACTCAGTAACCATAAAGGCAACAAAGGGAG
The DNA here is from genome assembly GCA_017311315.1 of Dendrocalamus latiflorus. Lineage (NCBI taxonomy): Eukaryota > Viridiplantae > Streptophyta > Magnoliopsida > Poales > Poaceae > Dendrocalamus > Dendrocalamus latiflorus. Next base: position 53,943,126 of record CM029664.1, on the reverse strand, counting down.
CAGTATGTGTCACGTGTGCCCAACTCATGGCTATCCATTGGGTGTATGCAAGGTGTGTATAAAGTTTCACATCATTTATACATGGATTTTGAAGTTTGCACTAAAATTGATTTTGGCTCGAGCTGATTTTTTATTATGAGAATAGAGGAGTGGTCAGACCACTCTTAGGCTTGGTCAAACTGGCTGCCTGTCAGACCGATGGTTTGACCGGTCAGACCGACCAACAACCGATCAGACCACACCTCTAGTGGCTGTCAGACCGGTTAAGTGTTGAATCTGCGAGACCTCGCTGTTTTGGGTTGTTTGAATTTTGGCTGTCAAATCTAATTTTCTTAACTCTTCAGCTATTGGAGTAAAAGATTTCTGGATGTCTGAAGAAAAATTTTGAGAATGCATTATTTATCTCTCTATTTCCATTGCTGGCCCTACGATTATACACTCCACAGGCTTTTCCATCGTGGTCGCCGTGCCGGTGGCCATTATTGGGAATTTGGGTCTATGATCCGTCGTTTTTCCTTTCCTTTCTGAGGTCGTACACGATAGGACCTTATATGGACCTGATATGTATTTCCAACGGACGCACTGCTGCAACATTCAGTTACTACCGCTATATTCAGTATTCACCGCGGTCTGCCACTGGACATTACAGAAACGAAAAATTACCTCATCTTCATCTCACCTCACCTCTAGGCTACGGGACAAATTGATTGCCCTGCTCAGCGTGTTTGCATGTACTGCATCTCCATCAGATTAGCTTTGCATGTAGTATAATACTGTGTACTAATCAGAAGAATGAGAATGGTTGGTTTTGCGCTGGGCCTGCAGTTGGCTTTCCGGCTTTCAGCTGGTTTTGTCTTTTCGTTGACTCCTCGTCCTGTTCCATGACAAGGTAGCGAGTGGCGACGTACGCTAATCAATGGGCTGGCGCTGTGGAGCTATCAACCTCTAACTTCCCAACCAACTATTCCGACTCGATTAAAGCCACTGACCTCCATGCTGCGGTTTACGTTTCGTTTTAGCTTAAAAAATCGTATGCTAGCTCCATTAGCGTTTCTTCTTGGAGAGAACAAAAGTGATGCACGGGAAAACGGATTCGTAGACAGGTCAGAGATGATGTGAAATTCAGAAATATAAGACGTTTTAGAAAATATGCTGTCAAACTTTTTTAACTTTAGCTATTAATATATAAAATTATTTAGATGTGTTATGTGAAAATAATATCATTGGATTAGTTAAGAAAAATTATTTTTATAATATAATAATTTTATATTATTTATGAACATATTTATGTAAAAATAGTGAAAACGTATATTCTTAGACAGGAGAGGGAGTACTGTATTGTATTTGGTGCGCATGGTTACCTTACCGCCCTCTAAATAGCAATGGCCAATGGGCTAATTAATGTGGCGAGCAACTAGTAGCTAGTAACATCCTACTCGTTCCTTCGCATACTAGCTCAAGGAATCCACGCCTCTTTTAAGTTTAGCTCAAGCAGCATCGATCGCAGTCGCACTCGTGTATATCGCTCTCTAGAAGTAATGGCCTCTTAAGTTAGCCGCGAGCTAGCTAGCCTGCAATTATACACCGTCCTGGCCTCTCCCTCCCATCACCACCAGCCTTGCATATATTTAACTCCTTTCTCGCTTGCTCTACTCCACTGCGACCACCTCGCATTCTCCTCTGTGTATCCACTGTTATTTCCTGGTGAGATCGAAACGAAGCAATGGTGTCCCAAAGATTCAAGCCCGTTGAGGAGTGCAGCTCGGAGGGGAGGTCGGAGCAGACGGTGGCAGCCGACTTCGACGGCACGCTGCTTATATCCCGGAGCGCCTTCCCGTACTACCTCCTCGTCGCCCTCGAGGCCGGCAGCCTCCTCCGAGCCGTGGTGCTGCTCCTGTCCGTGCCGTTCGTCTACGTGACCTACATTTTCTTCTCCGAGTCGCTGGCCATCAGCACGCTGGTGTACATCTCCGTCGCCGGTCTCAAGGTGAGGAACATCGAGATGGTGGCGCGGTCGGTGCTGCCCAAGTTCTACGCGGAGGACGTCCACCCGGAGAGCTGGAGGGTGTTCAACTCCTTCGGCAAGCGGTACATCATCACGGCGAGCCCCAGGATCATGGTTGAGCCGTTCGCCAAGGCGTTCCTCCGCGCCGACAAGGTGGTTGGGACGGAGCTGGAGGTCGGCAAGTCCGGCAAGGCCACGGGGTTCATGGTGAAGCCCGGGGTGCTAGTCGGCGACCACAAGAAGCAGGCCATTGTGAAGGAGCTGGGCGACGAGGTGCCCGACGTCGGCATGGGGGACAGGGAGACTGATTTTGACTTCATGTCCATATGCAAGGTTTGACTCCGTCGGCTTCTGTTCTCCTTACTCGTAAAATTGCCGTATTTTCAATTGCACTGTTAACTCTTGTGGAGGATTTAGTAGCATTTTGAATTAGCGACTACAAACTGTTTAGGCCCCGTTTGGACAGAAATTCCGCGTGAATTGTTCTGTTTTCTACAAAATTCAAGCAGGATCCCTGAATTCCAAGCGGGCTCGTAGGCTTGAGCGGGCAACAAACATGGAAGAGAGACGAAACTGGAATTAAGTAGCATGAGCAGTCTGTCATTTCACAACATAGCTAGCATTAGCATCTCACTTACACTGTCTTAGCTTTCATACGGCTATAACACTGTCTAGTCATTTGGCGACCTGTTAAGTGTTAATCACGCCCTCCTCCGTGCAAATTCTCCACGTAGATTTAGTAACAAACTATGCGTGGCCTCACATCAGGGTAGGCGCACTGAGTTCTCGAGCACGAGAACCACCTAGAGTGTGTTTAGTCAGTGTCAGGCCCTTTATGACAGATTTGCAGAGGTTGCACATTCTGGACAGCTCCCATTATTATTCCACTGCAGGTTTAGCAGCCATCGGTTCGGATGTCTGTACTACCATCATCCTTAATCACTCACTAACCAGGGTTTTTATCGCAACTACCAAACAGGGGCGTTTGAAACAGGAGCTTCTGCCTTGTGGCTGAGCTAGAAGAAGCGGCTAGGAGTAGAAGTGGTTGTAAGTAGGAGGTGTTTGGTTTGGCTGGAGTTTTTGGCTTTTAGCATTTGGCCAAGCACATGTATGGATTGCAACATCTTGCACGCACTATGATCATATTTGGAACACAATATTACATGGCATGTTGCATTGCGAGTTTTGAATGGACATCATGACACTAAAGCTACTGCAATAGTGTCATGCAACTCATCCATACATGCATCGGCCCTAGAAACAACAGTATTAGGTGCAGCATGTCACCCTCCCCAACAATGCAATCGTCGTCTCGTTCGAGCCTCACGAAATCCAAGCAACTTACTGTCTCTAAGGAAACTGTGCAAAGCCATCCTAACCACGATAAAATTTTCTGCTATTCCGCGTCGTAGCTTGGAACATTGAGAAAGATACATCACTTCATTTTTCAAATATCGAAAGCACATTCGATGACATTCCATAGTGCTGAGGGGTGGCAGTTGAAGGTCTCCTTCATTTCGACGGGAGGGTGTGATGCAGGCGGAGGTAGAGACGCAGGAGGAGTCGGAGCCGGAGGCGGATGCTGATGGTGATGCTGCAGATTGAGCTAGACCTGGCATGTGGGTAGAAAGGGCTAAGGCCGATGTAGGAGCACACAAGGCTGGAGGCAGATGGCTTGGTCGAACTGCAACCGTAGATGGACAGTGGAGAAGGTGGGGGGATGACGCTGACAATGCAGATCGACCCAGTCTGGTGTGGGGGTGAATGTGGGGCCGGACAAGGCAGGAGGCGGACGGCAAGCCCAAATCAAACCCGGCGCCGAATGGCTAGGTCGGTGCCGGAGACAGCCATGCGAAACGAACTAGGGAGACGGCGGCGGGCTCAGAAACCCTACGTGCGGTTGGGGAATGGGAGCGAGAGAGTGAGTAAGTGCAGGTTTTGCTTATTTGATCGAAGCCCCTTCAAGAAGCCTGGAACCCGAAGCTGTTTCAAGCGCTACCTTTAGGCCAGTCTCAGTGGGGATTTCATAGAGTTTCATGGGCATTAAATACGCTGACATGACACTGTATTGATGAAGAGAGATATGATAAAAGTTTCATGGGAGTAGAGAGAGTTTCATAGGAATGAAACTCTTCTACACTATTTCTAAAATATAGATGTGTTGAAAACTGGGACATGAAACCTCCACTGAGACTGTCCTAACCACACGAAAAAAATAGTCATTCGGCTCGAGACAGCGGAGCATGGAAGCCCGTCGGTCTGGCTCGCCCGTGGGCCCGCCGAAGTGAATGCGCGGATTCACCCACTGGCGCGTCCAGCCGGCCGGCCTCAGCTCCATTTACGTCTGTTTGGTGAGAATTCAAGCCTTCTCCCGGGCGCATTCAAGCAGATCGACTGGCTTAGCGTGTGAGACATCAAAGCTGAGCTGAGCGTTCCTGCCTGGCTGCCAGATCTTTTCCTCTCTCTCTCTCTCTCTCTCTCTCTCTCTCTCTCTCTCTCTCTAACGTCCGGACCGTCTTGCGGAGTCATAAATACTGCCTTGATCTCTCTTGGTGGGGAGGTCACCGAGTTATGGCGAAAGTTTTGCAGTTAATTTGCACCCTGTTCTGGTAGGACTGGTTCTTCTCTGTACTAGCCTCACAGTTCACTACTGCCTGTGCCTGGTCTGCGTCAACCTGGCTAGCCCAACACCCGTGACATACTAATACAATACTAGTCCAATAGCTCAATCGTTTCTTAATTTTATGCTGTTACTGGAATCATCATTACACGCTTTCGAATTCATTGTCCGTTTCATTATTAGTAGTACGCACTCTGAAATTGCACCAAGCAGACCGAATTGAAAGCACAACGATCCAAATATAAAATTAATTTCAGTAAGTACTAGTAGTACAAAGATGGAGTACATGGCAAAATCAATGACTATGCTGGGTTCATTTGAGCTTAAGCTTCAAACTTCTAGTTTTAGCTTTTAGTTTTTAATTTCGTTTTTCTAGTTTTTTACTTATTTTTGAGCTTTTTAATCTTTTTTACCTTATTTTTTTACATTGTTCGTAATGATATAACTATTTTTACTTTTTTAAATTTAATTATATTAAAAAAGGCATCAACAACTACAATATAAAAAACTGCTATAGTAATAAAAAAGCTAAAAGTTTGAGCTTTGTGAGCTCAAATGAGCACTGTGATTTTGACATCAATACTTGACACTTGTGATGCACGCTGAGTACGTACTGTGGCTGTTCAGGAAGCCTACCTGGTGACATCAAGGAAGTACAGCCCGGTGCCCAAGAATCAGCTGCTGAGCCCGCTCATCCTCCACGACGGCCGCCTCGTGCAGCGCCCGACGCCGCTCGTCGCGCTCGTCACCTTCCTATGGATGCCGTTCGGCTTCGCGCTCGCGCTTCTTCGCGTGTACATCAACCTGCCCCTCCCGGAGCGCATTGTCTTCTACACCTACAAGCTCATGGGCATCAGGCTCATCGTGAAGGGCAACCCGCCGCCTCCGCCCAAGAAGGGCCACCCGGGCGTCCTCTTCGTGTGCAACCACCGCACCGTGCTCGACCCGATCGAGGTCGCCGTCGCGCTCCGCCGCAAGGTCAGCTGCGTGACGTACAGCATCTCCAAGTTCTCGGAGCTCATCTCGCCGATCAAGGCCGTCGCGCTGTCGCGGGAGCGCGAGAAGGACGCTGAGCACATCCGCCGGCTGCTGGAGGAGGGCGACCTGGTCATCTGCCCCGAGGGCACCACCTGCCGCGAGCCGTTCCTGCTGCGGTTCAGCGCGCTCTTCGCTGAGCTCACCGACCGCATCGTGCCGGTGGCGATCAACACCAAGGAGAGCATGTTCCACGGCTCCACCGTGCGGGGATTCAAGCTAATGGACCCCTACTTCTTCTTCATGAACCCGCGGCCGACGTACGAGATAACGTTCCTGAACCAGCTGCCCAAGGAGCTCACCTGCAGCGGCGGTAAGTCGCCCATCGAGGTGGCCAACTACATCCAGAAGACACTCAGCGGCCAGCTCGGCTTCGAGTGCACCGCTATCACGCGTAAGGAGAAGTACGGCATACTCGCCGGCAACGACGGCCGCGTCCCGTCCAAGAATAAGGAGAAGGAGAAGAACTAGCGAGCCACAGCCACCCGCAGGGATCGATCAGAATACTCCGTACCGACTAGTGTTGTTGATCATGGTTGTTATTTTTTACGATTAATTGTTGTTTGTGAAGAAGTTGGTCAGTTACTCAGTGTTTCCAAGAAAGCTCTTCTTGTGACAAGAATCAATTAAGAGGACCATGTCGTGTATTAGTAGCTTGGAGATCACAAATATCTAGTACTACTAGTAAAAATATTTTTGGCTCCAACGGATGAGATATGGCCGATTCATGAGATTATTGTACTAGTGATCTCGAGATAATTCCTTTTAGAGACCCTTGATAGTGATTATCATGGAGTCAGGTGGACATGGTTTAGGACATGTACTCTTCTTACTGCAAATGTGGACCCTGAGAGGAACGCTCCATTTTTTTGGGCGGGTGTGGAAGACGGCAAGTGTTCATTATTTAAAGCTCTTGGGCTGGGCGGGTACTCACACAGTTTTGTCTCGGCCCAATACATAGTACAATTTTATGGGCCTTACAGTTGCCCGTTGTTGACAATTCTGCACGATTCGGTACTTTTTTTTTCAGGTTGCTCACACACACTGTTAGATCGTGTGCCTAAAAAGTGAGAGTTTGGGTCTTTTTTTTTTTGCTGCGATTTATAAATTTTTAGTTGAAATTTATTAGTCTATAAATAGTGATTGATGAGAAAAATTAAAAAGAAAAAAGCCGCTAAAAAACATAAAAGGAACACGCCCTTTAATTGATTCATTCATACTCCATTGCTCCCACAGTCCAGATCATTAGACTCAAAAGGGGTCGTCGGATCCAGAGACATGTGCGAATGTGCCCAAACACCGCAACGCCACCGTGGCAAATCCACTGTTGCGGATTTTGTAGAGATATTGTAGCAGATTTGGCTATTAGATCAAGTTACAGTAGGATTGGTATGGATCTCAAACTCCTGATTGAATGGTGATGGATAGGCCCGACCATCATATCCGGAAGAACTCCACAGGACGCAGTAAAAAAAAAGAAATTGCTAAGGAGTACTCAGCTGTTTTCTCATCTTAAAAATACTTGAATTTTCCATCCTACGATTTGTCTTGAGTTTTGTGTCTCTAATGGTGTTTCCGGCGACTGCCGACCAACGGCGGAACTCCGGCGAGTTAGATTTAGGATTCGGATTCAAGTTAGGTTCATCGGAGCCCCCAGGTACAGGGGGTTGGGGGAGCGACGGACTGGTAGTGGGCAAAAAAAAAAGAAAATTGCTAAGGAGTACTCAGGTGTTTTCTCACCATGGAAGTACTCAAATTTTCCATCCCTCCGATTTGCTTTGAGATTTGTGCCCCTGGTGGTCTCTCCGGCGACCAGTGACCAATGGCAGAACTCTGATGAGTTAAGTTTAGAGTTTGAGTTATGGTTGGGTTCACTGAAGCCCCTTGGGTATAGAGGGAAGTTAGGGCAGTGAGTGATGGTGGCGTTGCGGTTCGGAGGAGAGCGGTGGAGGTCGGCGAGGACGATAAAGTCAAGAGCGGTTAGGATGCGGCAGGAGGCAGAGGCGGATACGACATCGATAGCCGTCGGAGATAAGGAAGAAGGGCGATAGGGGATCTGGCCAGAGAGGAGGAAGAAAGAGGCAGCAGGGAGGGTGCTTGGGGCAGATAGAGGGAGGTGGGAGAGGGAGAAGCGGTGGCGGTGGCAGCTCTCCAACAGGTAGCGCCGGCGCTAGGAATGATGGCGACACGGTAGCATGTGGTGATGTGGCGGCGGTGGTGGGGTGGCAGTCAGAACTTGGGAAGAGGAATGAGAGAATTCATATGATTTGTAGGAGAGATAAGATCCTTTAGATCTAGATCTAATAGTTCAAAATTCAAGTATCCACTAACAAAAAAACACGTACATCCCACCTACACCTCAAGAAAAGAACTACATATGCTAATCGCTGAATCCACCCATACGGTGAGTTCCTCGGAGCGTGCAGTCCTACTGCAATCGGCATTTTATGAAGAATCGCGGGTTCAGCCCAGCAGAAACATTATTGGCAACAATAATGGGGACAGCGAGGGAAAATTATTTGGACAAACACGACAACCACTGTTCCCAGACTGCCTGATTTAACGAAAGTCTGACCTACACATTAGAGCAGTCAAGATCGTCATTAATTTGGTAAAAAGATCGCCAAACTAATCGTCCGCTGGTGTAATGCACGAAAGCCAGTTTCTCAACCAACTAATCCCCGTTTGGTTGGAAAACCTGAAAAGTGTTGCTCATACTTCATGCCTAGCTATATTCCGTGATTCCATCAGAATTTCCTTCATTTGTTTATTTACTGACAGTGGCGTGACTCCAGTACTTTGCCCCGTGCATGGTGGATAGCTAACTGGTTGCACACAGTGGCCTAAAAGGCTTGTGTTCCATGCAATTTAAATGTTAAAATGATGACGAGGATACATATGGGTAGAAGGACATTATATATCTGTCTTCGATTCGAAGGAGAGTTTGGAGTTATGATCCCAACCACTACAAATCTATAACCTTGTGCTCTACGACTAGCCACTCAGCCATATTGTGTCCCCTATATTTAATTATACATCAAACAGTGTCAACGAGCAACGACTTTCCTTTGTTTACCATTTGAGTTACGAAACAATCACTTGCTGCCACAATTCATTCAAATATTAGAAGTGGTTACATAAATTTGTTTTCGGAAATAAAATGATCTCATTTGGCATTGGCTCACACGTCCCCCTTATTGAGAGAACAGACGAGTAATGTGAGCTTGTCATGTATAAATTGAAACACTATAGATACATTGTTACATACTGCGTTATGCATTTGTTGGTGAATTTGATACAATTGCAACATTGAACCCATTTTTGTTTAGTTGCTTATACTGTGGTGTGGAGTAGTACACGGACACACGGTACTGTAGAGTAATAGTTACTGGCTCAAACTGCATGCTTAGGTGGCAGTTAGGTGCTCATACGGATGGCAACGGGAATTCGAGGAAGGAGACAGAAACCAAGTAATGCATGATGAGGAAAAATCGGATGAGCATATGCAAGGCCATTCCCAGTTCCGTACCCGGGCCATTGCTATGGAGCGTTCTTTTCGGCTCAACTAAATGCTTTTGGTTCTAGCACGAATACTTATACGAACAATCGAATATCGATAAGTCGTTTCAAAAAAATTGTCCCTGTCATTGATATGAGATTGGATGTACACTTGTAAGCATCATCGGTCAGATTCGAAGACCGCCGAAGATACGAAGGGACCTAACGAGAATCACATATGAATGGATGAATAAGTATATTATATATGAGTGTCTAAGGTTACCAATGGCTTCTCCCCCACTTACAAGGAGTCCTATTTATATAATAGGAGGGGAATACGAGTGAAGTTACAAATTTACCATTTGGGCCTAGTTTACTTCTAAGTGTATCTTCATCCTTTACACCATGTGGGTCCTACCATGTCCGAGAGACCCCAGGGAACGGTTCACGGTTAACTGCGGACCTCCTCCAGGGTTGGCTCTGGACCCCCTCCAAGGTTGGCTTTGGACCCCGTCTAGGGTTGGCTAACTTCGCCGAGGTTTGTTTGTGGACTTTGCCCGGGTCATATCCTCCAATGTGTGCCACCACGTTGAGTTTGACGTGGGCCCGATGTGGCGCAGGGACCCTTACTCATAGCCCCTCACCGATCTGGGTGGTCGTCGACCGCCCGTCCGGGCCGATGCACCGACTGGAAAAAGGGGTCGACGCTTGGCCTTGGGTCAACGACTCCCGATAAACTGTGAGAAGTCATGAAATGTTAAGATACCTGTCTTGGAGAGGACTCCTGGTGGTAGATTGCGCAGACTCTTGACTCAGCTTGGAATACCATGGGTTTGGGGGTAGCACACAGTATGAGGGGGCACCTTCGCGCCGTTGAAATCTCCTTGGGGGAGTGGGGTGGACTTGGCATGCCATAGATTGGACTCCCTCATGGGCGTCAAGAGCCTTGGTCCACCGTACCGAACCCCCTTTGGAGACACTGGGTGGACCTGGTTCACCACGGATCAGCCCCTCCCTATAAATACCCCCTCCCCCAACTGCCATCTCCTCCTTCCATTTCCACCTTCACCCTTACTTCCACTTCCAGCTTCCCTTCCTCCCCCAAGCATCCCGCATGATGCGCTTCACAGATGGCCTTCTCCCCGACCCGACCTCATAAGGCCTCCACCCTGACCTCGGGCCACCTCTGGGGATCCCTTTAGACCACCCCTAGAGCACCACCACCTGGACTGCCCCTGAGCTTGGCCTCCTTGGCTCCTCGAACCCTCTCTAAATCTGGCCTTGGGCAATCTCCAAGGCTCCCTCTAGATAGCCTCCAGCTCTGGTCACCTTTGTTCCTCAATCCGTCGCTGCTTTCGGCCAGCCTCCTTGGCTCCCCAAGACCCTATTTGGATTTGGCCTTAGGCCATCTCTTCAGCTCCCTCCGGACGACTTCTGGCTCTAGCCACCTTCGCTCCTCAGTCCGCCACTGCTTCTAGCTTACGACCGCTCCTAGGTTGCCACGCTCTACCCTCTAGACACCTATCCAAGGCCCAGACTGCCTCAAGGCCCCATACCCATTCGGATCTAGATTACTTTGGCTACCTAGACCTCCTCTATGTTTTCCTCTCTCGACCACCCGACCCTAGGCGGCCTCCTCTGGGGCCTCCTCTCTTGGTCGCCTGGACCCTCTCTAAGGCTTCCTCCCTCGGCTACCCAGACCCCGTCTGGGTCCTCCCCCTTCAGCAGTCCAGACTCCCTTTGGGACTCCCACTCTCGGCCACCTGGACCCCATCTAGGTCCTCCCCCTTTGGCAGTCCAGACCCCCTCTAGGACTCCCCCTCTTGGCCACCCGGACCCCATCCAGGATTTCCTCTCTTGGCTGCCCGAACCCCTTATAGGGCTTTGTCTCTCGGCTGCCCGGACCCTATCTAGGTCCTCCCCCTTCGAAAGTCTGGACCCCTTTGGAAATTCTTCCGCTTTGTGACCTTTAAATCACTCAGCGCTACCCCAAACTTCACTTGCTTGAGTTGACTCCTTCTACCATGACTTTGAAGAAGGCAGCAGCATCCACCGATCCCTCCACTAAGAGAGGTGGGGCCCCTGTCTCCTGCAAGGATGCCGCGAAGGGGAGGAAACCCCCGAGGAAGTTGTCCAGTTCTCTCATTACTTGGGCCCTTCCAACATGACAAAGGGTCTTATGGAACAAATGGAGAAGGAGGGCAAGATTGAGAGCACCGACCTAGTCGTCTTGCCCAAGCTTGATGTGGACCGCCCTAACTCAGGGCTAAGGATGCTCATCATCTTCATCACCTAATTCGAGGCTGGCCCTTGTATTCCCTTGGTTGGGCTACTTAAGGGTGTGCTCAACATATTCGATCTTGAGGTTTCCTACCTCAACCTGGGCTCCTTCGTCTGCCTCTCGGTGTACAAGTAGGCGATGTGGAGCTTGGGGGTGAAGCTTCCTTCAGCTAAGCTCTTTTACTTCCAACACTATGCTTCACACCCGGTGGTGTATGCCTGTGACAATGTGCACTCTTCGTATGGGGTGATAGCCTTCCAACCTCGTGGAAGCTACCAAAAGTTCGAGTTTCCTGCTAAGGCCCACAAGGCCAAGTAGAAATCGTGGAAGGACTTATGGTTCTACTAACCTGCCCAGGAGGTTGGCCTTGTTAGTACAGGGAAGAAGCCATCGGTGGATAACCTTCTGCACTTCTTGCCTTCCCTGGGCTCGAAGGAAAAAGCACACCGGCACCTATTGCAAAGACTCACCATGAAGTTTAGCATGCGTGACCTTTTTGAAGAGTTTTGCATGTTGAGGATTGCTCCCCTTTGTCAAAGCTAGAATCTATCTTTCGTGGAGGGTGACGCGTCGGGGGGCATGCGCATCTTCTGTGGCTTTGCAAAGTGCCAATGTGAGTTCTCCTCTAGACCCTTTCACCATCATATTTGCTCGATTCTCAACCTTCCTCTGACTCTTTCTTGGGCTTGCAGGCTTGACGCTTCTATATGTGGAGATGGCGATAGTGGTCCTACTTGGGCGCGAGACGAGGGTCAAGCGCAGCGCGGTGGAGGACCTAGTCATGGGAGGCTACTGCAACCATGCCTACGAGATGCTTGGCATGCCTATGCCTGCTCGCTCACCCTTTAATGAGGATGGCGAGTCTAGATGGGGAGCGAAGCGTCCTCAGGAGGTCTTGGAGGGCTCACCCCCATCACCTGAGTCATGGGAGATTGGTAGCCCCGCGGCTCACCTTAGGCAGTGCCCATCGATGCCACATGCACCTCTCGTCGCCCCAGCAAGGGGAAGGGCCTCACAACCCCCTCAGGATCCCTGGGGTCACCTACTTCCTCTCTAGCATTGCCTTGGTTCTTGGCCTCGAGGGCTCTCACGGAGGAGTCGTTGGAGGGGTGGGGGCAGTCTCTGTTCCTACTGGCATCCCCCACTTGTTCGCCCTACCAAGGCCACTACTAGTTGACTTGTCCTCATGGGAGAGTCCAGTCGCTGGTGGTGAGGCCATGGAAGCTGTCATGACGGGCACCGCCTAGTCGTACACGCCAAGGGTAGCAGTGGACGCAGCCTGGGGCACCACTGTGGAGATCCCTATAGAAGAGACAAACTCATGACCCAACCTTAAGCGCGTGATCCCCATATCCATACCACGTACGGACATGCCCCGAGGCGGGATCTTGGGCACCCCTCTATCGGTTAGGGGGCGCATCACTACTAAGGACCTTGTCTTGCCAAAGCCCATGGCTGAGTTCTTGAGTGAGGTCACCGAGCGTGCAGTGCCTACTGACCTCATTTCGGCCCTCGAGGATGACCCCCTGACCAAGAGGCAGGCATTCACTTCGGTGGAGTGTGACCTCATGAAGGTAACTAGATTGTCTATTTACCTAGATTTGACAAGCTCCTAACCCCTATTTTCTCCCCTTGCAGAGTCTTCTTGCCGTGTGTAAACTATCCTCCGTGCAAAACACCATCCTGATGGAGGACAAGAGGTCTGTGAAGGAAGCGAAGGGTAGGGCAATCGCCACACAGCAAGACCTGGATGCGGCCCACAAGAAGATCATTGAGCTTCACTGCAAGCTCACCGAACAGGAGTCCAACATGAAGTGTCTCTACCATGGCTTGTCCTAGGACACTGATGAATGGGACAGGGTGGTCACTACCACCGTCTCAACCGTGAAGGCGATGCTTGGCCTTGCCTAGGACCTGGGCATCTCTGCGGAGCTCCACTCTGGCTCAACAGAGGTCATAGTTGAGATCTAGCTCACGTAGATGAGCACGATCAGTGAGGCGGACAGGGGTGTTGATGCCAGTCATTCAGTGCTACTACATGAAGGCTTCTGTCGAGGTCTTGCTCACCTCTCTTTGGCTGGTGGGCACTAGCATTTCATGACTTTTATGATGCCCAACTACAAGGAGCTGAGCTTGCTGACTTGGAGAGGGGCCAGAAGGCCATCACCGATCACGTTTGCTCCTTCTTCTCGCTAGTTTGGAGCTTGCGTGGGTTGAGCCACCTTGACGGGCTCATCCATCGAGCTCACACCCGCTTTTCTGAGGAAGGCACCTCTAGCGCGCAAGATGGAGGTCTCAGAGGACCAAGTTTGTCCTAGATGTGAGGCTTGATACCAATATGCTAATGCTGATTTCTAGTTAGTTTTTTGTATCTTAGCTCACTGAAGCACCCTATCAATGCTGGCCTTCCATGTAGCCTTTTGTAAGTCTTAGGAGTTGACCCCCTTTTGTATCTATGTGTTATCTATGGAGTTGTGGGTCTTCGGGTCTATTGTTCTTAAGTGTGCTATGTGGTGATGAAATGTTTATAATGACCTTTTACTTACCCTTACAGCCGGTGGTGTGGTGAACCAAACTAACCGTTGGTTGATTATGAACCAAACCTTCTCGAGCTTAATTGATTAAGCATCGAGTTTCACATGGATTGCCTAAGTTCGTGCAGTGGCCGAGGAGCGAATGGTAGGGGTCGAGGTCTGGCCACGAGTCCCATTGCCACCTCACTGACCGGTCTGAGATGGACTCTTTATGCCCCCATGTCAGGACTCACCTTCATGCGAGGAATGATGCTAACTTGGACAGCGACCAATGTGGCATGGCACCAGGATGCTAGAAGTTCATCCAGTGGCTACCCGGCTTTCTTTGGTGAGGGTGCTAAGGGGTTATAGCCCCCCTTGGTCTTTTTATTGGGCTCGCACTGTTGTTTCTTGCCTAATGTTAAAATAAAACTCACCTACCACTTCTTACTAAGGGTGTCATGCTACCCCATCTCCCATCAGAAAAACTTGGTGCTCGGGACAAAACTCACAAGTAACTAGTCAATTGGGGAGGAGAGAACATTGTCATCTCCCGTCAGAAAAAAAACTTGGTGTGTAGGATGAAGCATGCGAGTGGCTAGTCGGTCGGGAGGTGACAACGTCACCGTCTCCCATTGAAAAAACTTAGCACTCGGGACGAAGCTCGCGAGCAGCTAGTCAGTCAAGGAGGCAAGAGCGTCATCATCTCCCATCAGAAGAAACTAGCACTTGGGATGAAGCTCTCAAGTGGCTAGTCGGTCTGGGAGGCAAGAGCATCATTGTCTCCATTGGAAAAAACTTGGCTCTCGGAACAAAGCTTTTGAGTGGCTAATCAGTCGGGGAGGCGAGAGCGTCACCATCTCCCATTGGAAGAAACTTGGTGCTCAAGACAAAGCTCGCGAGTGACTAATTGTTTGAGGAGGTAAGAATGTGCCGTCTCCCACCTGAAAAGAAGAACTTGGTGCTTGTCAGAGACTCAACCCCGGAGGGTGAGTGGTGATCGACCCGACCCTAGAGGGTGGGTGTAAGGCAGCGTGACCCTAAAGGGTTAGACTCGATCCCGAAGTGTGAGTGATTATTAACCTAACCTTGAGGGTGGGTGTATGGCAGCATGACCCCAAAGAGCGAGACTCGACCCCAGAGGTTGAGTGGTCATTGACCCAAACATGGAGGGTGGGTGTAGGATTACACAACCTCGAAGGGCAAGACTCGGCCCCGAAGGGTGGATGTAGGGCGGCGTGACCCTGAAGGGCAAGACTCAACCCCAGAGGGTGAGTGGTTGTTGATTGATCTTAAAGGGTTGGTGTAAGGTGACGTGACCCCAAAGGGCGATACTAGACCCCGGAGGATGAGTGGTCATTGACCTAACCTCGGAGGGTGGGTGTAAGGCTTGTCCTATCATGCAGCTCACTGAAATGCAGACATGAAACCTAACCAAAGTGCAGTAGAGGCATATATAATTAATAGGCTCGATACAAAAAGAGATGATAAGGGGAGCATCATAGTAGGCCTTCTTGAGGACGAGATCACCCACTTGGATGGGCCACAGTCGGACAACTTTGTTGCATGTTCGGGCCATAACTGCCTAGATCGATCAATGTTGAGGGTTGCTTCCTACCAAATAGTGTCAGTTGACCCCAAGGCTCGACGGGTGTTGTCATTTGGGACTATCGTGGTCCTAAAGAAATTCCAAGCTTGATTTCCTCATGTATGATGGCCTTGTCACCGTATAGCAGTTTAAACGGTGTAAACCCTGTGGCCCGACGAGCGAAGTGCATATTGACTAGAGCACGCTTGGCAGCTCATCCACCCAGCAACCTTCGAGAGATCAAAAAGATGAGTGTGGAGCTCAGATAGGAAGATATCATTAGCCCTCTCTATGGCACTGTTGCCCTTTGGGTTACCAACTGACGTGAAGCAGAGATTGATGCCTAGGCCCACGCAGAACTTGCGGAAGGAGGCCACATTGAATTGAGTCCCATTGTCAATGGTTACCTCTCTTGGCATGCCAAACCAGCACACAACATTCTTCTATATGAATTTCTAAACTGTTGTAGAGGTTATCTTGGCTAGCAACTTGGCCTCAATCCACTTGGAGAAGTATTCGATGGCCACCACGGTGAACTTCTACCCTCTTGTCTGGGGCTTGAAGGGACCGACCAGGTCTATTCCCCACCAGGTGAGTGGCCACAATGGCAGTATGGGCTGCAAGTCATTTTCGGTTAGTTCATGCCATGCCCCATCCACTGACAGGCAGCACATGTTTGAACAAGGGACTCCATGTCTTGTAGGGTAGTGGGCCAGTAGAATCCCTGCCGGAAGGCTTTCAACACCAAGGCACAAGGTGTGAGATGAGAACCGCAGAGCCCCTGGTGTATCTTGTAAACTAGGTCAGCTCCCTCTTCATTGGACACACATCGGATATAGGGAAGCAAACACTGTGCTCGTAGAGGGTGTCATTGTGAATGACAAAGCCCATTACATGGTTCTTTAGCCTTCGTGCCTCGGTAGGGTCAGCGGGCTCAGTTCCGTTGATAAGATATTCAATGATCAGTTTTCTCCAATATTTCTCTCTAATGATGCACACCTCTGGGAGCCTCTTCACTGTTGTTCTGCTAGGACCTCATAGAAGATGCATGTGGGTCTCTCTGGTTGTGTGCTAGTGGCCTTGGCCAAGATATCTACTTTAAGATTTTCTGAACATGGGATGCTCTAAACTGTGATGCCACTGAAGTACTTATCCGTGGCTCAGATGAGGGCTGGGTGCCTTACCAATGCTAGATCCTTGACTTGGTAACTCTTACTGATGTGTTAAGCGATGCGTTGGGAATCACTCTTCACAAGGAACCTCTTGGCCCCTAACGCTCGAGCCTTGAACAACTCGAATAGCAAAGCCTCATATTTGGCCATGTTGTTCATGGCACCAAAGTTCAAGCGGGCACAGTAGAAGGTGCACATCTCACTTTGGGACTCAAGGACCGCTCCTGCTCCTACGCCCTCTAAGCACCAAGAGCCATCCACGTAGATTGTCCACAGTGGGTTAGCTGGTGGGACAGACAATGGTAGTTCTGTAGGGGTCCACTCTGTGATAAAGTCCACCAACAACTGAGACTTGATTAATTAATTAATTTTGGCTTAATAAGGTATGCAATCATGGTGGTTCACCATAGTTATAAAATTTGTGCACCATGATATGGGTAATGTTATTGGTGTTGGTTATACAAAATGGTTTTTACATGGGTGAATGATCATACAGTAAAGGGGGAAGTGTGGTTAGCACTTCAGGGATGTAGATGTTTTGCCTAGGTAATGTCTAAGGACTTAACTTTGTGCACCATTGATTTGAGCCTTACCATACAACCACAAGTCTAAATGGGTATGACATAGCCGATTAATTTACAAAGATTTAGTTCAGATATCACCAATGGTAAGTGAGTATCTGGGGTACTGGTTTTCTCACAGTGAGACACAGGGTTACTGTACTCATACGTCGCAAAAGGGGACTTCTAACTGTGGTGGATTTAACTCTTCAGTGGTAAAACCTCAGCGAGTGGCATCTAGCTATATCGGAGCGAGGTAAAAGCTTTGTGATAAATTATCTAGGTCTCATGCATAAGGAAGCATGTTGGCTATTAAGATGATTTATCTCTTATGGGTAAAGTTATGCAACCTCTGCAGAGTGTAAAACTATTCGAATAGCCGTGTCTCTAGTTATGGACAATGCTCGGTGATTTCACACGAGGGGTATGTTTTTCATAAAAATCTTGGTTGGGTTGAGAGTAGGTTGATTGGGAAGTGAATAGTTAATTCACTTGGGGTTTATTCACTCCTTCGATTCATTAATTATTTGTATATGTCCTTACAAAATTGTGTTTTCAATCTATTTATTGTAATTACTCTAAAAATATTGCTTTATGTAAAATAACCATTTAGCCATCCTTTGGTAAGCCTTGCATACTATATTGCATCTTTATTACAAACGACTTGTTGAATACTCTATGTACTCACGGCTATATCCATATTTGCTTAGTTGCTGAAGAAGAACCATACCAACTAGAGGTGTGTGAAGGAGGATGCTTCAATGACTTTGCGGATTAGGACTTCGCTCCCCAGTCGATTGCCTGTGGGCATGTCAAATGGCCACCATGTTTATCTTTTGTTTTTCGATGCAAGTTTCTTAAGCCATTCAGGCTGTTATCTGTAAGCTTGACCATAAGGTCATAACTATGATAATTAATAATATTTGAATCTTTTCTTAGTAAATTGTGATATGGTTGATATTTCATTTATGTTTACACTGTGTGTACTAGCGTGATCCTGGACTAGTGCAGAATATACAGGAGAGTCCAGATTTGCATATTCGGGTCTCGACAAGACTCCAACAGAATTGATCATGAGACCCCCAGCTTGTCAAATGTAGAGGCGAACATGATGTCCCTACTGTTGTCACCCTAGGAATATTATCCACTTTTTTAGTGAATATTTGTGGAACATTAAGATAGTATATGATACTTATACTTACCCATGCTTAAATCAATAATGGTAAAAATGTCAAAATTTGGTAAAACTCAATTTTCACCACCCTAAGAAATGTTTTAGAACATTTTGGATAGAGGAGTTACCTCTGGTATTTTTGTTAAAAAAGAGAAAATAAAAATGATTTGAACTTGGACGAATGGTTTGTGGGGACTGATGAAGTTAGCATGAGATCTCAGTTTATGGATGTCTCGCCTGAGTCATGAAGAATTGAATTTTAGTGCCGTTGATCCAAGCACTATCGTACAATCACATGTCCAGGGTGGGGTGGACCTGGCCAACTAATTAGTAATGCCTCAACTTCAGTTTTGCCATTTGGTGGAATGTGGGTGTGGTTCGAGTCACTGGAGACCCTCATGGCGCAAGAAGGGGCCCCCACTTAGTTGCATGTTGGAAAATGTTTGACGAAGGACCGTCAAAAGATAAATTTTGTGGCAAAGGACTGCCATATACTTTCAAGTATTTCTATGCTCATAATTACTTATTATCTCTGATTTTCCAATTGATTTTACAAATTGCCCTTTGCAAATTATTACATCTATTGCAAATTAAAGCTCGCTTTATGCAAAACAAATATGGTAGGATAGTCATTCCTTGACAAAGCTTGCTTGTATAATACCTTTGCTTAATATCTTACGGAGTACATTTTTTACTCACCATTGCTTGTTGAACACCTACCAGAGAAAGAGCATGAACACCCCTCAATCACCTATTTCTATGCCGCATGGTTTGGTGGCGAAGATACCGAGTTCTAGGGCGTTAACCCAGTCGGTTGCCCGTGGGAGTGTGGCATGCCACCAAGGTCTTTTGTTTATCTTATCGATTCTCTTTCGCTGCAATAATTCTTTCGAACGATCCATTTGGCCGGTCGGCCCCTTGTGTAAACTTTGGCCAAGTAGGTCTATGTTAACACGTTAATTACTATGTGCTACTCTGTTTTATTTTAATCATGTATAGATGTAATATAACAATATGAATGTGTGTGCTAGATATTGATCATGATGCTATCATAGTAAATACGTAGAGTTCGGAATTGATTTTCTAGGTACCGACATTAGGAGTGACTGGGCTCATTGCCATCCCCTGTAGTACACAGTTGTGGAGTAGTACATGGATTTTTTTGCAGCACATGGTACTATGGACTACAATGAGAAATCAGTTTGATGGATCATCTAGGCTAGTATTTTCTTTGAGAATTTGTACAATATATGGCAACTAGCAGGGTGGCCCGCGCAAAAGCGCGCTAGATCGGTCCAAAGTTTGTATTATGAAATGATATAATCGAGATTGCTGAAATTTTTTTTAGTTTTTTAATATATCATAAATATTTGTATTAATGATAGAAGTTTGAAAGAAAATATAACTCAGAGAGTTTACCTTGGAATTCATATGAAAATTGAATTGTGTTTTTTTTTCGAATTTGAAGTAATTTCTGTTGTAATTCATATATGATTCTGTTCCTTTTTATTGCAAGTTATAGCTATTCAGTCATTTAGGGATTTCATTTTTGAAATCGTATATAGATTAATTGATAATTCATTTTTTTGTTGTATTTTACTTGGCATTGACTTTTTTAAATATAAACCCTTATATTTTGGACGCCCCACAATTGACGGTGCAGAGTTTATCCCACCTGATAATTTTAATTTTTCTAGCCCTTTAGAATACATTTTGCACACCTATTTATAATAGAATTCTACTTGGTGAAATATAATTATATTATTTTTTGTATGAGTTCTGTTGTTGAAACACTTTTAATTAATAAACTCTATATAAAGCTACTTGAGATAATAGGCTAAGCACATAAAGAGGAAATATAGTTTAGGTATAAGATTTGATTTGGAAAATAGCAGTTTTTAAATATGTTTTTAGGATATTAGAAATGTATAGCCCTGATCAACTCGGCTTCGACTTCTGGCTTATTTTTCACTATTCATAAGTTTCGTCTTTTTCTGAATTTTTGGCTTTTTGTTGAGCTTTTTTGCCGGTTCTTTTTTTCCCGTATTTGTTTGTATTATACGTAATGGGCTAACATATTTTTTTTTATTTTTAAATTTTTTAAAATTTAATTATGCTAAATAAGCCTCTGTCAGCTACAGTGTTTTTTTCAGCCAGCTACAGTGTTTTCAGCTATAAGCTACGAGCTTTTCAGCCGAACCGATCACCACCAAATACACTTTAAGAAGAGAGCAGATACCTTGCGTTGTGGCCGTTTGTTCTTGATTTTTTTCAATATTAGCTTGATCCCTAAAATGGACTCGTAGCTCCTTCTCTTCGAAACAGTCGCCTCCTCTCAATACTATCGCCGGAGATTGGCAGTAGCCAGCGAAGAGCTCTACCAACAGCCACAAATCCACTCCTCCCCTGCACAACTAGCTCAATCTTTCACCAAATCTAATCATCCATTTCTTTTCACATTAAATCCTTCAACAAATCTGGGCCACTATAAATATGCACCTCCATAGCCCAGCCTGCATTCTGTTATCCACAACTACTACTCCAAATCCCCACTTGTACTCCTCTTCATCAGTAAGACACGCTGGAGGGGGCGACGACCTACACCAACTCCTATTACTGCTTCTAACCTCATCACTGCCGGATCTGTGACACTAGCTTCCCCTGCTTCTTCTACTTCCTCTACATGGTGACATGCTATTGCTCCCCTGCTCGGCTTCCTCTTCCACAACGTTAGCAAGATTTTTTTTATACTACATCAACTCCTTAGGTTGCTTCTTCCCATCTACACTGCGTCCTCTTATAAAATTTTGATTTTTTTTTTGTGTATGTGTGTGTCTAGAAGTGTGAGATCTAAGCTTTATTAATGATCTGCAAGGATATTTGTGCATACTATTGAATACTGATACGAACTATACCTTTGAGTTTAGGGTAAGTTAAGCTATACGCCTCAAGTTTGCCATTCTTATTTGTGGGTTTTTTCTGGCTTTCTTATGAATTTAGGAAATCTCTATAAGATTCCATCTAAAGATTTGTTAAGTGCCAAACTGTTAATTATTTGTCCTTGATGTAGTGCAACCCAACTTCCTTGCCATGATTCCACTTACCTGCTTGCTTTCTTTCATTTAGAGTTTTTACGCAATTAGTTCATGCATAGTTGATTATTTTTTTGGCTTGCTTTATTTAGATTTAAGCTTGTAATGTTCTTCGTGGAAGTTCTTAATTTAAAATTATCAACATAATATGCATGATTCCAAGTGGACTAATTCTTTTCCAATTCAAATATGCCCTGTCTAGCTTGAACTTGCACTAATGGTCGAGAAACTATAGGAGCTTTGCTCTATAAGAGTTCAAAAACTAAAGAAGCAAGGCAAGATATTATTGTTTGCCCATTGTTTTATTCCACTGTTTCAAAAATAACCTTATGGTCAAGCCTAAAAGATCAAGGGGCACGAAATATATGAAATAGCTCATAGTTGGTTATTACCTTTGAGGATTTGATCATCTCCCAAGTTGGTTCCTTTGTTCATACCGCTTGCCTCAATTGTGTTCATTTTGCTGCTCAATTAGGTCTTGCAAGCACGAGTTGTGATGGATTGGAAAATTTTGGTTAATTAGTGCATTCTTATTGAATTTGCAATCCAGTGCAAGTTTAATGTTTGAATGCAGAGACCTCTTTGTCTTGTTTTTGCACTGAAAAGGGATAAATGCGTTTTTATGCCATATGTAGTTGTAGGTTTAGCTAGCTGCTAGGACTGAGTTTCACTTGGTAGTTTTTATTGTGTTGTCATGCACGAACACACAGCTTCGATTCAATTACATGTTTCATCTTATGGTGCTTGATGTTTACACGCTGTGTTACTAATGGCAGGAAATGCACATGAGTAGCAGCCATTGAATTGGAATGTACATTTGAAGATGAGGCGAAGTCCGGTAGCAGTAAGAATGATCTGTACGATTGACTGATGTGAAGAAGTTGAATCCAGAGAGAGAGAGAGAGAGAGGACCCGAGGTATGTCACAGGTTGTTTGCTAAGCTAAGCCTCTAAACGTTTGAGGAGCTGGCTAAGTCGGAGAAGTCGGTCCTCAAGATCGAGCAGCTTCGGCGTGAGGCCAGCACAACCAAGCAGGTGTTCTTCTGCAAGCTGGACAAGCCCGCTATGATCAATGGTTTCGTGGAGATCCTCTTCAACTCTGTCAGCGCACAGGTGCTACAAATTATCGTCTTCCTCCTGGCCGAGCTCTCCTTCCGGGATGCAAGAAAGGGCTAGTCAAGGCCGTGGGTCTACATGGGACACTGTATTTGTAGGCTATATGTACTATTGTACCTAAACACGATTTCCTTTTGTTGTTCTAAACTGGAGTTCTACTCCAGGTGTCTTGTCTTAAAGATGTATACAATTTCCATTGCTCTTCTGTCCTCGTATTCAGTTCGGATTGGCTTGTAAAGTTTTTCCCCTTGATTTTCCTTCCCTGTCCCAACGAAAACTCCTCGTATTCAATTTGGATTGGTCTATAAAGTTTTCCCCCTTGATTTTCCTACTCTGTCCCGAAGGGGAGCTCTGCTCCAGGTGCTATTCTAAACATTAAATCAATCTTATACAGTACCTGGATCCATCTCAATCTCAATCATTATAATTTAGACCCACATCAATTGACAGTACATATATGTTCTTTTCTCCGATTAATACGGTAATTTTTACCTCTTGAGAGCTAACATAGTGGCTCCTTTAGCTTCTCCTTTAATAATATAATAAATAGATGCATGTCCCTCATCCTCGCTTATTTATGGATGAAGTACTATATCTGTACTGCGTGGACAATTTGCATAAATGAGCTCGGGTATAGTAGTCATCACGAGTACGTGTAGGAAAAATTGCAGGTCAATCTGCTAAGAATCGTCGTGCCGGAAGCACATTTTTTGCTCAGATTTTCTCCCAGTCGGCGTAGCCATCGCCGTGTGCGACCACCTGGAAGTCTTCGGGAATGGAGTGCTCGACATCGAATCTTGGGCCGATCTTTGTGATGACTTTGCCGTCGATCTTGGCGAGGTAAAGGTCGGTGTCAGACTCCATGATGCGCAGCTCGCAGGCCGGGTGGATGCCGTGGCGGTTCCTGATTCGCGATCTGGTACTTGAGTGCCCAGTCGAACAAATGATCGTAGAACTGCAAAATTTACAGTTCCATCAGTTCATCAGCTGCAAGGTGACATGGATTGAACTGCATGCGTATGCCAAACTGACGGTACTCACGATGCAAGGGTTCCCTGGGTGCGTGAGGATGTAGGCGTAGCCTTGCATGACCTTGTAGGAAGGGAAAGGCCACATGTGCTGCGTCGAGCCGGTGTCGTGTTTGTCGATGAAGGTGACAGCCTTGGCCGGCCACCACCCGATCATGCCGGGTACCTTGTCGTCAGCGCCGCGTAGCCGCCACAGCTCGCCCTCCACGGCGGTGTTAAGGATGCCCTTCGTGGCTTCGTGGTGAAGTCGAACGTCGTGGCGGGGCCGGAAGCGTCCACCCTGTCTAACCAGTTCACCAGCTCCTGCCGGTGCGCGTTCTGGTCGCAGTTCGGCTTGCCGTCTCCACCGTACGCTAGAGACGTCCATATCTCTGCCACGGTGAAGCTCGGCTCGGTGTTGTTGATGTAGATCTTGGCGACGTTGGCGGAGTAACCCTTGGCGAAGTCGAGGCGCCACGCGTCGAAGCCAATGTCCGTCTTGAGCCAGTCGAGCCAGTCAATCAGCTCACGCTGGACGCGCGGGTTGAGGTGGTCGATGTCCGGTGCCGCGCCGAAGTCGACCCCCGTGTCTAGGTTTCCGGTGCCGTCGGAGTAGGGCCTGTCATCGCGGCAGATCATGTGAGGACCCCAGTCGAAGCGGGAGTCGGGTGTACCGCCCTCGAGGAGGCAGTAGATGCCGCGTGTTCTTGCGCTCCGCCGTGCGGTGGTTGATGACAATGTCGGCGATGACCTTGACACCCTTGTCGTGGAACGCCTCTATCAGGGACTTGAGCTGCGCCTTGTTGCCGTACCTCGACGCGTCCAGATCGTACAGGTGCCCCAGCATGTAGCCTGCACTCGTGCCATGGATTTAGATCAATTTTAAACGGCCCCTAGATCCATCTCAATCTTAACTATTATAATTTAGACTCATATCAATTGACGATATAGATCGATATAATTTGAATCCATCTCAATCTCAATCATTATAATTTGAACCCGCATCAATCGATGATACAGATCTTTTTCCTTTTTTTCTCTAATTAATGTGGTAATTTCTACCGATTGAGAGCGAACTTGGTGACTCCTTTAGCTTCTCTTTTAATAATATAATAGATGTATTTGGGCCTTTCAATCTTTTGATTTAACGAAGGGATCAGTTTAGTTTTTTCTTTACTTCTCCGCTGAATATTAGACAATTACCTCTTTCTGTACTCTCAATCTCACACTTGTAAGATGAGCCAATGAGCAATGGATATGGAAAAGGTCTATGCAAATTAAGTGAATAAAGTACATACACATGTATCACAGTCACTCCCTTGTCTATATATTTGGTGACTAAAACTTCGTTGAATCCAATTGATTTTATTCTTGGAGCCGATGAGCTACTTTTAGGATTAGTTTGAGTTTTCATAATTGCTCCATAAGAATTTTAGTTGTTGCAAATAATGCACAGAAAATAGAGATAAGAGACACAAATTTTTACGTGAAAAACCCTTGCGGGAAAAAACCACGGGTGTTCGAAGGCAAATCACTATAATGAGGAGAGTTTACAATAGAGCGCTTGCTCTTCCTATGGGTTACTGGGGTACATATTTATAGCATGAGGGAAAAGAGTCCCACACAGAGAGGAAACCGAATCAGAGTCGGTTGCTACATATTGACACCACGTCTGATACAACCTGCGCATGCACCTGCCATGCCACGTTTGGCATGAGGCAATGAAGTGCCCTACACGGACACGATACGAATTCGAATCAACTTTAACAATCTCCACCTTGCGCCGAATTCCCTCCAGTAGTCGAAGAATATGATAGACTCATCCAATAAAATTATCATCCATACCTTGAGCGCCGAAAGTCCAAAGGACTAGTAAGTAATACCAACTAAGTCTGAGTATAGCTCAAACTTAGATGCAGGAACTGGCGTTGTCAACATATCAACTGGATTATCATGAGTACTTATCTTGCTGACTTTAATATCACCTTGAGCAATGACACCTCGAATGTAGTGATACCTGATATCAATGTGCTTTGTTCTCTCATGGAACATTTGATCTTTTGTAAGGCAAATAACACTCTGACTATCACAAAATATTGTAGTGCAAGATGTACTTCTACAAAGCTCAGTGAATAAACCTCTTAACCAAATGGCTTCTTTGCAAGCTTCAGAAATAGCCATATACTCAGCTTCTGTAGTAGATAAGGCAACGGTAGCTTGCAAACTTGCTTTCCAGCTAACGGCACACCCTCCAACAATGAATACATAACCAGTGAGAGATCTTCTTTTATCCAAATCTCCAGCAAAATCAGAATCTACATAACCAACGAGTCCATCTCTAGTCTTCCCAAATTATAAACAAGCATTAGATTTGCCCTGCAAATATCTAAAAATCCATTGAACTACTTTCGAATGCTCTTTTCCAGGATTAGCCCATGTATCTACTAACCACACTTAATGATTGAGATAAATCGGGGTGAGAACATACCATAGCACACATAAGTGAACCAACTGCACTCGCATATGGAACTTTAGACATTACTCAATTTCATTATTTGATTGTGGACATGATACTAAAGAAAGTCTGAAATGTGCATCTAAGAGAGTATTCACAGGTTTGGCCTTATGCATGTTGAAACGACGAAGAACTTTATCAATATATCCCTTTTGACTTAGATATAATTTGCCAAACTGTCTGTCTCTAATGATTTCCATACTAAGAATCTGCTTTACTGCACCAAGATCTTTCATCTCAAATTCACTATTGAATTGTGCCTTCAACTTTAAAATTTCAGCCTGGTCTTTTGTAGCAATCAACATATCATCAACATATAGGAGCAAATAAATAACTGAACCATTAACAGTCTCCAAATAAACACATCTATCATAATTAGATCTTTTAAAATTCTAAGATATCATAAAGGAGTCAAATCTCTTGTATCATTGTCTAGGTGATTGCTTTAAACCATAAAGAGATTTCTTCAATTTGTAAACAAAATTCTCCTTTCCCGGACTAACGAAACCTTCCGGTTGCTCCATATAAATGTCTTCTTCTAATTCCTCATGTAAGAATGTGGTTTTCACATCCAATTGTTCAAGCTCATAATCATTCATAGCCACAATGCTGAGTAAAGTGCGAATAGAACTATGCTTCATAACAGGGGAAAAGACATCTGTAAAATCAATACCTGGAATTTGACTATATCCTTTTGCAACTAGCCTTGCTTTGTACCTAACCTCTTCAGTTAGTGAAACTCCTTTCTTTTTGAAGATCCATTTGCAGCGAATAGGCTTCTTCTCAATTGGCAACTTGACCAGCTCCCAAGTGCCATTCTTGTCAAGAGATTCCATCTCATTATACATGGCAGTTATCCATCTTTCAGAATCGCTAGAAGAGATAGCTTCTAAATAAGATGAAGGTTTTGCAGTACCTTCAATTTCTTTTGTCACATTTAAACAATAAGCCACAAAATTTGCTTCTTCAATATATCTCTTAGGAGGCTAAATGTTCCTCCTCTGTCTATCAACTGCAATGGAACGATGTGTTGGTGGCTCAACAATAGGGGCTTCTGAAATATTTTCCCTGTTAACTTCTGGTGTAGATCCTGAATCAATAACATGCTCCACTTGCACGCTTGATTGCTTCTCAACGGGAAGATCAATAGATGGCTTATCATGCAACATAGCAGACTCATCAAAAGTAACACTTCTACTAATAACCACCTTTCTAGTTTCAGGATTCCACAATTTATATCCTTTCACACCAGTTGTATAACCAAGGAAAATACACTTAACTGTTCTAGGCTCTAATTTACCATTGTTGACATGAGCATAAGCAGGACAACCAAAGATTCTTAAATTTGAATAATCTGTTGGAGAGCCAGACCATATCTCAATTGAAGTCTTCTTATCAATAGCCAAATTTGGTGACCGATTAATCAAATAACAAGCAGTAGAAGCGGCTTCAGCCCAATAACTCTTAGATAATCCAGAATTTGATAACATGCAACGTACCTTCTCCATGATGGTTCTGTTCATGCGTTCAGCCACACCGTTTTGTTGAGGAGAGCCAGGGACGGTATAATGTCTCACAATACCTTCTGACTTGCATACAGCTTCAAATTCTCCATAACAGAACTCCAAGCCATTGTCGGTACGTAACTTCTTGACATGCTTACCAGTTTGTCTTTCAATCATAATCTTCCACTTTTTGAATGTTTTGAATACATCTGATTTATGCTTGACGAAATATGCGCAAACTTTTCTTGAGTAATCATCAATGATGGTCAACATGTAGCTTGCACCTCCAAATGACGGAACGCGGGATTCTCCCCACAAATCAGAGTGAACATAATCCAATATACCTTTTGTAGAGTAAGTCATAGTACTAAATTGCACCCTCTTTTGCTTGCCGAAGACGCAATGTTCATAAAACTTCAACTTGTCGATGCTTTGACCAATATGAAATCTTCTTTTGCATAATTCCATCATCCCAGCTTCACTCATATGCCCCAGGCGCATATGCCAAAAATTAGTAGCATCAGAATCAGATAATTTATTTGAGGTAACAGTAGCATTACCTGAAATTGTAGTGCCTCGTAGATGATATAAGTTGGCAGCTTTCATATCACCCTTCATCACAACAAGATAACCTTTAGTGACTTTCAGAACTCCACCTCCGCCTGAATACTTGTACTCTTTAGCATCAAGAGTACTCAACGAAATGATATTTTTCTTCAAATTCAGAATATGACGAACATCCGACAAAGTTCTGATGGTGCCATCAAACATCTTGATCTGAATAGAACTAATGTCTGCAACCTTGCATGGTGTATTATCACCCATCAACATTGATCCACTTGGCGTAGCTTCATAAGTAACAAACCACTCACGGTTCGGGCTCATGTGGAACGTACAGGCTGAATCAAGAATCCACTCATCGTCGATTTTGCAATTACCGGTGAAGGCGACGAGAACATCTCCATCAGAAGCTTGTTTGGTGACAACGGCGGCTCTAGGTTCATCATCTTGTTGATCTTTCTTGAATTTGTTATTCCTTTTCTCCTTGTTCTGTAACTTCCAGCACTCGAATATGTCATGACCATCCTTCTTGCAATACCTGCACGACTTCCTGTTCCTGGATTTAGATCTGCCTCTGTATTTTCTTTGGCTTCTGCCTTTTGAATTGCCGTTTGAAGCCTTCTCATATTGCCTGCTGCGGACAGACAAACCTTCTGCATGCGTACTTGAACTTTCATTGGGAACCATAAGCTTCATTTTTTCCTTAGCATACAGAGCTTCATAAACTTCATTGAGAGTAAGAGTATCTCGGCTATATAGAATAGTATCTCTAAAAGTAGAGTACGAACTGGGTAGAGAGCATAGTAAAATAAGACTCAAATATCATCATCATTTTTTACCTCCATTGCTTCAAGGTCTGCAACAACTTCCTTGAAAGCTGTCAAGTGGTTTAACAATGAGGCACCCTCCGCCATCTTGTGGGAATAAAGCTTCTGCTTCAGATGCATCTTGCTGGTCAGATTCTTGGTAATGCAAATCTGCTCTAATGTCAGACCCAGATTTTACAATCTGGAATATACTGTGCTTAACTGCACTATTCCCTGGATCAGTAGATAGTGCACACAGTTATAGTTCTAAATATCAAAGTACATATCATGCGGAAACGTAAATATAATAGTAGACTTACTCATGGGCCGATGTCGGAACCCGGAGCAACGACTCCTGGATCCTCTGTGTAAATCGCACTAGTCCAGGATCAGCTAGTGCACACAGTCACAACAAAGATAAATACCAAGCACAAATGACTAATTATATTAAATAAAAGGGGTACGACCTTATGGCCAAGTCTTACATCAATGCTCATTGGCAAAATAAATAAAGGAAAATAACTGCGGAAGCAAACTGATAAAAGCGAAGCCCAAGCCTGCCCACAGGCAAACGATAGTAAGACGCGGCCTATTCGTCCAGATCTTCACCGTAGTTGACATCATCTTCCTCTGTGTGGAAAAAGCAACGTGAGTACAAACTTGTACTCCGCAAGTCACCCGGGAATAATGATAAAGGCTTCAAAGGAAGGCTCATAGGGTTAGTTTGCAAAAACAGCATTTAAGAAATACAATAGATAGATTGAAATCGCAGAATTTAATACAGTAAGTAAAAACATTACTTGAAATAGAAAATATTACCGTCAGTGCAGGCTCCGACCATACACCAACCTAACCACGGGCATCCCACCCGGACCATCTTTTCCAAAAGCTCACGTATGGATTCCATCCATCCACACGCTTTCACTGCACCACTCTGATGAATTCCATCCATTCACCAGATTTCAATCTCTCACGGATTCCATCCATCCGCAAGGTTTTCAAAAACATTTTGAAAATCAAAATCTAATCCATGAAAAACTTTTACTCAGCATGCCCATGACCGTGGGCACGGCTATCCAGGATAGATTATACACTCTGCAGAGGTTGTACAGCTTTACCCACAAGACACAATCATCCCATATTGCCACCGGTTTACACAATTCCTTAGGTGTGCGGCGAGGAGTCGTGACAAGGCCTTTACAATGCAAAGCCTTCAACCTGGTCGAGCCAACTCTAAGGTTTCACCCCAGTAAGGAATCCACCAGACCGGGACCCCCTCTTGAGCCTAGACGAGACTTCTCATGGCTTAACCACGCTCGCCCAAGTGAGACTTCACATGGCACCAACCACGCTCACTTTCAACCTACGACTCGACTCAGATTGGGACTTCATAAATTATTCAGCCAGGGCTGTCCCATACCAGCCATGTGGTAGTACGATTAGGGCTTTGCAACAGTAGCTCACAGACCGGTCCTTAATTGACTCAGGCCCAACCACATACCCCCGTGCACGACAATCAACCACTGCGGCTCCAACCAACAGGGCATGCCTGCACCCACCACTCTAACCAATTGCCTAAGTCTAAACCAGTTTTATATTTGTTTTCAAAATATTTCATAAACCTCGTTGACTCACCAAAGTCAAGAGTTCATATCATTTTATGTGAAAGGGTTTGTCATTTTATGTGAAAGATATCCCAAAACAAATCTATATCTAAGCAGTCTAAGCATTTGATATAAATTCCTCTAGCCAACACTAATGTATTAACTAGAGTTTGAATCTAAGGTGACAAGGTATTGAGGAATTTCAATATCAATGGAGGGATTAACAAGTAGGCATTAACTAAATTTAAAACTGAATTGAAATACGTTGGATAAAAGTATGCATGCAATATAGTTTAAAATAACATAGTTTTATTTTGAAAACTGGGATCAACATGATCAAGGAGGGTGACTTGCCTTGCTCTTCAAATTGGTTTGAATCTTCGTCGTCGAAATTTCCCGAATCGTCGAAGTCTACACGTGAAAATAACCCACCAAATTCAAATACATTCAAATTAAATTCAAACTGAACTCAAATATTTGAATTGAGGCTAGAAATGGATAGAGGGGAATTTTTGATGAATTTACAAATTTGAATGGGCCAAATCGGAGTTAGAACGAAGGAGAACGGGCTCCGGAAATTTGAAAAGAGGGAAAAAAGGAAAAAAGGAAATTTCTGGAATTAATTTTGTATAGGAAATTGAGGATTATGACGTCAGCACCAAAATAATTTTCGGCCGAAATAATTTTCTACGGGAAAACCCGAGTTTTTGGCGTCAGCATGACGTCATCTAGAGTTGGGCCGGCTGACATGTGGGCCTCGGTCCATGGACCGGGTCCACGAGAGGGGAAGGGGTGGTGAGGTGGCACGGGTGGCGGGGTGTGCCTGCGTGGCGCTGACGGGGCGGGGCAGCGCTGAGGTGGCTGCCACCTGGTGGCCACGTGGCGTCCACGCTGGCACAGCGGTGGCACCGGCCGGAGGCAGCTCGGGAGCGGTGGCTCGCCGGCGCACGGCGGCGAGATGGCCGGCGGCGAGGTCGGCAACGGGGAGAGGGGGCCGAGGGGAACTCGGGGGAGGGGCGCGGCTCACCGAGGGTGGTCGGAGGCGGGCCGGCGACGAGGGAGGCGGCGGCGCTGCTCGGGTCTACTGGCGCGGCGGCGCTCCGGTGGTGGAGGGGCTCGGCCGTGAGGTCTCCGAGGTGCGTGAGGGCGTGGCGAGGACGGCGGTGGGGACGGCGAGGCGCGAGGCGGCCTGAGGCTCCGGCAGTGCCTCGCCGGAGTTGGGGCGGAGCTCGGGAGCTGGGGCGCACGGCGCGGGGACGAAGGGGAGCTCGGGGAGGGGGAGGAGAGGCGGAGGGGTGTGGGGCGAGGAAGAGCGGAGCTCGGGGGTGCCTTTTATAGGGGCCGGGGAGGGGAGATGCGCCGCGAATTGCTCGCCGGGGAGACGGGGTCGTGGCGGCGGTTACGGGGAAATGCGGCCGAGTGGGGGCGCGGGGAGTGGGGGCGTGGGCGCGCAGAGACCGGAGGCGGTTAGGGGGGGTTGGGCGGCGCTCGCGGGAGAGAGGGGGCGCCGGGTAGGGCGGAGGAGGCCGTTGCGGGCGGCGGCGGCGCGAGAGGGAGGAGGAGGCCGCGGGGAAGACGGGTCCGACGTGTGGGCCTGGGCGGTCAGCGAGAGAGGGAGGCGGGACAACTGACGGGCCGGGCCCGCGGGCAGAGAGAGGCGGAGGGAGGAAGCGCTGGCGGGTGGGGCCGGAGGCGCAGAGAGAGGGAGACGAGCGGGAGGCGCGGGCGGCCGGGATGGCGCCGCGTGGCGGGGATAATCGGACGGCCCGGAGGGGGCCAAGGCGGGATGCGCGGATGGCCGGATGGGGCGACGTGGGCGGCAATCGGCCGTCCACGTGGCGGCTGGAGAGAGGACGAGGGAATTAATTTTGGAAATTGATTTTGGATTTTCAGAAATGCCTAGAAATTCCATTAAGCCTCAGAAAAATACAAAAATAACTCCAAAAATTCCAGAAAAATTCTGAGAACCTTCTGGACACTTTTTGGACTTAATAAAAATATTTCCAACTAATATTGGTATTTAATTTTCATATTTTAAAATACCTTTTAATTTTCAAAAATACATTTTTTAAACTCCAGAAAATCCAAGAAACCAAATAAACTCCAAATATTTAATTTGACATAGAATTTTTATATAAAATCAAAATATCCTTTTATTTAATAATATTTTTAGGTTTTCCTGAAAATGCTTTTCAAATACAGCTTTTTCAAAACAGAAATTCAGGGCAAATCCAAATTTAAAACTTAGGCACAAAAATACTTATTTTAATTTTAATTTTATTTTATTTAAATTTTATTTTTTATTTTTATTTTCATAAAAACCTGGGCTGTTACAGCCGATTAGGCCGAAATCAATAAATTGCAACAGCGGAAGAACGAAGCACACAGGTGGGACCTTCAGGACATGCCCACAGGCAGCCAACTGGAGGTTCGCGGCCTAGTTCTCGACATCTTCATCCTCTTCGCCATCGTGCTCCAAAATTATTATTGAAGCGTAGTGATCCGATTCCTGCTTCTGAATTTGCCGCAAAAGCGAGCGTGAGCACTCCGACCCCGTGCTCCGCGAGCCAATACACAGAATGCAAATAAATAGTATGCATGGCTTAACAAAGGAGAGGCTCGGGTTATTTTGTTTTGCAAGGAGTGCCTTGGAATACAATTAATTAAAAAGTCCGATGACTTACCAATTTTGAACAAATCATAATGTACAAGGAAATGCATTATTAATATCGATTCAGATTCCATCCACCGTTACATGGCATCTGCACCATATAGCAATTTCTTCAGCGTTATAGCCGCTTAACTTACCACTGGGACGACACCCAGGACAATTCCAAACTAGGGCAGTCCTTCGCCCTACAAGCCTTTTCATACCCAGTTTTCAATATTTTAAAACAGAACTATATCCAGTTAGGTTCCCATGTCCGCCCTTGACCGTGGGCACGGCTATTCGAATAGTTTTGACTCTGCAGAGTTTGTACACTTTCACCACAAGAGATAATCAACTCATTGCCCCACATGATACCTTAGACATGTGGTCGAGTAGACCATCACAGTGACTTTTCAAAGTATCTAGACCCTTTTGTCATCTCACCTTTATGGGAAACTGCCCACTTGCGGTGGGTCCTATCTGTGCGCGGGATGTTTCCCCCAGCCACTACGCAGCTCGGGCTTCTACCTCCCCGCAATGTAGGACAGCTGGGAAACTTCACCCTCCACTGGTGTCCCTTCAGGCCCCCTTGCCATAGCATAACCCCTTCTCCCCCCTACCAGTGAGATGAGTCCGGAGTTTCGATAAATTTACTTAGCCAAGTTGTACTTTACAGACTTGTGGTTGTACTGTTTTACCCGGGAGGTCATGACAAGATTCAGTCCTTAGTGGTATCTGGGCGGTCTACCACTAACCCACTTTGTGCATCCAGTGCACCACACTCACACCCTCAAACCAATCCGCCCAGATATTCAAGCAAGTTGGGGATTTTGAGGGTATAAAATAGTCATGTCCAAAATATACCAGTCATTCCCATCATGACTGCCCAAACTATTTTCTCATGATTAAAAGCGACCATGATGTCTGGGGCATTTCAGCGCCCCCTGAGTATCTATGCAAAACTAAGCATAGCATATAGTTAGGGACTTATTTTCAAAACATTATTCTTAAAATTTTTGCTAGGGCGACAAGGTTCACACATTCAAATACTCAAAGGAGGGGGTAATATTATTCAAGGTAAACAATGGCATATAACTAGAATATCAAATTTAGCATGTATTTGCATAAAAATAACAGCATGCAATTTGTTAATTTAAAAACAAAGTAATTTGCAGAAATGTAGGTTCAACATGATCAAAGTATTGACTCGCCTTGGTCACAGTGGTCGGGATCCGGATTCTCTGGTGCTTCTAGGGTTGCTGCCTCGATCTCCTCCTCTTGTGCCTCGTAAGCTATTTTAGCGTGCGCCAAAATTTGGATAAAAAGAAAAAGCAGCAAATCAAACCAAATAACACCAGAAATTCAAATGAACTTTAAAAATTATGATTTCAGTCCCATTGGATAGATCTTGATTTTATATGAATTTAGAAATTTGTCCCACTCAATTTGGAGTTAAAATGAATAAGTTGTGCCCATTTGAATATTTCAGTTCAGTTAAATCCCAAAATTATTAAATTTTTGACAGTGGGTCCCATATGTCATATTTTACAATTTATCTTTTTCTTTTATTATTTTCCTTCTGTGTCTATGGTCAGTGGGGTCCACATGTCGGCGTGCGTTAGCCACTGACAAGTGGGGCCCTGGACCCATCTGCCAGCGAGCGGCGCCGACAGGCGGGGCCCAGAAGGCAGCCGGCCCACTGGCCAACAGCGGCTGACGGGCGGGGCCCAGCTGTCAGCGGAAAAAATTAAAAGAAATGCTCGACCGCAACGCACGGAGACGGGCTCGAACGCGCGCCGCGGGAACAGGAGGGAGGAAAGAATAGCGCTGAAAGCCACTCGGTCAGCTCGAGCGATGCTTACCCTATAAGGGTAATAAATCCCCTTAAAGTAGCTCTGGGAGGGTGCCGAGCAGAGGAAGAAGAAGGCGGTGGCGACGGCGGCGAGTGGCGGCCGGAGAGGTTCGGGGGTTTCGTGAAATGCAATCCCCGGGTGCTGGTGAAGCTTCTGGTGAGGTCGGCGGAGGGTGGTGTGCACCGGAGCTAGGCCGCGCGGCGTGCGGTGGCGGTGGCTCGGCGGGAGCTCCGGTGACAGCGAGGTACAGGCTTCGGGAGGTGCGGGGGAGACTGGGGATAGCTTCGCGATGCTCCGGAGATGGTTCAAGAGCAGGGAATTGAGCTCTGGTGGCTCGGTTTGGCGGATCGGCGATCGCCGGAGTTCGGGAAGAAAGAGGGGGCCGGCGGGGAATTGGGGCTCTCGGTTCAATTGTTTATGGGGGAGGGAAGAAGAGGGGAGTGCGGCGCGTTTGGGGCTCCCAGGCAAGGCTTTTATAGCTGGGAGGGGGAGGTACGTGGCGAGGCAGCGTCGGCCTCCGCCCTGCTCACGCCGGCGGGGAAGATGAACCAAATCTCTTCCGAGATTTTGTGGGAGAGAGAGAACGGGGGTGCATTGAACTTGCTCGGGGGTGTATGAGAGGGAGGGAGGGAGATTGGCTGCGGCAAGGAGCGAGCGCGAGGGAGAGCTGCGTTGCCAGCGCGTGGAGGAAGAAGCAGCCGGGGGAGGAAGAAGAGAGCGGGGGCGGGAGGTCCACCGGCCAGAGGAAGAGAGATCTGACGCGTGGGGCTCGCGCAGCAGTGAGAGAAGGCGCGATGGAGGCGGGGCCACTGGCAGACGCGGCCGGGACAACGCGGGCGACCGCGCGGCCACGCGGCAGCGAGAGGAGAGGCGCGATCGGGGGCGCGGGCCCGCGTGGCAGAGGCGGCGCGGCGTGCGCGGGCTGGGCCGCGGAGCGCTGGATCACGCGTGCGCGCTGGCTGCGTGTGGAGGGAACGGCTGGGCCGGGGTGACGGCCGGCCCGACTGTGTTATTTTCTTTTAAATTCTTTTTCTTTTTGTATTTCTTTGATTTTCTTTTTGGGTATTCATGTGTGTATACATAGGTATATATATATACACACTATATATTCACTTCCTTTCTCCCTGTAATCCTATATCTACCATTTTGTTGATACTCATTACGTAAAGATTATTTTCTTGTTATATTCAATTGTATGCATACATATATTTGTAAATGTTATTATTTTTACTTTTATTTTGCTTTTACATTTGAATATGTATGTGTGTGTATATATATATATATATATATATATATATATATATATATATATATATATATATATATATACACACATTTACACATATATCCTAGGGGCATATACATGTATACATATTTTCATTTCTCTCTGATTTTTGTGTATGTACATACATGCTTATGTATATATGTATTGATATTCATATGTGTTTGCATATATATGTAAATGCTAGCCTCCTTTAATTTGCTTGCCATAATTTTTAGGGATGATATTTCATGCTTATTTACATTTCTCCTTTTTGCTCTTATTCTCCTTAATACCCTTGTACATTATTTCTCCCCTTTTGTTCACCTCCTTGTCATTCATGCCCTTATGTTTAGAGATGGGATTTCATGTTTACACCCAATTCCCTTTTGGTATTTTATGGATCATCTTTTCAGATTCTTACTCTAGATTTTAATTTTCTAATATTTAGACATGCTTGTTTTCCCTTTGGTCCTTTTGACTTTTTGGAACCTTCATTAAGTTATTCAGAAAAATACCACAAACTCCAAATTCAAATAAAACATATTGCAGAAATAAATTCAAAAAGCTTCACATTTTCAAATTCAAATTTTCAGGATGTTACATCTAACTTCAGCCATAATACGGCAGCGGATGTCTCCTTCCTAACCTCCTATAAAATATTATTTGATAGATGAAGATGGATTTGAGATAAGGCCTTACGATCTTTACGTTGCTTCTCGTCAGCGGACAATGTGGCTGGCATCTTGTCAATCCCCAAAAGTGCATCATCCAAATCAAGCTGTGATAAAACAGCTCGCATCTTGACTTGCCATAGAGAAAACCTCGTGTCGCGATCCAACAGCGGAAGATCATACTTCAGAGTCGTCATGCGGAAGAAAACTAAATTTTGCTGGTACGAAGCTGTGTACCTAGCAAAATTCTTGCAATGAAAACTCCTGGTACGATCTCGGGTGCACGTAGCAATTCTTGTCCAAAAGTCACACTAAGGCTCCGTTTGGCACAGCTCAGCTTCACTAGTGAAGCTGTTTTTTTTTATTTCAGCTTCACGAGCAGCTTCACCGGTGAAGCTAAAACTGTTTTGGAAAACTGTTTGGCAAAACAGATTCACCAACAGCTTCATGCATGGCTGAAAGAGGGCAATTGTCCAACATGCCCCTGTCTACCTGACTTGTTCTAACATTTGGAGTTGTATGTTTGTATATGGTCATATGAATTAAAAAATAATATATTTGAATGAGTATGAATTAAAAAGGTAAAATAAAAAAAATTAAAATCATTAGAGAAGTGCGAACGGTAGAGAAGTGCGAACGGGAGGAGAGGAAACATGCGTGGGGACCCAGTGGCAAAGTGATGTAACTTCTGTCAACTACAAGGGCAGTGGGTTTCTAGAATTGCGAGCCTGAGGGAGAGAGCTGTGAAAAGCTACTATTTTCAGCTTCACCCCACCCCATTCCCTTGTGAGAGCATGATTTAAGGAGCTTCATTCATGAAGCTGTTTGCAAAAAGGGTGTTTGGCAAAAAACAGCTCACAACAGCTCATAAAGCTGTTGGTGAAGCTGTGCCAAACAGGGCCTAACACTTCCAAAAACAGGCTGCTCCTGACGCAAAGGAAATTTGCTTTTTTTGTATTGCCTCGGGTTGCGTGCGCCTTTTATTACTCTGGTTGCTTGTTGCGATCTTTTTCTTTAATTCGATTTTTGTGCTTGCAATTGGAGTTGGTTGGATTAGTGCTGGCCAATGGGCCGTGCCGGGCCGGCACGGCACGGCCCGTTAAGGCCCGTGTATTAAACGGGCCGTGCCGTGCCGGCCCGCGGTGGGAGCCCAGGCACGGCCCGAGGCCGTGCCTGGCCGGTCCGGGCACGATTTCGACTAAACGGGCCGGGCCGGCCCGCTAGCCCGTTTAGTCGGAAAAAAAGAAAAATTGAGAAAAATTGTAAAAAAATTGTAGAAAATTCAGAAAAATATAGAAAATTGTAGACATTGTTAATCACAAAAATAAATATTTTCAATGACATAATGAGCTTTATTAACTTATTAAATTACATGGGATGACTACCTCATTAAAAACTTTACCAAGTAAAAACTCAATTTGAGAAAACCTTGGTAAAGAAAAAAGAGTACAGCCTATAAAGCTCATTAGTGAGAAAAATATTGAAAATCCTATTCATTGCTATCTAAATACAAATTCTCAAAAGACTCTTCTAAATCTTTATTATCTGCAGTATGTTGGAGTCTTGATTCAGCTTGTTCCCAGTCTTTGACGGTCATCAGTACTTCGACCATCTCGTTGGAGAGACTTGTTCGTCGCTCCTTGATTATTCTTCCAGAAAGACTGAATGCTGACTCCGAGGAGACTGTAGAGACAGGAACAGTCAACACATCCCGCGCTAATATGGATAGCACTGGATATGATACCTTCTGGGTTTGCCACCATGAGAGGATGTTCAACTCCTGCTCGAAGCTGACGCTATCACTGTTGAGATAGCTTGATAGGTCTCCAGTGCTTTGTCGCTTTCCTCCTCCTAACTGTTGTGTACCTGCACCTGCACGAGAACTAGACGAAGAACCGAAAATCTTGCCCCATTGCATAGCCCCCCTAGAGGTGCTAGGGACTACCGGGGGTCTTTCCAAACGCACAGATCCAAACTTATTTTCATATTTATTATATACCTCATATAATTTATCCTTAACTAATGCAAAGTATGAACAATAGTTTAAATCGGTAGTCTCACTTAAAACTTGTAAAACATTTATAAATCCTTGGAGTTTGGCCCTAGGATCCAAAATAAAAGCAAATGCTTATAAATAGGAATTTCTCTCCAATATTTTAAAAACTTAGATTTCATGGCAACTACAGCATCCCGTAGTATAGGATCATTTTCAAAAGCCTTTAGGTGAGTGGCAATTTCAACAATATTATGAACAATCATAGGAGATGTAGGGTAGTATACTCCAGAAAGACAAACAGTAGCTTTATGGAAAATTTCTAGAAAGGAAAATATTTTTTCACCAACAACCCAATCGTCCTCAGTAATTTCAGGGTCTCTAACTTGGGTTCTACTGGAGGAGCTACGAGATTGATGACTTTGGGTGTAAAGGAAAACAGATAAAGTGCTCTTATATGGCAATATATGTTTAAGCATAAGGTAAGTAGAGTTCCATCTAACAGGCATGTCTAAACCAAATTTTCTAGGTCGAACATTCATTGCTACGCAAAAACTCTTATATGCGGCTATTCGTTGGTTAGAACAATTAATAAATGAAATTGCATCTCTAAAAGAATCAATACAAGCATTTAATCTTTTTAAACCAGATTTAACAATAAGATTAATAATATGACAAGCACAACGTTGATGCAATAAGAAAGAGTGTGCATAAGTATTAAACAAAGGAGTAAGAATTTATGGCTCCGTAATGCCGACTGCTGCTTTTGCTTCGACTCCGAGCCGAAGACCAAGGGCATGTTTGGAGAGCTCTATCAGCTCTAGATCCACGAAAAATAGTTTTACTTTACAAAATTTTACCCAAACGCTTCAGCTCCGCGAAATCTGGATCCACCAAAATCCTGGATCTGAGGGCCAGATCCATGGATTTCATGAAGCTCCTCAAGGGGTGCTCCACCGTGGAGTTGGGTGGTAATTACCCATCAATGCCATTGGTTACACCCCATCCCACCAAAAGTGGCCATTCCCACCAAAACCTCAATTTCGTGGATCTGGAGCTGCTGTACAAGCCAAACACTCCATGGTGGGATCCCAGATCCACGGTGAAGCTGCTCCAGATCCACGTTTTCAGTGGTGGAGCTCTCCCAAACAGGCCCGAAGTCGGATTCGACGAAACGAAGAGACCGCCTCGGATTCGACGTGAACCGAGCGAACGCGCGAGACGCGCGGACGTCGATTCGGCGAAATTTTTTTCGATCTCTTTAATCCTAATTTTTTGTGCTCTGAAACCACTTGTTGTAAATAATGCATAAAAAATAGAGACAATAGACATGAATTTTTACGTGGAAAATCCTTGCGGGAAAAAACCACAAGCGCTCGAAGGCAAATCACTATAATGAGGAGAGTTTACAATGGAGCGCTTGCTCTTCCTATGGGCTACTGGGGTACATATTTATAGCGTGAGGGAAAAGAGCTCCACACGGAGAGAAAACCGAATCAGAGTCGGTTGCTACAGATTGACACCACGTCTGATACAACCTGCACATGCACCTGCCATGCCCCGTCTAGTATGAGGCGATGAAATGCCCTACACGGACACGATACGAATTCGGATCAATTTTAACATTAGTTTTCATAGAAAATTCTCTTTTTTTGGAGACGTGATGGAATAGGCCATAGGGGTAATTTGTCGATTCAGCGGACCTTAAGAAAAGTGGGTGGGAGTGTCTAGTTATTATCCAGATTTTTTTCTAACTATCATCTAAATTTGTGATTCTTATATTTAGGAGCCCCTTGTTTTTGAATTAAAAGTGGATTTTTTTCAAAAGGGAGAAGGCAGAATTCAAGGGAGAGGGGGATTCATGTCTATTGAATCTCTAATCCAACAATTCTAAATTTGGATGATAGTTAGGAATAAAATATTCCGATGATGTTTAACAAAACCCAAAGTAGGCAACCCGAATCACACAACTGTATAAGTTTCTTTTCTTAGTTTGTCGATTCAGCAGGACCTCAACAAAACTACACAACCCGAATTACACAACAGCAAACGTACAACCATATGACACGCACCAGGCACGAACAAACCTAATTCACGAGGCAAGGAGCTCTCTAATGCATGAAAAGAGAAGCGAAGAAAGAACTCTTTTCGCTTTGACATGCAGAACAACTTCAGCAGGCAACAAGCAACAGAAGCCAATGTACGACGTAGGCACGTAGGCACACCGCACATGCAAGACTACGCAGCGGCGGCAGTGGTGGTTGGGATCAAGACGGAGCCCAAGGGCGGTGCCGCCTCCTGCGGCGCGACGTAGCCGGCAAGGTCCCGCGGCTTGACGTGCACGCGGAGGCCGTTCTTCATGAACAGCGTGAGCGACATCTTCTGCTGCACCTTGTGCCCTGGCACGAGGTCTACCGAGTGGCGCAGCAGCACTGCCGACGCGATGGACTTCATCTGGAGGTAGGCCAGGTCCTTGCCGAGGCACGTCCTCGGCCCGCCGTTGAACGCTACGAAGCGGTACGCGTCCTTGACAGGCTCGAAACGGCTGCCGTCGGCCGACAGCCACCTCTCCGGCCGGAACTCCACGCAGTCCTTCCCCCATATGCTCTCCATTCTACCGACTGAGTAGATGGAGTAGGTGATCGCCGAACCGGCCGGCACCACGGTGCCGTCGGGAAGGACGTCGTCCGCCACGACGTACTTGGAGTCCTGCGGCACCGACGGGTACAGCCGCAGCGTCTCCGCCAATGCCGCCTTCAAGTACACGAGGCGCTCCAGCTCGTCGAAGTCCAGCGGCTCCTCGGTCCACCTCGCTGTGTCGTCGCCGCGCGTCTCCCTGAGCACGGAGGCGATCTCGAGGAGCACCTTGCGCTCTACGTCCCGTCTCTGCATGAGCGTCCAGAAGAACCAGCTGAGCGCGACGGACGACGTGTCGCGCCCCGCGAGCAGGAAGTTGAGCGCGATCCACTGGAGCACGTCCTCCGGGAAAGCCCTGCCGTTGCTGTCCCTCTTCTTCATGAACCGGGACAGCAGGTCGTCCGATGGTGTCGCCTTGCGCGCCGCGATGGTCTCCGTCATGAACTGGTCCACCACCTCGAGGCTCTTGCGGAGGCTCTGCTCGCTGCCGACGCCCAGCGCCTTCTTGATGCGCCACAAGAAGCTGGGGTAGAGGAACCTCTGCAGCGTCGCCTCGGTGGCCTCGTCGAAAGCGTTGGCGAAGGGGTTCTCCGGCAAACCCGGCGACAACGTCTCAGGGTCCTTGCCAAAGGTGAGGCCGCAGATGTTATCGAAGGTGAGACGGAGGAGGAGGTCCTGGAGGTCAACGCTTGCGGCGGCGTCGCAGTGGTCTGCCAGGATTCGCCACAGGCGGTACTTGATGGAGCGGTTGGCCCAGCGAGCCATGGCCTGGCGCAGGGTCCGGGTGGTGAACTCGAGCGCCGCAGTCTTGCGCTGGAGCAGCCACGTCTCGCCGTCGGAGTTGAAGATGCCCTGGCCGAGGAGGTCGTGGAACGCCGCCTGCCACATGGGGCCCTTGGGGTAGTTGTCGAATCGCGCGCGCAGGATGTGCTCCATGTTCCGCGGGTTGCACGTCACCGTGACCAGCCCCTGCCGCTGCGCAAAAAACGGCAGCGGCAGGATGCACGTCTGGTACGTCGCCGCGTCGCCCGTGGCGCGCAGGTTGTCGGCGATCCAGTCGTGGACCCGCGCCCGGTTCAGCACGACGCTGGGAAGGCTGCCGACGAGCGGCCACATCCGCGGCCCGGACAGCCGCCTAGACAGCGCCCAGAACCACACAATGTACGCCGAAGCCAATGCCACCGCCGTCACGGCGATGGCATAGGGGTGCAAGTGCAACACGCCGCCATCCATTGCCATGGCCATGCGTGGTACGTTTTAAGCTTGTAGTAGTACTTGCTACGTGGTGATATAATTAAGAGGGATGTGTTTAGACCTTATGATTAAGAAATAGTGCGGCGGTTGGTGAGTTGGGAAATGTGTTTGGCGCCCTCGTGTATATATATGCTCTGCACACGAGCCGTGTGGTGAGACTTTCCTTAGTGCCCCAAGTTTCACTTTGGTATAGTCTTGTAAGGTTTCCAATTCATGATGGGCAAAAAAATGTGTTTCTCTTGTCCATACTTCTTGCCTTGTTGGCCGTTCTTCTCAACAAGACTTTTTGGTGGTGTTGTTCACTCTAGCGTGTGTACTGGTAGTGAGTAAACTAATCGGGTTGGTGCTTTTGTTTAAAGTGTGCAGCAGAAAGCGAGCAGCTGTAAGTATTGGAGACTGTTTTCTTGCAGAAAACTCAGGGCGTGTGTTGCCATCAAGAGCTATCGTTTTCTTTCTTGTTTGCGCAAACTAGTGAGAAGGCTGCCCACACTTT
Organism: Dendrocalamus latiflorus; assembly: GCA_017311315.1. Classification (NCBI taxonomy): domain Eukaryota; kingdom Viridiplantae; phylum Streptophyta; class Magnoliopsida; order Poales; family Poaceae; genus Dendrocalamus; species Dendrocalamus latiflorus. Next base: position 53,899,660 of record CM029664.1, on the reverse strand, counting down.
TACCTATCCTTTTCGTCAAGTGTTTCACGTACTAGAAGCAGAGCAGGCAATGCTCCGAACGTTGTTTCATAACTTAATACCAGCAAAAGTAGTGGGTGAGAAATATCTCTTCCCTGCCAATATTCATCCAACCACTTAAACAGGGAAACATATTTGAAATTTGTAGACAAGCATATGAGACACGTTTATGAGGCAAGAAGAGGGTCCAAAAAAGCCTCGACACAACGGGGGGAAATAGTTTTGGATACAAGTTCACGAGACCATTTCCAGCACATTGCACGTCTGAGTGTAACCAGTTTTGAGTTGACAGTATCCAAATGGTGGTAAATATCAAGATTATTAGCCATGTATTCCTTTTACTAAATCAAGGTATACCAAGTACAAATTAATTAAAATTTGTTTCGTACTTTAAAATTTACAAGGTTCAAAATTCAAATTATTTTTGTTGATTATTTTATGACATCTTGTTTTATTTTCTAGCCGACTGTCCATTAAAAAAACTAGCCGATTGGCGCACGCAATTGCACGGAGTAATGTAGTACAATATAGTGCATAGAGTTCAGATTTGGAATATTATATGCCGAATTTGATATTCCTATTTTCCAAAAAAAAAGTAACAAAATTTTTTCATAAAATGGGTATTTTATTTTGCATTCAAACTAGCTACATTTTCCTAATTGTCTTGTGACAAAAAGTGTGGCAGTAAACCAAGCAACAAGAGTATTCTAAACTAATGCTATACAATCCGCCGAAAAAGGCTAGTCTGGCTCAACTGGGCATGGTAAATCTATTCTTAATAGAGAATATTCTTTTCGGCTATGATTAACGGTTTTTAGTTTTAACGTGAGTTTTTGTATGAACAAACTGAATATTAATAAGTCTATTTGAAAAAACTATTATAATAAACTGGTTTGAAATAGTAACAAAGAAATCGTCTTATTTATATTAAAAAAATCATAAATCATAATAAAAAAGAACGAGGCTGAGTGACTCTGGATTTCGAGTCGGCGACGGTGTACGGGACTGCTTCCGAAAAACGAATATCATATGGGCTACGGCCTCGCTAGACGGGCCTGTCACATACCGCGGATCGTGGACCCGAGCACGGAGCATCATCTGACGAGCGTCCAAATGGCCTCGCTAGCCAGCCCATTTTCGGATTTAGCACGACCCGTGCGCGGTGCGCCGAATGCACGAGAAAATTTTACTTTGCACACGGTAGGCAGAATGAAAAGCTTATATACCTTAATAACATGAACGTACGCTAGGGTGAACGATCGAGCACCGTGTCGTGTTGCGTTGCCCATCGATGCATATATACTTCCGTGGTTCGTCTCGGAATTAATCCAGCCATACATCCAAAGCGGGCAGCGAAACAGACTACCTAGCTCGTTGGAACCGGCGACGTCGATCGCCGTCCGTTTGGCCACTCTCATTGAGATTTACCGGCGTATGCGGTCTGTAGTTCGACCCAAGATAGTGCGGACCCTCCCACAATACGGTCAGATGGTACCGTCCAAACCGAGCTGCACCAAGCCTTCTTCTGAAGTCAAAGGGCGTAAGTCGACGGGTGTCCAACCCCCATAGGCTTGCACAACTCCAGATTTGGTTACCCCAAATAGTCGGTCACTCAGTCTGGTGTTCAATTTTAGATAGATAAGGGGGGCGTTTTTTGATTGGGGTTTGGCGTGCGTGCACGGTGGCGTGGGGAGTTGCATCGAGATCGGCGGTGGATTTTTGGGAAGACAAGGGAGAACGGACACGGAGATGAAAGGCAAGGCCGGCCGGACTGCAAGAAGGCCTCACCCTGAGACCAAATCCCAGGTTGTTGAGCGCGCGAGGATAAAAGAATCGGTGGTGATCAAATTGAGGTGGTCGAATCTGTCCTGGACGAACGCTTCAGGACAATATGTCTTCCTCCAAGCACATCTGTTACGTAATAATCCTGTATTGACTATTATTGACCATGTAGTACTGATAAAAAACGTAGTATATACACGTCGTACGCTAGACATTGTTCTTTGTCAGGTTATATATTTCAGGATTCCCTTACGCTTTCGACAACTATGTACTAGTACTACTACTTTACTCGCTTTGATCAGTCGCAGTATTTTGTCGAAGGGAAAATTGCCCATAGGCATGCATGGATCTATCATCTTCTAGGGCATCCACATGAGCCAGCTATAATGATTATTACTCTCATTCATTTAAGCTCCACAAATACCAATTTGCTTTACTTTTTATGATGCTTTGTCGGGGAAAAGTAGTCTTGGTTAACCAAGCAGTCAACGTAGGATACCGACCAAATACACCATAACAAATCATCCAAAGCCATGATAATTAGCCCCAAAACAACTTTACCCCTCTCAAGCCGGTCCGTCCATGCATGCATGCACGACCCTTGAACACACGCACACTCGTGCATGATAAAAAGGATCTCCCCATGCATGCATGCACCCTCGTCAATCGCTTTTGCCACCAAAAGACGCACACGTAAACGATGCGATGAGGCCGATCGAGCGGAAACCAATCATGGCCAGTTCCGTTCGTCCATCCAACCCATTCGTCACGCGAGAAAGGGTTACAAGACTTAACTAATCCCGGCTCGGCATGCAGCGCGTCTTTAGCTTAGCGTGGACCACGCTCGGGTTGGCAATCTCCACATAGCCGAAGGCCCGAAAGGTAGCGCGAACGCGACCCGCCCGCCTCGGGAATTGGATCCCACGCAGCACGGATTTCCCGTGCACGACGCGCTCGGGAACGCCCAAAGGCCGTAAAGCCGGCCAGGCCGCGGGCGCCACGACCGACGCGAGCCACGACCGCGCGCGCGACGGCATGCAACGCAGCGCTAGCGCGGGCGGTCACCACCACACCGGTGCCATTATTCAAACCGCACGGCAGGGTTCCCCCCTAGCCGTGACACCCTAGGCTTAAACAACGCGGCAAAGCAGAAGGGATGAGGTGGTTTTGCCGTCGCTTTCCGGAGCGGCCGCTCGCGATCTCAACCCGATTGCCCGCCCCTGCCGCGGCCGGGCGGCGTGGCTGTATCATTGGTATCTGCCGAGGGACGCCCCAAAAGCATGACATCTTCCTCAACTTTCCAGGAGGTCGTCCAACAGTTTAATTTCCGCGGACTTAGCTGGTGTTAGACGGTGGTGGACAGCCTCCTGCGCTCCCGAACAAGCCGGACAGATGATTAGGCGCTGGTCATGTTTGTCCGAGAGACAGGACGGGTTGCTTAGCTTAGGTGGTGCCGTGCGTACGGTTTGGTTGGAACCGTGCAACCCTTTTCTGGCGCTGAGAGTTTGTGCAAAGCAGACAGGAATTCAGCCGAATCGAGTGTCATGCACGTACGGTGCTTGCGTTTTGCGTTAACTTGTATGCATGTCGTGATGATTGGTCATGTTTAATTGACGCGCGCAGTTTGTGAGTTGTGATTGTCGTCATATGTCGAAAAGAAGATGGACAAGTTGCATGGTAGTACGTAGCTTAGCTACTCTTCACATGACCAACAAACAGTACGTTGCCAGTCGAACGGAAGTCGCTCACGCGCGCGGTACTGTTCGTTCGCTAGTACAGGATGACCTAGATGAATATATCCGTGGTGCTATTTGACTAGAACAGAATAGGACATGCAGCATGTTACTGCCCTGACATCTCTTTTGAATTCCATGAAAGATCATATCTTTTTTTTTTTTTGAACGGAAAAGGCAGAAGGCCTGCCATTAATTAAAGAGAGATGAACAGAAGGTTACAAACAGGTTCTCAGATTGAAAGCCTGAGGGAAAACAGAAACAGGACGGGAGCCCCTCCCCCAAAACACTTGCCGAAACTTAAACGAGTCCTGTCTCCTCTCTTGCCGAAACGACTGAAAACACTTGCCTACTACCTATTACAGCTTGTTGAGCCACTGAATCCACCGAGAGAAAAGAGTTATCAAAAATTCTTCTATTCCTCTCTTTCCATACATTCCACCACGTTTGAACTAGGGCCCCAATGTATTTCCTTTTGTTTGTTTTTGGCCTAATTTTTGTGAAGGCCTTCCACCATCCCGAGAGGTTGTTGTAATTTTGTCCAGCTGGAGAATCTCTCAAGTTCAAGAGCCGAGCCACTTTGCTCCAAACTGCCACAGTAAAGGCGCAGTCTTTTGCTAGGTGACAGGGGTTTTCTACGTGCTGAAAGCAGAGAGAGCACAAAGGATTGCATGGCCAGTTCCTTTTGAGAAGATTATCAGCAGTTAAAATCTTTTGATGTAGAAGAATCCATCCAAAAGATTTAGCCTTTTGCTCGGCGTAACTTTTCCACAGATGATTAATGAATGGTTTTGGGATTAAACCACTAAATTGAATTGAGTAGGCCGATCGTGTCGTATACTCTCCATTTGCTGTCCATCTCCAAAGAATAGTATCCTCCCTATCTTCTAGGGTGTAATGAAGCAGACTACCCGCTAACCAAATGAGTTGCGAGATCTGATTAGCATCTGAAATTGTCCCAATACAGTTTAACCAGTAATGGTGTCTCATGGCATCTTGAACCGAGATCCTTCTTTTGCGAGAAATTTTAAAAAGATCAGGAGCTATAGATTGCAAACTCTGGTTGCCCAGCCATTTATCATTCCAGAAACTTGTCTTAGCTCCATTTCCAATCAAAATAGTCGTGCTTGCTAGGAAAAGAGACATATCTTCTTTGTTGCACGGCAGTTCCATGAAGGTCCAGGGCCGAGTAGGATCTCTCCATCTAAGCCACAACCATCTTAGGCGAAGAGCTCGGGCAAATTTTTGTAGATCAAGAATTCCCAATCCACCTAGTGGGCGTGGTTTACAGACTGTGGCCCAATTAACTAGACAGTGACCGCCATTTACGTGTTCCGGTTCTTTACCCTTCCATAGGAAGGCTCTTCGAATTTGGTCAATTTTCTTGGTCAACCATTTGGAAGCAGGCAGTACTGTCAAGAAGTAAGTAGGTATAGAAGAAAGGACGTATTTTACCAAGGTTTCTCTACCCGGCATGGATAAAAGCTTTCCCTTCCATCTCTGCAATCTATTTCCAATCTTATCAATTAGGGGTTGGCAATCAAGTTTCTTCAATTTCCGCCAATGCAAAGGGAGCCCAAGGTAAGTGCATGGAAAAGAACTTATCCTTCCTTGAAAGCATTGTCGAGCAGAATCAATAATCTCATTTGAGCATGCTATTGGATAGACCTCTGTTTTTTCCAAGTTTGTGAACAATCCGGAAGCTCTTCCAAAGACCTCTAGGATTGCTTTGAAAGCTTCTAAATTATTTTGTTCAGGCTTTAAGAAGACTGCCACATCATCCGCGTACATCGAGACACGAAACGGGAGGTGCTGTCTTGACAGGGGAGTGAGAACTCCATCTTTTTCAGCTCTGGCAATTAGCCTTTGCAAAGGCTCCATTACTAAAATAAAGAGCAAAGGGGAGAGAGGGTCTCCTTGCCTTACTCCCCTAGCATGCGAGAAAAGTTCCCCAGAGAAACCATTTATTAGAATGCTCGAAGATGACGAGCAAAGGAGGTTTGCAATCCAATTTCTCCACGCGGTACCGAAACCAAAATTCTCAAGAACCTCAATCAAGAAAGGCCAGCTTACTGAGTCAAAAGCTTTTGCCACGTCTAGCTTGAGGAAAAGGCTTGGGGTCTTCTTTCTATGAAGAAGCTGAAGCACCTGCTTTGTGTAAAGGAAATTTTCATGAATAGATCGCTTTTTGATGAAAGCATTTTGGTTCTTGGAAATTAGACTGTCCATCACTGTTGCTAGTCTCAAAGCCAAAAGTTTAGATATGATCTTTGAGAAACTATGGATGAGGCTGATTGGTCTGAACTGTTCAGGTCGGCAAGCGTCCAACTTCTTATGCAGAAGGAAAATTTTGGCGGTATTTAGCAGCGTTAGGTGTTCAGTCTGAAAATCCAAGAAAGCTTTGGTAGCCTCGAATAGATCCACCTTGATTATGTTCCATGCTTTCCGGTAAAAACCTCCAATAAAACCATCAGGTCCAGGCGCTTTCTCAACCGGCATATCACCCCCTTAAATTTGGCAAGCACCACTGACAAGTTTGACTGCAACCACATAGCAAATCTCCACGCGCGGGCAGCTACCAATTGTTAAGTAACGTGCAAATGCAACAGTATAAGTGGCAAAATAATACTGGAGTAAGCAATAAAAAAGACAAAATTAAATTCTGGGAAATCTGCATGCGTCTTTGTGCCTTGGTGGTAGGTGTAGTTTTGCTACGAGAAAAATGCAAGTCTGTCTTGTTGCCACTTAACTTGTTCAGAAGCTACTCAAGAAATCTACACCTTTTATTCAATGCGCAAGCACTTCGATGGGTCAGACTAGACCAGATGAGCGAACTCCAAAACTAGATTGTCCATGCGCCATGAGCCTGGTCCTCACCGCGATTCTCTTCGACTAGTCGCGACCCATGCAAGGAGCCAGAGATCTCCATGGAATAATGCACCCCAAATCAGCTGCATTAATCTAATCATGAACTAGGCAAGCAGGACTCATTCTGAGACATGGTGCTACGCGACACGATGGCACTTAGATTTGCATGCATGGGCGACCAAAACCTCATTATTAATAGGGCCCTTAAGGATGTCGGGCACGGCGCACGAGACGAGCTAGTAGCGTTTTGCAAACAGTGGCAGCTTTTGCGCATGTCTCCTCCCCTCTCGCCCTCGCCCTCGCCCTCGCTCTCACTGTTTCGACAAAATAAAAGGAAAGAAACTACGCACCGAGACCTTCGAATCCGCTGCTGCCACTGCCACTGCCTCGGCCCTGCCCCTGCCCAATTATATAAGTGCCCCCTCTGCGCATCTATTGATTTCAGCATTGCTTCTGACCAGAAGAAGATCCCGGAAGAAACCAAATCAGAAGCAGAAGCCAGCACAAGTCGAAGTTAAGAGTAGTTTGCAGTGGTAGCTGTTATAGATACAGGCTCAGCTGCTCGATCGTATATACACCGAACTGCATAGCTCAATCAAATCTCTTTGTCAAACAAAGTAGAGTACACACACATAGGTAGTGATAATGGAGGCGCTGAGCGGCCGGGTCGGGGTGAAGTGCGGGCGGTGGAACCCGACGGCGGAGCAGGTGAAGGTGCTGACGGAGCTGTTCCGCGCTGGGCTGCGGACGCCAAGCACGGAGCAGATCCAGCGGATCTCCGCCCACCTTAGCGCGTTCGGCAAGGTGGAGAGCAAGAACGTCTTCTACTGGTTCCAGAACCACAAGGCGCGAGAGCGCCACCACCACAAGAAGCGCCGCCGCTGCGTGTCCTCCCCTGACAGCGGCAGCAACGAATTAGACGGCCGTGCCACCGCCCGCGAGGCCGAGGCAGCCCTCGTGCTGCAGCCTCCGGAGAGCAAGCGCGAGGCCAGAAGCTACAACCACCACCGGCTAATGACATGTAAGCATGCACGTCGGTCGTTAATAGTACTTTGTTTTTCCTGAAACAGTGTCCTACATACGTACATACGTAGTGGTCCTAATTAAGATCAACTGATCGAGTTGTGTGATTTCGTGCATGCAGGCTACGTGAAGGACGTCGTGGAGCAGGAGGCGATGTGGGAGCGGCCGACGAGGGAGGTGGAGACGCTTGAGCTTTTCCCACTCAAGTCGTACGACCTCGAGTCAGACAAGCTCCGGTACGTGAGGGACGGTGGAGGCGGAGAGCAGTGCAGGGAGATCTCGTTCTTCGACGTCACGGTCGGCCGGGATCCACCGCTGGAGCTCAGGCTCTGCAGCTTCGGTCTGTAGATCGACGCCTGCATGCACGTAGCAGCTGCTGCTTCTACCTGGCCTTGTCACACGCATCATTCTGTAGTTCTTCATTCTAGCTACCCACATTAAAAGGTGTACGAGATGAGATTCGGCATGTGTTGTATGCACGACCGTTGTTGCGTGCATAATCTAAGAGGATCAGGAAAGAGCACGCAAATGAGATTTCCATCGCCTTTTCCTTGGTCTTTTCATCATGAGATGCATCACATCTTTTGTTCTTTTCAGCTGCCTGGTACCCTATAATTAACCATATCCTCACTCATTTACGTACTATATTGTAGACCCGATATAAGAAAAAGGTGAACGGTTTTGCTATTGCACAGTCGACTGAATTTTTTTTCTTCTCTTAGTCACCTGAAGTTACACTCTCAGTTATCTAAAGTTGCAGTGTACTAATTCACCCCCTCCTGAAGTTGCACTCTCAATCATCTAAAATTATAGTATAAAAAAGTGATTGAAAGATGAAGGAAAAAACAGTCACCTGTGCAATAGTTACTCCCAAAGGTGAATGATGCCTTTTAAATTTTCCTCCAATTATTTTATGATTCTTCACTCCAATAGCTATGAGAAGCTATGAAGATTAAGAAACCAAAAATCTGAAAAGAATCACACTACTATAGTGATTTCAGATTGGTGAATAGTAAAATCAGCACTATTTCAAATCCTAAAATCCATGAAACTTTTGATCTGTAGATTCAAAAACTTAAAACTTGAACTAAGGCTAGATCATAATCTTAAAAAACTATCTCAACCAAAAATTTTAAAACAACTTAAGAGAATTGAGATATTTTAGTTTGTTAAGCTTTGCTGCACCAAAACCGGATCAAAACCTAAAATTGAGCTAACTCTCAAACGAAAGCTCTAAATCACTTGAAATTTGGTGTGCATCTTCTCTAGGATGTCAAAACATATTCCAATCAATGATCAAGAAAATTGATGCCAGAGTTCTAACCTTTTTCCGTTTGAAAGAAGGTTGTAGCAAAATAGGTCAAAAAACTAAAAATGGTGAATATGACTTGTCCATAGATGATTGATGGCTAAGATGGCTCTAGATGTATTTTCACATATCACAGCAAGTAAGAACACTAAAGAAATTGAGGCAAAAACAATTGAATCAAGAAATCACTCGGAGGGGCCAAAACGAACAAAAACTAGGTTTCTTCATAAGCTGGCCAATCAAGTATCTAGATTGGTGAAGACTGGTTTTCAAAATTTATCTCCATCTCTTACACGTCCTTGACACAACAAGATCAAGAAAGTGAGACAAGAGCAAAAACAAACCAAATCAATCAACACAAATGAATGCATGGGAAATGAACAATGATTCATATATTGCTATTTGAGGATGAATATTTTACATACATTCCACTTAGAGGATAAGAGAGGATATTACAACACTCAATTCTTTTAAACCTTAACCCTAACTCATGAACTCAATGGCAAAGATTGGATGATTAACTAGCAAGTCTCTACCTCAACCCGTTAAATAGATAGTTAACCAACACATATCTAACTCTTAGTGGATACTATTCACTTATCATATACTAGCTTGCCATGCGTCAGCAAGTATCTTTTGTTCCGGTTCCACCGAACCACATCTTACTTGGACCGACCAAGCCACATATTGCAACCTATCACTTGAACTTCCCTTCAACTTTTCCCGCTTTCCTTTGCCATGCTTGAGCTCAGTCATCTCATCAGGCATCCTTGATCGTTCTGAGCCTCGGCTTCTCCATGAGCGTAGCCTCAATTCTCACCATTGACCATAGTTGACTCCAAGCAATCCTACACATCCAAAGGCCGAGAAATTATTTTCGGGCACAAGATCTTTATAATTTGACCCACGTTAGTTGTAATATGCATCATGTAACACATATGCACTGAGTTAGGTCAACTTAAATCAATCCATGACTCAAATTCTCAAAATCACAAAATTCAGCCAAAGTAAAACCTCAAATTTGCAAAATCCAACTTTTCATTTTTTTTTCAAAATTACAATAGTTTATCATAACAAAAATCTAAATTTTCTCACGTGGTCCTTAATACATTTATGCATTATATTTCCAGCTTCTTACATTTATTTCAATTCCTTGATTTTTTTTCATCGTGGGAGGTACCTCAAGAAATTACCATTACGTCTCGTCGTTAGTAAATAGCACTTGGTTTTGTCAATACAGTTGTAATGATGTACTACTACTTCCTGCTAGCTCAATTTCTTCTGTACTCGGAAATTTTAACTGTTGTAATAATGTTTTGACTAGTCAATTATGGCCCCGTTTGGCACAGCTCTAGCTTCGAGATCTATGCTGGATCTGTAGTTTGTTGACTAAATTAAAGTGATTTAAATATTTTTATTTAATATATAATATAAATGAAATGAGTCATGTAAATGCACTTAACATGCCTGCAACTCTAGATCCAGGATTTCCTAGAGCTACAGATGACCAGTTCTAGGAAATCTACAGATTTACTAGAGCTAGAGCCTCTGCCAAACGGGGCCTATGATTCATGCATTCAAGGCGTTCGGTGAGAAGATTCATCAGTAGGAACACATGATTTTACACAGTACATGCATGCATGGGATTCAAATGTCGTGCTAGGCCAGCTAAATTTTTACCGTGAGCTTGTCGTGCCGGGAGTGCTTGTCGTCCCTGGCCTTTTTAAGAATAGAATTCTGACTTGCTCACTGCATGCATGTGATAGTCAACTGCTACCTGCTTCCCTCTAGGAAATTGTTGGCTGATCAGCTGCTTTGGAGGCTTGTTGTTGGACATGGAGTTTCAAAGTTTGCAGCTAATTTTTCGGCCATCTGATCAATGCCTTCTTGGTTGTTGACTTCCAACACACTTACTAATGGTAGTTTTTTTGGGGGGCAAGAACACAGTGCACGCACTGTACAAGCCCCATATCTTGCAGGTTTTTAAGATACTCGTGTATAACAAACACTCAATGTGCCTGTCACGTAGAGTACTACTCCAGAATGTTTGGTTGATTGGTTTCAAAAGCATGCAACATAACCGTACTTATGGTCAACTCCCACTCTATGATGCCTGAAGATTAACAAAACTTTACTAGAGAATTTTGGAAATGAAACATGGTGAGTTTCGTGTTATTCTTTTTTAAAAAATAGTCAAAACAGAATAGATGATCAGAGCTGCAGCATACTGATTGTTAAAAATCAATGTGACTACTACTACTTGAGCATTCAGAATAGATTTAGATAAGGAGGTCATCATTTTTTTGTGTGTATGTGTGTGTGTTTGAGACGAAGGTCATCAGAAATTCAGAATAGGTGATGGTAGCTAAACATTTGCGATATTGCAATACTGCGTCAAAGCCCATCTTTTCTTTGTGAAACGGTCCGACCAGCTGTGGAAGTGGACACGTCTCGGAAGCAATGGACTTATTGGGCTAAAAAGTACATAGTCCAAGGCCTATGAGACAACCAACTAGCCCAGCTGCGCTCGCGGATGGGATTCATCAAGCGACCTTGTCCTCCGTGTTGTTTTGGACTTCGCGCCCTCCCTCACATCACATCGCGACCACGGCATGGGCTCATGGCCTCACACGAGGGTGCCGCCCTGCCGCGCTAGATAGAGTTCCGCCGTATCGCCGGCGAGCACGGCCTGATATCCTGATAGTACGGTGGACGCGCGGGTGGCATTACCAGCGACCGCGCCGTGGCCGTGCCGCGAAAAATTTGGAATTTCGAATCGACTTGAGGCAAGGTTTGTATACAAATCGACAACGGTATTTTGGTCCTATTTAATCATCGGGAGTACTATACCACATTTAAATATTTTTTAAGATAAAATCAGTCAAGGTATCTTTCTCGTCTCCAACGACATCGTTGTCTTCGCGCGTGCGCCGCCCCATGGTATTACGACTCGGGTTCCTCATTAGGGTCGAGCCCCCCAAGCTTAGAGGGAGAACGGGGCGGTGGTGGACCGACGGCAGGAGACGGAGGTGGCACAGGGCGGCAAGGCAGCGGTGGCGCCGGCTCGACCGCAAGCAGGAGGAGGGTGATGGGTAGGGTAGACGACGAGGGCGACATGTCATGAAGTCATTAGGTGGCAGAGGGCAGTGTTTGCAGATCCAGCTACGTCAGCCATCGGTGACGGGGAAGAAGGGCAAGGGCTTTGATGCTGGATCTGATCGGAGATGGAGAAGGCGGGTGTGCGGAAGGAGGAGGCAAGGGAAGGGGAGGTAGATCCGGTGACGATGAGCCACTAGAGACTGAGAAGAAGGGCAAGCTTATGGTGGGGGTGGCGGAGAGCCGATGGTCGAGGCGAGGAGGGGGGTGCAGGTAGCCACGGAGGGAGGCGGCAGAGCGTGGAGTGATAGGGGGGAGGGGTGGGGTGAGGGAGAGTTAGGGTTAAAGAATTAAAAAGATTTGAGGGTGAATCTGCCTGTTGATCCCTAATGGTCTTAAATTCTGACTTTAATCATTGAATATGCTTTATTCTCGAGAAAATAAATACCACTTAACCTTGAGTACTATAATCTGTGCGAGCGCAGATTGCTAGTTTGATTTGCCTTATGTAGTTTTCTCTTTGAGTTGACAAGAGTTCGCGTTGGAAAACAAACAAGTCAAAGAGAAAGTTACGGGTGTCCTATAACTTATTTTTCATCAATCAGATCCTTGGGCTAGTTTTTTTTCTTTGAGAAATAAATCATTAGGCTGGTTATGATTTACGAAATTCATAATGCACCCGCAAGCTTACGTGGACAGGAAAAACTTATTCCACGCATTGTGAGTTTGTTTCGTGCACACTACAGTTCTTTCCTACTCTCTCTAATAAGCATAGCACTAATCTCAAAGCAAACAAAAAGATAAGTAACATCCATCCACCATTTATTATGCTTTAAAATTATTCAAATCACTTTTAAGAAAAGTATAGAAACACCTCCCTTCCTACATAGTTCTATGATCTCGTGGGTAACTCTTCGCTTACCAATTAAACATCTGATGTTTATCAATCATATAATTATTTTATACTTCTTTCAATCATAAAAGAGTGATGTTTTTAGTGTTTAAGAAGGCCCAGTGGGCAGCCACCTAGGCCTCACCTAGGTGCTGGCGGCAACTTGCTGCCGCATCTTGGCCCTAAGTAGGGTGCGTGGATGGGGAGCTACCTAGACGATCAAAGGCGGTCTAGGCGGCCTCGATGCGGCAGCCTCCGAGGAGGGCTTGGTGACGGAGTGGGCACCTAGGCGGTGTTGGCGGGCGCCTAGGCTGGGTGAAGCGGCGAGCAAGGCCAGAGGAGGGGGGATTAAGTGGAGAGCTTATCCATTTGGCCTTGTTGACACGGTGCACAGGAGGGATAGGGTTCCCACACAGGATCTCCACGTCTCTGCGGCAGTGCCGCCTCCTTCAGCTCACTCCCGGTGGAATCTTTCGTCCCTGCCATCGAATCGAGTTCCATTCCGTCGAAACTGCCACCCCTACCTCCACCTCCGCCGTAGGGCCGCTACATCCTCCCCACCATTGGGTACTATTTCCCTTCCCCTCTGCCCTTTAAATATGAAATATATGCATAATTGTCTTGCTACCCCCTTGGCCAAGTCAGACAGACGCCTAGGCCTTGCCTAGTCAGTTAGTCACTAGGCCTCAGCTTGCCGCCCGTCTAATGCATTCTTGAAAATTGTGTTTTTGGATTTTTCAAAGTCAATAAGATGCTCCTGTGACCATTAAATTCTCTTATCGTATATTCAAAAAAAATTGTTAAAGTCCAATATTATGAAAGTATTTTGTATGACAAATTAACTCATTATTTTCATATATCCAAACCACATGTTTTATACAATATCTTTACACATGTTTTATACAATATCTTTAGTAAAAATTAATATAGTTTGATTGCACGTATTCTAGGGTGGCAGGGGTAACACTTACTATACTTTTTGATTTCAAATGATTTTCCGACTGTTAAATGCTCTCAGAGATTCATGCCCAACATGCCTTCACCTCCTTCTCCAGCGAACAAGTGAGTGCCACCAAATGCCACCTCCTTCTCTCCCTATGTGGATTACGATTTTTGAGTTGTCATCTGAGCTAACGGTGGCTGTCGCAGCGCGGGACGAGGTCGCCCGACGGCTTTGGCAGAGGTGGGGAAGCCAACAGACATGGTTCATGTGGGTGTTGAGAAAGAGGCGAGGAGTTATAGACTGTCCGAAAATCACCTGATTTGCTTAAAATCAGTTCAATGCTACGTAGAGTCCTTATTATTTGTCATGTTTTAATAATAAATTTTCTTTTTTTGTTTGATCTTTTGTAGTCTTTCAAATTGATCGTCTTGCCTCTAATCTCATGGGGTATCCGTTTTGTTATATGAGGTTGTTAGTTGTCTATTCATAGGTGGTGTATTTTTTCTTAAATGTAAGTCACATTTTTGAAGTACTGGATCACATCAAATTAGACAGCACGACAATTTTTATGCAAATATAATGGTCACAGAAATCTGACTTAGATTTAAGAAACTACTAGACAACTGAATTATAAGTACCAAAACCGTTGTTATATTGAGACGAGGACTACCCTACCTTTCAGGGTTTTGATTCGTCTCTGAATCTGATGGTGGTTCGTCAGAAGATTTATCCCTGGAGAACTGGAGCTTGCTTTCTGCGACAGCTCCTTCTTCTCAGACTTGTAGCCAGGTGACGGAATGTCCACTACATCGGATGGCGTATCGATTAGAGGTAGCATCTCTCTCTCTCTGTTTTTTACTGCAACCCTTCTGCACAGTCGACAATAGTATGTACGGGTTTGCCAAATGTGCGTCAATTACTATCTTCAAACAATTGCCTGAATTACATGCAATCTTCTGATTTCATGGACCTGTTTCGCTAAATATACTTCCACCAAGCATGCCTTTCTATGACCTGTTTCTTGTATTGCACTAGCCACAGAGATACGAAATTAATAGCACAAAAATCGGAACATGGAAAACATCACAGAAACTAACTTATGCTGATAACTGGGCTACTAGCAACTGACAATTATACACAAGCACAAATACTGCAAGTGGTAGGGAGAGATTTCAGAACACACAAAATATGAAAGGAGTAACCGGCCGTATGATTTTCCAATACAAGGTTAGACCAAATGCGTACATAGATGAAAGGCCAAAAAGGGAAAATACAAGTGAAGACACTAGCATCCGCGCACAGTGTGGAATCACGAAAATCTACCGGTACTTCCTGGACGAGGAGTTCATGAACCTGATGCACTCCTCCACCGCTTCGCTCTTGTGGGAGTCGTCGGCGACCACCGGTGCGAACTGCCGCCTACTACTATTTCTCGCCGGCGTACAATCCGGTGAACGTGAAGCAGCACTAGCAGCTGAACTTTTCTTGGTCGATGCCGATCGGAACGCCCTCACGATGCTTGCGCTCGCGCGCCGATAGAATCTTGAGGCCGTCCACCGCGCGCGCCTCAGCAGGCGTGAACAGCAGACGCCACGCACTTGCCTTGCCCTGTCCCGATCCGACGGCGGCCTCCGGCCGGACCTGGACGCCTGCAGGGAGATCATAGGCTTGCTGCTGCTGGTCTCAGGGCTAATTCTTGTACACTCACTGCCCTTCCTCCTCATCGCCAGATTCCTAGTCCAAGGTAGTGTGTCCGTATCACCAGGGTGGCATAGGCACTACACGTTTTATACGGCAAGAGGTAGTGGTATGTCTCTGCTCAAAAGAAAAGCAGACCACTACTAGTATGTGACAAGAGCATGAAAGGCACAGTGCAGAAAAGATAAAAGAAGCACAGGGAGAGAGAAGCTAGGGAAAGAAAAGGTTGGTCTAATTGACCACCAAGATGATATCTATCAGATCACACAAACCGATGTGTAGAGTACGCATCGGCTCTTCTAATACTTCAATATCACCATGAAGCGCCAAAGCTTGCAGCTTTAATGAGGAGGAAACAGGAGACGAGAGCGCGACATGTGTCTGTGGGGCGCAGTATATTCTTGTTGCCTAGCGCTGGTGGTGGTGGCCGGAGAATATTTCGCGTGGAAGCGAGCATGCAGATCTTGTAAAGGATCTAAGCCCAACCATGGCTGAATGATGAAAAGGAAAGGAAGAGAGAACGAAGGCAGTGGTTCATGCAACAAGAGAACATTGGACCGGCAGAGACGACCGAGCAGTTCTTTTGAGGCCGCTTCGGGGGCCCTTTCTTTCCCGGCTGAAGACGGCATGCGACAGCGCGCACAAGGCGACGCGACGGGGGACATGGAATTGACGGGGCGACGCGGCCAGGACGCCACGGTGCTCGCCGCAAGGAACAGGGTGGGGGGCCGGCCGCCGTGCGCGCTGTTCGAGGCATGACAACATGGTCATGGGCAGATCTAAAAGAGTTCAAATGTGTTCAGCTGAACACCCAAAATTTTTTGGAGGTGTTTGGTTGCCAGCCACAGTTTACCACGCCTAAGGTTAGGCAAGTTTGACCAACTCAAGGAGCTGTTTGGTTGCAGCCACAGTTGTGGCAAGATTCCCTTCCAGCAAACTAGGTCCCACGCGTCAATGACTCAAAAAAGTGTGGCAAGATTCCCTTAGGCTTGCTAAGATGTGGCAAAGAATTTGAGCACCTCAACTTAGGCAAGTGTGACAATTTTTGTTGGCAAAGTGTGGCTAGCAACCAAACAGCCCCTATAAAATACTAGATATATACATATATTATTATTAGTTAGGTTAAAAGTATATTTTATGCCTGCAAATAAATTCAGTTCATATTCCCTGTATCTTGTGCACAGCCCATGTAATACATTAGGCCTATTTTTCTTTCCACCTCGCCCTCCTCACATAGGCCTAAAGAGGTAAAGATATAAACAAAATCCTAACCTTTATTCTATTTCTTATCTTGTGGCTGTCTATGTGGGAGACGGCTTCGGCTTTCGAGTGGTAAGCGAGCGAAAGTGCAAGCTGATGAGGCGAGTGACGACTGGTGGACACGGATGTGGCGCCATGACGTGACGACAATCATGCATGAGGTGGCGCGGGGTGCAAGGTGAGCGTGTGACAGCGCGGGCGAGCAGAGAGGTGTCACGGGCAAACGGGCAATGACATAGCGAACATGGAGATAGGGAGAGGGCAGCAACAAGAGAGCAGCGTGGTAGCCGAGGGGGAGCGTGGCATTGGAAAGTGAGTAGCACATCCAACTTATCGTCATTGTCTTCTCTTTAGGTTTAGGTGTGCTTCGCCCCACTTCACTTATTTTCTTTCTTGGTCCGCTTTGCTCTACTCTGCTCTGTTCTTACTCCGATTCTTTCTGGAGCTTAGCATTTGGTTTCTTCGTTTTTTCTAATAAGATGCTGAATAAAAATACAATCTTTGTCTTAGACAATGAGCAGCTAGTTGGACCCTTATTGCTTTTGTTTACATGCTAATTTTTGCTATGTTTTGCTCTATGAAAAGAACATACAATTTTCTTTTAAATGGACAATTCTTGCTGACGGGAAAAGAGCAAAAAAAGGTAGGATCAATAAGATATACAACTGTCATTAATCTCATTAATTTGTTATTTAATTCATGTCATTATACTCGTCTTATTTCGTTTATTTTCTTACAAGAAATTATTAATTTCTATAAGTTATATATACATTTCATTGTATCGGTTTTTGGAGGAAATGGTACGATAATGTATTCGAGTAACTTAGCTCTGCATGTGACGCGACATGTGAGGCATGGACGATCGCGGCCACCAATCATTGTGCAGTGGAGGGACGTTTTGTGGGAAATGGGACGCTACATGCATCGCTGATGGATGGGCAGGTAGGCCGTGCTGCTGCAGATCGGTGCTAGCTTGCAGTACGGCGGGGTGCCAGCAGCTCTGCAGTCGTCTTTTGCTCGCGCGATTTTTTTTACTTTCGTTTTTCTTGCTTCGGATGCTGATTGTTCCGGCTGCGTTGTCCTGGTACAGGTTTCATGGTGTGACGGGCCGCATTGGGAACCGGGAGCTGCAGTTTTTGTCGTTCAAGTATCCATCCCTACATATTTGACTGCACCCGGGACCGTAGGAACGAATTCATGTTTGCATGAATGTTCGGAAGTGAAACGGGAAAGCTTGCCGGTCTAGTGCTACTCCCATCTTTTTACTACTCCAACATGTATTATTCCTTGGGAATGGGCCGGACTATTTTAGGGGAATACCGATTGTCTGAGCGGCTTTGCATGGTGAGGATAAAAACTGTGGGTGGTTTGATCTGCTTTTACACCTGTGACTTTTTAAGCTATGATCTATAAATTAATTATAATAGATATTATACTGATTTTAACTATATCAACTAAAATTACAAACACCGTCTTTCTCATCGTACTCTCTTACGAATAGCGAGAAATCAAAAGCCCAAAACCATAAGTCACTGCATAAAAAAAACTCACCCTTTAGCATGATGAGTACATCATGGTTAAGCATGTTTAAGCTGGAACAATGTTTAAAAAAGAACACATTAAAAGAACACATTAAGTTGACGTAACGTGGTAATGAAACAAAGTTCTAGGTGTAACTTCTGAGTACATACACCTTAATCTGAATGGATTACCACATGAAACTGGTAAAGCTGTTCGTGCCCGTGAAATCCTCTTATTTCTTGACTAGATGTGTAGATCTGAAGACTGAAGACCGGGACCATTCATTCAGTATTACTCCTATGTGCGAGTCTCTCAGACGACAAGGTTGCCTAACGCATCGCGTGGTAGATAGGAAGACATTTTACTCCACTAGGTTACCTCTTGCTCTTGGAGGGTCTTGCATGACGTCGGATTCAAAATTAAACGAAACTCAGTGTCATAGCACGTTGAAGAAAGTGGCATTATTAAGTCAAGCTAGCAGATCCTACACGATCCTTTTGAGTACTACTACTACTACTAGAAGTAGTTCTTTTGGGATGAAAGGAAAAAGCACAGTTCATCCAGCAACCTCGAAAGCAGTCCCAGTGCCTTGACGCCTTGACCAAGTGACCGTCGTGCTGTTGCTGTACAGCCGCTGGTTTATATGAAAATCGTGGCGTTTTTGGCACCTGCGGCCCATGACGACGAGCTTTTTTGTTCGTTCTCCGAAGTCCGAAGTACTAAGCAAAATACTACTCAGAATTCATAAATGCCAAGGGCTACCTTGAATGCACAGACACAGGCCACAGATCACGGCCCAAAATGTCCATGGGCCATGGCAAAGTGGGCACGTTTTGAGACTAGCTACAAAACCTTGACTTGTTTGTTAAGCACCTTGTTGTTGACGCTTTTTCCCTCTTTCCTGTGCCTACGAGCAATCTGTCAACAGCTTAACGCATTTCGATGACACATGGCAACCGCATGCCACGTGCTATACTGCAACCAAGTATGCGTAAAGAAAAAAGAACTACCGATGAGGAGGTTGAAGAAGAATACAAAACCATTAAACAGAAATCGTGCAATTCCAAACAGGAATCGACAAAAAAAAAGCCCCAGGTATGTTTTCTTCGTGCCTACTACTGGTTATTAGAAATATTTTTTAGGGAGCCAGCCGAAATACCTTTGTAATACTCACTCTGTGTCACAGTATATCTCTGCCCCAGGTATCGTTTCTTCGTGCCTACTACTGGTTATATGTCATTTTAGCCTTTTTCAATTCTTCTAAAAATATAAGTAGTTCTATAATTTTGAGACACTTTTGCCCCTTTTATTCCTGTTATGGTTTTGATTAATTTCATTTTTCCGTACCTCTATTCTCTCCCATACAATTCCCACCTAGCTCCAACTCCAGCAGGGCCCATACTTGAGCCCTCATCCTACTTTTGAGGCCCGAGGGGCAAAAAACTCACTCCAGCAGGGTCACTACTTGAGCCCTCAAAAGTAGGGGCCCTCAAATCTCCCCCTCGAGCCCTCATTCCTGGGGTCTGGAGGGAGCCTCTACTTTTGAGGCTCAAGTAGGGGCCCTGCTGGAGTGAGTTTTTTGCCCCTCGGCCCTCAAAAGTAGGATGAGGATGAGGGTGGGTCCTATGTGTCATCCTCTCTAAGAATGAATTTGAGGGTCCTGTTTTGAGGGCTCCTACTGGAGTGTAGCCTAAAAAACAGAGTCCTCAAAAGTAGGGAGAGCTCTCAAATAAAAAGTAGGGGCCCTGTTTTGAAGGCTACTGCTGAAGTTGCTCTAATTAAAGGAGTAAGATTATGGGAATGATTGAAGGTAACAATGTCATTTCACCCATTCTCTTAATTATTGTGCCCAACTCTAAAACAATTCATACTGTGACACGGAGTATTACATAGCAATAACCTTTTATATGCCCTGTCCTGAGAAAATTTAGTGGTCGATGTTTGCATATTGTGATAAGCCAAACAGCGCGTCTATTTTTGACCGGATAGTGCACGCATTGGGAAGGTATTGTTGGTAACAAGCTGCACATCAATAAATCAATAAGCTCATGTCCGGAACGCAGGAATACTATGCAATCAAACAGAAACAGTTCACAACCTTATTTCCGGTTAGTCAATCCGAGTAGTTACTAGTACTAGCTATTGGGTATCCGACACCTGATTTGCTCTAATACGAAGTGTTGGACATGATCTGTGCGCTCAAACATAATACGACCACACAGCGGTTTTTACGACTATAAGGTAAAAACAGAGTAGTCTTAGATCGCCCTCAACCACTCCGGTCGATGCTCTGTTGTTAGATGGTGAACAATGTAGTTACAGTTACTCGTGGACGCACACTACACGGGGAAGTCGAACGAACAGATATGACGAAAATTTTCCCGACGCGAACACAACTTGCATCACTTTTCTTCTTTCTCTGCTCATTCGACTTACTCAGCTCTTACAGATACATGGTATATATACAACCGGGCCTCCCTGTAGAGCACTCAACTGCTCCGCCGCTCGCCCATGCTACTTCGCTCAACCGTCCACGACTGCTACAGTGATCACCGCTTGCCCATGCCGCTTCGCTCAGCCACCCACGACTGCTACAGTGACAAGCCGTCTGCCCACGCCTGGGTAGTTCACCGACCAATGTATGGTTTGCATCATCCATGACCACCCGTGCTGACGCCTGCTACAGTGATCGCTGCACGACCACAACCACTGCTTCATCCTCGACTTGTCTTCGACCGCGGCATTGGAGCTTCGACCATGCATTCACTGCGCTACGACTATGGTTACACAGGAGCTACGACCACGGTGCCTACGGCTACCTCACTAGTCGCTATGACCACACACAACATGGTCGTAACGATAACATACGCCCTGTTCGTAACCGACCACGCACACCATGGTCGTCTATGGCTTCATACAGACTAGTCGTCCATGACTACACTGGTCGTAACCGACCACTAACACAAGCGTTACACGCTGGTTATTACGACCACACACAACATGGTCGTAACTGACCACTCACACCTGCGCCACGACACTGGTCGTTACGACCACACACAACGTGGTCATAACTGACCACTCACACCCGCACCACGACGCTGGTTGTTACGACCACACACAACATGGTTGTAACCGACCACTCACACAGTGCCACGACGCTGGTCGTTACGACCACACGCAACATGGTCGTAACTGACCACTCACAAGAGCCATAACCACGATCACTCTGACCACGACCACTCCGATCATGCTCTCTCCGACCACAGTCACTCTAACCACGGTCACTTCGACTAGGGCCATTCTGACCATGCCTTCTCGCGTGTGGCTTCAACCATGGCACCGACGACCACGCACAATTCATCAAGATTAATTCCAACATTCTCCCCCTCAATCTTGACGGTTTGATTCTCCGATACGGATCACCAACATCTTCTTGCCACATGCAAAAGCTTCTTGTCGCATGTTGCGGCCTCTCACCAACATTTTCTCGTAGCATCTTATCATCGTCGCTATTGTCAATCTTACACCGACTTTTCCTCGTGGCAGCATTACACTGCCGTTGGCGCCGGCATCACACCGACTTCTCCCCGCAGCGGTCTCACACCGCCATCGACCAATTGTTGAAACACCACACAGCAGCTTCGCACTACTATGGCATTGTCGTTCTCACACCGAGTCTCCAGCGACGATGGCTTCACACCACCGTCTTCGACCACATGTCGGAATGACCACACGTCGAAATGATCACACGACAGCTTCACACTGCTATCGACCATACAGCAGCTTCACACTGTTGTCAGCGTTTTCGGTCTCACACTGACTTCACCCTTTCAGTGGCATCGCATCGCTACTCCTCGACTTCACATCGAGGCATCGTCATCGACACGACCACCTGGCAGATTCACACCGCCATTGACCACACAGCAGCTTCGCACTACTATCGACGCTGTCGGTCTCACACCGATTTCACCTTGTAGCAGCATCACACCGCTACTACTCGGCTTCACACCGAGGCACGGTCGTCGACTTCACACCAATTTCTGTTGTCGGTCTCACACCGACTTCTATTGTAGCGGCATCACACCGCTACTACTCGGCATCACACCGAGGCACGGTCGTCGGCTTCACACTGACTTCCGCCTGCAACAGCAGCTTTGACCATGGCACTGACCAGGCCTTCACCACTTTGCTCCTGAGTGCACAGTACCGCGGTCAACTCGTGGCCAGCACCTGTGCACCTTTGCCCGATGCACGCCATTGCGCACCGACGCCGGCCTTGAGCGAGGCCATCGTTGCTGGGGCTAACACCACTGCCGGCTCCAGCCACGCCACACGAGCCATCTAGGACCACTCCAGTCGCTGGATCGATGGTCTTCCAGATCCCATAGGCATCCATTAGTGGCTGGAAGGGCACGCCGCCGCTCTCCTTCGTCGTCTGCTGTGTGCTAGTTGCCATCGACTCCAGTCGTATGTGTTTTGGGCATACACCGTGCTCTAATACCATGTGTTGGGAATCTGACACCTGATCTGCTCTGATACCAAGTGTTGGGTAGGATCTGCACGCCTAAATACAATACAACTGTACAACAGTTTCTACGACTACAAGGTAAAAACAGAGCAATCTTAGCTCGCTCTCGACCACTCCGGTCGATGCTCTGTTGTCGGACAGTGAACAGTGCAGTTACGAGTTACCTGTGGACGCACACTACACGGGAAAGTTGAATGAACAGACAAGAAGGAAATTTTCCTGACATGAACACAACTTGTGTCGCTTTTCTTCTTTCTCTACTCATTCGACTTACTCAGCTCTTACAGATACATAGTGTATATATACAACCGGGCCTCTCTTCAGAGCACTCAACTGCTCCGCCGCTCGCCCATGTTGCTTCGCTCAGTCACCCACGACTGCTACAGTGATCGCTGCTTGCCCATGCCGCTTTGCTCAGCCGTCCACAACTGCTACAGTGACAAGCCGCCTGCCCACGCCTGGACAATTCACCGACCAAGGTATGGTCTGTGTCATCTACGACCACCTATGCTAACGCTTGCTACAGTGATCGCCGTACGACCATTGCTTCATCCTCGGCTTGTCTTCGACCACGGCACTGAAGCTTCGACCACACATTCACTGCGCTACGACCATGGTTTCATAGGAGCTACGACCACGACGCCTACGGTTATCTCACTAGTCGCTACGAGCACACACAGCATGGTCGTAATGACCATGCTCACCATGGTCGTTTACGACTTCATACAGACTAGTCGTAATCGACCACTAACACAAGTGCCACGCGCTAGTCGTTATGACCACACACAACGTTGTCGTAACCGACCACTCACACCTATGCCACGACGCTGGTCGTTACGACCACACACAACGTGGTCATAACCGACCACTCACCTAGGCTCCACGACGCTGGTCGCGTGGTCGTAACCGACCACTCACATAGTGCCACGATGTTGGTCGTTACGACCACACACAACGTGGTCGTAACCAACCACTCACAAGAGCCACGACCACGGCCTCACCACAGTTACTTTGACCATGACCACTCTGATCACGGCCATTCCGACCACACCTTCTCACATATGGCTTTGATCATGATACCGACAACTACGGACAAATTATTAAGATTAATTCCAACACTAGCTACCACACGAGACGACACCACACCCCAAAATGGATGCATTATCTTGCTGCTTGCACAAGTTCACAACAGATGCGACGGGCACGACACGTACTGCATGAACTCGCCGTCGCGGAGCAGCGTCGCCATGGTGTCCGGGGCAAGGCACACCTCGATGTCCACGCTGCTGTTCCCGGCTTGGCCCGGGAACGCCGACATCTTGCCATCAAACTTGTTCGCGCGCCCGCTCCGCACCGCGAGGGGGCGGCCCCACCCGAAGTCGTTGCCCTCGTACATCGGGAACCGGTTGGAGCTTCCCATCGTGATCACAGCGCCGTCGGGGTTGCCCAGCGGGAAGCACCGGGGCTCGGCCTGCCACGCCGCTGCGGCGCGACGTATCGCGCCGTCGCCGTAAGCCGCCAGGCTCGCGTTCAGCTTGGCCGCCGCCCACCGCAGGTCGTTGGACGCCAGCTCAGCCACCGTCGCCGTGGTTGGCGCGCTCTGGATGGCGTTGCCGAAGTAGGCCGGGGAAATCGCCGGGCGTAGCCGGTGCCGGCAGTTCACCGCCATGCGGAACGTCGTGGTTGCGTCGTCCGCCAGCCGCTTCCGAGCACGCGTCACCGCGAGCCATATCTGCGCGCACAGCGACTGGAACGACGAGATCTCGCTGCGCACTTCGGGATTCTTCGGGTCATGGGCCAGCTTGCCGTAAACCTCGGCATCTTGACCGGCGCTCGGCCGACGGTTGGCTATTGCCTTAAGCTCACGAATTGCATCCCCGCTGAAGTGAAAGATGCGCTCGCGGAGAGGCGCGTCCGCGTCGAAGGTCACTGCCGGACCCACGCCGCCAGGAAAGCGGAGGACGGCAGTGGACTCACCAAAGAAGTTGCGGCGGAAGTCCGGCAGCTTGGGTGACGCGCCACGGCAGAGGTCGGCCCAGGTGTTAAAGAAGTGCCAAAAGGAGGTGCCGTCCACGACGGCGTGGTTGGCGACGATGCCGATGAAGACGGCGCCATCGCCGAGCACGGTGAGCTGGAACGACGTAAGCGGGCGGCGGTGGCCGTCGTAGCTCACGGTGCGGTCCATAGGGAACAGGTCCTTTGTCAGCTTGATCGGGACGTCGGCGTCGGGCACGAGGAAGTCACCCAGCGATAGGGCTGGCGCCACGGCGTGATGGAACTCGACTCCGGCGTCGTTGCAGCGGATAACGACGCGATCGTCGTGGAGGGTGACGAGGCGGCCGGCAAGGGCCGGGAAGATGGAGAGCGCGCGGGAGAGCGACGACACGAGCAACGAGACAAGCGAAGCCATGGGAGCGTCGGGGGCAGGGAAGAAGAGGCCCTTCTGGATGTAGTGGCACGACAGCATGGGCAGGTCGGAGACGGACAGCGTGAGGTCCCCGATCGCGGACGCGCCGTCCGGGCGCACGGCCTGCCTCGACACGACCGTGATGCCCGACGCCGGCTCGTCCACGCAGATGGCCTGCTTCGGCACAATGGCGGACGCGACCGGGGCGGCGCCCACCATGGTCACGGCGGAGAGCATATGTGCCATGTGCTCGATATATACCGCGCGGTGTTTGTGCTGGTGCCCTGCACCACTGCTGCTAATGGAGCAGTAGTTGCTAAGCTAGTGTGCTGGTGAGGTGTTGGCGCTCAGGCCAAAGAGGTGGTTGGGACTTGGAAGAGTAATGCCTTGTGCCGGACACTGGGCAATCTGGGGCGGTTTATATAGGACACGAAGAGGGGCTGGATGCATGCACCTGGGTATCTTCTTTACCTGAAGTCTGTTTTGGATATTCCCTGGGCAGGTTTAGTGGTGGTCGGATGCAGAGCTACCAGATAAGGAAGCAACTGGAGATGTGCGCTACGCTTGCGAACAGTTCGGCCAAAAAAGAAATTAACGGTCTACTTGATGATGATCAGGATCAAGTGTCCCTGCATTGATTGGAGGGTTCTAAAAATACTTTTTTTTTCCTTAACTCTCTTTGTTGTGTAAACTTGATTGGAGGGATCTAGAACAAGTGTCCCCTCCTTTCGGGATAAAAAAAGAATCAAGTGTCCCTGCATTGATGTTGATCCATCAAAGATATTTCGATCAACTGATTTTTCCTTCACTCCCAGCAGGTTGATTTTCCTGCAGCTCACGCAAAAAATTCCACAGTATCCATTCGAGAAATTACGCACATAGTAAAAAGGAAAGAACTCGATCCCATGAAACAAAATTACCAACACAGGTGTCCAGGATTTTGAACGCATAAAGTCTTTAGCTAATCAATCCGGTAACTGAAGTCAGATCAGTACAAAAAGACTGGTATAGCACTTATTGACGAGATATCATAGGGTACATTGAATATGTTTTTGAATGGATTCAATGAACATGTAACGGCTTTCCTTATTAAAATGAACGTTACACGTCGAAAGTATTTGTAGTCGTGTTAATAGCCTCAATCTCTCGAAGCTATCTAATCATTTTGAATGCATTGACTATATAACCTCTAGCTACGTGTATAGGCGCTAGAGCCTAGAGCATCTATTTCATGGCTTCCACATCCACCTTGCGAACGAATTAGCTCTCAATTCGTTCCCCCATCACCTGTTACGTGGCCTACGTCTCTGTGAGTACGTTGCTCTTGCCGTTGTGGACTTGTGGGTTTAATCTCTTGTCTACAGACATATAGGTGGGTTTTTTAGACTGTTGTTTATATGTTATGATTAAATTTTTTAAATTTTAAACTATTTATGAAAGGCACTATACAAAGAGAAATAGTCGTATGCGATTTTGGTCAGTATAACTGAACTCGGTATAGTTTGTACTATAATCTACATGTAGACCCCACCTTAAAAAACACACCTGACGAGGATAGAATAATCCTTAAATTATTACGTCATTATATTCCTTAAATATACCCCTTATCGATAAGGGGTAAGTCTGACAGTATAGTCATAAGTCTACGACCATATAGTTGTAAGTCTTACTACGACTACCCCCTTGGTCGTAAGTTCTTCTACGACCAAATAGTCGTAAGTCCTACTGCGACTACTTCATATGGTCGTAAGTCCTTCTATGATCAAATAGTCATAAGTCCTACTGCGACTACTCCATATGGTCGTAGGTCCTTATATGACCAAATAGTCGTAAGTCTTACTGCGACTACCCTCTTGGTCGTAAGTCCTTTACGACCAAATAATCGTAAGTCTTACTGCGACTACTCTATATGGTCGCAAATCTTTCTACGACCACGTAGTCGTAAGTTGCCTTGTGACCACCTTATGGTCATGGACCTTCCTGCGACCAATCTATCTCCGACTAACTTGTTTACGATGAACAACCGTATCATGGGTTTGTCTGATAAGGCAATTAGAACGTGCGTGCCGATGTTTTAATATCGATCTTGCGTATGATTTGTTTGGATTTAGGGAAACACTTAGAAGACTCGGCGTATGCGCTTGCGGAGTAGAGACACGAAAAACTTTATCTTAGTTCGAGCCTTCTCCTAAGAGAATAACAACCCTACATCTAGTATGATTGCTAGTTGCTAGAAAGTGGATTACAACAGAGAATTACACGAATGGCTAGTGCTATCTTGCATGAATGATTCACCGAATTGCCCCCCTTTCTCCCTTTGACGTTAACCTTTAAATAGCCGGTGAAGTGATGGCAGTTGTTCCATGCTGGAAGACGCCTTGACACTTCAGATAATAACCGGCTGACAGAAGTTATTGTCAGATAGACACAAGAAACCATTCACCGTGTAGCGATTATTGTCAGAGAGAGATCGTGTACAGTTAGTGGACTAACGCACATTCTAACTGCCTTGTCAGATGAACCAACAATGTAGTTCATTGTCGTAGATAAGATGGTTGGAGATAGACTCGTCGTAGGAATTCCCATGATCACAAAGTAGTCGTAGTAAGACTTACAACTACATGGTTGTAGAAAGATTTACGACCATGTGATAGTCGCAGTAAAACTTACGACTATGTGGTCGTAGAAGAACTTACGAATATACGAGTAGTCGTAGTAGGACTTACGACTATGCGGTCGTAGAAGAACTTACGACTAAATGGTCGTAGAAGTGCTTATGACTATCCTGCATCGATAAGGGTACATTCAAGGAATATAATGACATAATAATTTGATGATTATTCTATCCTCATCATCTAGCCCCCCAACTTCAAATAAAAATAACTTATTCGACTAAGCATGGTCGTAGATAAAGAGTGGTCAAAAGCAAAGACCTTCCTGACCCTTATTGACTAGGAATTGGCTTGGTCGACTTGGTAATTTCGCTTGAGTTGTGAAGATAGAAAGACATTGGACAGAGAAAAGTGCAATCAATTTCCCTTGAGCTATTCGTCGAATAGGTTCCCAAAGCAAACATTCGGTTCCCGAAGCAAACATTCAGTTCCTGAGAGAAGTAATTGATGCATTGGTTATAAAAACTTACCGGGGGTGACTTTTGGTTTTCACTTTCCCCTTTTGCTTTAACTCATTCGAGCTCTCCACCTCCAATCAATCTCCAATCTTGCACGTATCCCTTCCAATCTCTCGAAAGAATGGCGAAGTCTTCTTTGATCTGGGCTAAATTAGAGATGGATCATGCCAAGATGAAGGCATTGGAGGCTATGGAGAAGATTCCGCCATGGCAGTTCGTCAAATGGATCGAAGCCGCCCGGTAACGCTGGCCATCTGGACAGATCGGAGAGATTCTGGTCTTCCAGGAGTACTGTGAGTGTGGCCTCCATCTTCCTGCTCACCCTTTCTTGATAGTTGTTCTCAAGTATTTCGGGGTTGAGTTGGTGAACTTGGTTCCCAATTCGATCACGATGCTCAGCGTCTTCATATACCTCTATGAAGCATATCTGGGTATCCCAGCAGATCTCGAGCTCTTCCAATTCTATTACGAGATGAGCCAGCAAGCAGGGACTGCTGGAAGTTGCAGATTGAAGCTCCACGATAAGATGATGGAGCTTTATATCCCCATGTTTACCCGATATTCGTGGCCGGGGTGGAAGAAGAGGTGGTTCTACTAGGAAATGACTAGTGAAGATAGCCTCTCTTTCGTCGGGAAGGCCGCGGAGAAGAAAAGTCTTTGGAACTCAGACCCCAAAGACGTGACAAGAATAGCCCCTTACATTTCAGCCATCAAGGAGCTGAGAGACAAGGGGCTTACGAGCTAGCATGTGGTGACGGACTTCAACACATGCCGCATTAGTCCCTTGAAGCGTCGAGCACATCCCATGTGGATGTACCCGAGAGTCTCGGATTTAACCCAGGACTATGAGAATGGTAAGTGATACTAGTACTCGTATTCGTAGCTAGGCTACATTTTCTGAGTACTTCCTATCGACTACCATGTTTATCTGTACGGACCTTAATTTGGAAGAAATCAATTCTCGAGTCAAGGCTATTTGCGAGTAAGCTCCATCGCTTGAGGCGGAGGCTCCTCGTATCTTGGTGAATGTTTCCGTCAAGGCAAAGGGAAGATGCTTAAAGGTAATCGACAAATCGACTTCATCTTTAAGACTTCTTAGTCGTAGAGCATGACCAAGTGATATCTTCCTCTTCTGCAGAGCGTTGGTATGGACTCCCGTCAAGATGACTAAGGGGTCGAATTGATGGTTGTCGGAGAGGTTGAAAGAGTGAAAACTCCTCCGACCAAAAAGTGTCGACTGGTTAAAATAGTCGATAAGAAAAAGGGAGCACAGATGATTCTGTCCCCCTTAAAGTTCTTCCTCCTGCTACCTTAAACGATCCTTTTCAGCAACTTGTCATGGATATAAGCGTGGCAAGTGAAATAGGGGTAGCCAAGTTGAAGCAAGTGTCTCCTAAGATCAAGGTACCCTTCTATTATAACGTCAAAACTAACTCAGTTAGCCTTTTCGAAGGCTTTATCAAGCATCTTGAAAAGGTGAACTGGAAGAGTTTTGTGTTTTTTATGAAGAAAACTGCCACACTGGCAAAACCTGTGATCAGGAAGGAGATTGTCCCGATGATCGAATGTGGTTCCCATCATCATGAGGGACAAGAAAAGGAAAGGACAACAACTCTTGCTGTAGAGCTTCATCCAGACGTGGTTGAAGAGATCCTTACTCTCCCACAACCAGATGTGGTTGTGGAAAAGAAGATGAAGAAACCACTCTCTAGGAAGGTTTCTTCTAAATTCACACTAAAAACAATGACTCAAAGGTATAAAAATATGAGTATGTATACTGTATTTTACCTTTGACTTTTTTAACTACTGATTCACTTCTTGCGATTGTAGCTTGGCCTCTCCATCGCCTAAGCCTCTTGCGGCTCTACCTATCATCAAAAAGATGGTGGAGAAGGTGGTCGAGGAAATGACCACTGCAGCAACAAGAGTTGCAGCCAAAAGTGTGAAGACTACGACCACTGGAATGGTTGTAGGAAAAGAAGGCGTTGAAGGAGAAGAAGAACATCCTAGCTTCTTCTCTTTATTTTTTTAATCCTCCCTTTGTGGTAGGATCTTCCTCTAGTCACACTCGGAACCTAGTCCCGCACCCCAACGATCTTCCCAATAAGGAATATATCTTCGACGATGAACGTCTCGAGAAGGTGTGGTGGACTAGGGTTGAAGAGCTGGTGCTCGAAAATTTTGCTCGTAGGAGTATTTTGTCTCTTCTTATTTCTCACTGCCTTTCCTTATCCAAAGAGCCTTAGAAGATATGATGACTATGGCTAAGTACCATAGGCAGCTAATGCTCCTACGATAAGGAAATGTTGAACTCTCTAAGAGGGTAGCATCATCATAAGCCTCTTAAGTTATGTAATCGAACTATGTCTTGAGCACACAACTAGAAATTTAAGTTTACCTTTAACCTTTATAAGTCTTGGCCAGATGCAGAGGTCTTGGCTTCTGGACTCGAAAAATGAGAAAGCTGATGCAAGGAGGCTAAAGGAAGAAAATACCAATCTATCAATAAGCCTCATAAAAGCCAACTCTACTGCCAGAACCCTTATTCTCTCACCTTTTTCCTTGCTAATACGAGTAAGCTCTCCGAACACTTTTGCTTTCTCTTCAACCTTAGTGACCAGCTTACTCGTTTCAATCTATCTTTTTGTTAAAAAGAGAAAGATAAAAGAAAGTGTTGGATCGAAATCAGTAACAAAGGGGGAGTGAATGGTGCCTCTTTAAAACTTGCCCCCAAAACCAAATCACGACCGGTTTCTTTCCAATAGCTATAGGAAGCTATGAAAAGAAGGTTATATGCAAAGTCAAGAGCTTACTGAAAGATATGAAGAACAGCCAAGAAGATCCACAAAATATTAAGAAGAGAGTCTAGAAGACACACTGGAGGAGAATCAAAAAGAAGCGAAGCCTGCTGAGAAGGGTCGGTCAGACTGCTTCAAATGGGCCGGTCTGACCGCTTTCTACAGGCCGGTCTGACCGCTTTATACAGGCCGGTCTGACCGGCATTGGTGGAGCGATCTGATCGCCATGTAAGGTCCGGTCAGACCGGCCTCCCCGAGAGCAAACCAGTCAGACTGAAATTTCAGACAACAAACTCAACACTCCCCACAGCAGGAAAATTTTAGACTTCCCTTTGGATTTCTCATCCCAGAATAGCAAGATAACATATTAAATAACAAGAGGAACCTAGAGAACCAAGAGAAACCCCATGAACGAATAAAAATTGATTCATCCCCATGAACGATTGAGTACAGAGGAATGATTACAAGGAGTCCCCATACACGATTGAATATAGAGGATCACACTACATCCCCATACATGCTTGAAAAATCATGAACTCAAACTATCCCCTTAACACATGCATGGGAGACAAGAGGACACAGATTTCTGCCCTTTCTCCCACCAACTCCACATCAACTAAAGCTCAAAGCAACTCATCTAAAGCTTCTAACTCCTCTCCCAAGCCATACATGCACCAGGAGACATGCATATATATATATATATATATATATATATATATATATATATATATATATATATATATATATATATATATATATATATATATATATATATATATATATATATATATATATAGCCTCTCATAATGGGTTTCCAATTTTGCTTGACCCATTCAGCCTCAACAACTCCAATGCTTTATCCATAACCCACTTCCTTTAGTGCAGCTTTGCGTATTCACCAAAACGCCCCTCCTGCACCTTCCGGGAAGCTTCCTCATTCCTTGCCTTCCAAGTCTCGCAGCTACCTCGAGCCCTCGCCATCTTCGGCACACCTTGACCGTTCTGACCTCGGCGCCACCCGCGCCTAGTCCGGTCCACTGTGCCTCGCCACGACTCCACCTCGACGTCCTGCAGCCATCACAGACAAGAAACACATTACATAGCACCGCTCGACACATGTAAACACAATTAGCATCAATAAATCGTACTCAAGCACAAAATGGCCCAAATGGCCGATCGGGAAGAAGAATATGCCTCTAGTCCGACTAACCAAACCCGACTGAGCCAAATGCCATCATGACACGAAACACACAAATTAAACTCAATCTATCCAAAATACTTGTCAATTACACATCACAAGCATGTGGTCACCTCCACATGGTCTCTCAAAAAGGCTATAAAGATGTATAGATAAACAAACTTAAGCTTAAGGGCTTACTGTTTATTTTTTTCTTCCAAGGCTTTGATAGCAGAGTTGGCTTTTATGAGGCTTATCGATAAATTAGCATTTTCTTCCTTTAGCCTCCGTGCATCAGCCTTCTCGTTCTCGAGCGCAGTGGCCAAGAACTTTGTGTCTAACCAAGACCTGTAAAGGTTAAAGGTAGAATTGAAATTCCAGTTATGTGGTCAAGACAGAATACAACTACATAAGTTAAGAGACTTACGATGCCACTGCTTTCTTGGAGAGCTTGATGTTCTCTTGTCGTAGGAGCGTTAGCTGTCCGTGGTACTCAGCCACTATTGCCATGTCTTCTAATGTTCTCTGGATAAGGAAAGGTAGTGAGAAATAAGAGGAGGCAAAGTATGAATATTCGAGTTGTCAATACTCACATTCAAACTCCTACGAGCAAAATTTCCGAGCACCCGCTTGAAATCTCTGAGTTGGTCAAGCTCTTCAACCCGGCTCCACCACACCTTCTCAAGACGTTCATCATCAAAGATATACTCCTTATTTAGAAGATCTTTGGGGCGTGAAACTCAAATCTGAGCTTGACCAGAAGAAGATCCTACCACAAAGGGAGGATTAAAAATTGAGGAGAAGAGGTTAGGTTGTTCTTCTTCTCCAGTGCCTTCTTTTGCTACGACCACTGAAGTGGTCATAGTCTTTATGGTTTTGGCTGTAGCTTTTGTTGCTATAGTGGTCATTTTTTCGACCACCTTCTCCACCGTCCTTTTGATGGTGGGCAAAGCCGTAGGAGGCTTCCCAGGAGAAGCGTCCTTAAGCAATGGACAGACCGAACTATAATCACAAGAAGTGAATCAGCAATTGAAAAGACAGGTAAAATATAGTATATGTACTTGCATTTTTATACCTTTGAGTCTTTACTTTTAGCGCGAATTTGAAAGAAAACCACCTAGAGTGGTTTCTTTGATTTCTTTTCCACAACCATGTGTGGTTGCGGGAGAATAAGGACCTTCTCAACCACCTCCGGTTGAGAGTCTTGAGCCCCCTCGACCACGTCTAGTCGAAGGTCTACAACAAGAGTTGCTACTTTTCCCTTTTCTTGTCCCTCCTGATGGTCGGAACTATATTCGATCATCGGGACAGTCTCCTTCTTGATCATAGGTTCTGCTGATGCAGCAGTTTCCTTCACAAAGGACACAAAACTCTTCTAGTTTACCATTTCAAGACGCTTGATAAAGCCTTCGAAAAGGCCAACTAAGTCAGTTTTGATGTTATAATAGAAATGTACCTCGATCATAGGAGTCAATTGCTTCAATATGGCTACCGCTATTTCACTTGCCGCACCATATCTGCAATAAATTGCTAAATAGGAGCCTTCGAGGCAGCAAAGGAAGAATTTTAAGGGGACATCAGCAATTGTGCTCCCCGTTTTTTTATAAACTAACTTAACCAGTCGACGCCTTTTGGCTGGAGGAGCCATTAGTTTTTCCACTTCTCCACCGACAACCATTAATTCGACCCCATGGTCATCTTGATGGAAATTCATACCTACGCTCTACAGAAGAGGAAGATACCGCTTGGTCATGCTCTATGACTAAGAAGTCTTAAAGATGAAATCGATTTTCAATTACCTTTGATCATTCTTCCCTCTCTTCAATAGAAACATCCACTAGGATACGAGGAGCCTCCACCTCAAGTGATGGAGCCTTCTCATAGATGGGCTTGACTCGAGAATTCATTTCCTCCTAATCAAGATCTGAACAAATAAACATAGTAGTCAATAAAGAGTACTCAGAAAATGTAACCTGGTTATGAATATGAGTACTAGTATCACTTACCATTCTCGTAGTCCCGAGTCGAATCCGGATTCCCGAGTACATCCACATAGGATGTGCTCGATGCTTCAAGGGACTAATACGGCGTGTGATGAAGTCCTTCACGACATGCTAGCTCATAAGCCCCTTGTCCCTCAGCTCCTTAATGGCTGAGATGTAGGGGGCTATTCTTGTGATGTCTTTGGGGGGTTGAGTTACAAAGACTGTTCTTCTCAGCAGCCTTCCTGACGAAGGAGAGGCTGTCTTCACTGGTCATCTCCAAGTAGAACCACCTCTTCTACCATGAAGATTAGGTAAACATGGGGATGTAAAGCTCCGTCTTGCCATCATGGAGCTTCAATCCATAACCCCCAGCAATCCCTGTTTGTTGGCTCATTTCGTAATAACACCGGAAGAGCTCGAGATCTGCAGGGATACCCAAATCGCCCCGTATAGGTATATGAAGACACTAAGCATTGTGATTGAATTGGGAACCAAGTTTACCAGTTCAACCCCAAAATACTCAAGAACAGCCATCAAGAAGGGATGAGCAGAGAGACGGAGGCCGCACTTGCAATATGCCTGGAACACCAGAATCTCTCCAATTTGTTCGATTGGTTAGTGTTGCTCGGTGGCTTCAATCCACCTGATGAATCACCATGACAGGATCTTCTCTGCAGTCTCTAATGCCTTTATCTTGGCATGATCCATCTCTGATTTAGCCTTGGTTGATGAAGACTTCATCATTCTTGCGAATGATTAGAAGGGATTTGTGCGAGATTAAGGGAGATTATGGAGATCAATTGGAGGCGGAAAGTTTGAATGAATCAGAGCAAATGGGGAAGGTGAAAACCAAAGGTTAACCCCAGTAAGCTTTTATAGCCAATGCGTCGATAGCTTCTCTCGAGAACTGAATGTTTGCTTTGGGAAGCGATTCGATGGACAGGTCAAGGGAAATCAATTGCATTCCCACTATCTAGTCTCTATCTGTCTTCACAACTCAAGCAAAATTACCAAATCGACTAAGCCAATTCCTGGTTGATAAGAGTCAAGAAGGGTTTTGCTTTTGACCACATTTTTATCTACGACCTCTCTTGCTCGAATAAGTTACTTTCACTTGAAGTTGGGGGCTAGATGATGAGGATAGAATAATCCTGAAATTATTACGTCATTATATTCCTTGAATA
The DNA here is from genome assembly GCA_017311315.1 of Dendrocalamus latiflorus. Taxonomy (NCBI): domain Eukaryota; kingdom Viridiplantae; phylum Streptophyta; class Magnoliopsida; order Poales; family Poaceae; genus Dendrocalamus; species Dendrocalamus latiflorus. Next base: position 53,864,308 of record CM029664.1, on the reverse strand, counting down.
TACCCCTTATCGCTAAGGGGTAAGTCTGGCAGTATAGTCATAAGATCTTTTACGACCACTAGTCATAAGTCTTACTGCGATTACCCCCTTGGTCGTAAGTCCTTCTACGACTAAATAGTCGTTGGTCCTACTGCGATTATTCTATATGGTCATAGGTCCTTTTATGACCAAATAGTCGTAAGTCCTACTGTGACTATTCCATATGGTCGTAAGTCCTTCTACGACCAAATAGTCATAAGTCTTACTGTGACTACCCCCTTGGTCGTAAGTCCTTCTATGACAAAATAGTTGTAAGTCTTACTACGACTAGTCTATATGGTCGTATGTCCTTCTAAGACCACATAGTCGTAAGTTGCCTTGTGACTACCTTATGGTCGTGGACCTTCCTACAACCAACCTATCTCTGACTAACTTGTCTACAACGAACAACCGTATCGTGGGTTCATCTAATAAGGCAGTTAGAGCGTGTGTTTGTCCAATAACCGCACACAATCTCTCTCTGACAACAACCACTACATGGTGAACGGCCTTTTTATGTCTCTCTGACAGTAACTTCCATCAGGCGGTTTTCATCCAAAATGTTAAGGTGTCTTCTGGCACAGGACAACTACTGTTTCTTCGCTTGCTATACAAGGGTTAACATCAAAGAGAGAAGGGAGAGGCATTGGGATCGAAGGAGGAGATAGTGCTAGCCATTTGCATAATTCTATGTTGTAATTCCTCTTTCTAGTAATTAACAATCACATAGGATGTAGGGTTATTATTTTCTCAGGAGAAGACCTGAACTTGTATAAAATTTTCATATCTGTACTTTGCATGTGTATATACTGGGCTTAGAATCCAAACAAATCGTACGTAAGATCGATATTAAAATATCGACAACACTATTTAAAAACTAGGTACTATAGTATAAACCAAAAGTTATAAGTCATAAGTGCTAAAGAACCCCTCCATAATCTGTAATTGCTCAATGATGCTCTTAGTAATTTGCATTTTATTTTACTTTGGAACCTTCTAAAAATCCCTATTGCATCCTATCAAGTACCCAGGCCAGTGTCCACCAAAAAATATGCTTTGCTACCAGACATAAACATTAATAAGTTGTAGGTAGTACTATGCACAGCCACGGTATGCAGTTGAGCATCTGTTTATTACTAAAAATTAACGACAGACATTTAAAAGTAGCTAAGAAAAAGAAAAAAACTAAAAATTCTTACAAAAAACAAAACATTTGGCCCTTAATTAAGTGGGTCCTAATTAAGCAAAACTATAGCAACCATCAGATGTTATTGCTTAAATATATATTTTTCTTAATTTAAAAGAGATGATAACCCTTATTAAGTTATTTCTTAAACATATATTTCTCCTTAATTCAGAAGAGAAGATAATCCTTATTAAGAAACAAATCTTAGAGTTCCACGCACGTATAACACTCGTACGTTTTCGTAGCCGTGCGTGCAAGAGCACGAGAAGAATGTGCTCATGATCATCATACCCCTGCAAGTGATCAAGAACATCGCGTCAATGGTGATTGGGGAGACAGGGCTGGCGGGGTAGGATTGGTTCGCGTGAAACCAAATCTTCCTGCTCATGGATGTCATCTGTTGCTGCGCGGTGTTCTTCCCCATCATCTGGTCCATCCGCAACCTACAGGAGGCATGCAATACATATGGCATGGCGGCACGGAACCTCCAAAAGCTCACCCTATTTAAACAGTTCTACCTGGTGGTGGTCAGGTGCGTCTACTTCACACTGATCGCCGTGTCAGCCTTCGCAGTCATGCTCAACTATAAGTACCTACGGGTGGTCAACGTTGTCTTCGAGATGGCCAGCCTGACCTTCTATGTCAGCCTTCGCAGTCATGTTCTACATCTTCCAGCCGGTGGAGAAGAACCCGTACCTATACATTGGTGACGAGGAAGAGGAGGTTGCCGGTGGGCAGCTTGAGCTGGAGGGCACGTTTGAGATTTGAGGCATGGATGTGTGGAGTACAGAGATATTTCTATCTCTCTAAGTTTGGTACTTATGCTATTAAAGGTGAAGATTACACCAGGTAGTTATATTTAAAAGGATGATTTTGTTAGAAATAAATGGTCAGGTAGTTTTACAATATTTAAAAAATCACAATTTGAATCTACAAGTTCAAATTTTCTTAGGTGGTGGGGATTTACATGTCCCAACTCCTGATTGCTTCTTAATCTAGGTCCAAATTTTGAGTCAACAAAAAGCAGTAAAAAACACTTTCGAAACAAATAAATTACAATTTCTCATATATCATAGCATCAATTTTTTTAACGAGGAACCATCCTCTTATATGACCTGCAAAAATAATAGAAATTTGGAATGCAAAACAAAAGGAAATTAGCCATATTATTTTTATATAACTACAAATTAAAACCCACACATAGCTAAATTCTAGAATAAAAATAAGATGAAAATTAGCAGTTGAATTTGTATATGAATTCTAACCAAAAACTAAGATAAAAAATAACAACAAAAAGTAATTGAAATTCAGAATTAAAAATAAAAGAAAATGATCAAAGTGTTTTTTCATACAAATTCTAAATTAAAACACATACATGGCTGAAATTTAGAGCAAAATTTAGATGAAAATTAGTAGTTGGATTTGTAAATGAATTCTAATCTAAAACTGAAAATTCAAATTAAATTAAAAAATAACATAATTTTGGAATAAAAATAAAATGAAAGTAACAATTTGATTTTAATATGAACTCCAAATAAAAACCACTACATAGCTAAAATTTGGAATGGAAATTAGATGAAAATTGGAAGTTGGATTTGTATCTAACCTAAACCTAAATTTCCAAATTAAATAAAAATAAATTTACATTAAAGAAACAGTCCATATCAAATACTATAAGAAATAACCTAAATTCAAAAGAAAAAATAGCAGCTAGATTTATAAATGAATTCCAACATAAAACTAAAAAAGATAGTCTATAAGAAGTGCAATCCAAAAATATGCAAATTTAGAAGAAAAAAAGTCAAAGAAAAATATGCAAATAGAAAATTTGTTTTATCTAGAATTAAAATTACAAAAATATTCTAATTTGAGGAAAAATACATAAGATAATGAGTTTGATTTGCATGTGTACATATATAAACTAGGTATTGAAATTCATTATATAATAAAAATCGATGATAGGTAGTTTACAATTGCTAAGAAAAAGATACTTGCTAAAAATTCACACAAAATAAAAACATTGGATCATTTGTTTGGTGGACTTGCACAGGATGGAGGGATTGTGAGTGGGATCTTTAACGAGTGTTCGCTCGGCTATAATGATGTAAGTTATATGATGTGTGTTATGAGCATGTAGTATAAATTCAAAATCTCCATAAAAATATCCATTCTATTTTTCTTGGTCCAAATATTTTCCTGGCATTTTTCTTTTTTTATAAATAAAAAGAAATAATGAGATTTCCCTCCTGGCCACTCCTTTGCTCATCTTCACCTATAAATTGAACCACCACCTCCTCTCCTCATGCTCCACTTGTGTTGCACTTGTGTTGAAATCCAGCCAAAAAGAAGGTCTCAAGGAGTATTCCCTCGGTTGGTATTTTTGAGCAATTTTCTTTCCAACCGATCTTTTGATGACTCGTTCTTCGTCATACGAACTTCAATTCCGTTGATTCTTTCTCCTAAATTCATATAAAATCATAGTCTATCCCTCAATATATACTTAAAATTTTTTGGATTTTATTTGAATTTTTTTGGTTTGATTCTTCGCGTGTAGATTATGACTATTCCGGAGAGTTTGATTTCGACGATTTACAGTAGCAAGTCTTCGAGCAAGGCAAGTTACACCTTTTATCATGTTGCTCCCAGTAATTTAAATTAATTATGTTGTTTTTAAATTTATTTTGCATGCGTACTTTTATTCAAACCTAATTTAAATTCCATTTAAATCTAGTTATACCCATGTCCTTTGTATATGGCTAAATTTGATATTGAACAAACATGCCTTGCGTACTCTCCTATGGAGCTGCCGCCCCGAGGGCTTACACCAGAAGCATCTCTAGTTCATCGCCAACATCCAAAGTTCAGGACCACCGAACGCAAGAAGGTCTCGTGCCCTCGTTAGTTGAATAGCTTTATGTCTATAAGGGAGTACCGCGCAACGCACCCGTCAAGGCCCCCTGCTAGAGGAGCAGGATGGCTAAGTGAAGCGAAAGAACCAGAAGAGGAAGAAGATCCAGAAGAGTGCGAGGTTGATGAGTATGCCCAGGAGGATGAAGAGTAGCATTAGAGTAGCCTATAGCCATCCAAATTAAATCTCTTTGTTAGAATGTTTTGGCTTTTATTTGCAATTACTTGTGACGCGAGCTGCAGTTATGCTTTCAGCATTATGTCGCAGCTATGTCAAAACTTTACTTGGAGTTAATGGAAGTGTTTCTTTTGTTAGTCTTTCCTGGCTAAATGTTTGCTTAGTTAGGTTGCCATTAGAATATTCCCCTTAGACAAGTTTACCTCTTACCTTTGCTATTTCCTCATTCCTTAGTAATCGAGGTGTCACCCCGTCAGATGGTTGATACACGAAGTTTAGCTGGACGTAGTCAGATGCCTTCAGAATCTAGCAATAGTGCCTTGAATCCTTCAGCTCAGGGGTAACAGCTGATCCCAATAGGATTGGATCCAACTTTGAGTCAGTTCATGGTAGCTCAAACTCAACTCATGAACATGATGCAGAATCCGACCAATATGATGAATCAACAGTATCGAGCAGTAGTTGCTCCTCAACCAGATGGCCCAACGTCTAGATTTGCAGAATTTATGAGGACTAGACCACTAACTTATTCCAATTCATCTGAGCCTTTGGAAGCAGTTGATTGGATTTGTTCAGTGGAAAAGAAGCTAAATCTTGCTTAGTGTATTGATCGAGAAAAGTTCTCTATGTTACTCAGCAATTGGAAGGAGCCACCGTAGAACAGTGGGAGAACTACTGCGCCGCTCACGAGGACCAAGATTGTATCACATGGGCATAGTTCGCCATAGCCCTTCGTCATACTTATATCTTGGATGGGGTGATCGAAATGAAGAAGGAAGAATTTTGAGAATTGCGGCAAAAGAACATGTTAGTAAGCGAGTATCTCAACAAGTTCACTCAACTTGCTAAATGTGCACCTGAGAATGTTGCCACTGATGATGCTCATCAAAAGAGGTTCAAGAAAGGACTAAATCCAGGATTGAAAGTCCAAGTTGTGGGCAATGACTGTGCCAGTTTCCAAAATATGGTGGATAAAGCTATACTCATTGAAGAAAGTCATCATGAACTAGAAGAGACTCATAAGAGAAGGATGATGTGACAGGGAGCTCACACGCATCAAACTCAGAAGCCTCGCTTCAATGCTTATCAGCTTGCTCGAGTGCCATAGCAGTCAGTATTGAAGACTCCGGCATCCTCACCTTGCTTTAATGCTTTAGGACCACGCCCAATCAGTGAAAGCAGTCAGCCTTAGAGGAATGCCAACCTGCAGCAACAATTACCTGTTTCAAGTGTCATGAGCTCGGACACTATGCCAATAATTGCCCATAGAAGCAAGCCCCAACGCTAGTTCATTTCCAATTTGGGAGCTACACTAGATATAACCCCTGCATTGGGAACACACGTGGAACATCACAATTTTCAGGCCAAGTCAACCGTACGCAGCCATATGTTGTCAAAAGACAAGTGAATCACATCACCGTAGAGGAGGCCTAAGTAGCACTAGATGTTGTGATGGGGAAGGCCAATGTAGTAGCAGATACATTGTGTAGGAAGAGCTACTATGATATCGTGATGATCAAGGAAAGTCAGCTAGCTATACATGAGGAATTTCAAAAGCTTAGTTTGGAGTTGGTTCAGAAAGAATTTCTAGCCACCATGGAGGTGAAGCCAACATTAGATGATCAAATTCGGCAAGCACATGTTGATGACAAGGGTATTAAGAGAATCTAGGTCAACCTTAGCCAAGGAAAATCTTCAAGTTTTGCTAAAGATGAGCAAGGTACGCTACAATTCAAGGAACGGTTGTGTGGGCTAGATAAAAAAAAGGTGTTAAAAGAGTTACTAACCATAGAGGCCCATGAATCTTCGTACTCGATTTATCCGAGAAGTGCGAAGAAGCACCAAGATGTCAAGGACAAATATTGGTGGCCTAATATAAAGCATGAGATAGCAAAGTATGTTGCACTTTGTGATGTATTTCAGACAGTTAAAGCTGAGCATCAGAGACCGATAGGTCGGTTGCAACCACTAAGAAATCCCAAGTGAAAGTGGGAAGAAGTTGGTATGGACTTTATCATCGGATTACCTAAGACTAAGCCATGGGTACCCATCTGAATTTCATTATAGCATATCATCCTCAAATAGATGGGCAGACAAAACGTGTGAATCAGATTCTCAAGGATATGTTAAGGACTTATGTGCTAGACTATGAAGCTAAGTGGGACAGATGTTTACTTTTCGCAGAGTTCTCCTAAAACAACAGTTACTAGACTGGTTTGCAAATGTCACCGTTTGAAGCTTTGCATGGTAGAAAATGCATTACCCCTCTCAATTGGAAAGAGATCGGGGAGGGTCAAGTCTTTGCTCCGGAATGTCTAAAAGAAGTAGAGGACAAGGTCCGTCTAATTCAAGAAGGACTAAAGACAGCTTAGACCAGGCAGAGGAGCTATGCAGATACTCGCCGACGAGAAATGAGCTTCGAGCCCGACGATTATGTGCATCTTAGAATTATGCCATTCAAAAGAGTTAAGATGTTTCAGATGAAAGGAAAGTTTGCACCAAGGTACGTGCGACCATTCAAGGTTTTTAGGTGAAAGAAGAAGTTGCTTATCAAATAGAGCTACCTGTAGCCTTCAATGGGATACATAAGGTCTTCCACGTGTCTTAGTTAAAGAAATGTTTGCGAGTGCCAGAGGAGGTAGTTCCAGTGGAAGCTGTCGATCTTCAAGATGATTTATCTTACAAGGAGCACCCTGTTAAGATCATAGAAGTGTCAAAGCACAGGACAAGGAGCAAGGTCATCCGCTTTTGTAATGCCCAAGGGAGCAACCACTCAAAGGAGGAAGCAACCTGGGAGCGTGAAGAGGATCCCAGAGCAGAATTTCCTAACCTATTCTCTTAGCAGGCTAGAATCTCAGGGTCGAGATTCCGATTAAGGGGGGAGGTTTCTAAAATCATGATTATCATAGCCTTTTTGAAGCTTTTAAAATAAAATTCATGATTTGGATTTTTCTAGAATTAATTAAAGCTTAAATTGAATTTCTGTTAATTAAAAAGATTTAATATGACTAAATAAAACTTTAAAATTTATTGGAACTATTTTATTTTGGTTTCTTGTGTTACAAAAAATTTTATGAATTTTCTAGATTTTATTCGGATTTATTTTCTATTTTCTAGAGCTCAAATGAATTTATTTAAATTTCTAAAAATAGAAACCTTAAGAAGCTTTTGGGTCAAAACCCATCTCCTCCAGCCCATTTCCCCATAGACCCAGCCCGCTTCGCTACGCGCTCGACGCGCGTCGCACATCCGGCCATCACCCTCTTCGCTGATGGTCACCACGTGTTAATCATCAATTGTCTTTCCTCGCCCGCGTCCCTGCATGTCGGCCGTCCACCTGTCGCCGTGTGCGTCATCATCCTCACGGACTCTGTCCGCCACCGTAGCCACCTCAGAGACCATCTCAGCGTCCGTGTCCCAACCATCCTGGACTCTCGGCCGTCTCCGCCTCGGACTCTTGGCGTCAGTTCAATTGTGGTTACTCTCAATTTCTTTGTTTATTTACTTATTAATCATTTTCAAAGTTCTTTTTCAATCTATTTATTGTATTTACTTCAATTTTTTTTTGCAAAATAACCATTCGGCCATCATTTAGTAAGTCTTGCATACTATATTGTATTCCTGTTACAAATGACTTTTTGAGTACTCTATGTTTTTACGGCTATATCCATATTTGCTCAGTTGAAGAAGAAGAACAATACCAACCAGAGGTGTGTGAAGAAGGATACCTCGATGACTTCTCGGATTAGGACTTCACTCCCTAGTCGATTGCATGTGTGCATGTCGAATGACTACTATGCTTATTTCTATTTTCTACTACAAGTTTCTTAAGCCTTTCAGGCTATTTTTTGTAAGCTTGGCCCTAAGGTCAAACTTGGATAATGAATAATATTTTTATCTTTTCCTTTAGTAATCAAGTGTATGGTCGATATTTCATCTATGTTTACACCGTGTGCACTAGCATGATCCTAGACTAGTGTGGTATACATAGAGAAGTCCGGATTTGCATATTCGAGTCTAGACACATACTGATAGGGCTGGTCGGACTCGTCGAGTCCTTTGACTGAATATATTTATCCTTAGTTGGATCCTCCATGAGGTGTCAGAAATAGTTTCTCCAACCAACTTCTCAGAAGTTAGAGCTCCCTCGACTACTGGAGTAGTCATCCCTCTAGTGCACTTGAATCTTGAGGAATGGCCACCAGGGCTTCAATCCGATTGGCCACAACTTTCTTGAAACCCATGACTGGTGAATCTGGTATCACCATTGGCTCTACGGTCATGGTGGCTCCAATTAGTGGCTCTTTCTTCTCTTCCGGCTTGTCACTGACCGAGGTGAGCTCAGTGATGAAGTCCTTCATCCAAGAAATATACTTTTGTCAGTGTGTTTTCTCTGTTATCCTTATAAGAGAAGGTGTAGTCTTATAAGAACAACTCTCAGAGTCATAGTAGAAGCCTACCTCTATGGGAATTTTGGTCTTAGAAGCTTGTGTAGTTGTCGGAATGGTCACAAGAGTGATCGGAGGTGCACTTGGAGGAACAGTCAGGGTAGTGATCGACAGAGCATGATGTGATCTCGATGCTCCATACGACTTCTTCACACTTCAACACCTCTTGGGACTTGGAGGAGCATCCTCCGGGCACTCAGTTAACTCACCACTCTCCGAACTAACCATCTACATATCATAAGAGTATTGCAACACACCGAACGGGAAATATAAAATTGATACAAAGAATTATAATTTTACCTTAAGATTTTGATCCTATCTTCTGTAGAGGTGGTGACTAGGATGAAGGGCACTTGTTCCTTTCACTCAGGCTCCTCCGCGTAGATCATCTTGATCTTTTCTCTCACCTCAGCAGGACATAGGGCTATGAAATCAAGAAGAAAAATCTTAAGGTAAAAAAAACATAACGACTGGTTGGAATTTTCGATGCTTACCTTCTAAGAATCCCTAGTCGAGTCTGTTGCATCCTCATACAAGAGCATGAATGGTCACGTGACTTCAGAGGACTAATACGGTGCATGAAAAAATATTTTACCACATTGCATGAATTTGGTCCTCTATCCTTGAGATGGACAATGACATCGACCCATCACCCTATCTTTCTCTCCTTCAAGGAAGACCTTCACTTTGGATTCTTGATTGCAATCTAATTGGCGAAGGAGAGGTTATTTTCTTTGCTAAGTGTCATGTAGAACTACAGCTACTTCCATCACGACCACAAAGACTTGGAAAACACTAGAATGTATTCCCATGCTTTTCCATCACAGAGCCATAGAGCACAACCAGTGGGTGACACTGCTAATTTCTCATATTTCCCTGTCATCTTGTAGAACTATTTGAGGAGATCTAGACTTGGTGGAATCCCCAACTATGCTTCATACAAGTAGACGAAGATGTTCAAATTAGCAATCGAACTAGGGGCCAGATTAACCAATTTGATTCCATAGAATTCGAAGACTTCTGACAGGAATAAATGCATCAACAATCAAAATCTGCACTCTATATGTGCCCAAAATATTGGGATGTCACCGTCGTCCCCGCTCAAAAAATTATCTCCAATCGTTGACCTCCACAGGATCAATATCCTATCTGGAAGCAACTCTTCCTCTTCCATGGCCTTCAGCTTCTTTGATCCAAGCTCAAACGTTGGCCAATTGTGATCAAATATGATATTCTAACTAAGTGGTGGAAAAATCTAAAGGGGATTGAAAATATTCAAAGCTACAGCCAAAGAGTGCTAGGGCAGAGAAGGATACGAAAGGTTTTTTTTCTAAAAACATGAAGCCAATAGGTTATACGCCACAAGTTTTATAAGGGTTTTCTCTGACTACAAATAGTGGTTATCCGATCTAAAGCCCAATGGACACAAAACCCTTCATTTTCTCAATTAGTTTCTCAACTTTAAAGTGAATGAAAACTGCTTCTTTGCTCTCATCGTTAAGGGAGTAGTTTCCTGATTCCAATTCAATCAGAAAAAACTAGATTATAAATACAATTAATGTTCAGGGGCTACCTGATGAGTTGAAAGACCTCCATGATCGTAAGCCTTTAGAGGTTGCTTTCCGAGTACCCTAGTCAGAAATCCACTGTGCAGCTTACCTGAGTAGATGACCACTTGGAGATTTTGTGAATTGTTACCTAGACCCACTTTCCGAAAATTTCTTCCGTGCAAAGGATGGAACACATGCTTTATCCACTAAAACAGTATGATGCTTTGGCCTTGAGTCTTTGACAACAATTGCCATGTGGTTGTTTCCCATGTTCATCTCTCTCTGATAATGATTGACGATTAGGTGCCCTTTCTCTGATAATAACAAACTCTCTGATTGAACGCGCTGGTTCCATGACGCATCTCCCCTAGTGTACTATTGATGCCCCTTGAATGCTATTTAAGGGGTGATGAGATAAGACAGAAGGGGACAGATTGAAGACAATTCGATAGTTCAGAGTCAAGTAGATCATGCAAGTTATGTTCTTCTAAACAATGGGAAGAATATAGATATTAGGGCTAGTTTCATGCTTTTTAAAGGCATCCTGTAATTAGTTCATAGTAATAAAGAGCATCTCTATTTTCTCCCAAGGAAATCAATCATCTTTCTTATATCATTTCATAAGATCGGCGACTTGATTGTCAACATACATAAAGTGAAATGATAATTCGGATACATTAGTATGGAAATGAATTTGTAGGGAACTAGTACATAAAGAGATAACAATATGGTAACTAAATAAGGCCTAAATATTTTCCTTGTTCCAATAGCATTGCCAAATATGCTTGGTTAAATCTCTCTTTACTTGGATATGTGTTGGCCGAGCACAAATAGCAGAATTTCTTGGTAGCACATCCACGAAGCAAATGTTATGGCCATTGTTAACTTCCGACGATAGAACGAAATATGTCCCTAGAGTCTCATTCAAGTCCAAAGAAGCGGTGATCAATTATCATTCATCTTCAACAATCATATTATGAAGAATAACACAAGCTTCCGTGATTTTGTTGATGAGAGACCATGTGGAGGTATCCCCATGTTGGTGATGAGTAATTGACGGGTGGTTTAGTGAGTTTAAGTTTGTTTCGGGTATTCTAGGGTTGAGTACCTTTACTTGTGCTATTATTGATTATGCTGTTTCGTGCGGTGCTATGTGACGGTTTGCTTGTCTGTGTGTCTGCAGGACTTTGGAGCTAGGTCATTGTGAGGCGAGGAGGACCGGGACTAGGCACGGGAGGTGTCGAGGTCCAGACAGTCAGTGATGCCGAAGATGATCGAGGCTGGTGAGGTGGTTGCGTGTTGGAAGACGAGGAACCGGAGCTGGAGCTACCGGTGACGATGGGCGACGACGAGAGAACCGGGACTAGGCTCAGGGAGGAGTCGGAGGTCCAGACAGTTTGGAGGTCGGTTGCGGTCGTGCGCAACGGAGCAAACCAGGACTAGACTCAGGTAGAGTCGGAGGTCTCGGTTGGTGTCGGGTGGACACGACGGGCAGCGGCGAGTGGATCCGGACTAGACTCAGGGAGGAGTTGAGGTCCAGACGGTCAGGATGTCGGGTGCGGTCGGGTGCAGCGAAGCAGACCGGACTAGGCTCAGGGAGGAGTCGAGGTCCAGTTAGTCAAAGGTACCGGTTGCTGGAAGCTTCCGGGAAGGTGCTTGAGGGGCAAATTGGTAATTTAACTCAAGCAATGGAGGTAGAGGCAGATTTCCCTCCAAAAAATCTGGTTTGACCCCTTTCCTCATTTGTGTGTGTGAGGTTTGAGTGGGTGGAGTATGACACTTCTTGTATTTCTCCTTGAGGGTGTGCCCTTGGTGTTAAAAGGAGAGGGATGTGCAGCAAGAAGGTCATCCATTTTAGTTTAGAGCAGCTCATTCCTTCCTGTAGAGAGAAATGAGAATGAGTAGGAGAATGCTCTGGGTGTGTACGTGAGATCCCCTTCTCAAGCATTAGTGAGTAGGGCATATTTCTCCATGTATAATCATTCCTCTGTATGAATCATTCATGGGGACTCCTATGTAATCCTTTAAGTGCAATGAATCCATTTGAGTTTGTGTGTTTCGGCTCGTTTTCATTTTCTGCTGTTCTCTGTTGATTTTCTCCTCTTTGCCTCTCCTTTGGGTTTGAGATGATTCTTTGAGCAAGGAGTAGCAAAATGGATTGCTATGTGATGGGATGATGTTTCTAGACCATTTGGTTAGGTAGTTCCCTAGAGATTAATGATTGAATCAAAGAATCACTTTTGGAGTTCATTTCCTCTGTCCAAGCATTTCTAGGGTTTCTGTCAGGGCATAATGGAATCTCCTGTTTCCCTTCACAAAATGGCTTGAGATTTTGTTTGTCTTGTCCTGAGATCATTGCTAATCTGTTTGCAAAAGATTGTGAGCAAAGAATGAGAGATCATAGAGTATTTTGGATTTTGGCTCATTCTCTGAAGAAGTTACAGATTTTTGTCAAAATCTAAAATCCTTGCTCTCTTTAAGTGTTCTTTTGTTTCTTAGAGTCCTGGCGCTATTTAATTCAAGTCCTTGCTATTTTGGTTGAAAAAGATCAGAGAATTTTATCAAATAATTTTGAATTGAGCAAAGTCTGATATTTCAGTCGGCTGTCGAGGCTCTGCCTGGGCCAGGGCCGGTCTGACCGGCCACCTAATGGCGGTCTGACCGGGTGGCTCATGGCAGTCAGACCGGACCCAAGTGGTCAGACCGGCCTGTGTCGAGCAGTCAGACCGGCCTGGCTCAGGCGGTCTGACCAGCTAGGCACTTCTTTGCTGAGGTGATTTCTTTTCTGGCCATTGTATGTTCTGCTGTGTTAGTTTGCTTGCCCATGCTTCTTTCTCAGTTAGAGTAGCTTTCCAGTAAGCTTTTTCTCCTTCCACTTCATAGTTCTACATAGCTATCGGAGTGGAGTTTCTTTTGTGGATACTTTTGAGGGGCGATTTTTAAAGAGGTACCATTCACCCCCTCTGTTGCCATATCCGATCCTTCAGTTGACAACAAACTATTGCCACAACTGTGTTAGGGGACACACACTGTTAAAATGAGCTCGCACTGCCCCAAATGCCTGTGTTTGAAGAGTTTTTATGCAAATATGCTAAGCCAAAGTAAATATAGAGATATATGTTTAAGAAGAAAAACTCTGTTGTTTGTATGTTCTACAGTCTAGTTCAACCAGTTTCTGCGCACGCCTCATACGGCCGCACGTCCCCTGTCGATCACAAAGCGCATGCACCAAGATGGAAGGAAGATTTTTTCTTGCACGGTACTACTCTGCCATAGAAAGTTTCCTCCAATGTATCTCTATTTCATGGAAAGAGTTCTCATCAAATCCCTTGAGAATAGTAGGCAAAGACTCAAAAGGAAACTATTAGCAATCAAACCACGCTCCTGCAAATCAGGAAGATGTTGTAGTGATTTGGTGCTGTGTTTGGAGCCGAGCACCTATGTACGATGTTTCCTGGCTCTCAACTGTGCCTATAAAAGGCCCTTGAATGATAGCACAATGGGAGGACAGAGACAAGAGGAAGGAGATGAGAGACCCACAGAGAATACAAAGCAATACATACAGAGAGATACATGCACGGAAGGAGGAGAAGCCGGAGGAACAAAAAGAAGCAATCTTCACCAGCCCAAGCCATGGCGTACTATGCTCAAGATGATAAAGAACCTCCCCTTTTCTCTTTCTCTTTTATCTAGCTAGCTTCCATGCCAATGGATGGCGACAGTGATGGGAACATCGCCAACACCTACGATCATTGCCGGTAGTGCTATCGATTAGATGCTTTGGAGTTCACCATTGTGCAGCCCGCAGCCATGACAATGGGGCTGACACGATTGTCGTGCACCTTTCAAATCACTATGCTCAAAGTGAGAAGTCCCTCTACTCTCTCACATGAAGATGAAGGTCTCACGAAGCCATCACAGCTGCCACTGAGCCTGCCATGTTCGTTGCACTGTCTGTGAGTTGTCGTAAGCAAGTAGGTGTTCATGCATACCTATATATGCTTTTAATTTGACAATGACTCCATATGGTGAAATGACGGCCTGATATAGATGGAGGGCTTACTCAATGCCTACATGTGACGAGCGCCCCGGCCATGTTGATCCACCATGTACCATAGTCATATCTAATATCGAGGATGCCATATCTGTCGTCGATACTCTACTCGACTTGATACCATGGCATGGCAGTACATGACTACACATGCATGAATCAATGGGCTATGCATACATGTACCTCCAATCTGATGATAGTTCCACAAGGCAAGGGAGATGGCGCTACCCACAAGTCCTTCTCAACGCCCGAGACAAGCGACATCGCCGACCATCGCTGGCCGCACCGACACGCATGAGCACCCAACTCTTGGTTCTTGATGATCATCTACTTCCAACGGCCGTTGCTCTCGATTGACAAAAGCGACACTGTTCACATGACGCTGGAATCTTGGTTACAATACCAGAGCTATTGTATTTGATGACAACACTTGACTAAGCCATTATAAAATCTACGACTGTGTTGACGAGTCAAGTCACTGCGCCCCCATGATCCTCAACGAGGCTCAATTAATTGTTCGCATTCCTTAATCACTCAACACGCACGACTAGATGCCAAGGTTGCTGGTAGTTGCATCCACGTGATGCTGAAGTTGCCACATCGGCTACTGAGCGATGCTATCGCATCTCGCCATTGTGGAATCTAGATCGTCTAAAGACTCACTCCTAATGACAAGACCATCATTCTTGCCAACAAGGTCAAGCATTCGTAGTTGACTTAATCAAGCGTGATGGCTATCTTGTTTGATCTTCTTGTATCATGATATAAATGTATGGCAGCACGCATGCGTGCGCCCTCGCTGCAATCCAATGAGAATGGTCCACCCATGATGCTGAAGTACACTCCTATGTGTTGTCGCAGCACTAGAGTCATCCCAGAAAATCTGCATACCCGTCGTACCTGAATGAGGATGGCCTACCCTCGTGACCTTAGAGTTCACTTGCCATGTACCTCCACCAAATTGGACTTGCCTCAGCCATCTCCTATAACTTATTTATCCATGTCAAAATGGGGATGGTCTACCCTTATGACACCTGAGTTCGGCTATGTGCGTCTGCACTGCAATGGAGTCCTTCCCAGCGATCACTTTCGACCACGTCGACACCCAACCCTGGTGTTCTTCTCTGCTAAACTCACTATCTGAATCATATCTACTACCCTGATTCTACTACTATATTGTTATAGCAATCATGCTTCGCCTGAATCATGCACACTTTTAATCACCTTAATTCTACGTGTCATTTGATACTGACGAGGTCGAATGATATGGGCAGGTGTGGCCAATGCAAGGGCTATGCTATCAATGGCCCCATAGACCAACGAGGCTATGCATTATGCTAATGCCCACATTTACATCAACCATTCATCACATGCATGGAGAACATAAAGTAAAGACTGAAGACGATGACCAATGCGTAGCTTAATCGGAGGTGTTCCATGGGCTTACCCCATGGATGTAATTAACTGGGAGCTTTCTGAGGTCCCGGGAACCAAGAGACCACGTCGCCTATGTCAGATCTACTATGCAAAGTAGGCCATGGGCACACTCATATAAAAAAAACTTGTAATTTTGTTATTCTCAAATAAATGAATAAAATACATATTTTCCTATCTTTTCTTGTGTTTATTTATTTTTGTGTACATTAGTACACTAGCACTCCCACGCTTATACCCATGGCTAGAAATTCAAGAGCGATTTCTCGCGTCAAATAAAATGGCACACCCAGTGGGACTTGGTTCTCCTCCCATCTTCGTTGCGCGCATTGGTCATTGGATTCATCTTCACTCATTCATCAAATATATATGACATGTTACATAATGATCATTAGCATGGAGCTCTTTTTAACAAGTCCACTTCTTGCAGGCGGATCCTCCTATGCCAACAACACCATGGTGCCAGCTTGTTATTGTCGCGAACCGTGGAAGAAGAGAGCGGAGAGATGTACTACGGCACTTTCCCGAAGGCTGGCAAGGTTGGCATGAGTTGATGATTCTAAAAAAGAGTCGAGGCAGCATGTGTATATAACGAGTTTCTCATGTACGTAAGGATGGAAAGAGTCTAAGTTCCCTTACGTATAGTGTAGCATAATTGGTAAAGGAAATGAACCGTGATGCGTACAATACTTTCTGGTATAATCCAGGCAAAGTCTCTATTGCTAACAGGAAATATGTTTCTGTGAGAAAGTTAAAAGTAAGGTTGCTATAAAAATTGGGTGCTTGATTGGCTACTAAAATAGTATTGCCAAGTTAAGTTCGCTTTGCCTCGCGCATCAGACTCAACTCAGCGGGGGGCATTTGTTTGCTAAGTTTTTGTGCAAATATGCTAAGCCAAAGCAAATACAAATATATATGTTTCAGAAGAAAAACTCTGCTATTTGTATGTCCTATGGTCTAGTTCAACCCATCGCTGTGCTGTGCCTCGTACAGCCGCATGTCCCCAGCTGATCATAAAGAACATGCGCCAAGATGGAAGGAAGATTTTTGCTTGCACAGTATTACTCTACCATGGAAAGTTTCCTCCAGCATATCTCTATTTCATGGAAAGAGTTCTCATCAAATCCCTTGAGAATAGAAGGCAAAGACTCAAAAGGAAACTATTGGCAATCAAATCATGCTCCGGCAAATCAGGGAGATGTTTAGCAATTTGGTGCTGTGTTGGAGCCGAGCGCCCATGTACACTGCTAGCTGGCTCTTAACTATGCCTATAAAAGGCCCTTGAACGATGCACAATGGGATGACAGTGACAAGAGGAAGGAGAGGAGAGCCTCGCACAAAGAATACATAGAAATACACACAGAGAGATACATGCACGAAAGGAGGAGAAGGTAGAGGAATAGAAAGAAGCAATCTGCATAAGCCCAAGCCATGGCGTACTATGCTCAAGATGGTAAAGAACCTCTTCTTTTCTCTTTCTCCTTTATCTAGCTAGCTTTCATGCCAATAGACGGCAACAGTGATGGGAACATCGCCAACGCTTATGGTCATTGTCGATAATGCCGTCGATTAGATGCTTTAGAGCTCACCATTGTGCAGTTTGCAGCCATGATGTCGGGGCTCTCAAGATTTTCATCCGCCTTCCAACCCACTGTGCTTGAAGCAAGAAGTCTCTCTACTCTCTCACACAAAGATGAAGGTCTCACGAAGCCATCGCGCTTGCTACCAAGCCTGCCATGTTCATTGCACTATTCGTGAGTTGTCGTAAGCAAGTAGGTACCCATGCATAGTTGTATATGCTTTTAATCTGACGATGACTACATATGGTGAAATGATGGCCTGATATAGATGGAGGGCTCACTCAATGCCTATATGTGATGAGCACCTCGGCCAAGTAGTGCGGTCATGATGATCTGCCATGTACCCGAGTAGTCACATCTGCTGTTGAGGATGCTACATCTGTCGTCGAGACTCTACTCGACTTGATACTAAGGCATGGTAGTACACAACTGCACATGCACAAACAATGGGCAATGGATGCATGTACCTCCAATCTGATGATAGCTCCACAAGGCGAGGCAGATGGCACTACCCGCAAGTAATTCTCAATGCTAGAGACATGCGACGTTGTCGACGGTGCCGACACACATGAGCACCCAACTCTCAGTTCTTGATGATCATCTACCTCCAACGACCCCTGCTCTCGATCGACGAAAGCAACACTGCTCACATGATGCTAAAATCTCGATTACGACACCAGAGCTGTTGTATATGATGATAGCACTCGACTAAGCCATTATAAAATCTACGACTGCGTTGATGAGTCAAGTCACTGTGCCCCCAAGATCAGACATTGAGGCCATGTCAACAATGGCCGAACTCCTCAACTAGGCTCCCTTAATTGTCCGCATTCCTTAATCACTCGACACGCACAACTAGATGCCAAGGTTGTTGGCAGTCGCATCCACGTGATGCCGAAGTTTCCACACCAGCTACCAAGCGGCACCGTCGCATCTTGCCATTGTGGCATCTAGATTGTCTAATGACTCACTCCTGATGACAAGACCGTCATTCTTGCCGATAAGGCCATGCATTCGTAGTTGACTTAATTGAGCATGATGGATATCTTGTTCAATCTTCTTCTACCATGATAGAAACATATGGCAGCACGCATGCCTGTACCCTCACTGCAATCCAACAAGGATGGTCTACCCATGATGCTAAAGTTCACTCCTATGCATTATTGTAGCACTAGAGTCATCCCAAACAATCTGCATATCCATTGTACTTGAACGAGGATGGCCTACCCTCGTGACCTTAGAGTTCGCTTGCCGTGTACCTCCACCACATTCGAGTTGTCTTGGCTGCCTCCTATAACTTATTTATCCACATCAAAATGAGGATGGTCTGCCCTTACGACACTTGAGTTCGGCTATGTGCGTCAGCACTGCAGTGGAGTCCTTCTCGGCGGTTACTTTCGACCACATCCACACCCGACACCGGCATTCTTCTCTGCTAACCTCACTACCCGAATCATATCTACTACATTGATTCTACTACTATATCGTCAGATCAGTCATGCTTTATGTGTCATTTGATACCAACGAGGTCGAACGATACGGCCGGGCGTGGCCAATGCAAGGGCTACGATATCAATGGCCCCATAGACCGACGAGGCTATGGATCATGCTAAGGTCCACATCTATATCAACCATTCATCACATGCATAGAGAACGTGAAGCGAAGACTGAAGATAACAACCAATGCACAGCTTAATCAGAGGTATTCTGTGGGCTTACCCCGCGAATGTAATTAACTGGGAGCTTTCCGAGGCCCTGGAAACTAAGAGACCATGTTGTCTATGTCAGATTTGCTATGTAAAGTAGGTCATAGATCACACTCATATAAAGGAACATGTAATTTTGTTATTCTCAAATAAATGAATAAAATACATGTTTCCTTATCTTTTCTTGTGTTTATTTATTTTTGTGTATTTTAGTACACTAGCACACCCACACTTTATACCCACAGTTAGAAATCTGAGAGCAATTTCTCGCATTAAACAGCCTGCTTAACATCTTTCCTTGCCCCTTCTAGAAAATATGAAAATAAATATGATGGACCATGTGGAGGTGACCACATGTTTATGGTGAGTAATTGACAAGTTTGTGCAAAGATTGAGTTTGGTTTGAGTGATTTGTGCCAGGTCGGCATTTGGCGCAGTCGGGTATGGTTGGACGGTCTTATTGCATATTCGTCTTCCCGATTGGTCGTTTAGGTGAGTTTATGCTTCATTGATGCTATTTATGCTTTCATGTATCGAGCGGTGCTATTTGATGTGTTTCTTGTTTGTGATGGCTGCAGGACGTCGAGGCGGAGTCGTGGCGAGACACGAGGTGGCCGGACTAGACACAGGCGGTGTCGAGGTCAGAACGATCGGGATGTGTCAAAGACGGCGGAGACTCGAGGTGGTTGCGAGGCTTGGACGACAAGAGATGCGGAAGCTTCCCGGAAGGTGTAGAAGGGGCGAATTGGTGATTTCGCGAGGCTGCACAAGCGGGAGCGAGTTCCGTTGGATTTAGCAGGCGTAATGGGTTGGAGACCCGTTAGCCAAAGGCTATATAAGGAGGAGGTGCCTCCTTGTGGCTGCATGCATTCCAAGGGTTTCTAGACTTTAGGGTTTGTGCTTTAGTCAAAATGGGCTTTAGAGGGTTGTTTTGGTTTTAGGCTTTAGTTGGTGAGGAGTTGTTGAGAGAGGCAGAGCTCTGTCCCTCTTGTGTGTTCCTGTGTACGTGAGTTCTTGGTTGTTCTTGAGGGAAGCATGTAGCTTGTGCTCTCAATCCAAGCATGTATAGGGAAGTAGAGAGGGTGTGAGTTGTTTCTCCTATGTAATCATGTATCTCTCTTCCTAAATATCAATCTAAGATGGCTTTGTTTGAGTTTGATTGAGTTCTTGTCTCTCTGTTGCTTATTTTCCTTCGATGCCTTCTATGTGAGATTTTTGACTTTTTGAGATTTGAGTTGTTTCTTGTTGAGAAGGGCTAAAATGGGTTGCTCTATGATGGAATTGCATTTCTAGAGCCTTTGGTCATCAAGTTCCAAGAGTCATTTGATCGTTTTACAAGAATCACATTTTTGGCCCTCCTGTGTTCATGTTCTCATTTCTAGGGTTTTGGCAAGAATCTTGATTTCCTTCATGAGATGACGTGAAACTTGGTATCTAGAACCCTTAGGCTATTTATTAGCTATCCTTAAAGTTTCGTGGCCAAAGGATCAGTGATGGAATTGCAATTTGAGTTTTTGGGCATCTCTCTGTATTTTTCATGTTCTTGGCCAAATTCTGAAATTCTTGAGTATTTGTTGGTTTCCCTCACTTTCCAAACCTTCTTTGCTATTTAGAATGTTGTTGTGTTGTTTCGGGCTGGAAAGATTGGGAGCAAACCCCCAATTTCTCAGATTATCAAAGACCTGAAATATTTTCGAAGTTTCAGTTCTGTCAGTCTGCTCTCGGGCTGCTGGGATCAGGGGAGCGGTCTGACCGGCTGCACTTTGGCGGTCTGACCGGATTCGTAATACCGGTCTGACCGGCCACATAAGACCGGTCTGACCAGCCAGCCAACTGCGGTCAGACCGGCCCATTGGCGGTCAGACCGGCTAGGAGCACCAGTTGCTGATTTCAGCCCTTTTCAGATGTGGCTTTATTCTTCTCTATTGTCTGGGGTTTAGCTCTCTTTTATGGTAGGTTTTAATTCCCAAGGAGTATATGAACTATTTCTCTTCTTAAGCTTCTCATAGCTTTTGAAGAAAATAATCTTTTTAGTGGATACTTTTTGGGGGTAAGTTCTTGAAGTCGACATTCACCCCCCTCTGTCGCCATTTCGGTCCAACAAAATATGATATAGTTATTATCCATTCATATTTGATCCTATTTCACCCCTACTTATACATGTTCTAGAAAATTTTGCGTTCTAAACAAGCATTAAAAGTTTGCTTGGACACGTACGTGCATGGCACTATCGCGGGAACCCCATTGTCCATGAAATGGCAGAAATTCATTTTATTGTTAGTTTTTGTGAAACTTCACGCATTGTAAACTCATGTAATCACTAGGACCCTTATTTGGAGGAGCGAGCGATGTTCGAATGGTAACGCAGCCAGGCGCGCTGCCATCCGCTCGAGCTTGAGAGCCTGCGACGCTTTTTTTTTTTTTGGTGCTTTGTTTATATGAACAATGTCTTTGATATTGTTCGGGTAAATAATGCTATCTGAGTATATGTGTATGTAAATGTGTTCAGTAGTTAAAGTGTGTGTCTGTGTCCTACGAAACTTCAGATCTCTGTCTTGCCTATACATGTGTGTTGGACTTACCCACGTGACTGTATGAGTGTATGTGGTGTTATGCGTGTGGGTATAAGAGTGTCTTTGCTGAACTCACTTAAAAAAAAGACCCTTGTTTGGAACATAGTATATCATAGCAATCCCGCAAGCGTTGCTTTCTTTCTCATAAAATTCATGAGATCCTGAATGACGTAAAATGTACCGGTGCAATATATGATCCGCCATGGACACAACACTCAAGTAATGCATAGAGCCGGGAACTGTCCAAAGGAACGATCAAACAGTGTAGTGGTTGTTCATAATATACTCCCCATATTATACCCCAGGGGATTACCGCGTGGAGAGCCCCGCCATGTCGCCCCTACGCGCGCTCCGGCCGGCGCGTGGCGGGGAATCTCGGTACGGTCGGGGGACCCTTTTGCAAAAAAGTTCCTGTGTTTTTCCGAAATTACGTAAAGGTCCTTGGTTCTCGCGAAAAGGTCCCTACCAGTTTTTTTAGCCCCTCCACTTTGCAGGATAGCCCCCGTGATTTTCTAAATTACGTACGGGTCCTCGTTTACTTACGTACAGGTCCTCCCTTTTTTACGAAAAAGACCTTTGACTTTTTCGAAAATACACATGTGCCCTCGGTTTTTTACGAAAAAGACCTTTAACTTTTCCGAAAATACACATGCGCCCTCAGTTTTTTTTAAAGAACCCCTTACGAATTATCGTCTCTTTTACTTTGGTACACACGTTGACTGGCGCGGCGTGACGCCGCGCTTATGAGGCTAGTTCTATATATGAGTGCTACAAAAGCCGACAATGTTGCCTTTTTCGTACTAATGATGGTGTTTTTCCTCATTGTTCATGCATGCACTCAGAAAATTCCATCCAATGAGGCATCAGCAGCCACCGTTGTTCCTAATCGGATAAGGATATGCAGGCGAGCATCACGACAAATCAGAACGATATATTTTTAGTTTATTTTCTATCAGGCAACAGCCGAGTTGGAGCGGACAACCAAATCCATAGAACAAATCTAGGTCTAGGGTGAGTGTTTTATTCAACATGCACTTATTCCAAATATAGAATATGTACTCTTGTTTTCCACGATAAAAAGATCGATCCACCGTAGACATGCATGGACAATCAAAAAACAAGTTATTCATCTACAAATAACAAGGTGCGATTTAGGGCCAACGTGTCCAGCGTTTCAGGTAGAACACTCGCAAGCTCACCAGTAAAATGATTCTTATTGTAAGATGTCCGTTCATGTTTCACCCATGAAGCTGTTTGCAAAAAGGGTGTTTGGCAAAAAACAGCTCACAACAGCTCATGAAGTTGTTGGTGAAGCTGTGCCAAACAGGACCTTAATCCTTACCTTATTACATGGACAGCAACATAATAATCAATTTATCAATGTTTTTTTCTTGAGACAGTGAAACAACAGTCAAAAACATTTTAATACCCAAGTACTCATACGAATGCTATTGCGTATCATGACCTCGCTCTGCATTCTGCACCAGATCGAGCCTTGCTATCACGTACGTCGACTAGCCAGACTAGCTCGGTTCGCCGGGGCAGAATTTTCCGAAGGCTAGCTACCCTACTAGCTAACCTGTACGTAAGCTAGGCATCCATCCATCCGTCCCCTAAGCCGCCATGTCCTTCGAGTCCTTCAGTTCCGAGCATCTGAGCCTTCTGAGGCTTGGAGATGCGGTGTCGATTTCCTGCTGTGGGTCGAGATTTTCCATCTCATTCGCTGATAGAAGATCATGGCAGGACCCGCCGCAGCGATGGACTAGCTAGGTAATGATGATCCGCGGGTACAAGACCACGTGCCCTTTGTCGAATGGACCATGCGCCAAACCCTTTTGCGCGACCATTCGTGCATCGTCGCTTTATCGATCACTCCGTCAGGGGCTCGTTCTGTTGTGCTGAGGAGGCACGCAGATCGGAAATATCCAAACGTATTATCCCGAACCACCGTGCGAGCGTCAGAAAGATGGCAATGGCATGCAGGAAGCAGAAGTGGCATGGCCTAACTAACCAAAACCCTGCCTCCTCCCTTCTTCTGTTACCTACACTGCCCAAGCAAGATGTGACGCGCTGCGCCCGGCCTGTTACTCGTGGAGCACAACAGCGAGAGCGATGAGCATTTAGTTCACAGCAGGCAAGAAAATGATCAGGCAGCAGCCTATGTTGAAGATGAATATTTAACTTTATTTATACTTTATTATTAATATTTGAGTTTGATTCTATGTTATTTGTTTTGAATTTTGTTGTTAGGTAGTGGTCTGATCAGCCCTGAGTGAAGGTCTGACCGATTTGCGGTCTGACTGGCCGTGGTGATGGTCTGGCCGGTGTGTGGTTGTACTGGCCTGTAGTTAGCGGTAACTATTTTCTAGAGAGGTATGTATTGAGTTGTGAGGAGTGGTCTAACCAGTTGGTGTTGGACGGTCTAACCGGCATGGGTGTTGTGGTCAAACCGGTCCCTTATTACCGATGAACTGTAATTTGGTTGCTGCCAATCTCTGTGGAAATGTGATGAGTTGGGTTGGTTTCGATTGTGTTAGTCATGATGGAGTCTATGCAAGTGTTAGTCGTGCACAGGGTCCATGCAAGTGTGTCATGGTGTGTGTCCATGCATGTGTTTTGCTAATGAGAATCAAGAGCATGTTATTTGTGCTCGGATCGGTAGCTTATTTTTTTATATGCAGGGGTGCTTGATGATTGTTGTGGTTAGCAACAAGACCGAGGCTACGGAAGGGGTCCTAAAGCCATGACGTAGCGCGTAAGTCTGGGTGGAGCATAAGTTCAATCGGAGAAGTACAGAAGAAAGACAAGGATCGTAAAGAGTCAAGTTCGTCCATAACAAAAGGGTTAGCATAGCATGTTGCCTGTTGATGAACGAAGAAAAAAGTCATAGCAAGTGTGACGAGTGCTTCATCCACAGTAGTTGACATGTAAGATGGGTTCTTTTGGGCTGTGGATTATGGCTTATAGTTTTTGAATTCTGACTGTTTGCGAGATAGAATACGAAGAGAGACACAATCGCATGTAATTTTGGCTGGTATAGTTAAAGTCGGTATAATGTTTATTACAATTGACTAGTAGACTCCACCTTGAAAAGACGCACTGTTTAAAAGCTAGTTACTATAACCAAAGCTAAATGACACAAGCTCAAAAGAACCCAGTCATGCACATTCCGTAACATAGGAGCTCGACGCACAAATGGTAGTGGCATGAAGTGTGGTGTGTTGATGGAGGAATTGAACTAAGTTATGAGGCTGTTCATATTGATCTCTACTTCTGGCTTCTGTTTTCAGAAGTAGAAGCCAATACAAACGCCCCTTAGTTTTTATCAGCCACTACTATTCGTCAATTACTACTTTTCGATTTCACATATTGTAACGTATTTTGTATTTTTATCATATCATGATTCCATAAGTCACATGGCGGTTTGAATATTGTAGTGTCTTTGTTGCACCGTATTTCTTACATAATATACTACTATTCACTGCCACTACTATTTATCAGCTATTTCTATCAGCCATTACTATTTATCGACCACTATTATTTATTAATTACAATCAAAAACCATTAGTAAAAAATAATATGAACTGTTCCTATGTCTAGAGCATGGAGATGGAAAAGAGCAGATAGCACGTTAATCCAACCGCCACCGGTGGGGACGTGGTGGTGCATAACAACTCATAAAGCGTGTTGCCTTTGGCGGGCGGGGGCGGAGCCGGCTCCGCTTGTGCGCCTTTTGTCGGATGCGCGACGTCTGCTGGCGACCGCGTAAGGCTACTGATTCTGATCGATCTGCCTGCGCTGCACGCGCCTGGACCCCGCCTGGTTGTACGTACGTAGTGCGCGCGCGGACCGGACGGCCGGTAAAGGCAAGGCACTTTGTCCGGAGGAAGCACCAGCCGTGACCAGTGCGTGCGGGCGGGCGGGCGAGCGCGTTTCGCTGCACGCGCCGCGTTTTACTCGGGGCCTCCTCTGCCTGCCCCCCAACTGATCTCCTGACGTTTTTGTATTTGACCTCATCGCCCGTCCGGAGCTTAGTGGAGGTCGCGGCGAGACCGACTTGCAGCCTCGACACTGACGGGGACGTCGTCGAGGCTCGTAATTTCCATACCGAAGACGAGGAACTCCTCCTGATTGCAATCACAGTTAGCCACTCGCTCCCTCTGAGCAGTCTAGTGGTAGTACATGGTAGTATAGTAATGCCGTCCGTCGTGATGTGAGCGACCGAACCAGCCACTTGTGTTCTGGTTACGACTAGCCAGATAACCCATCAAGATCAAGCACATGGTAATAAGACTAGCTAAATAACCCATCAAGATCAAGCACACGGTAATAAATAAGACTTAGCCAAATAACCCATCAAGATCAAGCACACTGTAATAAGACTAGCCAAATAACCCATCAAGATCAAGCACATGGTAATAAAAAGATGCATCAGGCATGATAGATGAACCTGTACTGTAGGAGGAGAGCTAAGCTAGCGCCTATTGGCCACCTGACGTGAACCGCGTACGGGCCCGGGCTGTGCAGGACCGAAAATCGCAAACGCAGCGTCGTGGCCGGCACCGGAGCCACCCAAACGGCGATCCACTTGGGGAATTATCGAAGTGTGCACACAATTATCACTTTAGCCTTTTTTTTTTAATGTAAATCTAGCCTCGATGGATCTATCACATGTCACCTACTAAGCTTCAGTATCTCGATAACTATAGTGCTCTACTGAGCTAAGCTCCTATAGTTCGATAGATATCTACCGTACAATAGGTCTATAAAAATATTAGATTCATAAAAATAGATGCTCATTGACTAAGTTTTTTTAAAAAGTAACTAGTGATATTTATGTGCACGATTCGGAATTATTATACCGACAACGTGTCAGCGCCCCAGCGGCGCGTGCTGGTGCATTGGCAGAGGCCGTATCTGCCCCTCCCGATCGACCCGCATCTTTTTTATGCTAGCAGTAGCAGTACGAGCATTTGATGTCGTATCATTTCGTAACCGGAATAAAATAAAAGCAACCGACCGATGGTGCGTGCGGCCGGTTGGGTCAACTCACCAGCTGCGTGTGGTGCAGCAAGCAGCAGCATATAAAGCTCACTACTAGTGTGTAAGGTTTGGTGTCCGCGCGCCTGGTACCGACAGGTTCACTGAACGCTCAATGGATGGTGTAGAGGAAAAGGCCAAAGAAGATGATAAGATCTGGCCGAATCGGGCACGTAAAACGTCCGCGTGCGGTTTGTGCCCCGTTTAGAAGTACTGTAGTTTTTTTGCTAAAATAATAGTGTAACAGTTATTAGCTTTTTAAATATTTAATTAAAAATAAAAAACTATCATTATATCTCTATTAATAATATAAAGGAAAATTAAAAAATATAAGAGATAAAAACCATATTAAAAAACAACACATTGTAAATAGCTTTTGGGCCTCCTCTTTTCAAATTCTAAAAGCTACTTTTCGACTTTTCTACAGTAACTAATTTTCAAACAGAGTATCTTTTCAAGACGGGATCTACAAGTTAATTGTAATACATACTGTAGTGGCTTCATTTATATCGGTCAAAATTATACGTAAGTTTATATTACTTTGTACTCTTCCTCACAATAACCTAAAAGTTTTAAGCCGTAACTTATAAGTTACATGCAAAAGATCAGGCCCAATTAACTTCTTGAAGCCAACTGTTTGGAAGGTTACGTGCAGCATTATTATGACAAAGAAATGGCAAGAGAGAGGAGTGGTGGTAGTAAGTACTTATCTGGAGCCTGGAGGCCGACGTGTCGGACGCGAGAAGCAGCTGCTAGATTGTGTAAAACAGTAGTACTCCAGCGTTCCGTGGACAGACCGGGCCAGACGAGTCGGCGTCGGCATGTAAGCAGCCGGCCCATATTAGTTGGGCCAGCTTGTCGCCTGGGCAATATTTAAGCCGGGGATGGCCGCGCCAGGCCGAATCCGGTCTGTGACGGGCGCACGCACGCCGCGGCGTCATAAACAATACGTGAATTATGCGCTACCACAAGATAACAATCATGACGATATATGGCCTGCATCAAATAGGAAAAGGGATAAATTGAGACCGATTGAATAAAAATTGTTGAGTTATCCATGTCAGGAGCACAGAAAATGGATTAATTCAGGACTGACAACAGAGTATATCACTTTTCTAAGGAAAAAAGTTGCCTCCAAAATAAGAACAAGGAAAAGGCGAAAGCAACAACGTATCATTTGCCCAATTTCTCCGATAAGAAAACCAAGGGACTCTACGATAGATTCTGCTGAGCGGAATATTGGGATTGATTAAGATCGCAGTACGTGCATTCAGGAAATACAGTGTCAGTCACTAAGCTTGCAAAAATACAGCGAACTGGTAATTTTATGTAATGTATTCGACGTCTGGCTCATTGCCGTCGGCCTTGACGCCATTCGCAAAGATTCCTACAGCGAAATCAACTTTTGCATTGACACGTCTCTTCCAAAGATCCAAACCTCATGCTGAAAGTGAAAACCAGTAAACATTGACCTTGCACTTATACGGACAAAACTCAGCGGACCCCGTAGCTTTACAGTAGTTACAACTTCTCCATGATGACGAACTATAGGAGCCGCAAAATATGTTCTCAGAATAGCGTAGGACATAAGCTAACTTTAGTAAACTATAGTTCAAAATTCAAATAGATATTTCGCAGTACTGAAATCCAATGGTGCTAAATGAGTCTAGCACTTAAGCTATACGTAGTAATGAAGTAATGGTACATAAACCCTTCCATAGAAATGGAGTGAGTGCCTAGTATTGGCTGTTACGTTCAACGGTATCATAGTAGCCATCAATACTGTAGTAGAAAACACTGTGCTAATAGGGAGATCCTGAAAAATACTGTATAGTAGCCGTCAATTACCAGCGAAAACCTACAATTACCGAACTAACTATGTGTAGAACAGTATAGCGTGATCAGAGGGAAGTGAATGATTGCCTCCGCTTCTTCCGCTACTTTCAATCTCTACGTGGTCGACAACGACCGCTCGAACGATGCTTCTCTTGCAGTCGTCGACAACAAAAGCTTGATTGCTTTGCTACGACTGCCTCTGTTTGTGTTGAACTCGCTCACAGACTTTAGCTGCATGAAAACCTTCGGCCACTCGAATGCGTCCGCTCGAACGAATACAAGCCGAAGACAACTCCGTACTCGTATCGCACTTGAACGAGATCTGTTAGGAAGCCAACGAAAATGCAAGAAGAACGATGCTCAGAAAACATGCTACCCATCAACTTCTTTTGGAATAAATCTGATCTATTACTTCTGTAACAAGTCTTTGGCTACAAAGTGCCCTCACGGCATCCCTAAAAACTTCCTCGACAAAAGCCCTAAAAACCAGTACGTTAGCCTAAACCTCTCCCCGCTTTTATAGACTAACATCCAATCGTGTCCGATTCAAATACGAACACAGCACCTAACCTCTTCCTCAAATCAAAGGACCCGAAACCCTTTCCTAACATGGGTTTTATTCAAACTCTTACTCTTTCCGCCCACAGACTCTATCCGTAACACTCATGACTCAACACGCGACGAAGCCTCCAGGATATCCCCTCTCGTTGCTCCGTCTCGCTTCACCATCCTCGATCTCCACGTGCTCCAGCATTAGCCTGACCACCTCACGTGGCATCCTCAACCGTCTGGACCTCAGATCTCTCTATCATAGTCCCGGTCATCCTCGTCACTGACTGTGATCGTATCCACGCTCTCTTGCATATGCAAAGACCAAAGAAACGTTTTTCTCAGCACAAGCTCTTCCCAGCTTGATCGTCATCAGTATAACCACTCATAACACCCTTGTCCATCCAGAACAAGACCATCCACGACCATCAACCTGGTCGTCCATGGCCAATCACCTTATCACAAACCAGAAAACAATCTCAATCCACAGATTACAACCGCCAAAAACTATCGCTTTCCGAAACTCACTCTTCCCACACACTCAGCACAACCACTAGCTCATCGAGTTCTCGAACACAAGTACTCGGCAAAATACTATCACTCGCTCAAAACACTCAGGAATCCCATCGCTTCCGACTGTAGACTCCATCAAGCACCAACTATCGAGTACCGATCACAATAGCCTCCGACAACCGACTATCGGGTACCTAGTCGCCCCGACTATCGAGTACCGACACCGTTCCATCAAGCACCAGCCAAAGACCTCGTTGGCCTAATACGAGTACTCAAAGTACTTGAAGATCATAAAGTGTGAAGCACTCGTTTTGACAACGAAGTCTATGAGTACCGACTGTGAATCCTATGGCAACCGATTGTAAAGCCTTCGACTACCAAAGACAACGATAGCAGACTGCAAGGTCTATAACTATCGACAAGACTGCAAAATATATTACTATAAAAGTAGTCCGCACAATCTACGACCATCGACTGCAAATACACCGACAATCGACCAGTAAAGCTTATGACTATCGACCACAAAGTTTA
Organism: Dendrocalamus latiflorus; assembly: GCA_017311315.1. Lineage (NCBI taxonomy): Eukaryota > Viridiplantae > Streptophyta > Magnoliopsida > Poales > Poaceae > Dendrocalamus > Dendrocalamus latiflorus. Next base: position 53,834,208 of record CM029664.1, on the reverse strand, counting down.
AGACTATCAATCATAAAATCTACGACTATCGATCACAAAGTATACGACTATCGAGTACAACCAAAAAAGCCCACGACTATCAAAATTACTGAAGCTACGACCATGTAAAAGTATTGTAGCTGTGATTACCTTCAGTGGTCGATCTGCCGTGGTCGAAGTCGTGTTGCCATGATCGAAATCGTGTTGCCGTGGTAAGTCATACATGGTCGAAGCTGAACGTAGTCGTAGTCAAATGTGATCGAAAGCTGTCGTAGTCATACATCCATGGTCGTAAAGCCGTGCGTGGTCGTAAATGACTCGTGGACGAAGTTTGCCGTGGTTGAAACTGGTTGTGGTCGAAACTAGGTGTGGTTGAAGCTGGCTGTGGTCGAAAAGCTAGCCGAAACACTTGAAGAAGGCAAAAAATCACTCAGAAATAAACAAGACCACTTGTAAACAGCAAAATCACTTGAACCTAAAATCTCCAACTGTGATCACCCGATACTTTCACAAACGTAAATTCCAAACCAATTCAAATGTTAATTATTCATCATCACGACCATCCACATGGTCTAACACTATGTAGCAGTTTCCCTTCAAGTGTCTTCAGGTTATGTAAGCTGCCTAGATAATGCAAGTGCGATTGCACTAAAGGTTCAAAAGATTTTCAACACGAAAGCTTCGAAGATAGCTAAAACTAAGGTTTTCATTCAAAGCGAGTTAAGAAACCATTAGTGCAAGCTGAGCATCCAAAAATCAAAATAAATATTGTGTTACGGTTTCCAAACAACCTGAGATAACAGATGATCTGGAGCTCTGGCCCTAACGCATCTGGATAAAATAGTATGACATAAGGTAGAGAAGATCACAGACGAGATCAAAACATGTTCATTCATCTTATTCTGAAATGTTACACTTTCAGTACCAATGCATAAGAACTAATAGTAAAATAACATGGACTTGCCATTCAGCTAGAACAAAAACCAACCTTGACAATGCAAACTCCGGGAATTTGATTAAGGATCCAAGAAAGCTGACGAATGTTTGACACACATAAATGTAGATCTCATGCATAGAACTTTGCAATATCCATCAGCTTAATGCAGAAAATTATAATAAATAACATGGCGACAAAGAAATAAATGATCTAACAAGCTCCAGATCAGAAATACTACAGAACGGTCTAGCGTATAGCGTTGTTTACCAATTCAATGGTATAGCATCTAACCGTTTAATACCGTCGGCGTCACACAAATCTTTATAGAGCTCAGACACACTCTTCTCGCTATCTCTTGATCCCCACTCCCCCATCACAACACTCCTCTAGCATTCCCCATTCCCCAATCAAAGTCTCTCAACGACTGGATCATCACGTGAAGGTGCAGTGAGCGGTGCCGGATGACGTACACGTGTGTTGATGATGTAGATTGAAGTTGTCAGTTCTTGCCGTTGTACAAGAACAAGTATGGCCAGCCTCTAAGTCATGTCTTATGAGTCACAAGTATTGCAACTATGTGAGCATTGTACCCTTTTTTATGCAATGTGACATGGCAAAATGTAAATACTATGTGTAATCCTATGTTGATATACCAATGTTGGGATCTCTGCGACACGCAGTCTAAAATATAGAACATTAAACTTTTTTCTATGTGTAAACCTGCATGTCAGGAGGTGTATCATGAAGTTTTACTAAGTTTTCATGCTAAGCTAGGAGGTGTATCATGCAAACTTTAGACAGTTCCATTAATTTTCATTAAAAATCCACTATAAGACAAGTTTAATCAAGTTTCAAGTTACAGTGGTGTTTTATAGAGTTTCATCCTAGCATTAGTGTCATTACGTTCATTAAGACAAGTTCCATTAAGTTTCAACCAGTTTCATCGAGTTTCGCCATATTTTCAGTAGTGTTTTCGTTGAGTTTATCATAATTTCATCAAATTTTATCCTAGTCTCATATCGGTTTCATCCGGTTTTAGGCAAGTAACATTAGTGCCATTCAAGTTTAGCGGTGTTTCATCCTAGTTTCGTCAAGTTTCATTAAGTTTTATCTACTTTCAAGTAAATGGTATTAGTGCCATAAGTTTTATTAAGGCAAGTTTTAGGCTAGTTCTATTAAGTTTCATCGAGTTTCACCATGTTTTTATGGAGTTTTATCTAGTTTCAGTGGTGTTTCATGGGTGTTTCATCAAGTTTCAGATGAATAGCATTAGTGCCATTAAGTTTCATTAAGACAAGTTTTAGACAAGTTCCAATAATTGTCATCACGTTTCATCTAGTTTCACCAAGTTTTAGTGGTGTTTTCATAGAGTTTCATCTTCGCCTCATATCAATTTCTTCAAATGCTAGGCAAGTAGCATTAGTGTCATTCAAGTTTCAGTGGAGTTTCATAGAGTTACATTAAGTTTTATCAAGATTCAGGCGAATGGTATTAGTCTAATCAAGTTTCATTAAAATAAATTTTAGACAAGTTTTAATAAGTTTCATCACGTTTTATCGAGTTTCACAATGTTTTTATTGGTGCTTTCACGGAGTTTTATCATAGTTTCGTTAAGTTTCATCCTAGTCTCATATCAATTTCATCAAATTTTAATGATGTTTCATGAATTTTCATCCTAGTTTGGTCAAGTTTTATTAAGTTTTCATCAGGTTTCAAGCAAATAGCATTAGTGTCATTAAGTTTCATCCTAGTTTCATCAAGTTTCACCTTAGTTTCATATCAGTTTCATCAAGTTTCAGGCAAGCAACATTAGCGCCATTCAAGTTTCATTAAAACAAGTTCCATTAAGTTTTCAAAATTTTCATGATTCGAAAGAGTTTTCTAGAGATGTTTCATATAGTTTTCATCCTAGATCCAGTAATGTTTCATGAAGTCCAGTACAACTAACATCACAAATATCATGTTTACAGGCAAATTCATATCATGTTTCATATATCACATAGCTTCTTCCAATTGCCCATCACATGTTTCAGTCTGGTAATATTAGAGATTCGTTTAGGATCAACACATTTTATAGGAGATTTTGAATACATAAGTTTTACTAATAGTACACAATATTCAGAAGTCTTAACACAAGTTCTAAACAAGAAGTTTCAATCAATAGTACCACCATCCACGCAAAAGAGCATTACAGATAACTAAGTTTTGCAATATTGGAAGAAATATCAACAAAAAAACAATCATCACAAGTTTCATTAAACACCATGCAAGGCGGTGGCCTCCTAGGAGTCTTGATTTGGCGACTTTGTTGTTTTCCTTGCCTTGAAATTAGATTTGCGCAGCTTGTTGCTCCTCTGCGAGCCGCTGCTAGCTCGTGCCCTGCAGTCAACCTGGTGTTGTTTGCTGCTCTTTAGCAAGGCACTACTAGCGACTTGCTCTCGATTCATCCTTTTTTGTGCCACGTTCAGAGTGGCAGTCGAACTCATACCTATCGTGTTCTCCTGTAATATGGCTCCTGTTATTGCTTGAAATTTTTGTACCAAAGCCACTACTAGGTGCATAATCATTCTAATACTTCTGCGTTTTTCCTTGGTGAAAAACTCCATGCCAACATATGGTTTTGCATGTTGCATCTTCATCTTGTGCATCACCTGCGTTTCCGTCCCTCTGCCCATTACTTGTGGCAAAAAAAACTTTAGCAAAGGTCTTGTCAGGCTCTTCACGTATTGGCAAAACTGCCTGCACAAACACTAGATGGATGAAAATTAACACTAGATTTCATGCGGGGGTATCTAAGTGAGCATCTAAATGAAAAAAAATTCACAACGAAACATCACATTGAGCATCTAAATGAAAAAAAAATTGTCAAACATCACTTTAACAAGTCAAGCAGCAAACAACCAAGCAGACATTTTGCCGAACATGATATAGGCAACAACCAAGTAGGGGACATGGGGGAACAAAATTTTGTGAAACTTGCCTAAGACATGCCGAAGTAGCAGACTAAGGGGGAGACGACGTGCACAAAACCAAAGGAGGACGAAGCCGACAATGAAACCGAGGATGGAGAGATGGCGATGAGATGTGCTAGTCGAACAGCTCGGTTTCATGCGCAGAGGACAGAGTTACTCACGCTCCACACACTAACGAAAGAAGCACAGTTTGGCGCAAGGAATTGGCCAGACAATGAGATTTCATGAGCACCCTACGCACGTGAAACCGAGGACGCTGGGGAGCTGGCAAGTGCACTCCTACCTGCGCGGCTAAGGACGATGATGGGAGACCAGGGGTAAGCTACGCTCAGAGGGAGACGGAGGAAAGGAAGGGGAAGAAGACAGGGGAACTAGCTACGTGTCGTTCGATCAGGGGGACACTATCCAATGGCCAAATGCTATATCGTCAAAAACGCTATCCGACGGTATAGCATGCTATATCCACGTCCTAAACATAAATATGAAGAATCATGCAAACTAATTTTAGTTATCTATTAGCAAGTGGATTGAGATAGATTGGCAAAGGAATGAACTTTATTGAATTTCCTCTTTAAATCAACAGAGATACAAAACAGACATGACATTTCTTTTTTTAAAAACAGATATGTCATGAAGGGATATCTTCGCCACAAACAGTTATTACTTACATATAGATTCCACACACGACTTGCACTAGCAAGAGAAACATTGAACTACGAAGAGGAAACAAATCCATGCACTTAACACAGGGCCATCATACAGCATATGCCACAACGAGACCATTCTATCATAGCCTCAAGTCTAGGTTTTAGGTCAGGCATATTTTCATTCTAATAAGCATTGATTATAGAGCTATCCAAAAGCAAGGGATAGAAACAAACAGACAAAAAAATCACTTTAAATTATTTAGATAGGCTTGGTGCGAAAAATCAAGAGTCAAGAGGAACTCGGAACAATTTGATAAAGACAGTCCATTGTGTATAAACGATAAGTTTATCCACGAAAGTTGAAACCTGTATTCAATCATCAAACTACAGCAGCAATAGCCACACATCATATGATATCAAGGCCTTCGAGCAATCACAAATATATAAGCTGGTGGTCCTGACAAATCTATGATTCCTACACAAGGATGAGTCCTATGGTCGCTCCTTAATCCTGTTTACATCAGGGTACTGCCTGTATTAAGGAACTTTAGGTCCAGAAAAGATCTATAGCCTATTCCAAGAGACAATACAGTCCGGACAAAAAGACCAAACAGCAGCATGTTGGGCTTAGATGGGACGCTGAGAAGCTACTGGACCTTCCGATCTGCAGAGAAAAAGAATCTGTACAACTAAGACGTACGGGTCATCACACTTATAAGTTCGCGTAACTCCTTTCTGCCACAATTTCATTGCAGACTACAGATCTACCGCAGCAGCAAGAAAGCATCACAGTTCAACTTAAGCAACCACCAACTCAAATGTGATCTTATGAACCTAAGAGTAAATCATCTCCACAAATATGCCTTCCAAATATTTATGAAATACAGAGAAATGAGCTTTGCTGAGAATACAACAACATGTTCAGGCAACAGGTGAGGCAACATAATTCTGTATCCTCCATATCAAAAGCTAACCTAAATGTTCTATGAATGCCTGAGTTATTACCAAGATTTCACTGGACTAACTCTTTTAGCCATTCCTGAGCTAATCACCATAAGTAGAACCAAGCATCATAATATAGATATTGCCAGCTACTCAACTGTTGATAATAGTGCAACTAGCAATATGGGACTAGTGGTTCAGATTATCTCCTCACACTTAAAAGGCTTCATTATTTTCTTTTTGTCACTGCAAGAAGCTCTGGATAGATCCATGAAGTGAACCATTAGGTACCAGGAAATACCTACAACACTAGAGAATACCTGCAGCATCACGTAATTAAAAATACAAAGGATCAGCGACAGGCCAACAGCATCCTCATATAGTCTGCTGCTGTCAATTATGTCCAAGCACAAGACATTTATAACTAATCATGGTTATTAAGTATTGCATAGATTCTAGTAACCCACCATTCATGTGTTAGTTCCAAGGTACTCTGATTTGCCATTGTTCCTCAACTTACTGTGCAAATGTATTACCATTATCAATCTCATCATGCCATTGCATACAGGATTACTGTCAACAGTACGATCCAGTAGCATGAGTCACCATTCTGGTCATACAACTTGACAAACATCTATGCTATTGCCAATCTGTCATGTATATTGTAACAAGCTTGGCCATTGTTGTCAATTAAAACTGAAAAATAATGTGCTCCATGAAAAAAGTACTTTTCTCTCTTGGAATATTGGTTGCAAATGCACTATCATGTTGCACCTATCAGATACAAATATGGGCAGCGGCACAGTCAGTGATCCAAAAGGCGGCCTAGACGCCCGCCGTGGAGGCGCATAGGCGGTGGGCGGCAGCCGGCCGCCGCGCCTTGGTCCCTCGACGGGCAGGTGGGCAGTCAAAAGCGGAAGAGGCGGGCTCATCATCACGGCCAGGTAGGCGTTCAAGGCAGCGGTGTGGTGCCTAGGCGGACGCCAAGGAGACCTAGGCGAGCAAAAGAGGCAAGATAAAGGAGGGAAACGCTATCAGCTATTCATGAGTCATAACTCATAACAGATAAACCAAGTCAGGCTAGGTTTACCTCGCGTCCTCACGCCGCCTCCGCCTCTAGGGGTTCCCACGCGTTGTCGAGCCGCTGACGCCGCTGTTCACCCTCCACCTCGCTGGATTTGACCGCCCGCAACACAGCACAGCTGTGTTCTCCCCTCCGCCTCCCCTCCCCTTCGCTGAGCTTATCCCTCTGCCGCCTCCCCTACACGGCTACGCCGATCTACTCAATCCCCGTCCTACTCTCCTCTGCCAGCGGCGGTGGAGGCGAGATTCCGAGCCAACACCGACGATGATGAACACGCCATTATGCTTGGCGCACTCAACGCTCCACGTCCATGATGGGGGAATAGGGAGGGGTTGAGGCCAAACCACTGAAGCCGGATGAGAGATGGACTCAGATGGGACTGGGAGGGGACTATGGAGTGCTGGTGTTGGGACTTGGGAATTCGGTAGCCGTGCAGGTGTGGTGAGGACGCCGAGACTACCAGGGTCGAAGGCTGATTGAGGCAAGGGGGGGGGGGGGTTAGGAGGACTGGCCGTTGTGGGAAGTGGGGACGGGAGGGGAGGGACTGGCACTAGGGGTAAGGATAATATAATTGTAAAGAACATACGAGAGTTCCTACATATTAGGAGTGGGTGTGTTTGCATGGAGTGAGGTGTTATAATCTTCAGAAGTGTTAGAAACAAAGAGTGGGTGTGTTTGCATGGAGTGAGATGTTATAATCTTCGGAAGTGTAAGAAACAAAAAAACATGTCTGCTTTTTTACTCTTGATATGGTAGATTTTAATCTGAAACAAATCCGTGTGGCTTCGATCTAGCTTTCTTTGGACCACTTTCACTCTCCTTCAGTGCATTACCAACTATATTATAAAACTGCAAGCCAAATTTACATGTATCGACTCTAATAGTATCCTGGCTCATAAAGCGCCAAATACTTAGCTCACAGGGGAGTCATAGCCAACAATTAGTGCACCCTAATGCAAAGCATGTGTTGATATGACTGTAATGACAAACAATTATATCAAATTCTCACTGCTGTTCCACAAAGTTACCTAAATATCCAAAGACTCTAAGGAGTTTACCGCAATGCCAAACACCAGATATACGGAAAATGGAGTAGTCACAACACAGGGAAAAGATAAACTAAACAGCGAGACATCTAGTTACAAGTACAGCCTCAAAGCTAATCATGAAACCTTCATGATACACACCAAATCTGTCATAAAGCACAAGCCATAAGCACAAGTACCATGATAATTCACAACGCTGAAGCAAATATATACACATACAGAGCAAATCACAAAATCACAGTGCAACTTTATTCCCACATTGGCAGGGATGGAGAAGAACCAACTCACAGTGCATCCTCACCAACGTGAACTCCCATTCAAAACTCACCACGATACTCGCTGTAATCATCCCTTCCGGCAGGCGCCACCTTCTCTTCCACTCTCTCTGTCGTCTTCTCCTCCTTGTACTTCACACCTTCATCAATTGCAAGCCCCCCGAGGGCCCCAGCCACCGCACCCACCGCAAGCCCGGTGCCTACTCCATACCTTCCACTCTCACCCCCACTCCTCCCTCGCTGCTCATACTGCCTGCTGTACTCAACAGGTGCAGAGGGCCCAGTGGTGTACTGCGGTGGAGGCGGTGGCGCAGAGTAGTACCCACCGGGACGGTAATACTGCTCCGAGCCGTACTGCGGCGGGGCCGAGTAGGTGGGAGGCGGAGGGGGTGGGAAGTAGTAAGGGGAGGAGGACGGAGGCGGGTACTGCGGCTCGGGAGGAGGCGGCGAGCGCTCGCGAAGGGCAAGGCGGATGCGGAGCTTGCCCTGGGGGCGGCCGGAGGGGCGGAGGAGCGGGAGGGTGATCAGAGGGGAGGCGGGGCTAGGGTTAGGGTTAGCGAGGAAGAGGAGGTCGCGGAGAGGCGATCGGGCGGAACCGACGAGCGGCTTGGGCGAGTCGGATGGCTTGGAGTGGAAGACGTCGAGGGAGAGGAGGAGCGACGGGTCGTGCGGTGCGAGGTGGGGCGGGAGCGGGAGGATGATACGCTCGTTCCAGGCGGGCTTGCAGCCGCCGGCGTCGTCGGGGCGGGTGGCGGCGCGGCGGGTGGGGTCGAGGTAGGCGACGGCGTAGGCGCGGAGGTCGCCACGGCGCCAGTTGACGTTCTTCAGGTGGTTGCCCGAGACGACGGTGACCTCCAGATCGATGGCCTTGGGCGGCGCCGCGGGCGGCGGCGGCATCGGAGGCGGCGGGGCTTGGTACTGCGGGTGGGGATTGGGGGGAAGCGGGTGCGGGTGCGGGTGCGGGTGGAGAGGGGAGGAGGGAGACGGGGAAGCCATGGCGCGGCGGAGCACTGCTCTGGTCTGGTTTGGTGGGGGTCCACGGCTTCGTGCTTGATGCTGGGTTGGGTTATGACTTATGAGTCGCTGGTGAGGCGACCTGTGTAGCCGGAGCGCCGTGACGTGACAGTAACCTGCGGGCTGAAAAGTTGAGCCCGAGCGGCCTGTGGTTGACGGGCCCATTAGGCTGGGTAGTTGGTCGAGCCCGCTATGCTTGATGCAAAAATTTAAGCAACAAAATACTACCGCCTGGAACATGCTGCAAAAGAAACCACCCATCTTCATTCTCACTATTGGATGTTCTTTTCCCCAACAATTATTTGGCATCTAATCTAATCTAATATATACTAAAAGTCGGTGATGACAGCTTTTAGAGTTGCTAAAAAAAATAATCTGTGATAAATTGTCACCAAAAAAAAACATCTAGCTCTTAATTTGGTAGACTCAAATTATAACGGCTTAGATCAAAAAAGAGTCTTTGTGAGGTAGAATCCAAATTAAGAGAAATTTGAAATAAAAAATAAAAAATCAGCAATTTAATTTCCATACGGCTTCCAAAGTAACATCCATAAATAACTAAAATTGCAATAATGATTAAACAAAAATTAGCAAATTAAAAGAAAGAGTTCAAGTATAATCTAAATTAACTAAAATTTGAAATAAAAATAAAATAAAACTAGCAATTTGATTTCCATATGAATTCAAAGTAAAAGCAAAATATATAGCCCTTAATTTGGTAGACCCGAATTATAACAACACAATTTTTTTTTAAAAAAAAAGTCTTTGTAAGGTATAATCCAAATTAAAAGATATTTGGAATTAAAAATAAAAAATTAGCAATTTGATTTCCATACGACTTTCAAAGTAACATCCATAAATAACTAAAATTTGCAATGATAATTAAATCAAAATTACCAAATTAAAAGAAAGAGTTCAAGTACAATCCAAATTAACTAAAATTCAGAATAAAAATAAAATAAAAGTAGCAATTTGATTTCCATATGAATTTCAAAGTAAGCACCAAAAAATTAAATTCGAAATAATAATTAAAAGAAAATAGAAGTTGAATTTTTATACGAATTTCAGCCTAAACCTAAAAAGAAATCTACGAGAAGTACGATCCAAAAAATATGCAAATTCGGAATAAAATAAATAATGATTAGATATTTGATTTGTAAATGAATTTGAAAACTAAAATCCAAAAAATAATTAAAATTTATAAACCTATACTAATAAGACATTCAAGGAAGCTCTCGTATTAACCAGAAAAATCTAGTCATCTATCTCACACACCCAAGTTAGAATAACCCAGATTAAAAGAAAGAATCACATGTCAAGTACAATTCAAATTAAATAAAATTTGGAATAAAATTATAGAAAATTAGCAATTTGATTTCCATATGATATCTAAAGTAACATCCATAAATAACTAAAATTAAGAATAATAATTAAATAAAAATTAGTAAAGTAAAAAAGAGTCAATGTCAAGTATAATCCAAAGTAACTAAAATTCGCGGAAAAAATTAGCAAAGTAAAAAAAAAGAGTCAATGTCAAGTACAATCCAAAGTAACTAAAATTCGCGGAAAAAAAAATTAGCAAAGTAAAAAAAGAGTCAATGTCAAGTACAATCCGAAGTAACTAAAATTTGCGAAAAAAATAAAAATTAGCAATTTGATTTCAATACAAATTCCAAAGTACCCCCCCCCCCCAAAAATCTATGTATTATATACTAGAAGTCAATCACATGAGTTTTACAATTGCTAAAAAAGATAAATAAGCTAGAAATTCTCAAAAAAAAAACATATGTTCCTCGATTTAGACCCTTATTATGGTCAGTAAATAATTACCAACGAATATCTTTGATAAAACATGAAATGTTATAAGACAAGATTATCCATTATAGATTCTAGATGAACCTAATAAATGAAAAGAATTCTAGATGGCCCGCACTAAAATCCATGTACAAGAGAAAAAGAAGGATATGTACAAGCAAAATAAATGAGTAAAAGTCATGTATGAGGAGGAAAAAAGAAAAAGTGGCACTCAGTAAGAAAAAGGAGAAACTAAAAAAGACAATATTTATTCTACCTACATGTTTCCCAATAATGTGTGTTTTATAACTTTATTTTTTTCTAGAATCACCATCGATGTGGTGGATTCTAATTAAAGTTAAACTATATCAACGATTAGGTGTTATCTATCATACAATAAGAAAACTTAGGATGATTGAATGCATCAGTTGAGAGAAAAAGAGAAATATTGTTAAAATTCTCTCAAAAATCAAAAACATCTTATCCTTAATTTGGTGGACTCTAATTATGTTTAGTAATCCTAACTAATTGATGTTACATGATAAATGAGAATAATTGCTACAAATTCTCAAAAAAAAAATCGTCTAGCTCTTAATTAGGTAGACTCTTTTCATGATTAATAAATCATAATCAATGGTTTTTCTTGATCTATGGAAGTGCGCATGAAGTTAATTTGTGCCGTGATATGTATACATGTATAGTTAAGAAACTCTTATACGAAATTAAGACGTGAGGTGCTAGAGATAAAATTGAACTCGAGATCTACCCACAGATACAAACTTGCCTACAATACCATTATAATTTGCATTCTTTTAATCATATTATTATGGATACAACTATTGTCTCTATTATTGAACATGCCGATTAAAATTATAACAAATAAGTATTTCCTCCCAAAGATATAATTTATATTATTTATTTTCGACATACACTATTGTACATTCATATCACAAATGAAACCAATTCTACAAACCTAGAAACCAAATCAAATTGATAACGTTCTAAAATTCTAATATTAAATTCTTTCATGTGATCAGCATCCCATTATTTTTCGCATGTAGTTCATTTATTATCATCACGTATGAACCGCTAGACCAATTAAATATACTCTAAGAATAATGTGTGGGCCACCATGCTAGTTTGTTAAAAGAATCATGACTCAACTAATTTTATGGTTTCCAGAGATACTTTTAATTGGGTTGTACAAAATGCAGATAAATTGGTACACACCAATCAAAACTCAAAACAGAAAAACTCACCATCCCATGTCACAGTGAGGGGCATCAACTGAACCTGGTGGTTTCAAAATGTTCATAAACTAAGTGCGCAGATCTTGTTCCCCTCAGCAGATGCAAAAGGTATTTCCATAATAGACTGCTCCCATCACCAATAATCTCCGCAAGAGCATTTGCCATCGCTGAAATGGTGAAAACGGCTTACATCTCTGACTACGATCTCCCGACCAGTTACCTTGGATATCAACTTTATAGCTACATGGCAATCATCGCACACACGTAGATTCTTCATTACTCGTATAGGAACGCCTTCAGGTATGCTCAGAAAAGCAAATGCTATGGCCAACTTCTCGCTGTGGTGAGCCAGACTAACCTCTTTCTCCTCGTCCTCCATGTCATGGAACACCATGCTCATGTCCGGTGCATACCCACATTGCCTAATCTTGGCTATAATTTCTTCCAGGCACTCGTCGATCTCTCTTTGTCTTGAATGAGATTTATCTCCTGTGCAGAATTGGTGCACCTGACCCTTAAGCTCCACCCAGCTGACACCAGGCTCCTTCCTCACGTTCTTCTCCCTCATAGTTTTTCTTACCTCACTGACATCCCCCCATCTCCTGCTGGTAGCTCGAATATTTGATAGCAGAACATAAGAGGCAGAATCGCGAGGGTCCAACTCAATGACACGTTCTGCTATCCGCTCGGCCATGTCAAAATTCTTCTGGGATTTACAAGCAGACAATAATGTCTTCCATATGACCCCGTCAGGACGCACAGGCATTGACAAGATAAGGGCCTCCGCTTCATCTAGACAACCTGATCGCCCAAGAAGATCCACAATACAAGTGTAGTGTTTAACACTTGGCTGCAGTCCATAATCCTTAGTCATACGCTCAAAGAACTCCAAGCCTTCGTCTTTCAGACCACTATGGCTGCACGCATATAGCAAGGTCAAGAAAGTAATTTCATTAGGTTCTGCCCCTCCATTCATCATCTGTTTGAACAGCTCAACAGCCTTTTGTCCTTGCCCATGGAACCCATAAGCTGAGATCATTGCACTGAACAGGAAAAGATCAGATCCACAATAACCAAAGAAAACTCTTTCCGAGTCACCTAAGCATCCACATCGAGAGTACATATGCACAAGAGATGTCATGACTGGCACAACCTTGTCGACTCCAGCGTTGATAGCCTGTGCATGAATTTGCTGACCTTGTGCAAGAGTTGCCAAATCTGAGCAAGAAGCAATAGCACTAACAAATGTGACCGCATCTGGTGCCACCCCAACACCACTCATCATGCAGAAATACTCCAGCGCTCCCTCTGAGTCTCCATTCTGCGTCCTTCCAGAGATTATGGTATTGCATGACACAATGCTAAGAGAAGGAAGAGCTCGGAGCACAGCCTCTCCTTCTTCAAGATACCCACATCTCATGTACATGTGAGACAACGAGCTCCCAACGCACATGTCCCTGTCCAGCCCAGACCGCACGACATATGCATGGACCTGCCGCCCGGAGACAACATCTGTGAGCCCAGCACAGCACCGGAACACGCTCCCAAGGCCAAACTCATCAGGCTGCATTCCCTCCCTCCGCATGGCATGGAAGAACTCCAAACTCTCCTCGTCAAGGCCTACGTTGGTGAGCCCAGCGACCATGGCATTCCACGTCGCGACATTCCTCGCGGGCATTTCGTCGAACAGCTTCCGCGCGCTTCCCAGCTCACCGTTCTTGATGTAGCCCCCGATCAGAATGTTCCAAGACATGACGTTCCGCTTGGGAATTCTCTCGAACAGATTACGCGCGGTGGGGAGGTCGCCCAGGTCCGCGTAGGCGAGCAGGAGGTGGTTAGCGGTGAAGCGGTCGGCGGCGGCGCCGGAAGTGGCGGCGAAGGAGTGGAGCTGGCGGAGGAGCCGGAGGGCGCGGCAGGTCCGGAAGAGGTGGGAGAAGAGGCCAGCATCTGACCAGAGGACGTCACGGAAGCGGTGGTGGAGCGCATCCTTGAGGCGGCCGATGGAGCAGAGGCGGACGAACTCGTCCTTGGCTTCCCGTGGCACGGTGGTGAGCGTCTTCAGTGCCGGCCTCACCATGTGGCCGTGCGACCGCGCGCGCTAGGCCGCGGCCGCGGTGGTGGCCGGCGCGGACCCCGGAAGCATGACGAGCTGGGAAGGCGGCGAACTGGCGATGTACGTGTCCGTGTGAACTGTAGATGGGCTTTGAGAGGAAAATGCTTCTAGGATTTATAAATGGGCTTTAATTTGTCTGTGGGCTTTAAGGAGCGATGCTACCACTTGGAACAACCGGGGGCTGGGTCCTAATCAAGATTGGACTTTTATATTAGCCCAAGATTTATTCTCCACCACCTTGTTGTAGCTGCTTACTACACGTTCAGGCTCTAAGTAGTGGCGGACCTAGGATTTTACCAAAGGGTATGCCGCACCAAAATTTTCATATGCAATTCGGTAAAACCATTTGCCAATTCGGTAAATAATTGTAAAATTTGCACCGTAATTCGGTATACAGGCACTAAATAATATGATAAATCTTAAATTCAAGGATTAAATCGGAAACTTGCACAAATTATAATATAAATAGTTCAAACACCATACTAATAGTCTCAAATATACTATATTAGGGAGCCTGAACTAGTGTTCAAATCTCAAAGAGGGCAATATTCAGATTAGTTTATCTGAAAATGATTACATAGACAAGATATATGTTTACTTAGTTTCCTTTTTCCATTGTCATTACTGACTTACTGTGACACCACATTCCAACTCATCATCAAGGAAAAAAAAGGGTATCATGAATGATGCATACCTTGTATTCGATTTCCTCCTCTAGCTGCCAAGTTGGCATGTCCCAGAAATTACAAGGCTCATCAGGTTGTCCCCAACGAGTTATGCATACTGGCTGATCCACAATAGTAGCCCCCTGCCATCACGAGAAGTTCCGTCAAGGGCACAACAACAACAAAATGTGTGTTTCCAATTCCCAGGAGATATGTTGACAAATCAGTAATCAAAGTGGTTCAGCGAAGAAGTATGTGGACATATGGCAGCTTCCAGATTACTCAACTAACAGAAATAGAAATATATCAAATTGAAATAGTAGGTTCTGACACCTAATAGTGGATACACACACAACACTGAAAATAATAGAATATTGGCCTGCACTATTTGTTATGTGATAACAATTGCATTTTCAAGGACTTCACTTCTATAGAGTCACAGTTGAACCATGTAGTTGAGATTATTGTATATAGGAGACTAGCTAGGACAAGAAAGTACCATTGTTTGTGTACACAGATTTAAGATGAATTTCTCATATGTAGGAAAGTTAATCTATCAGTAAATCAATAGATCATAAAACGTTAAGAATTAGTCATAGGAATCAGACACATAAAGAAAAAATGGTCTGGGATCTTTTTCGAAGAATACTGCTGCAAAATAAACTTACACTGAGCAATACTGCAGTTTCCAAGGCATAGGGTTCCTTGAATGTCACATAAGCAGTGGAAGCATAGTCTCCTGATCTGCTAAAAAAATGTAATAGTCGTCAGAAAATGGATGAAAAGTGGAAGCATAATCTCCTTTTTGCTCATTATTAGATGACATGAGGTTGGACTTGTTATAAGAGATTATAAGAGATCAGGAAGGGGTAAATTTGTTCATGAGGTCAATGTTGGGTCAAGCTTTTGATATACTACATGCCCCCACATATTATTAGTCACCTGCATTGAGTGGTTCACTAAATAGCCCCAAAATGAGGAAGGCATATTGTCATGAACCGGGGTAAAAACCACCAAGGAGATAGCCGGATGGCGTCGGCGTAGAACGAGAGGGAGAGAGACTAGATGTTTAGGCGAGGAAGACTTGATAATTCTCTGATTGATTACAATAGCATGCGGTAGCCTCCTTATATAGATGGCTCCCCCTAACAGATAGAATCTAATCCCAATTATAACTCTAACAGATATAGTAACTAATATCATATCTCTAACTATATCTCTAATACAAGTAAACCAATCTCTAACTCAAATAGAAACCAATCTCTAATTCCTAATAATAACCCAACTAGGCCTTGGGCCCAAGGCCCACACCCCTGACACTACACCCCTCTCGGACATGCAGCTCATCCTCGAGCTGCTAGACGGCGGTCAAGGTTGCCAATGGACGGCATCTGACGCTGGTGTAGAAGATGAACGATGGCGGGGTTCTGCAGAGGATGGAGACGGCTGGCCAGATCCAAGCGGAACAAGACTAAATGGTGCCTGCAAAAATAAGTTTTTTTAAACGACACCTGCAAAAAAAATCTCTCTTTTTTTCTTTTTTTTGATTTTTTTTTTGCTTTTCTCCTTTTCTCTTTTTTTCGCTCTTTTTTTTCTTTCTTTTCCCAGCGCTCCTGGCTCCTATTAAAGATTCCCCTGTTTCCAACTAAAGTCTCCGCGCGGAAGGCAGAGATTCCTCAGCGGCGTGGCGACCGGCGGAGCGGGCGGCGGTTCCGGGTGACCCACGGCGGCCGGTGCGGCTTCGGACGCAGGGGTGGGCCTCGCGGCGGCGGTCTGGCGTCTTCGACAGGCGGAGCGGCCGCGACGGAAGCAGCGGCAGAGCGGAGTGGGCGGCCGGCTGTGGCGGCGGATCGGGCGGATGCGGACCAGGCGGCAGTGGCTGCGTCGCGGCCGGAAGTGCCCCTGGCGGCGGCGCCCCTGGCAACGGCCGCCCACGGAACAGCAGCCTGGCGGTTCCAATCGATGCGGCGTGACGCAGACCGGCTGTCGGCTTCGACTACTTCTCCGGCAGACCTTGGTGGCGGCGACGCGAAGCAGACCTCGACGGTGGCGACGCGGATGGCCGCCGCGAGGGCGGCCTGGTCCACCGTTCGCTTGGCGGCAAGGCCGGCCGAAGGGATCTCGGCGACGGCGGTGCGGGCAGGTGCGGCGGAGGCGGCCTGTGCGACCGAGGACAGCGCGGAAGCGGCGGCGCACGGGAAGTAGTAGCAGTCGGGGAGTTGGTGACGCGGAGCGACAGATCTGATGGATGAGAGGAAGAGAAAGGCGGCGCTGAGGAGCGGGGTGGAGAAGGGGGCGACCGTGGTTGGTGGCGACGCACGGGTGGCGAGGAGTGGCCGAAGTCGATGGGGAAGGTGACGGTGGAGGAGGTGATGGTGGCATTGGTGGTGCGGTTGGCGCGAGAGGAGGAGCAGCGTGCGGTGCTCGTATACCGGCCACTTCAACATGTGCACCAGCATCTGCAGCCGGTTGTCCACTCCAGTTTTGTTCTTCAGGAAGACCCTCTTCTGGCTGAAGTATGCCTCCGGACTGCACTTGTTGCGCCTTCTCCCGATCTTTCAAGATCTTCTCCAAGAGGGCATGCATGTTGAGGAAGGCGTCCGCCATCCCTTTGTCGATGCTAGCCATCTTGTTGGAGTTAGCTTTTATTATGGCCAACGATTCGGCAGCAGGGCGTGTCGTAGAAACCATGGTAGCAGAAGTCGTGGGAAGGGATCGACTGCTCTGATACCAAGTTGTCATGAACCGGGGTAAACACCACCAAGGAGATAGCCGGATGGCGTCGGCGTAGAACGAGAGGGAGAGAGACTAGATGTTTAGGCGAGGAAGACTTGATAATTCTCTGATTGATTACAATAGCATGCGGTAGCCTCCTTATATAGATGGCTCCCCCTAACAGATAGAATCTAATCCCAATTATAACTCTAACAGATATAGTAACTAATATCATATCTCTAACTATATCTCTAATACAAGTAAACCAATCTCTAACTCAAATAGAAACCAATCTCTAATTCCTAATAATAACCCAACTAGGCCTTGGGCCCAAGGCCCACACCCCTGACACATATATACTAATAGCCTGTAAAAGTTACCTCTGATGAGGAATCTACGCAACCTTGGTACCCTTCTTCACACTTACTGCTTTACTGCTATGGACCCCCCCCCCCCCCCCAAACAGGGGAAACCGAAATATGAAAACTAAAAATTTTTCTTGGTTGATTAATCAAATACCACTGCAGAAAATTACGGATCCAGAGAAATTGCTGCTATCAGGCGCAACAGCTTTTCAGCTAAATCTACCTTTTTCCCAAAACCCAACCACTCATCAATTTTTTTTCTGCCCAAAGTCCTTCAATATTCATCCAGCAGACTCCAGAACCACAGCAGCTAAACTACCCATCCTAAACAAAAAGACGAATGGACATATGGCAATGATCATCATTTGAAGTACATGCTGCTAGTACAAAACTGATTCAAGATGACATAGAAAGCTATATGGAAAAAGAAAAGAAAACAGAGAACAAACCTTATAGATTTGTACAAGCTGGAACTAAACTGAATAGCAATGAATCAAATCTGGGCACATGCTAACTGAAGTACTAGTGTACTACTCAAGAACTCAACAGTCAACACACAGGCAAAAAAGAATAGCAGCACATCACAAACAACTAAGGTAAGGATGCGCCAAATTACTCCTGTAATTCCAGTTCTCAATTAACACCAAACGGGCTAACTGAACAAACCAAGAAATCCTATATCTTGGCGACAAAACATCTCCAGAATAGAAACTGTCTAACCAATCTAACAAAAATTAGACATGAATGAAGAGAAAGAGGAGCTCAAGAAACCTTACCCCTCTCTTCCTCCCGACTCCTCGCCCTACTCCGCTGCAATCACACAGGCTAGGTTTGATGACCACCACCTACCGCCCAAGCGCATAGTAGCCGAGCCAAGCCTAGCCACTTGGACTCGGACGTGCGGACGCGGCGACGCGCTGCAACGCTGCCTCGCGAATGCAGACGTGAGGCAGAGACAGCCGGGCGCCGGCACGCAGACGCAGGCGGGAGGCAGCCGGCCTCTCTTGCGGATGGCACGCAGTCTAACGCAGACGCTGAGGATCGAGGCGGCGCGTGCGGCAGGCCATTAGACGAACCGTCAGCAGGCATACTGAGTTCGGCTGCCGGCTGGGCCCCAGGGTATGCCGTGGCCCACCCGGCATACCCTGTGGGTCCGCCCCTGGCTCTAACCTTTCCTCTTAAAAAAAACATTCAGCCACTAAGCCAAAAACAACATCACAAAAGCTCTAGGACCACTCTTTCAGAATTCCATGCTCAGATGAATGCTTGTGAGATTAGAATTGCAACAACAGTATGCTGTCCCAATGGTGTGACATCTCTTGTCTACTCAGCTCCTAGTACCTGGGAAGTGGGAAGAAGAGTTTTCCCCTTCCATCTGAACTGAAATAAACTCTGTTTCCAGCCTTCAGCTATCAGCAATACTGTTTTTTGTTGATCCAACAACTCCGCCCACGGCTGCAATTTATTCCTTTTCCATTTCCAACATTCAACGAAGAACTTGTTAGAAAGGCCACTATCTGCCGCCTGAGCGGCACGAGGGCAGGGGACTTAGAACATTCATCGACAGAGGCTAGAGAATAGCGAGTAGAGATCCTATTAGGTGGGCCTGGCTTCCTTGGAAGAATTAGGCTGACAGAGGCTGGAGATCACATATGCATGCCTTAAATCCTTAATACGATCCGTCGTTGACCACTAGTTAATAAAACATGGTTTCTCACGCCTACTACACAATTGGAGTAACTCAAATCACATTTTCTTGTCAGTTTAGAGTACTAGGCACTTTCAGATATGTACTGTCGTTGGCTTTCAACGCAAGCATTATGAAGTACTGGAATTAATAGCTAAACTACCGAAAGGAGATGTTCAAAGCCATGATCCTCTGTGACATTCGCGGCTTAAATGAAGCGATATGAACAGTTTCGACTTCTGGCTTTTTTTTAGATTTTAGATTATTTAAATTAGAAATATGGATCGCAATTTTTCCATGGGAGCGGAGCCCCGCGGGGAATATCCCCGTTAGAAATAACAATAGTTTATTATAATAAAACATTGGACCTTCTCACATGGTCCTTTAAAATAGGAAACGTAAATTATGGAGAAGTTTATGTATGCTCACAAAATACAATAGATAGCATAGTCCATGGCATGCTATGAACATAGAAGGAAAAAATAAAAACACATTTGATTTGGTCTTTTTTTTTAGTGTAGCATTTGATGTTTCTTTCTTAGTTATTCTCATACATATTAATGATAGAGATTGCAACTACGAAGCGGCCAGCGGTTTCATTTTTGATAAGCACAAAAGACCACACATAGTTGAGGTATATATACTACCAGTACCAAACTATTAAAGCACCTTCCGATGTTGCTACAACAAGCAAGAGATATTTTCTCATGCTTTCTTGGGCAGATATATAATCAGACAATGACTAATGAGCTCTTATCCATTCGTCGAAACAAGATAAAGATGTCTCCTTCTCCCTCAAACAAACAAAAGATGCTAGTGTTTATGAGCTAATTGGACGCAATAACCCAAAAAAACTCGACCATAAACATACGATGCAACTTGCAGCTGACAAAGGCACCGGCCAATCCAATCATTCAGTTAAGCAACCACAACAAATATATGTATCTTGACCATTGAAAAGTAGGGGTACTTGTACACGAATTCCTCGCCAAGTCACAGGTCGTCAGTTTTAATTAGGTAAGTGTTACGAAACCTATTAGACTACGTTGTGGTAAATACCGAAACTATCTTTAAGTGTTTTGTCCCAATTCTCTGTTGATTCTTTGTTGATTGATTAGTATAATTGCATTGATGATTATTATTTCTCAATACGAATAACTAGCATAGGGCTGTAAAAAAAGCTCAAAGCTCGTGAGCTACTCGAGTTCGGCTCGTTGTAGGTTCGATTCGAGCTCGGTTCGAACTTTAAACGAGCCGAACTTGAGCTTGATCGAGCTCGCGAGCTTCACCGAGCCGAGCTCGAATAGTTCGCAAGCCCCGATTCGAGCTTAAATAGTAATACATATTAATTCTTACCGAACTTATTCAAGCCGAACTCGAGCTTGAGCTTATCTTATTATTGAAAATTAGTGTGTATTTGAATTATTTTGACTGTTATCGAGCTTACTAGAGCCGAGTTCGAACTTAAAATTTTCTTATTATTGAAAAATAATGCATAATAAATTATTTTAATTGTTATCGAGCTTCAACAAGCCGAGCTCGAGCCTACTCGAGCTTAGGCCGAGCCGAGCTCGAGCCCAGGTTCAGGCTCGGACCCCAACTCGAGCTCGAGCCTGGAAGGCCAAGCTCGCTCAAGCTCGGCTCGTTTACAGCCCTAGATAGCACTAGGATGTACTAGCACTTTCTCTTTCTCTGATGATATAACAATTAAAAATAACATACATAATATTTAGCATAGAAATACAATATTTTTGAAATAACACTGACAACATGATAATATATTTGAAAAATATTAATCTTTCAACAATTTCAAAAGATAAAGAGTTGTACTAGATACGAAATTCAATATATGCATCAGATTTACATGATGATTAGCAACAAAATTAAAAAAACAACAGACCAAGTTTAGAAGATGGTACTACAACAAATCAACAATCCTAATGCAGCAAAAAAACGGTTGCAACAAATTCATAAAACTACCTCAACAGATATCCCAAACAAACATTTCATACTAGCTCAAAAATCCCAAAATAACATTAAAAAAATGAAGCAACAAACAAACAACTCCACTATAACAAAATAGGTACTCTTGTGCAACAAATCGATAGAATTATTGTAACAAGTAACCCACATGCTACAAAATTTGAAAAAGACTCATTATGACAAAAAAATTTGTTGCAACAATTGAGAAGAGTAATTGCAACAAAATGAGCAGGGGCTGCAACACACATTGGAGTAGGAGGTTGCAGCAACACCAATAAGACCCGTGGCCATGGAGTTCAGTTGCCCCAATAGCATTCGCGGAGGCCAAGTTTGGTGGTGGCAAATCACAGGTAGCCATATGGCAAACGGATAGCCATGGTGGAGCTCGCAGAGGACTTGTCAGTTTCAGTGGCAGAACTTGACTAGCCATGGCTCTCCCATTACCTCTCCATCCTCGTCTCGTAGGCTGCCAATAGCATCAAAGGCAGCAGGAAAGCCATGGCCATTGTTATGCAACGATGGGGAAGGCGATGTCCAACTTAGTGTTGCGAGGAATCATCAATGGTGGTAGGTGGCGGTCGTCAGCATGGGCTTACCGACATCAGATTTGGGAGAGATTATGAACACCAGGTTAGGAAAAGAGAATTGGAGGAAGAGATTGAGAGATTTGGGAAGAGGACGAGCAGTGGAAAAAAGTGATAGGCTGGTCCGAGGAGTTGATTAAGAGAATGGGAGGAGGTGTTCGATAATTTGCTCCGTATCAGACATAGAAGATCTAGCAATATCATTTTACTTATCCCCCGGTGCGAGTGGCTGCGCATTAGAGCTCAATCTCCACTTGACACCACATCTGCTGCCGACAAAATAGCTGAGGCCCAAACCACATGTCACCGCCGACGTGGGCCGTGACAGCGAGGGTCCAATTCCGGGTACAGTTGATGCAGCGATGGCAATGGTAAAGTCCAAAGCCCAACAAGTGGTGAAATAAAAAAACAAACAAAATGCTTCACCTTACACATCATCAATCTATGTTGACACAGTGCGATGCGCTACTAACACAGGTGTTTTTTTTAATAAAAAAAAACACAGGTGTTTTTGTTCGCGCTATTACTGAAGTTCGTTTCGGTCTTCTTGTGGCTAGATATTTATGTTGTCTTCTAAAAAGTGTTTTACATAGTAAATAATTTTTCTATAATACCTACCTTTTAAATGGAATATCTTTTGAAGACAGTGTCTACTAGTCGATTATAGTACACACTACAGCGACTTTATTTATATCAACCAAACTCGTATGTAAGTATCTTTATAAGTTTCTCTATAAATTATCACTATTTATAAACTAAAATCAAAAGCTAAAGGTAAAAGCTAATATAAACTGACACTATGCTTGATGTGGATTATAACTGTTGTCCTCATGTATCATTGGATTAGCTCAGCCAGTATCATTACTCTATTGGGCCTGTTTGGATCGCCTAGAACTAATTATTAGTTCACTAGTTGGTGGACTAAAAATTAGGTGACTAAAAATTAGTCAAGTGCTGTTTGGATACATGGAC
The DNA here is from genome assembly GCA_017311315.1 of Dendrocalamus latiflorus. Classification (NCBI taxonomy): domain Eukaryota; kingdom Viridiplantae; phylum Streptophyta; class Magnoliopsida; order Poales; family Poaceae; genus Dendrocalamus; species Dendrocalamus latiflorus. The sequence continues at coordinate 53,811,184 of CM029664.1, read as the reverse complement.
TAAAAGGTGGTGACTTTCATGGGCAAAGACATTTATACCCCTATATTTGTTAGTGTGTTGCATGTGGAGTAGTGGAGAAAGGGTAGCGGGGGTATTTTCGTCTTTTGCTGTTTGGTACCACCTTTTAGTCCACAATTAGTCCACATTTGCCAACTAATGAACTAATAGCTAGTTGGGGATGAACTAAAAATTAGTCCAGGTATTAGTTTACCTGTTTGGATGGACTAGACCTAAACTTTAGGTGACTAAAAATTAGTCAAGGGATCCAAACAGGACCTAAGAATTGCCGCGACAGGAGACTGATGAAACATATGTCAATTTGTGTGTTCTATGAGGGTGTGGATAGACATTCCTGGCACGAGAAGGTTAGTGCAAAATTATATGGCACACGATCGAAACCTTTGTGAGAAGGACGGAACTGAATGAAAATGATCGGCATTCACCGTTTCATTGTATATATAAAGTGTGTTCTTTTATTTTTTTTTTGGTTTCTACTTTTGGATCTTGTTTTTCTATCGATTCAAGACTTAATCCATGTCACCAAGTGCTCAGTGAGATGATTGATGACAACCAGGAGACGGGCAGCTGGCAGGTTGCAGCCTAGGCCTCCGGGCTTTGACAATCAGCGACAGCAAACCTGTGTCAAGCAAGAGGGTGGATTTTGCTTTCGCACGAGGTGGGACGGATGGTGGGATGGAACGAGACGCAGGTGACTAGGCAATGCGATGCATGTGTTGTGTGGCCTTTTCCTGCTATCTTCCCTTCGTAGATTAGTTTGGCTGGCCGAGTGCCTTGGGCCATGTTTGTGTTAGCTGGACTACATTTTGCGTATGCTAGGCTGTATGCCCTGGTTCTTGATTGGTGTCTTCTTGGGCCCAACTGCAGGAGCGCTGAATGGACTAGTGGGAGGCGGGAGGGCAAGAGCTTTAATATTTGGGTTGGCCATGTGTCCTTTTCATTTTTTATTGGGGGTTTACACCTAAATTTACATAGACTATACAATAGAAAAATAAAATTAGACTTGGTGTTCTGTGCACCTGTTTAGCCCTCTTTGGATCCGCCCATGTTTGTGAGGAGGTATATCTAACGTTTATGTTTATGTTTGCCATTACTTTTATGTTTGTGTTTGCCACTACGTTTATGTTCAAATAAATTCTACTCTCACAATGAAGTATATTGTACATCTCTACTGTGTGATATCTAGTTTGGCTTTCTCAGTAACTAACTTTTAAATAGAGTGTCTTTTCAAGATGGAGTCTACAATTCGATTAAAGTAGACACTATCATGACTCCATCTACATTGGTCAAAATCATATGCGAGTACCTCTCTCCATACTTTCTCTCGTGAACAGCTAGAATTCAAAATTTTCAACCAAACCCATAAGCTACAGCCGAAAAGAACCCACCTTATAGCTAGATCACATCTGTCCTATCAATATTAGATAGGGTACTACTTCCATTGTTCTACGTCAGAAGCACAAATGCCTTCGTATTAGGTTCCTTCAAACAGCTTCAGTTTTTGGTTTTTTTTTGCTTTTGGTTTATTTAAGTTAGAAACTACTTGGAACACGTTAGCTTCTAATTTCAAGTTTTTATTTTATTTCTTTGCATTATCCGTGATAATATAATGGTTTTTTTAATTTTTTAATTTAATTTTAATTGTATGATTCAGAAAAATCTAACAGTCACTACAATACAGTTTCAGATAAAAGTTAACAGCCAAAGACAGAAATTTAAGCTCTTTGGAGTGGACTTAACTTTCTCCGGAAAACATGTGAAAATTTCGTATTCAAAACATGCAATTTAGAAGTGTTGATATGAACTTAAATTAATTCGACTTGTGCGATTATCAAGTAAAACAACCTTCTGAAATGCAGAAAGCAAGCACAACAATGCAAACTCCAAACCAATTTGATAATGAAAACGGAATCTATACTTGAATTTTCTTCTCATGAGACACCAAGACAATCATTTATGTGCTACTGTGCTGTGGTCCAGCAGGTATGTAACCCGTAACCGATACATGCGTGGTCGGTCAGTACTTGGCGAGCACTTTTGTATTTGGCATCGGTATAACATTGTTATAGCACCAATTATGTGCGTGCGAATATTTCTTTTCAAATGTGTCCACCCCGTTTTTATATATTTTTTAAAACAATTGTACTAAGGCTCTGTTTGCTTCCACTTAAGATTATTATAATCTAACTTATAGATGGAGGATTATGGCCCTGTTTGTTTCCACTTAAGATTATTATAATCTAGCTTATAGGTGGGGATTATATAAGTTAGCTTATAATAAGCTGGTGGGAAATAAGCTGTCAGGTGTTTGATAGCCTGGATTATCAGAGTTATGGATTGTTGTATTCGAATGTTTAAAGACTAGAATGCCCTGGGAGAGAGAGGCACGAGAGTTGGGGGTTGGATGAATGGCAAATGTGGGTAATATTCCTAAAGTTTTATGGTCAATAAGATAAAAGGTGGATCTATAAGCTGAAATAAGCTCCTTTTTTTAGCTTATTAGATTACAATAATATGAGCTATTAGATTATAATAAGTTACCTTATAATCTGAGCTGTTTGTTTCCACTTATGATTTATAAGTTAGATTATAATAATCTTAAGCGGGGCCTAAGTCTACTGTTCCTGCCGTCCTACACAGTTCGGTCACAGTTGCGCAGACGCAAGGACAATGCGGTGTAAAAGCGGCTCCTCCATGTGAGCTGGGCCGTGAATCTGAGATTCTGCTCCCGCGATTGGGAATCTATTTTTTCGATGCCCCATGCACCGAATTCAATGAACCGAGTACTACTAGCAGTGCATTTGGACCACTCGGTGAAAACGAAAAGAACTTTACTCAGTCACACTCAGATTCAGCGGCACAAACAAATAAAGCTTTCGTTAGTTTCCATTTTTACTAGCATTAAATTTCACCCAAAAAAATTTATTTCTTTATGAATCCTACTAAATCTTTGCGTTCCAAAAGGGGCTTTGACATAATTATGCCTGACCTGTTCGTCGAAAGGTTGCACGCATCTACTTCACTGCATCTTACTCCCTACTCAAAAACAGCGAAAATATAAACAAAATGCAGGCCGGCTTTGACAAAAAGAAACAAAGTGTAGGACCGGAAAAGGTAACAGGACGATGAATGATGTCTTAAATTTTTTTTCTAAAATATTCACTAATTCTTTACTCCGATAGCTGCAAAGTTATGAAGATTAAGATATGAAATCTTCTTGAAAAACAGAGAAACACAGAGCAGAACACAACAAGTTCGGAACACTACGTGGTCAGGTTACGACCACTGGTTGGAAATCAACCTGGTCGATTAAGACTATCAGACGGAAGCTAGCGTAGTTGGAGTTCAACTATCGGACGGAAATCATCGTGGTCAAAGATCAACTACCAGTCGAATACCAACGCAGTTGAAAATCGACTCTAGCAGTCGATGACCAGATAATCGACGTGGTCAAAATTCGACTTGAGTGGTCAGTGATCAGAGCGGTCGAAAATCAACATAATTGAAAAGGAACATGGTCGAAACAGTTCAAAAATCGACCAGCAATATTGATGACAAGTGATCGGTCGAAAACCCCACGTGGTCAAGAGGATGAGGAGCGGTCGGAAGCCTGAACGCGGTCGAAAAGATGCGGTGTGATTTGAGACCTGACTGTGGTCGGAACCAACATGGTTGAAAACAGAGCAAAACAGAGGAGGGCAGTCTGAATTTCAGCATAGATTCAAAACGAAAATTGATGAAACTTTTGATCCATCAATCCAAATGATATGAAACTTTACAGAGATCTTTCCTAGGGTATTATGAACCTATTTCAATAAACTATCATAAAAATCATGGTCAAAAATAAGACATTTTCAGTTTGTTGGAAGGTTACAACAAAGCCAAGTCAAAATCAAAATCGGTAAATATAACTAGCTCGTAGGTGGATGATGACCAAGATGAGTCTAGATGTATTTCCACATGTCACAGAAAGTTAGAACACCAAAGAAATCGACTCAAAAACTCTCGGATCAAGAAATCACATTTTGAGGCCAAATCAATAGTAAACCAATCAAATCAAGATTGATCGATGAAAATACGTAAAGATTAATGTATTGTTTACTTGATAAGATTGAGTTTACAACTACTCCACCTTAGAGGACAAAGAGCACACCAAGTGCTCCACTCTCAAATCTTAACCATAAACAAGCGAGCATATGAGAGAGAAGGGTCGGATAGTTAACCCTACATGTCTCCATGCCAACCCCTTTTACAGGTGGGCAACCAGCCACCTACACCCCTTAATAAATCCTATCCACTATTACAATGGAGAAAACCCGTTAACCCCCCCACACGGATTTTACTCTCACAAGTTCACTTATGCATGCTTTTCAAAGCGCATAAATGTGCATCCACTAAATCCTTAACCTTGATCCAACCAGCTCCACCTTGATCTAAGCCGTTCTCCAACGCATCATCCATACGTTGTGGCTTTGATCTAAGATGGTTTCCGGTATTTTGGTCAAACTACCAAAATACTCTTTCTTGACCCGGTCATCACCAACCACTACAAGCAGTCGTCATGCTTGCCATGTGTAGGTGCGCCACTAGCTTGCCATGTAATATCAAGTCTCTCCCGTCTCGGTTCCACTGAACCATGGCTCATTGAGCTCGTGCAAGCTACATGGCGCCATCCCGCCGTTCGAACTTGCCTTCAACATTCCTACATTTCTCATGCCATGCTTGAACTCACCGTCTCACTCGACATCGTCGATCGTTCTGAACCTCAACTCCTCTACGAGCCTAGCCCTGATCCTCACCGTTGGCTACGGTTGATTATAAGCGACCCTGCACATCCAAAGACAAATAAATTATTTCCAAACACAAGTTATTTACAATTTGACCTACATTAATCAAGACATGCATACTGCAATCTTAATCCGTTGACATAGGTCATCCCAACTAGATCCATAACTCAATTCCCAAAACTTCTGTTTTTCGGGAAGATCGAAAGTACCGCACTTACCATACTGGTACTTCCGCTACCCAAAGCGGTACTTCCACACGCTGAAAATCTCACCTGGACCTCTCTAGAAAAAAACGTACCGTAACTCAATCCGGTACTTCCACCGAGCGGTTCTACTATACTAAGCCTACAGTACTTCCACAAAGAAAAATTATCGCACTAATACCTGTGATACTTCTGATTTTCCTAACACTTTCAGAAAACAATTTAAATAAATATAATATTTGTAAAATCAATTGATCACTCTATAAATATTACAGTAATATTATGTACTTTCCCACTTGATTCTCCGTAGAAAGAAAAGCGGGCACGGGAGAATGGCAGCAGGCAAAGGGCAATAAACAAATGCGACACCGCCTGATTGCAACTACGCGAGAGAAAAGCTGCTGTGTTTGCTACTACTACTCTCCAGCCGGACAGCCTTGACCCTGAGCAGGCCTGGACAGCCTTGACCCTGAGCAGACCACACAGAGAAACCATCGAAAGAGACTGACCAGGCAACCAAAAACCAAGCAGGGCAAGCAATTACTAAAAGTTCACTCACCTCCTAAGCCACGAACTCCCCCTTTTTTTTCCCGTTAGGCTTGGTTGAGATGCCACAAACTCCACTAAGGCCCAATCACAAGCATCCACTTACCTCCTTGCTCATCTTTTCTTGAAGGCCTCCAACGGTGGAGGCGGAACAAAACTCCGGCCACTTTGGCATCCGCCCGGAATTTGATACTTGTCCCCTATATACGCACGCCTCCTTCCACCTCCCCCTTTTACTTCCTTCTCGCTTGCCTTCGTCGACGTCCTAAGCCACCGGCTCGGGTAGGCGGCGGCCGAGATGATGGCGGAGGCCTGGATGCAGGTGCTGCCGCCCCTGGCGCCCTACTTCTCTGAGCAGCCGTGCTGGTTCTTGCCGGACCGGCGCCGGGGCGGGGGAGGAGGGGGAGCGGGCGCGTGGACGTTGGAGGAGAACAAGGTGTTCGAGGAGGCGCTCGCGACGATCGACCGGAACGCGCCCGACAGGTGGGAGATGGTCGCGCAGATGCTGCCCACGAAGACGGTTGCCGACGTGGTGAACCACTACGAGGAACTCGAGAACGACGTCGGCTTCATCGAGGCCGGGCTCGTGCCGTTCCCGCACTACAGCAGCTCGTCCGGGTTCACCCTGGACTGGGACGGCGGCGACGGCGCCGGAGGCGGGTTCAGGCGCGGCTGCTGCCTCAAACGCGCACGCGCCCCGGACCAGGAGCGGAGGAAGGGCGTCCCGTGGACGGAGGACGAGCACAAGTAAGCCGATTCGATCAGAATCATCGTCGTGTTATAATCCGTGGACCCGCTTGTGTTCTTGTCGCTTCAATTGACGAAATTTGCTTGGCGTTCTTGCGTGTAGGTTGTTCCTGATGGGGCTGAAGAAGTACGGGAGAGGGGACTGGAGGAACATCTCGCGCAAATTCGTGACGAGCCGGACGCCGACGCAGGTGGCCAGCCACGCGCAAAAGTACTTCATCCGGCTCAACTCCGGCGGCAAGGACAAACGCCGCTCCAGCATCCACGATATCACCACCGTCAACCTGCCAGACGACGAGCACGGCAACCCCTCCCCGTCGCCACCGTCCGCGCTTACCCCCACCGTCCCGGACCAGTTCGGCGCCCTCGTCGACGCAAAGCCCCCGCCGTCGCTCGGCGGGCACCGGCACTTCATGTCCGCGCTGCCACCGGAGTCGCTGGGTATCTGCAGCAACCCGGCCCACCCCTACGGCAACGTGAAGTTCGAGCCGAAGAGCTCGCTCGTGGCCGGCACGGGCCTCGGCCTCGACGATTCCGTCCTTCCGCAGATGCAATGCGGGCAGTTGTGACGGCGGTTCTTGGTGCGGCGAAAACCGCATACGGAGGAGAATACAACGGCGTCTCATCACATCCCCGGGCATGAGGGACGGGCCAAGCCGCAGGCGTGCGTGCTTGGCTCGAGAGCAGTTTGGTTTCAGAGTTGCTTCTTGTGTCTCAGAATGGCACGTACCGGGTAAACATCTGAGAGTGACAGTCTTATGCGCACTGCTACTGCGAGTCTGCGATCTCCCTGTAGCTCTGTGTCCATGGAGAAACTCGAGACCACCGGCGTGCCATCCAGTGTACATAATTCTCACGAGTATAGGGCAAGAACTTCCACGGTGCTGAAATAAGCATTTGATGAAGCCTGTGTGTTGTTTTCCAGTGTCACCGGCGGCTTGGATCAGGAGCACCGGGTCTGAAGATTACTATGCCGGTTTTTTTTGCATGTATTGTTGTTATGTACTCGTAGTATTCGGTACCACTTTGAGCATAGTGTTTGATGCTTGTAAGGTTTCACGAGATTTGTCTGCCAGTGTTGCACCGCCATGAGAAGCTTAGATTTGGTCAGGCTCTCGCTGACATGAAAGCTTCCCTTCTCATGTGCCACTTGCCTTGCCGTCGCTGTAGGAGCAATAAAAACCTGGAGCAGGTACCCGCGGCACGGCTGAGGTTCGGTCGGCCTCACCGTCGACTCCCGTGTTCCTCATTAATCCCGATTTCGTTTCGTCTCCTTCATTGCAAGTACTGTACTTGCCAGCCATACGACTCGCTATTAAAATTTCACCTGTCGCCAATCAGAATAGCATAAAATACTCCGCGTGATGCTTCTTGCTCTGCCCATGCGCAGATGTTACCTCTGCTTGCTCTGAATCTGTGTAGTTCAGAATGTGACCTCTGGCTCCAGTTGGCCGGTTGCAGATGGAGAGTTTGATTAATCTGTCAATCAGCTCGGATGGAATGAAATGAAGGTTGCAACAAGTGCCTTGCCTGATAGTGGCTGGCACGCAGTATTAGGGAATGAGTTGGAGGTCCACCCCAATAATCTGGTGTCCTCCTTACCTACTTATAATTTATGCCTTTTTTTAACAAATAAACGAGACAGTTTTTATATCACCGTTTTAAGATGGTTTATTAGGGACTAGTTTGGCTATGTTTATGTTATCTTTTTTTAAGTCCCTAGAGGAGTTCTTCAAAAATTAGATTATTATCGCTCACGTTTTTTCTGGCAATGCGATGAACACAAAAAGAAATATCGGCTTGCTAGGTGGAGTGTCGTTTGTATGCCTAAAGACTCTGGTGGACTAGGCATACAAAACCTAGAAATTCAAAATAGATGTCTGTTGAGCAAGTGGTTGTTTAAGCTTTCTAATGATGATGGGGTTTGGCAAAATCTTCTAAGGAAGAAATACCTATCCAACAAATCCCTGACTCAAGTGCAACGCAGGCCGGGAGATTCTCATTTTTGGAGTGGCCTTATGAAGGTCAAGGATGCTTTTTTCGCCGGTGGAAGTTTTAAGGTTCAAAGTGGGGGACAAATAAGATTTTGGGAGGATGTTTGGTTAGGGGACAAGCCTTTCAGAGAGGTATATCCAAACCTTTACAGAATAGTGAGAAGGAAAGATGATACGGTAGCACATGTCTTACGGACTATACCGCTTAATGTGTCTTTTAGGAGAGGTTTAGTAAACGAAAATTTGACTTCTTGGTATGACCTAGTGTCTAAAGTGGTCTGGGTTAACCTCACAAGTGAAAGGGATGTGTTCCTATGGAACTATAGCAAGAATGGTTTGTTCACAGTTCGGTCCATGTATAGAACCTTGATACAACAAGGAGTTCTTCCCGGAAAAAACCCTCTTTGGAAGTTAAGGGTTCCGCTGAAAATTAAAATTTTCCTTTGGTTTTTAAATAAGGGAGTCACTCTCACGAAAGATAACTTGGCAAAAAGGAATTGGCAAGGAAGTGTCAAATGTTGTTTCTGTAGTTCCTTAGAGACTATTCAACATTTGTTTTTTCAATGCCATTTTGCGAGATTTGTGTGGAATACTGTGCTTTTCACTTTTGGAATTCAACCACCCACTAGTTTTTCTAATATGTTTGGCTCTTGGCTAAATGGCTTGTGTCTTCAGCTTAGAAACCAAATTTTATTAGGAGCAGCTGCGCTTTGTTGGGCTCTTTGGTTGAATAGAAACGATATGGTTTTTAACAAGACTAAGTCTACTACCTATTTACAGGTGATTTTCAGGGCGACGTACTGGATCCGACAGTGGTCCCTGCTGCATAAGGAGGAGGAGCGACCGGCGTTCCATCGCGGTTGCAAAGACTTAGAGACGACGATTATGGAGGTCTTCAAAAAGTTTGGGTGGAGCTTTTGGAATCGAATTAAAGCGTAGTCCTAGTTCTCTTCAGTGCTTGTAGTCGTTCGTCCTGGGTGGGCTGAACTTGTTGCTTTTATTTCCTGTCTCTTGGATGTAAGAGTTTGAGCCTAATGGCTTTGGATTGTGTTAAACTTGCAGCTGTGTACCATCTCCGGATGGTAGAGGCTGGAACCTAGTTCCGTTATCTAAAAAAAGATGGTTTATTAAGATGATCTTTTCAAAATGGTTTATCAGTTTATCGGCATTCATCGCATAAGTACTCATGCTATGACAAGAATCCATCAGACATAGTCATAAGTCATCAGCGATAGCCGAAAATAAAGCACTCTAAAGCAAAACCACGGCCCCTGTATACTCGCACAATTCGGTGGGTGCACATTGTGCAGGCAGCAGCTGCAAGATTTATTCATCACCCAACTTGCGCGCGCACACACACACACCGGCACATGCTTCTCTCCTCGCCATCTCCGGACGCGCAGATCCACTCAAAACTTCAGTGGCACACACTGTTACACGTGACGTTCTCGTCTCGAGGCTGTTGTAGTGGACGGGTTCATAGCACTGCATTGCTAAAACAAGGGCTTCCCGTGAAAGAGAGAGGCTTTGCTCGATTGACGCGATTATACAATTCACAGCCTAGCCTGCATCTTTCACCTGATTCTTCGTTCAGCAAGCCGCACGGACCAGCCTCAGCCGGTGGCTTTGGTATCTCCTCGCCGGCTCCGGCGATCCCTGACGGAATGCATGGCAAAAAAAGAGGATGTCACAGACCGGGAATTGGCGTCTGTCACTTGCTCTGTTGTTTGCTTCACGTGGTGTCTGACTCAGCTCTCGCAGGGAAATTTGAGCTCTGTCACGTCACTCGTTAGGTAGCACCTGACCTGACCACTCTGCTTTCTCCTTCACGAATCATTTGCTCTTGCTCCCGGATCGCATTAGCACCATTATAGTAAGCTGAGCCGGCGAATGGGATGTCTCGTCCGGTCACGACAAAGCGTAAAAAGCAGGCCTGAAAACTAGACTAAAACTCATCAGTGCTACAGCCTGCGCCACATGAGCCATTTCTGAATCCCATGAGGTGGTCGGTGTCCCCTCTACTGCTAACCATCCGGCTTTGTTTAATCGCCTTCGCCTTTGCTGCTGCCTGCTTTGCCTCTGCCATGATGGCCTGCGTGAGTGTATGCCTGCCCCCCATGCTCATGCTCATACATGCCAGTGCTGCACTGGCTCCAGCCACACGCCGAGGGCCAAGGCGCCCGCTGCAACTTGCCGCCGTGGGGCTGCGCGCGGGGCCACGGGAGCACAAGGGCACGCAGGATTCATGCACATCCAACGCGACGCGGGCGGGAAGTGGGCGCCCCGTGTGTGCCTTTCGCTGCTTTGCCATTGCTTTCGCTTTCGTTCTCAGCTTTGCTTTATGTTTTCCCTTCTTGAATTCTTCTCCTCCCTGGGAAATGGCAACGGTGAGCACCATATGATGATACGACGTGTAGAGTAGCACCGGTACAGCTTTGTGTTCTGCTCCTGCGACTTTTGTTCGTGCGAGGTGAAAGTGGCGGTGCTGCGAGTGGTATTCCTTTCCAGTCTTCGGTCTGCCATTGGGCGTGGGGAGAGCGAAAGCATCGACACCATAGCGCTTTTGGGCGTCATGTCCGAGTTCGCCTTTGCGCAAGTGTTCAGATTCTGCAAATGGACGATATAATTGAGGAGTTAGAGGCGGAGCGAGGAGATTCCAGATTCCAAGACCCTTTCCCGCCCCGGACCACGAGGATGTGCCTGTCGCACTACCGGCAAAACATATCATAACCGGGGGCAAATAAAGGAAAACCATGTGTTACTTATTGGTGATAAATACTGTCATTTTTAATTACCTTTGGTTGCAATAGGACTGCCATAAGCTGAAATAAGCAGAAAAGAACAGGCCAAAGCTTCACATCGACTACTGCAGAATAGCAGAATCATTGAACTGGGCAGGTAGACGAAGTTACCCGTTAGGAAGCCTGCAATTGTTTAGGGAAAGTGCAATCAAAATACTGTTATAACTTACATGTCTCACAAGATAAGTTAGACAACTACGGAAGTGCATTGTTTTAAAAACAGGACGTACCAGTATGTATTGACAACGCGTCATTGACGATATCGGATTATTCCACTCAATTATCGTGGTTCCTGAACATGTCCTGTTCATGCCCAATGGAAATCTGTGGTCATATTCAGCATCTCCATGTTCTGACGCAACTGATCTCCAAACAAGTAGTGAATCCCACAGCCCTGATGTCAGAAACCAATCTGCAGCTAAGGACATCTATTCTCCAAACCACGGGCATTCCTTTTGACACAACCGGACCTTCAGAAGTTGCAAGAGATATGAAATAAGAGTTGTTGAAGCAGATACGGAGATTGCACTGCAACAAATATAGCTGCGCCTGTAAAATCGAAAAGAAACTGATGTTTTTACAAAGAACATGTTAAAAGGGCCATTTACTATTACCTTGCACTAGTTGAAATTAAGCTAAGCATACCAAACATGCACGAGGAAAGAGTGAAGATGGCTCAGTGAAGGTTACATGTCTCAGGTCTTAATTGGGAAGCAAAAAATGGGGGGGGGGGGGGGGGGGTACCACGCCTAATGTACATGTGCAACAATCTACATGATAATATGAGAGATTGGTAAAAAAAATCCACCTGCTATTGTCATGGAGTGATATTTTTTTCTTGGCAAACTTTGTCAGAAAGTGGATTACTTACCTCCATAGTTTTTGTTTTCTGTTACTCTGAAAAGGTCGTATTAAGTGCACTCACAAAATTGATTTCCATGTTCACCATATTGGAATTGTTCATATAAATGGCACTGTAACTCTATTTTTTAAAAAGGTCTCAAACGTCTGTTTTTATAAATATAGCAATCTCTATAGACCTATTGAGTTCGGCAGGTACCTATCGAGCTACAGTAGCTCGGCAGAGCTCCCCTGGCTTGGTAGGTCGCTTGCTGAGCTGGCACAGTGAGGCAGCAAGCCACGCATGCACAATGACCTTAATTAAGATGATAATTAGCACTAATTAATTATGATTAACACTAATTAAACCTACACAGTGGACTGGTACAATTAATCACTAATTAAGAATAGTATCACATAAATAAAGAGCTTTACCAATAAACACTTGTTAATCCTCATAAATGATAACTCATCAAAGGAACACAATAATATTTATTTATAAGTTTATAGACATAAACAGCGATACAATCATCTCTATAATTACCTTTAAGGCATATCACTAACAGTACGACTTTACCCATCATGGTTTAAATCCTGATGCCCACCTTTACGCATACACGAGTATGCTTCAGCAAGAATTTTGTGAGGTCATGGATTTATCTCCGCCCTCCGTCTTTCTAGATGTGTGCTAAAAAGACGCACTTGTGTGTTTGTACGTGTGGTGTGCATGCGTGTGTGTTTTCTTGTAATCGCAGAAACAAATGAGGCCAAATTAATTAAGAGCCATTGTATGTATGTACGGGAACTAATATAAGTTTAAACAAAGTTTTTTGTCACATGGGAAATTTTTGGACCATGTTATAGAGCTCAAAGGACATTCATGTGCCGGATATGATTTGATGTTTTTTGGTGTACATATGTAGCTGTTGTGAACATATATCGTACGGTCGATCCTTTTAATTCCAAATTTAAATTGTTTTACCAGATATATTTTAATTGCACTAGTAATAGTTATTTCAGTTATAGAAATGGTCAGTGCATACTGCTAGTAGCTGCTGCATGCTGCATGCAACGGGGCTGCGGGGGATCTGGGGAGGGGGGAGGGGCGGCGGGGGAGGGGGCGACGGGGCGGCGGCGGATCTGGGGAGGGGGGAGGGGGCGGCGGGGGATCTGGGAAGCGCCAGGGGGAGGGGCACGGGGGGATCTAGGGAGGGGGCGCGAGGGATCTGTTGTATTTAACCAGTGGCATTTGCGGGTAAATAACTTGAACTTTAATGGCACTAGTCCGCAGAATCTGTGAGAAGCTGGGCTATTGCAGCTACTCGGTCCTAGTACAATTGTGCATTCCCCAGATTTTCAGATTCTCAGTAGCTGGCCCAAAAGCTGGACTGTTTGGGAGAGCTTTTGGCTACTAGAAGTAGCTAGCTTGTCTAGAATCCGAAACAAACATGCCCTAAAGCTAGCTAGCACGCACCACGCACTGATCGTAATTAATGATTTAATTAGAGCTAGTTAGCATGCTTAATAGTGATATATTTAGTGCTAATAGTATGTAATTAGTACTAATCATAATTAATTAGCACAATTTATCAGCTTAATTAGCTTACTTAAGGTCACTGTGCATGCATGCTATTTGTCGCCTGACGAGCTCCCCTGCCTCGCTCGGTATGTATCTGTTGGACTCGGTAGGTTTACGGAGGGGCTAGATTTATAAAAATAAATGTTTAGAAGCTAATTATTTTTTTAAAAAAGTGACTATAGTGTTATTTATATGAACAGTTGACCACATTGACAATGTGTATACTCCGTCTATTACGCCCCGCGGCTTCCCCGGCCGGAGAGAGCTCCACCTCAGCGTTTTCCTCGCCGTACGAGCGCTCCGTCTGCCGCGTGGCTTGGGAATTTGCGTACGGTTGGCCACCGTTTTTTGCGAAAAAGTCCCTGTGTTTTCCCGAAATTACGTAAAGGTCCTCTGTTATTGCAAAAAGGTCCCTATATTTTTTTGAATAACCCTGCATTTTTTTGTTGATAACGACCCGTAGTTTCCGAAATTACGTACAGACCCTCGGTTCTTTTAAAACAGTCCTTGGTTTTTATGAAAAAACTCCTCTGCTCTCCTTTTATTGCGAAAAGACCCTCGATTTTTCAAAAAACCCTTACACTTTCCTTTAGCTACGAATTTTCGCCTCTTTTACTTCGGTACACACGGTGGCTGGCGCGGCGTGACGCCGCGCCTATGAGGCTAGTTGTTATGATGTTCAGCACAGAAGCGACCTGATGGAAGCATAAAGAGCAAGAAAATAGCAAAACTATATTAAAGTAGAAAATCAAAACACATCATTTGTTCTTCATGAAGTAATAACATCTCTTTTTACCGTACAATTTGAGAATGTGCGAAATAGTCTAGTTCAATCGTATTTCAGCAAAATCTGCAGTAACTCCGTCGTAAAAAAAGAGCAAAAAAATCACAGATTGTGACATTCGTGGCATGATAGGGAAAGGACCACTTTTTCACTACCATCATAGATTCAATGAAGTTCGCTAACCCTGGTTGCCCTTTCAACTAACAGAAATGCCAAAGGTCCAAAGCTTCATTGATTACAAGGATCTAACCTAAAAAAAGGTCCAAAGCTTCATTATTTACAAGGATCTAACCTAAAAAAAGGTCCAAAGCTTCATTATTTACAAGGATCTAACCTAAAAGTAAGATTGGAGCACACATCATATTGTGGTTCCCCAGCTGTGACATATGAACTTTCATGGGAAGTAATTTGAATAATAAAAAATGCACATTCTCCGTAATTTACCTGATATTTGTAACCTAAACCCAAAAGGGCAAGTGCCATTTTGTGTTTATCCTCACATGGTAGCTTTCTTTTCTTCAATTTTGCTTGGTAAGGAAAGGCTTCCCAAGTAAGCATATTCTTTTGCAGATTTAAAGTGAGTTAATGACTGCTGAGAAATTAAAAAGACTGCCAATCTTGTTTAGATAGAATCGGTGGCCCATCTTTTGTAAAGGTGGTACAATTTCATAACTTTTGTTATCCTACTAGAATACATAAGAGGAAAGGTTTGCACTTACAATACTCTAAACGGTTTGCGTTTTTGAATAGCAGGTGCCGGAAACTGTCCTATTCTAACTTTTTTCAGCAGATCAAATATTTGAAGTGCTAATCCTGAAATATCATTCACTGTTTGTCTGTAATTGTGCAAAAACTGGCTTAAGAGCGGTCAAGTATAAGACAAAGCTACTGTTGTTAGTTGTTACTGAAATGCCTTGTAAAAATTCGGATGAAGAGGATGATGATGACTTGGAGCAATGGAGCATAAAGAGGAAGTAAGACGTAGAAGGAAATTGATTCCATCATGGGCTCGGTGAGTGTTCTAGACTTATAGATAGTAGACATTGCTGAAAGAAGCCGAAAATATTCATTCATGCCAATATAAGAAATAAGAGGTCCTGTTGCTACTCTATGTTCCACTCTGATCATTCTCCTTGTGCCCGGCAACTGCATAGTGCCCATGTTTTTTTTTTCTAAAGTGCTGATTAATCACATATATTATTGTTAGAGTTAGTAATCTTGTTTAGTCGTATTCGAGTCAGTTTTTCTGTATTATATGTGTTCGAGTTGTGTACGAGTTTGTTTCCGTGTACGAGTCAGTTTTCGAGTCCATCTCGAAGTCATAGTTGTCTCCGTGTCGTGGTCATAGAGTTAGGTATAAAAGGCAGAGAAATGTAACGAGAGGGGAAGGAAGCGATCGGTGTGATCGAACAAGAGGGAGAGAAATAAAGAAGAGAAGAAGGCGCGGTTTTGGCTCTGGAAAATCGGACGTGTTCGTGAAGCTAAAGATGTGGTCGTAAATGCTTTATGACCACGGCGATCGAGTCTTCAACGTGGTCATAATCGAGTTACGACTACTGTGATCAAGTCTACTACGTGGTCGAAGGAGTAAGGTCTGCAGTCGAAGTCTCGAGTTCTCGTAAACCAGAGTGATCGTAGCTCAGTTATGAGAATGTGCAGCGCAGTGTGAATGTGGTCATAACTCTCATTAGCAGAAGTTACGAATACGTAGCGTGATCGGAGCAAACACAAGTGGTTGTAACTACTCTGTGCGTGGTCGTAACTTTCACATGGTCATAGCCATATGTGAAGTGGTCGTAAATCGACTTAGCGTGGTCATAACGACTACAGAGTAGTCGAAGCGCAACAATTATTATAACATGTTATGCAATATGAATGTATGCGTGTGGAGATAAGACTAAGTGAGACAAATTCTAAGTTTTGGTCCTTTAACTTATGCGTTGTAGACCATGAGTAAATTCACCCGAATAACTGTTCTGGTGCTTTTCACTTCTTTTTGCCATGTGATCATTCTACTAGAGAGCTGAAAGGAGCAAGGAGGAGCTGCTGCACTGAAAGATTACACTTTTGTGGTTGCAATATGTGTTTATTAGGTAGTAGTACTCTATACTAGTGCAGAGCAAGCTTTAAGAACTTGAAAGGACTTCTGGTACCGAGGAGGAGGGGAAGAAGGATATTAAAAGAAATCTTCAAGATAAGATCCTTCATTTTAATAATATGTTTGCCGAGATGGGAACGGAAGCACTTGCCTTCTCCTCGGAGGAACCGGTCGAGAATGTGAATTGTCTTGGTTGACAACTCGAGATCCTTTGAGACCTACTGGCTACTTCAAGGAGTAACCACGAGCACACCATACGACACACTGTTGCTGATGGAGTTAGCTTTGTCTTAGCAAAGATTAAGGTATCCAACTCTTCTCTTGATCTTCATCCACTCAAAGTAGAGTTTAACTGCTTCGAGGAAGAAGCAGTGAAGTTCTTTGAAGAAGCAAAACCCTTCAGGAACAAGATTCCCAACGACATGAAAGTTGGATCTCCATCAAACAGTGGCCAGTTGGAAGGCTCCAACAAGTAGTTAGCTATAATGTAACTTGTATACATCTTGTTTTATATATAAAAATTTATCTTCGATAGCAATCAAGTTTGTGTTATTTCTTATAATTTGAAGAGTGGCTGTATCTCTCCTAGCGCCCAACTGCTTTCTTAGTAGTACGATGTACTAAGTAGTAGAGAAGGAAAGACGTATTGTAGTCCCATCCGGTCAGTAGACTTAGTATATCAATATGTTTGGTTATGAGCCTTAGAGGATCTAGTAGCATGAGGAAATTCTTGTGATGGACAGATCCAGTGAGAGAGTTTGACTAGTCTTAGATGCCTTTGCTATAATTGTGTTATAACACAATCATAGGATAACCAGATAGGCACTAGGATAAAGATTTGTGCATTATTTATAATAAGAACTTATGTAATACTATATGCTAAGGAGATAAGTGTTTTAATTTATAAGCTTATCCGATCTGGTCATAGCATAGCTAAGGATGAAAGGCATGAACAAAACTCCCCTAAACGTATTCAATCTTTAGTTTCAACTAGTAACAAGGATCGTAGAAAAATGGCCATCGCCGGGAAACTCCTTTCAGTGGGCGTGACAACATGCAGAGATGAGTGATTTTGACTAGGAGGTTTTCTGTGTCCCGACTAGAGTAAACAAGAGAATAATAGAATGAAGAAGTAAGAAATGAAGCCTTTGAGCCCCCAGGTTGTAAATAACCACATCAGTTGTCTGCATTTTTTACTTGTTTCCTTTTGAGGAAAAAATACAGATTATCGTAGGAACCTTGGCTATCAGTGTTACGATAAGGATCTACATGGTGTTTAACAAGAACGTCAAAGCCATTAAAAAGTAAAAGCATCCTTGAGAAGGGATTTCAAGAGAAATGTGGATATTTCTGCGACAACTTAGACAAAATTGTAGTTTGTGACTAGAATTGGGATAATGAAATACAAATAAAAATACTCATCGAAAGAAATGACAAAACAAAAAAGGAACTTTATTGAAATATAGAAATAAATAAATACATTACACATAAAACTTACATAACCGATCGATATTCCAAGAATTTGGAAGACTACACCCATCTGTCATGGCTAATCGTATCGAACCTGGTCTGGTGACTTTGACCACAGTGTAAGGACCTTCCCATTTAGGCGAAAGTTTGTTACGATTTGCCTAGCACTATTTTCCTAAGAACTAGGTCTCCCACAACTAGGCTGCGAGGTTGTACCTTACGATTATGGTATATTTGCATAGCTTGTTGGTAAACAGTCGATCGGATTAGGGCCACATTTCTTCGCTCTTCAAATAAATTAATATCATCAACCCAACGATCTTCTTGATCATTATCATTATAACGATCCATCCGAGTAGAGCCAATTTTTAATTCTAAAGAAAGCATGGCTTCTGCTCCATAAACTATAGGGTGTTTCTTTGGTCGCACGACTGGTCGTGCTCTGAATAGCCTATAATACAAAGGAAAGCTCTTGTACCCAAGTTCCTAATCGTTGTACTAACTAGTCAAACACTCAGCATTTAATCCGTTGTTTTAATATACCATTGGCTCTTTTTACTACCCTGTTACTCTGTGGATGAGCTACTGAGGTGTAGCATATTTTGATATCTACACATTCACAGAATTCCTAAAAACTTCCACTTGAGAACTGGCTACCGTTATATATGATTATACAACTAGGTACACCAAATCATGTAATCATATTTTTAGTTATGAATTTCTTGGATGCTTCCATTGTTATTTTGACAATTGGCTTAGCTTTGATCCATTTTATGAACATATCAATAATCGCAAAAAGGAATTCAAAGCCCACAGGTGCTTTTGAAAAAGGTCCCAAAATGTCTATGTCGTAGGTAGCAAAAGGCCAAGAAAGTGGTATAGTTTGGAGAGCTTATGCAGGTTGATGTACATGTCGGCTATGGAACTGACAATGTATGTATTTTGACATAAGTTCATTTGCATCATATAGGGCAGTTGACCAGTAGTATTCTTTTTGGAAGACTTTACGACTAGTGTTCTGTAGGAATAATTTGCTCCACAGACCCCCCCATGTATTTCGGATAGTAAATATAAACCATCCTTTTGAATATACATTTCATAAACACCCTATGAGTTTCTTATTTGTAGAGGGTACATTCAATCGAAGTGTATGATATGGCCTTTCGACTTGTACAATCAGCCTCTATGTCGTCTTTAGGAAGTTTGACATGCTAAAGATATTCGTAGATTGACATCATCCAATCATTATTGGGGTCTATCTGAGCAACCTCTACTGGAGTGTCTTCCGAATGCTTGACTACTGAGTTGCTCAAGAAATACTCTGAGCAGGATGGGTGATCTTGAGGAAGTCATCCATACCAACTGATCTGTTAGAAAGTTTTTCTTTCTAGGAATACATTGGACTTTGAGACCAAAGAAATGTTTTTCTAGTTTCTACACTTTTGAAAGATAAGATGACATCACGGAACTTGAGCATTGTACTCTTTTTCTACTTGATTCACTGTTACCTTTCACTAATAGTCTACAAATCCCAAGCGCTTTAACTACTCAGAGCCCTGCCAGTAAACATTCATACTCTACCACATTATTTGTAGCGAGAAAATTTAACTGGATGGCGTGTTTTATGCTTTCTCCAGTAGGAGAGATCAGGATTACCCTAGCCCCCCAAGCATTTTCTCGTCAAAGATCCATCAAAGTACATAGTTAATTGGTTCTCATACTTAGGCCCTTGGATAGGATCAATATTTGTCCATTCGGCGATGAATTCTGCCAAAGCTTGGGACTTAATGGTTGTTCATGAGATGAAATGGAGATCAAACTCTTCAAATTTGATCACCCATTTTGCTATACATCCTGATGATTTTCTGTTTTGGAGAACATAACATAGAGGATATCCGGTAGGCACCAAAATTTTATAGGCCTAGAAGTAATGCCTTAGTTTCCTTGAAGTCATAAAGAGGGCATACAACAATTTTTGTATTTCTGGATATCACTCTTTTGGTCCATGTAAGACTTTGCTATACATAATGTACTAGTCATTGGATATTCTCATGTTCAATGACTAGTACCACACTGACTGCTTGTGGCATATCAGCCAAGTATAAAAGTAAGGATTCTCCCGGTCTTGAAGAGACTAGGACGACTAGGACCAAGAGTTAAGTATTTTTTTTAACTTCTTCAAAGGCATTATTGGCTTATTTAGTCCTTTTGAACTATATTTCTAAAGAAGTTTAGTCCTTTGAGAAGCTTGTCGATCTCCGACTGGATTACCTCCTTTCAATCAAGTGCAAAATGCCACAACCTTTGCTTGATTGGTTTTTTGTTAGGCTGGAGTGCTAGCTATGCTCGATCACCTCCTTGGGGACATCGGGCTACCATATGAATACATTCGAGTTTGCTCAAAGGATGGAGACTTATGACTCTTCCTATTTAGGATTGAGTCATATCCCAATTTTGATGGTTCACGAAAGCCTATCTTTGTCAAAAGGTACCTCCTTGACCTAGTCAGTGGGTTTTGGAGCCACCTTTGGTCTTGAAGGCGAGTTAGCATGTCTAGTCGATAATTCATCGATTAGTTTGAGAGATTTACGATCACAGGCATAAGCCTTTTTTTATCCACTCGAACTGTTATGACCTCTTTTGGCCCCAGTATTTTGAGGCTTTCGTAACTGTAATGCATGGCCACCAGAAACTTGGCTAAAGTTGGTTAGCCAAGTATCTCATTGTATGCAATTTTGAAATCTACTACATCGAATGAAATCCTTTTTGTTCGAAAGTTATCAGGGCTTCTGAATGTAACCAGTAGGGACCATTGTTGATCAACTTGGTCGAAGATCCCAGAACTATGTCATGGAAGACATACTTCACGGGCTTTATTTTGGACTTGGGAAATTACATTTCTTCAATAGCTCCCACAAATAAAATGCTAAGAGAATTACCTTCATCAACTAGAATTCGATTAACTTTGTAGCTATTGATAGTATGTTCTACCATGATAGGGAATCTGCCTGGTTGAGTTGAAGAAATTGGGCGGTCTTTTCGCCTAAAAGAGATGGTTGTTTCCAACCATTTGGATGACTTGACGGCGACTGGAGCATCGATGAGATTCACATCATGTTCTATGGTCTTCAGTTGCCGTCTGGACTTGTGTAGGATCAAGGATACCGACTAGAGGGGGGGTGAATAGGAGGTTTTAAATTTTTCTTGTTCAATTGATTAATTCTTTACAATTTAGATGACAAGAATGTAAAGCAATTAATCCTATGCAATTCTAGTTAACAATATAGCAAACTTAGCTCTAAACAATCAAATGATCACAAAGATGTAAATAAGTAAGAGCTAAGCACAAAAGAACACAACCGATGTTTTACCATGGTGATCAAAAACTTGCCGGTTTCCCTTAGTCCACGTTGAGGTTAGCCCGAACAAATCGGACCGGCTCCACGAATTGAGCCAAACACCTGGATCACTAATGCAGCTCTTCCCCGCTCCGAGTAGGTGAGCTCCAACCTTCACAACTTGCCGGGCCTTCTCACAAGTTTCTTGAGAAGATCACCAAGCCAAACTTCGCCCGATCGTCCAAATGCCGGCAAGCACTAAGAGTAATAGACCTAGGGCTTCACTTGAATGCAATTCTTGTGCTAAGTGGATCAACAATTGAAAATCTTGCACTAATTGCAAAACCACCTCAATTTAATGCTCAATGAAAGAAAGTGGGTGGAATGAATGCTCTTGGGCTCAAGGAATATGCAATGAGTCTCTAACCTTATCCCTTGTGCAGTGGTGGGGTATTTATAGCCTCCACCAACCAAAACTAGCCGTTTGACACAAATTCCAGAAAAAATTCTGGTCGAGCGGTACTACCGCCCCAGGGGCCGGTACTACCGCAATCAAATATTCGCGCCAGAACGGCTATGTCAGAGCTCTGCAGTGACCGTTGGATTTGGCGGCGCGGTACTACCATCGTTAACATTTGCGGTACTACCGCTCCCCGGTAGTTCCGCAAAGTCGGCGCGGTACTACCGCTCCAGCCAAACTCCAAAAGGTCCCAATTTTGGCGCTCACTGGAAAAATTGATCCGCTCTGAGGCCGGATCTTCCGGACTCCGGAAGTACCGCTCTGGGCAACGGAACTACCGCACACAGCGGTAGTTCCGGCGTTGAAATCACCGGTACTTCCGCTCCAGGAAAATCCAGACTTCATCCGGAGGGTGCTCTCTGGAAAAATCAATCCGCTCTCCCTCCGGATCTTCCGGGCTCCGGAAGTACCGCTTCATAATGCGGTACTACCGCTTGGTGCGGTAGTTCCGGCGTTTAAGTGGCCGGTACTTCCGTTCCCGCAAGAGCTTAAGTGCATCCGCGGGTGCTCTCTGGAAAAATTGATCCGCTCAAGAAACGGATCTTCCGCTCGCCGGTATTACCGTATTTGGGCGCGGAACTACCGCTCTCCGGTAGTTCCGACGTTCAAAACTGCGGTACTACCGCCCTTCCAGACAGAGCACAGAATTTGTTTTAAAACTGATTTTTGATGGATGCAAGTTTCTAATGTTGATCCATATGGCACAAGAAGTATGTTTTCAAGCTACTTGCCAAGATCCCTCTTGATGGTACGATCATCTATCCTATAATATGGTCTTCCACCATTCGCCTAAGACCAGTAAAAATAAAAAGGATCCTACGCTAAGTATACCTTTGTCTTGAGCTAATTTGATCTTCACACATATCCTTTGGCTTGCATCTTGTTGCACTTATGTGAACTAACCCTTTGCATGCTCATAAAACACGTTAGTCCCATATTCACATAATTTCATTAATTACCAAAACCATTTTTAGGGGTCTAGATGCTTTCAACTTGTAAGAGGATGATCCGCTAGAGATTACATCAATGGTATACTCTAGCTCTTGATACTCCATTTCTTCATCCCTATCTTTGTCCTTTCTGGTGCTTGGTTCTCCTACCTCCTATATAGAAGGGAGAGAAACCTTACCGGAGTAGTAATCCTCAAGTTTCTTCTCCCAAGCACGACATTTGTGGAGATCATGCCCTATCATTTGGTGGAGTGGACACCATCCTTTACCTTTCTTGGATTTGCTAGTCGGAGCTTTCCCTTTGTTCTAACATGAATAATTCTTTTTATTTTTAGAGTATTTGTCTGGGATTGCAAGGACTTCCTTAGCATGGGCTTGCGATTCTTCTTACCCTTCTGTGATTTTTTGACGTTCTTTTCCTTCTTCTCTAGGCCTGGCTAAGGAATCTTCTCTATTCGATCAATGGTTTTGTTGCACTCAAATGCTTCAATAGTGACAACGTACTTATCAGCCATATCAAACAGCTCAATGATTGTCCATGAAGGATTCATTGCGATATCCTCTGTAAATTGCCTATTCCTTAGTCTGATCTTCATTTGGATAACAAAAGAATCTGCCACTTCTAGGATAGAGTTATGAGCCTGACTGTACCTTTTGATGTACTACCACAAGGTTTCATTGGGCTCTTGTCAGATCTGATAAAGATCATCTTCCGTGCCAAGTCGATCGTACGTCCCCTAGAACTTGACGATTAGCAGGTCACAGAGTTCTTCCCAAGTGTAAATCGTTTTGGCTGGTTGGTTGAGTAACCACGACCAGGAAGAACCCTTGAGAATTGTTGGTAAATAATTTGCCATCACATTGTCATCGCCTCCCGTAGCCCTGATTGCAGTTGTGTAAATCTGTAGAAATTCCAATGGATTTTGTTTTCTACCAAGTTTCTCAAGATTTACCGATCGAAACCTTTTTGGCAGTGTACTGCCTGAAGGCCTGTCGAGAAAGCTCGACAACCTGTGATTAGGTCATGGCGCCTTCTCTAAAAACGGGCTGGATTGTAATATGTTGAAGACCTATTCCTCCAATAGTCTTAATGGGGAGCTAGTGTCCCAATCCGATCATGGAAACACAAATAGTGTCTCCAACCAGACACTTGGTTCATATGATGATGTAGATCACCCGAACAGTGTCCCCGATTTCATCCCTTGTGATGAAGGAGAGGGGTTGCTTCGTTGTTGAAGAGCCTTCTTCTCTCATGGCTTCCTTATCGAAACCTTTGAGCGGGTCTTGTGTCTACTAATGGATTGTTGTCAGCCTAACCATGTTGACTTTTGTTGTGCGAGGAATGCAAGAATGAAATCAATGTTTGGCTCTATGATTACCTCTGCTCCCAGTATCTTTGTGCCCCGCATGGTTTGCTGGAGGATATTCGATACCTAACCTACACTTGAGCATATCCTGGGGTTTCTTCTAGAGCAGAGTCTAGGTTGTTAAGAATATCATGCACACATTGTAGATTTTAAATAGTTACCGAAGGTCTTGGAGTGTTCCTATTGATAGAAGGGGTACGATGACTCTAGTTTCACCCCGACTTCTCTGCTCGCTCCACTCTACTTAGCAAGCACGTAGGGGTAGGAATATGCGGATTAGATGATTGATATCCACTAGTTTCGTTATTTTCGACTCCTTCGGGTGACGCAGGCGTTCGTACCATCCTAACCAATGGATCATGAGGGGATATGTCGTGGAAAGTCATGCATGGCATCTGTAGCAATATCACCGATTGCATTAACCTTGTGCTTACAATAGGAATCTTCCAATGAACTCCCACTAAAACTGAGAGAGCCTTCCATCGCTTCGGCAAGGAGCTTCCATGATGGAGAATGATTGGAGACCACCATCTCTGGGGCCTATGTGGAGGACTCAACCTAATCTAGCAAATTTCCAATTGAATGGTGAGTGTTATTGTCTTCACCTGGCTTTCTACCTGAGAGACCATGTGGAGATATCCCCATGTTGGTGATGAGTAATTGACGATTGTATTAGTGAGTTTGAGTTTATTTTGGGTATTCTAGGGTTGAGTACCTTTACTTGTGCTAATATTGATTATGTTGTTTCGTGCGGTGCTATGTGACGGTTTGCTTGTCTGTGTGACTGCAGGACTTCGGAGCTAGGTCATGGTGAGGCGAGGAGAATCGGGACTAGGCACAGGAGGTGTTGAGGT
This sequence comes from Dendrocalamus latiflorus, assembly GCA_017311315.1. NCBI lineage: Eukaryota > Viridiplantae > Streptophyta > Magnoliopsida > Poales > Poaceae > Dendrocalamus > Dendrocalamus latiflorus. The sequence continues at coordinate 53,786,288 of CM029664.1, read as the reverse complement.
CCAGACGGTCGGTGATGCCGAAGATGATCGAGGCTGGTGAGGTGGTTGCGAGTCGGGAGACGAGGAACCGGAGCTGGAGCTACCGGTGATGGACACGACAAGCAACGACGAGCGAACCAGGACTAGGCTCAGGGAGGAGTCGGAGGTCCAGACAGTTTGGTGTCGGTTGCGGTCGTGCGTGACGGAGCAGACCAGGACTAGACTCAGGTGGAGTCGCAGGTCTCGGTCAGTGTCGAGTGGACGCGACCGGTAGTGACCAGTGGACCGGGACTAGGCTCAGGGAGGAGTCGGAGGTCCAGACGATCAGGATGCCGGGTGCGGTCGTGTACAGCAGAGCGGACCGGGACTAGACTCAGGGAGGAGTCAAGGTCCAGAAGGTCAAGGTACCGGACGCGGGAAGCTTCCGTTAAGGCACTTGAAGGGCAAATTGGAGAATTGGCTCAAGCAATGAGAGGAGGGGCTGGTTTTCCCTCCAAAAGTGTGTGTTGACTTTTTGCCTCATTTGGTGTGTGAGGTGAGGGAGTGGTTGTTGTATGACACTTCTTGATTTTCTCCTTGTGGGTGTTTGCTTGGAGTTAAAAGGAGTGGTGTATGCAGCTGGTTGTAGGCATTCCAGTAGAGAGGAGCTCAGTGCAGTGTGTAGGAGTAAGCAGTGGTAGAGCTCCCGTGTGAGTGTAAGCATGTAGTGATTTTTCCTCTCAAGCATGTAGTGAGTGGAAACCATGTGTAATCATCCCTCTGTATGAAGCATTCATGGTTATGAATCTATTTGAGAACATTTGTCATGGAGATGGACTGAGTTTTTGCTTCTCTGCAGTTTCCTGCTTTAGTTTGATTTCTTCCAGTTCTTCTATCTTTGAGCTTGAACTTAATTGAGAAGCTTCAAGATGAGTTGCTATGAATTGGGAGAATCCTCAAAGCCCTTTGGCTAGCTATTCCTGAGAGCAATCATCTTTTTCCTGTTGTTTTTCCTTCAAGAACCGAGATGGAGCATTTACTCTGTTATTCATTGTTTCTAGGGTTTCTTTGCAGAGCATGTGTGAGTCTTGTGATTTCCCTTCATAAGATGGCTTTAGATTCATGTTTGCAAGTCTTGAGATCATTGCTAAGCTGTTTACAAAAGTTCATGGGCAGAAGATGCAAGAATGAGGAGTAATTTAGAAATAAGCATCACCTTCTGCTTAATTTCAGATTTCAGCAAAACTTCTTGATTTCTGCTCTCTTGGTGAAATCCTTGGATCCCAAAGGTCCCAATGCTATTTGGAACAAATTCTTGAGCTTGTGGTCTAAGGAGATCATCTACATTTCACAAATTTCCTTAAAATCTGCAGTTTCAGGTTTTACTATGCTTTTGGCTGCTTGCTGCCTGCTCTGTCTTTCGAGGGCCGGTCAGACAGGACCAGACAAGGCGGTCAGACCGCTCTGCCCATGGCGATCAGACCGCTAGGGTTGGCGGTCCGACCACCCAGCCACCGACGGTCAGACCGGCCAAGGCACGGCGGTCAGACCGACTGAGACATGGCGGTCTGACCGGCCAGGGCTAAGCGGTCTGACCGGCCAGGGCTAAGCGGTCTGACCGGCCTCTCCTGTTGTGGCTGCTGGCAGTTGTGTGTTCTGTTCTTCTTCTGTGATTTGTGCCTTTTTGCTTTGCTCTTCATTACTTCTTTCTCGTGTGTGTTTAGCAAGAAGTTCCAGAGAGCATGAGTATTTCTCTTCATAGTATTTCGTAGCTATTGGAGAGGAGATTCGCATGTGGATACTTTAGGGGGCAATTTTTTTAAAAAGGGCACCATTCACCCCCCTCTGTTGCCATATCCAATCCTACACTACCAAGGGTAATCTCATCGACACCGTGACTAGGTGTCGGTAGGTTACCATAATATGTAGGAGCTATTTGCGCATAGCGGTCACTCGTGACTATATTGAGAGAACTTTAACCCTCGGGTCGTGGCGTAGCGCTCGTGTTGCCGTGTTTGCCGGTCAAATGCACCGGACTTGCCATGGTGTCTGGACACTTTGATAGGGTTGGGACGCCTGATTCCCCAATAAGTGTCGATGTCTAAGGCGACATGTCTTCTTCCATCCGGTCGACCTCTCTGGTCTCAAGGACTGGTGACACTAGGACAAAGGATGATGACAAGGAGGCATCATGTTCCATGGCGTGGATACATGCATCTATGTCAAGGTCGGCGTAGTCTGTCAGGTCGAATCAATTCTCTTCATCTTAGGTTCTTGCTATGATCACATAGGTGATGTTGATAGAAATAGGGGAAATGATGTTACTTATGAGAACCTTTAGGGACTCACCGTCTAGGTCTCCATAGACGGTGCCAATTGTCAATGATCAAATCGCCAATCTTACAAATTATGGGAAAAGGCTAAGTCCCTCCGAAGGATTTAGGAAAAGAATGGTGACTATTTTTATTGCTATGAACTAGTTATAAAATGCTCTTGATGAGAGATTACAAAGAGGATGCTACTAGCCCTAGATTGTTGTTTCTTGCCTCTGTAATATACTATTTGGCTGAGAATTTTTGTGTCTTTGTTCGTTGTTCCTCTTCTATTCTCCCATGTTTCCCTCTCGTCAAACTTTAAATAACATCGAAGTTGTGTTGGTTGTCTATATGAGCAGGAGCCTTGTCGATTCATTCCGTCCGGTCAAGCGAACGGTTGCTGTCACTGAGTATCTTGACAATAACTATTCTCCGGTTATTGTTAGTGGGAGAGAATAATAGGACAACCACAAGACGGTTGTCGTTAGAGGCGTAGAGCCGAGTCGTCGTGCGGTTAGGAGGGAGATAAAGCGCATGCTTTATCTATCGCACGGGAAGAATTGCCTAGAGGCAGGGGCGGAGCCAGGAATTGGATATAGGGGGCAATATGGACAACAAGTAGAGTAGAACTAATGAACTATGCCGGATTTACCGATCCAATAGTCACATATCAGAGTAATATGTTTCGCAAATTACAATGCAAAGAAAATTACATGAGTATTGCTACTGCCATGACTGGGAAGTTGTGTTTATAGATGAATTTTCAAGTCAACACCTAGTTCAATCTGGTCGTTTATTGTGCGCTTCAAAGGAAAAACAACTTGACCATGATTATTTATGTATATATGTGCTATGTGACGGAAAGAGAGTTAATTTGGAATAATGCATCTATATTGTGCAATCAAGCATTATAATATTCTTTATATCCGACACTATCATATTCTATTGGATTAAGCCTATATTAGTCCATAATAACATATATTATTGTTTCTCAAGATTCCACCAACTTTTCAGCACAAAAAGCACACGCACTGGATTTGGTTGGGACTCGCAGGGAAAGCGGATAAGATATTAAGATGAAGAGCAAGCTGAGCAAACCTTGGCGTAGTAGTCCCTCCAGACACGGCGCGCAATCCGGTGGCCACCGAGGTCGAACACCTTGAACTTGATTCGCCCGATGCTCGGCTCCTCCGACGTCGGATGCTGCGTCAGCTGGTGCAGCGTCAACTTCTGAAAGTATATACCCAGTCACAAGACTTAATGAAAGGTTGGGGGTGCCAGGACCCTCCCAGCCCCCTCTCTCCGCCACTGATGGCCCATGTACCGGTTCGTGAGGTCTCCGAGTAGTAGCTAGTCAGGTGAATATATAGTGACCCTCCGAACAGGGGGTATTCAGGAAATGTAGCCTTTGGAAGCTTACAACTATATTGGTCTTGATGCGTTCATTGAGTATTAAAGCCGTATTTAATGAGTTATTTAGTCCTTATCAGGTCTAATGAATAGTGATTGCTGAAAAAATTTGAAACCAAAAACTGACTGAAAAGCTGAAAAGAACGGGACCTAATTTGATATAGCTGCTAAGTTTTGAGTTCTTATTATCCTACTTTCAGGGTATTAGAATTCGAGGTAGTTTCTACTATATACACCTCTGTTTTGGGGGTGGGGGGAGGGAGAAATATATGGGTATTGTATAATTTCCTCTATTTTTTTCTTTACAAGGAATTTCCTCTATTTTTATGAAATCTTGAACACCACAAAAGCAATCTTAAGAAGTTAGAACAAGCAATCGGATTGTACTCAAACTTAAATTATAAAGATGAATGAATGCATCTGCAACTTGTAAACAAGAAGGTACTAAATAACTGTCCTGGAGGTGTAACCATGCTTAATTGGATTGGCTTGTCTCCTAGGCCTCATTTTGTCCTTGATGCTTGTCGCCATTGGTGGCTTTTCTTCTCCCTCTTTATTTCGAAACGATCGAATGATCCACATCACATGGGGTGACTTTGTTCACGGATTCTGCGATCAAGTAGAACCAGATGCCTCTTATCTACAGCTACATTGCTTGCTTAATTGATCTCATGATTTGGATGGACTGACACGCTATGCTACGAACAAGTTCCCAAGTAGAGGTTAGGAAAGCGCCGGCATTTGGACTGTTACAGAAATCGACGTAACAAAAGACTGCAGATACTCCTATATCTTACCCTTGGCATGTTTGGATCAACAGCTTCTTCATCGATTTCATTATCTGAACAAGCAGACAGAAACATCCTTTTCTTAACGAAGAAAGCTACCCGCACTTGTCAATTTAGCGGCAGACGTCAAATCTACGCTTTTTGTTTGCTAGCCATTAAAACTAGTCAACAAACAGTGAATTTTACGCTACTCCCGCTCGTCCATTACGTTGGGTACGCAACGCTGTCGCGTTCCTGGTGAGGCTGCACAAATTTCAAGGCGCTCGGTCATTCCCTTCTCATCGTCTGCTAGCCACCGAAACCACGTACTCACGCCATCGCCATGTAGGGAGGGGGAAAGTTAACTATTTACCACTCTTAAGAATGCCACCTATTTAAATGTCATCTTCTTCGTTGCCTTTAACTATTTGCCACTCTTAAGATGTGTTTGACTCATTTTTTGCCACTTTTGAGCCCACGAGGCGCTAAATCATGCCATGTCAGCGCCTCCCCGCCACGCTGGCCCGCGCCTGCGCGCGCCGCCTCCGCCTCTGTCGCCGCGCCGCCGCCCGCGCCTCCCCGCTCGCCCGCGCCGCCTCTGTCGCCGCGCCGCCGCCCGCGCCTGCGCCTCCTCCGCCTCCGTCCTCGCGTCTCCCCGCTCGCCCGCGCCCGGTCGACGGCGAGCTCAGGTGGGCGCGGGCGAGCGGGAAGGCGCGGGGACGGAGGCGGAGGAAGCGCAGGCGCGGGCGAGCGGGGAGGCGCGGGCGGCGGCGGAGGCGAGCGGGGAGGCGCGGGGACAGAGGCGGAAGAGGCGCAGGCGCGGGCGGCGGCGAGCGGGGAGGCGTGGGCGGCGACGGAGACGACGCGCGCAGGCGCGGGCCAGCGTGGCGGGGAGACGCTGACATGGCATGATTTGGCGCCTCGTGGGCTCAAAAGTGGCAAAAAATAAGTCAAGCACATCTTAAGAGTGGCAAATAGTTAAAGGCAACGAAGAAGATGACATTTGAATAGGTGGCATTCTTACGGATGGCAAATAGTTAAATTTCCCTGTAGGGAGTGCCAAGCGTGAAGCAGCTAGCCATTTCGCGACGGCCGTCGTCTTCCTGGTGTTGTTAGGTCATGGCAGAAACTGCAGCCATTTGTAGTACGCACGTCCACCCCATTGCCCTTCCTCCATTGTTGAAGGAAAAGAAAACATGTGCAGTGCCGTCGTTCTCAGCACCGGTACAGAGCAACTTAGTATAAATCTCCCTAGCATCAGATAGTGGTACAAGAGACAACAGCAACTTATTGCACCACACCTCGGCTACAGTATTAGCTTATTACGACACAAAGGCAGCTAGCTAACGATCTAGATCCGTATAATAGCCATATCCGGACAAGCTTGTTGCCCCACGGATAAGGGGCAAGAAGGTACACACAGCTTGACGTATTTACAATCACTCAGGATGCAATGGGATCACCCATTGAGGGCAGTCCGGCCTCCTTCCAGCAAGGGAGTAGTAGGCAAGAACCTGAGCATGAGTATCCACAATGGGTTCTCCATCTTCTGTCATCTGATACAAGCTCTCGGGGCTGGGAGGCGTAAACTCGATGTTCCAGAAGGGCCTCGCCATGAGCAGGAGGTCACGGCCTGTTTGGGAGGCTCTGTACCCCTGCACCCATATGTACCTCAGGGAGGGCATCTGGAGCACAGCGAGGGATAGCGCTCGCTCGCTGAAGCAGCAGCTCCTCAGTTCAAGCTTCCGCAGGTTGGTGCACCCTATTGCAAAGCGGATCAGTCCGTGGTCAGATTCACCAACGTTGCCCAGAAGCATGTACTGGATGTTTCCGCTGTACTGCCCGATGTAGCCAAGGCCTACATCTGAAAGCCCCCCCGGTCTCAGGTAGAGAGCAAACCTCCGAAGCTTGGTGCAGTCCCTCAACAGAGCACGGACACCGCTGTCAAGTGGCAGATCTGTTATCTGTTTTTCTCTGTCAAGTAGGACGAGCCGGAAGTCGTAAAGATTTTTACAGAAAGTCCCAATAGATTCCAGGGCCCCATTGGTGATATCAGACACATAGGCAGCTATATACTCCAGGTCACGGCAACCAACAGCTACAGCTGTCAAGCCTAACTGAGAAACTCCTCCTTGCTCTTCTTGCAGACCTGGATCATCATCCCCCCGCTCAATTCGGAGTCTTCGTAGCTTCTTGCATGTATCACCAACAACTTCTAGCCCTCTATCTCCTATTACATTCCGCACCTGTTGAGAACATCTACTGTCAGTTAAAATGGGAGTGTCACAAATCTCCGACACCCACAATACAGCACATGCATATGGGAAACATTACCTCAAGAATCAGTAGGTTCGGACATTTTGAAATAAGCTGGCAATGATCGTCAGTGGTGAGAAAAGTGTACTGCAAGTCCAGTTTCTTAAGTGTTGCAGAAAATGGAAAGATAACAGGCATCTCATTTGTCCCCATGTAGGTAAGCCCCAGTAAGCATAGTCTCGGTGGAAATTTGACTCTTTCATACTTTGTGAGCTCTCCTACCTCAGAGAACGCTCCTCCAGCAAAATCTTGCAATGCATTGGCTGTTTGGAAAAAACCAATCAGATCTGAAAGATCACACTCACTCATCTTCAAAGAAATCAAAGATTTGCAGTTCTTTGCAAGAAGCTCCAGATCAGCGGGCGCCACTTTGAGTTCAGTCATGTAGAAGTTCAGTGTCACCAGAACAGAATTGTTGACAGCAAGTTCGTGAAGCCATTCGCCACCCTCATCAATAATCAAGCATTCTTCCAGAAATAAAGTTCTCAGGGATCTGCTGGGATAATTTAGAATGATGTTACTGCAGTGATAGCATGCAATCTTAGTTGTGAAAATGATGAAATCACTGGCAAAATATGCTACCCGAAAATATCTTGCTGAAGGACCCCAAAAATAGTTAAGTTCTCTAAGAAAGAAAGAAAACAGCTTACAACCAGAAGAAGAAAACAGCTTACAACCAGAAGACTCGTCACAGTTTACTGCCTCCAATATTGAAAAAGAAAGAGGTGTGTATAGGTATCACCCGGATGTTTTCTTCCCAATAATCATCCAAATTTTGGACCGTTGGATTAGAGATCCAACGGTCTCTTTTTTTTGGAGGGGGGAAAATTTTTTTTGAAGGGGGGTGAATTTTTTTTGGAGGGGGTGGAGAGAATTTGTGGCCCTTGGATCTCTAATCCAACGGTCACAAATCTGGATGATAGTTAGAAAGAAAACATCCGGATGATGTTTATCAATACCCAAAAGAAAACTATGGTTGAACCAGGAAATGTACAAGGCAATTAACAAACCTCATGAACATGTCCCAGTGTCCCCATGTTTTGTCAGCTTTCATTACATAGTAGGACAGCAGAACAGTCATCAAAGTCAAGCCAAGAAACTTAACAAATTCACGGTTGTTGTGTTGTGAGCTATCCAGCCATCAAGGAACATACCGTACATGCATTCTACCTGAAACATTACTGATCCTTTCTAGCATACTGATTTTATTTGTCCATCTCCTTATGTGAAATTCACAAGCTCAAGTCTTCGAAATTAGATATATACCTTCAGCACAAAACATTCTTGCATTATGGGGATTCTTTATTTTCTTACAAAATGGATCCAACCTCGTCATTACAGAATTCAAACTAAGAAAAGTTAACATTTAACGCATGAGAGAGACTAATGCCGAAAAGAGAAATCAAGGGGAAAAGATGCTGGCTGAAAGACATGACATACTGCCACATGAATCTGATCATTATATAATTGACTGATAACAGAAACCACCAACTTGCAACTGTATTTTGGTTCAAAATATGTTTCAGCAGGAACGGAGTGGTCTTCTTCAAGTCTAGTCAGGGCAGTACGCTAGTACTCCTGGGAAAAATAGATCACCTGCCATTATGGTGCTAACTCAAATTATCGTTTGCTTATGCCAGACTTGGTTGCGTCTTATAAGTAGCTTTGAATCAATTACTACGTGCTACGGTGCTAGGGACTCTTCCCACATCCTGATAAAATATATATTGAGATGAAAAAAACAGATAAAGCAAAAAAATGACACGAGATCTACTACATCTACTCGGGCACGGTAGTTTGCATATCTACTGCTCATATCAGATTGTTGTAGAAAATTCCGTTGTGCTATGACCTCAACAAATCGCGTGTGGAAGCTAATTTGTGACACCTCCTTTCCCAGAAAAAGTAACTTGCGAATCCAGAAAGTGAGTGAACTGCGTCTTGGCTCAACTTTGCCCATGTTAGAACACACGCAGCTCACTGTTATCCATTACTCCATTTAGCAAAATCAACTAACAACAAATTAAAATTAGCATCTTCACCAGATCAATCCTAACTCCTCTACGAGGAAAAAGCCCAAAACTCAATTGTTGCTACTATGCCAGCACACAATAACGGGCAAGTAGGCAAAAAAAAAAACGAGGCACGGATGCAGGTGAGTAGTACTACAAGGAAGCGTATAGCTCCTGGAGTACCTGCAGGAGCGGGCGACGAGGCGGAGGGCGTCGGTGGAGAAGCCGGAGCACTTGTCGAGCTTGAGCTCCTGTAGCATGTGGCCGCGGGCGCGGACGAGGGCGGCGAGGTCGGCGTCGGTGACGGTCATGCGGCGGAGGTGGAGCGCCTTGAGGCACTCGAGCGGCGCGGCGAGCTCGGCGACCCAGGGCGCGGCGTAGGCGCCCCAGTCCTCGGGGATGAGCCCGTACATGGCGGCGCGCGGCTTGCCCTTGAGCGCGAGCGACTCGAGCCGCGGGAAGCGCGCGCGGAGGCTCGACGGGTCGGCGGCGTAGCAGAAGGCGACGGTGACGTGCTTGCGGCTGAGTGCGTCGATGCGGTGCCAGCGGCGGCACACGAGCGACGCGGCCTCCCGGTCGCGCGGGTCGTCGACGTAGCCCATGATGTGGTGCAGCAACTCGTCGGGGACGCAGCCGAAGCTGAGCGCGCGGCTGAGCTGCCGCGGCCCCGGCACCTCGCCGCCCATCGGATCGGGCACGGATCGGCTACTGCGCGGGGCCGGCTAGCCGGAGATCTGGCCCGAGCCCGGCGAGAGACGGAGGCATGGAGATCTTCTCCCCCTCTGTAATATCTCTGGGTGTGTGGGCTTGCGAGAGAAGGGAATTATTGGAGGGAGAAGGGGGAGGAGAGCAGCAAGCAAGTGCAGCGACGAGCGGACGGGGATTGGAGCGGCGGAAGCAGCGTTTCTTTGTTTTTCTGCGCGACTCGGCCGGTGGTGCCGCGGCACGCAAGCCTGCGGGTGGAGGCGCCGAGTTTTTTTTTAGGGAAAATTAGTTCTGTAGCACTGAAAGATCACCTCTTTCAGAAAATACCACAAAAAAAACGGGGTTCCGAAAATTACCACCGAAAGTTGCATTTTTCTTCGGGATTTAGCATTTTGGACAAAAATACCCCTCTCCCTCACCTTCTCTCCTCCTGCGCCGCCCCGTGCGCCTCCCTCTCGCCGCCGGCCTCCCCGCCTCTCCCTCTTCTCCCCGCTCCCCTTCCTCTCCCTCCTGCTCGCCCTCCGCCTCCCCCGCCGGCTCCCCCTCCCCCGCCGCTCCTCCCTCCGCTCCCTCCCCGCCGCCCCCTCCCTCGCCGCCTCCCCCTCCGCTCCCTCCCCGGCTCCCCCTCTCCCTGCATGCGGCCACCGCCGCCGGCATCGGCATCTCCGGCCTCCACACGCCCACATGCACGCCACCCCGGCCGCCGGTCCTCCCCGTAGCCACCTCGGCCGCCATGAGCACCGCCTCGGCCCGCAGCCGCCTTGCCTCGGGCCGGCCGCGCGCCACCGGCGCCCGCTTGGCCTCCGTGCCTCCGCGCCCGCACGCGCGTATGCGCCGCCGCCCGAGAGGAGAGGGAGCGGCGGGGGAGGGGGAGCCGGAGAGGGAGCGGAGGGGGAGGCGGCGAGGGAGGGGGCGGCGGGGAGGGAGCGGAGGGAGGAGCGGCGGGGGAGGGGGAGCCGGCGGGGGGAGAGGCGAGGGAGGCGGAGGGTGAGCAGGAGGGAGAGGAAGGGGAGCGGGGAGAAGAGGGAGAGGCGGGGAGGCCGGCGGCGAGAGGGAGGCGCACGGGGCGGCGCAGGAGGAGAGAAGGTGAGGGAGAGGGGTATTTTTGTCCAAAATGCTAAATCCCGAAGAAAAATGCAACTTTCGGTGGTAATTTTCGGAACCCCGTTTTTTTAGTGCTATTTTCCGAAAGAGGTGATCTTTCAGTGCTACAGAACTAATTTTCCCTTTTTTTATGGCTTCTTCTATGCAAACAATAAGATTATCGTAGTTTTGAAGTAGTTATTAGGATAATTTTTTAAAACTGTTTACCGATATTCACTTTATGTATATAAACATTTATATTAGAATTAAAAAATTATAAACTATAAGCCGCGTCTAAAATAATACTATCTCCGTTTCTGTTTACTTGATAATTTTGACCAAGTTTTCTTCCATAATACTTGGCACTTTGCTATTTTTAATGGAAATTTTTTGCTCGTCATGAGTAGTTAGTTGCTAAGGTATTTTTGTTATAATGTGAATAAAAAATTAGTTATCTAAATATGTATGTTCGATAAAAAAATGCCAAGTAGGAAAGCAGAGGGAGTAGCGTCGCCTTCGGAGACCGTACAATAGTACCAGTCTAGCACTGTACCGACAAGTGAGCTGCCAAGCGCCCAGACCGACCAGGCTCTGAGCTTCGTGCTCGGAGGAATCGAAGTTTGGACATTTGTAGCATTGTTTGTCCTAAAAATACCAAATATAGCTTGGTAAGCGAAAAATTCCATTTTTGACCCCATATACGACCGCGGGATTACGGGGTGACGACATGTGTTAGTCATGCGGTCTGAGACCGCACAACTAGCACTGTAGCTTAATCGTGCGGTCTGGAACTGCACGATTAAACTGTAGCATGCAGCGGTGCGGTCCACGAGCGCATGAATTCGGGGAGAAATACGGTGTCCGAGCGCATGACTTCACCAAGATTCCCACCAGAATGCAGAGCTCCCGACCGCACAGCAAATAAAAAAGCAGTCGGCTTAATCTTGCGGTCGTGGACCGCACGATCACTATAGCTGGTTTAATCGTGCGGTCCCCGACCGCACGACCACTGGCTCTTAATCGTGCGGTCTAGGACCGCACGACTGCCACGTGTCGCCCTCCCGTGAACGTGCGGTCGGGAAGGGAGCTATATATGGGATTTCGGTGGCTAGAGAGCTATATTTGGTATTAATATGGGGAACAGTGTCAAATTTGTTCAAAATTCGGAGGAATCACGTTCGGTGAAGAGTAGTTTATTCGAATTTACTTGGGTAGGAAACGTCGAAACATGCATTTTTTTGCACGAAATTCCTACGGATTTCTTACGTTGCAAAAAAAAAGGCCTTAGCCCTTATTGGTCAAGCTATGACTTTCGCTTATCTTCTATAGGCTGTAGCGAAGATCGAACAATCGTCCTCGCAAAAAAAAGAAGAAAAGACAGTGTTCCATTTGTGACCATGGTGTAATGTGATTGAACGAAATTACAGGCACACACGGTGGAGCTTGGATTCTTGGAAGCCGAAGATGGTGTTAGTTCGGGCCTGTTCGGCAAGTCAAAAGCCGGTCAGGACTTTTTGATTTTTGCTACAGCACTTAACTTTCAAACGAAATATTTTCTCAAGACAGGGTCTACAAGTTAAACGATCTACATGTTAAAAGCTCAACATCTGTACCAGCCAAAATCACAAGTGAGTATATGTCTCTTCGTAATTTGTACCGTAAACAGCCAAAATTCAAAAAAAATTAACAAAAAACCATAAACTACAGCCAAAAAAAAAACAGGCCCCTAAGCTTATGGAGTCCGCAGCCAAAAAATTTGCAAGAGAGTGTTGCATCCGCACCACTCCGCTTATGGAGTCCATTATTGCGTGCTTGCTTGTTGTGGTTGCCTGCCCTAGCTTTTTTATACAGAGGTATCTTTTTCACTGGACCACGATTGCTCAAAATAGCTATACAAAAAATGGCTGAGACCAATCTATGCCTAGATATATAATAGCTAGGTTATGTATTTTTTTTTAATAGCAACAAGGTGTATATTGGGTGGCTATTTGTAGCATAAAATATATTAATACACTGCAATATATAATTATCTAGTTGCTAACTATGTTTGGATGGTGCCCCTGTTATCTTACCAAATTTGTTATAACCCAAACAAATGCCAAAACCTTGACTAGCCAAAAAAATTTACTTGTTCTCAATGATTGCAGTGCTCTAGAGGGACACAGTCAAATTTATATATCTTATTTTTGCCTTATAACAGTTGGAGACAAAATTATTTGAGATGCAAAAGTAAATACAATCTCACCAAAATTTTAGCAACAAACCAGATGTATGGCTGTTTTAATTAACGCTACCGAATTTGATAATCGTTGAATCAATCCTATAAGCTAAAGTAGCAATCCAAGGCTCGTGAGTGCGCATCCAGACGGGACGTGAGTGCAGCATAAAAGTGATTTCAGTTCACAGGTACGTGTATCTTTCGCCTTGGAGAGGCCTACTTCAAGACTGTCCTACCCTTCCAAAATTATTTGCATCAGAACTTGGATATGTTAACAGCAAGTGCACTAAATTAGTAGTACCATTAATCCAAAAAAATGGTCGTGCTGCCATTGAAAAACATTGACTTTTCAAAGTGCAGACTAAAACCAAAATGCGTCAGTCTTATATTTTAAATTTACAATATAATTCAGAGATGCGCTATAATCTCAGTCTTCTAACTCGTAAGATCTTCAATTTTTGCTACAGTTGGTCGTCATAGTAGCTTAATTGAATAACATGCGTGGCTTCAATTCGATGACACACAAAAGTAGTAGACAATTAGATTGCAGCAGCAAATGCATCGCAAAACTACATAGGGGTGCAGAGTTTGATGCATTTTCTTCACTTAAAAAAAGAGCTTGATTTATTTTGAAGCACCCATCTTCTAGAGTAAAGCAAATATCTGGTGCAGTGTGTGGTGTGCCGGAGCAGGCTCTCGATCGGGAGAATCCAATCCAAGCCGCAGCAGCACGTCCCAGGTGCGCCATCCACTTGGTCGACCGGGTGGTCCCCACTATTTGCTAGCGGATCTACCGTCGCCGCCGGTGGGCCCATGTGAACAAATATAAGGCATTCACAGTGGAGTGGAGGTTATTGCATGGTATCAGAAAAGAGAATGAGATCATGTCAGCGGAAGCTATCATATAAAATTTTGCTTTTCACAATATATAAAAAATCTCAAGCAGTGGCTTCAACTATTTACATTTTAAACTTTTTTAGGGGCACCTAGGTTATTATAATTTACATTAAAGACCTAAACTTTATAGATGAAATCTTATGACAAGAAAAATATATACGCATCAACCCGTGAAAAGAAATGTACAAAATGCATCCTAGCTTATTATTTAAACTAGCCCAGCAGTTAACCCAATGAACGGCTCAGCTAAAAATAAAATATGCTGCAGTTGAAAGAGACGTACAAGCTTCAGTTAGCTGCAAGTATGATGAGGATTACATTTTTCTAGAATCATGTAACCTAAAACTAGTGTTACGAGGTTGCTGTTTGAACTAGCATGACAATGTACATGGAGCCACTAAAGGGTATGAGCTCAGTACCCTACACAGCTTCTTGATGATGGAACTCCCAATGCTAGAATGCCTGATATCTTGACAAAGAATGACTGTAGGCGAGAATTTTATTAACACACGAAGTAGTAATTCTGCTGCTACTGTTCTGAGATAACTGAGACAACCCATTTGCTCCTCTTAAGGATCCATGGAGCCACTGACGGAGCTTTCTTGTGCCTTGGCAGCTGGAAATCCTCCACCTCCACCAAAAGAGGGTCCAACTAACCAACTGTCAGCACTCGCTACGCATCATTGCACCGAGCTCAATGCCGTGACCTCGGATTTCTGAATCCGAACACTCTATGTATTACATCATTAGTCTCAGATCAAAACTAGTGCACATAGTCATACAATGATGATTACATAACCAACAACGCTTTATTACAATAGTAGAGAGTACAGACCAAAAGACATCTTTATTACAACTGAGGTTTCAAGACCTCACAAACTCACAAAACACAGCGGAAGCAAAAGTAAATCCAGTGAAGACTCATCAATACGCCACAGGTAATTGACTGGGAAGCGCAGCCTAGTACTCCAGAAAACATTCGTCGAATCCACACGCGAAGTAGTCGTAATTTCCATCTTGAGCTTCATATTCCTCTGAGTTTTATTTTGAGTGCAGCATGTGAGTACATAAAATACTCCGCAAGTCTTGGAAAAAATGCAGTAGATGAAAGACTTAACAAGGAAGGGTTATATGGTTCTTTTGCACAAAACAATATTTTATTTCGAATACCACTAAATATTTTCGAAGGCATTAATTTAACAAAGTAATTGTTTTAACTGAAACTATCAAGCATTTTATAGTGAAGATTCTATCCACCAACACGAGTTAACCAACTCTAACCGCCAAGGTTCAAGACTACAATTCCATCCATCAGGATACCCTTCCGAGAGTTCCCACCACTCTCGAGATACCAAAACTTTGCTGTTAAAATCAAAACCAAAGATCTACCATGTGAATGCATTCCTTGCCCGCCCTTGACCGTTGGCACGGCTATTCGAATAGTTTAACACCCTGCAGAGGTTGTACAGCTTTACCCTCAAGAGATAATTTATCCTAATAGTCAACATGCTTCCTTTGGCATTAGACCCAAATAAAATATCACAAAGCTTTTACCTCACTCTAATCTAGCTAGACACCACCCGCTGAGGTTTCACCGTTGAAGGGTTAAATCCACCTAGTCAGAAGCCCCCTCTTGCGCCATGTGAGTACAGTAAATCTCTGTCCCTCACTGTGAATAAACCAGTAAATCCCTGGCACCCACTTTCCACTAGTGGTACCCAAACTAAACTATCGTAAGTTAGTCAGCAAGATCATACCCATATAGACTTGGGGTTGTACGGTAATGCTCAGTCTAGACAATCACAAGAGTCGGTCCTTAATTGACTAGGACGGAACATACAAATTACAAAATCTCGTGCTAAAACCGCACAAATCCAATCTAACCATCCGCCCTGATCTAAAACAATTTTCACATTTTGTTTTATTTTAAAAGTACAGTGGCAACACCATTCGCCACTAATTTCTCAATAAAAAGACTAGATCAATGAAATATAATTTTTCATTCCATGGTTACAAAGGTTGAATAGCTTGATTAATTATTTTACTACCGTTCTAATATTAGCAAAGTATTATAATATTCTCATTACTAAGACAAAGGAAGTCCTAAGGTTACAAAGGTATATGGCATTCAACTTCAATCCAGGGCATATCAATAATTGGATTAACTAATGCCTTAATACAGAAGCTAGTGTTCTATGTAAATAGCAATGCAAGTAAATTTAAAATAATAAAAAGCATTTCTCAAATATAGGTACAAAATGTTCAAAGGAAACTTGCCTTTTTGCACCCTGTCTGGACCTTCTTGCTGCGGATCGGAAAAGTCTTCGGTAACGACGTGTTCTACACACGAAAAGACAGAACAAATAAAATAAATAAATTTAAATAAAATTCAAAAATTTAAAAAGAATGTATATTTGGGTATTTTAGGATTTTAGAAGAATTTAGAAATTTGAACGGGTCAAAACGGAGTTAAAATGAGGAAGTTAGGGCTTCCGGAAGTTTCAAAAAGAAGAAAAAGAAAAAGACTGGTTTGCTGATTTATTTTTGTACTGAAAATGGCCATTTATGATGTCAGCACTTTTGAAATTAATTGGCACGAAAATATAATTTGACCGGTGGGATATGATTTTCTGGAGGATGTTAGGAAGCATCCACCTGCCGTGCTCAGACCCATAGCCGCAGGTATGATCGATGTTAAGCCTAGGACTGGGAAAGTTCAATTCAAGTCAGCGGGCTTTGTCCAAGAGATTTCTGACAGTAAGGTGACTCCACCTGTTGCTTCTGCCTCTCAGAAGGCGAAGCCTCATCATGCTACTTCTACCTCTCAGAAGGTGAAGTATCATTGCACCTTCTGTCAGAATGATGGACACTTGATCGAGCGATGCTTCAGGCGCGCCAAGATCGCGCGGAGAGCCCGTGTTGAGACTCTTAGGCGTATTCAGGGTTAGCCCCAGACCTTGAGTGCACCTAAGACCAACAAGAGGTCTAGGTTTGTTTCCGATGGGTTTGGGCAGCATCGAGGACTTGGTTTTTTCAAGTTTTCTGGTTTTCATCCTCATGCTCCCTTTGGTCGTGACTTCCACCGTTCTGAGGGTAGATCTCGTTTTTCCTCGTCGAGATGGCTACCTGCGGCGTGATCAGCATGTTGTTGGTGCTCCGACTCGCTCTCCCATAGCAGTCGGACCCAACAACAGCTCCAGGTCTGCTCGTGGACCTTCTACTTCTTTGAGTGACAGAGCGTAGGGTAGATAGAGGTCAGTCGTGTGTGGCTAATTCTTCTACTCGACGTGTTACTCAGTATTGGGTGCCAAAATTACTCTTGATTAACCCCAGTACTGAGACTTTACTCTCTCGTTGACTCAGGTTCGCCGGGTAGGGAAGAGAGAGATTTGGCTCGTTGACTCCGGGTGTTCTCGACACATGACCGGAGACTCTCGTTGGTTCTCTTCCCTAGCTCGTGCTCCAGGTGATGAGACGATCACCTTCGGAGACGTTTCCTTTGGGCGCGTCATCGCCAAAGGTACAGTGCGCGTTAATGAGTCTTTTATTTTAAAAGATGTTGCCTTGGTTAGTAAGCTGCAGTATAATTTACTTTCTATTTCTCAGCTTACCGATGATGGCTTTGAGGTGATCTTTAAGAAAAAACGCTTGCAAAATTCTTGATTCTTCGGGTAGTCTGGTTTGCGGGATTTCTCGTTACGGGAGGATCTTTTGTGCTGATTTTTCTGAGTCTTCTGGTGATTCTCTCTGGTGTTTAGTTGCTTGTGAGTCTCGTGACCTTACTTTCTGGCATAGGAGACTTGGTCATATTGGATTTGACCATTTGACCCGAGTTAGCGGCCACGATCTCATTCGTGGTCTGCCGAAACTCAAGATGGTCAAAGATATTGTTTGTGCTCCATGCCGACACGGCAAGATGGTTGCTGCTTCTCATCCTCCGGTCACAGTGACTATGACTGATGCAACGGGACAGCTGCTCCACATGGACACAGTTGGATCAGCTCAAGTGCAGTCAGCAGGAAGGAAGTGGTATGTTCTTGTCGTGGTCGATGACTTCTCGAGGTTTTCTTGGGTGTTTTTCTTAGCCTCGAAGGATGAGACGTTTACACATTTCCAAGGTCTTTTCAGTAGGCTTTCTGTTGAGCTTTCGGGTGCCTTACGAGCAATCCGCAGTGGCAATGGCACGGAGTTCATGAATTCCTACTTTGAGAGGTTTTGCGATGAGACAGGTGTAGAGCACCAGTTCTCTTCTCTGCACGTCTGTCAGACCCGGATTTTTAATCCGAATCTTACTGTGTTTCACTGCACTATTCCCTGGATCAGTAGCTAGTGCACACAGTTACATTGCTGAATCATTTCATACATCGCATAATCATCCATTATATTACATAAATTGAAATACACCACGTCGGGTGATAGAGTTTACAAAAGGGGCCGATCAGGCCAAATATCCTTATTACAAGTACGCACAGCGGAAATACAGCAAAAGCAAACCCAAATCCACAGGCAAGCGACTGGAAGGTACTATGTGCATTATATGTCACCAGCTAACTAGTAACATACGTGCACACAACGCCGGATGTCCACTTGTCCATGTCTAATCAACGAAGCCTACGCCTTAGTTTCCTTCGTCATTCTTCTCCTCCGTAGCGGGAGCTTCCTCGTAAGCGTAGTGGTCTTGCGTTCCTGTTTCTGGATTTTTGTCGCAAAAGCGAGCGTGAGCACTCCGACCCCGTGCTCCGCGAGCTAACACACAGAATGCAAGATATAACATGTATGGCTAATCAAAGGATGGCTTAGGTTTATTTTATTTTTGCGAAGAGTGCTTTTGAATACAATTATATAAAAATCCTTAAGACCTAGCATTTTGAACACAAGTATATGTTGTGAACGAATGCAATATTACTAGTGATTCAGATCCCATCCACCATTACATGGCATCTGCACCATATCGCCATTCTTCAGCGTTATAGCCGCTTAACTTACCACTGGGACGACACCCAGGACAATTCCAAACCAGGGCAGTCCATCGCCCTTCCACTTTTCCATTCCCACCCACAAAGCATTTTGAAATAGAACTATATCTGGTTAAGTTCCCATGTCCGCCCTTGACCGTGGGCACGGCTATTCAAATAGTATTGACTCTGCAGAGTTTGTACACTTTCACCACAAGAGACAATCAACTCGTTGCTCCACACGATTCCTTAGTCATGTGGTTGAGGAGACCATCATAGTGACTTTTCAAAGTACCTTGCCCCTTCCATCATTTCACCCTATGGGTCGCTCCCACTTGCGGTGGGTCCCATACGTTGTGCGGGATGTCCTCCTTCTGAACGTCTAGCAGCTGGCTCCCCACCCCTTCTAGCCCGCCACAGCAGAACTTCACCCTACCCGGGTGTCCCATTCAAGCCGTCACACGGACTGCCGCTTGCACCATCCCACACCTCCTCCTGGAAGGATGACTTTCAGGGTCCGGTAAATCTACTAAGCCAAGTTGTATTTTACAGACTTGTGGTTGTACTGTTTTACACGGGGAGGTCATGACAAGATTCAGTCCTTAGTAGTATCTGGGCGGTCTACCACTAACCACTTTGTGCTTCCACTGCACCACACTCTCACACCATCGAACCAATCCGCCCAGATATTAAAGCATGTTGGGGTTTTTGGAAACATAAAATAATCATATCCAACATTTATCAGTCATTACCACCATGACTGTCCAACCAATTTTTCTCAGGATTAAAAGTGATGCTTGGGCGCTCTCGCGCCCATGATTACCTAAACAATACTAAGCACGGCATATAAATTACGGACTTATTTTCGAAAGGTTACTACTATAATTTTGCTAGGGCGACAAGGTTCTCATTTTTAAATATTCCAAAAGAGGGGTAATATTATTCAAGGTAAACAATGGCATATAACTAGCATATTAAACTTAGCATGTATTTTTTTTAAAAAATAACAGCATGCAATTTGTTAATTTAAAACAAGGTAATTTGCAGACATGTAGGTTCAACATGATCAAAGTATTGACTCACCTTGGTCACAGTGGTCTGGTGCTTGATTATCCAGAACTTCTAGTGCTGCTGCCTCGAACTCTTCCTCTTGAGCCTCGTAAGCTATTGTAATCGTGCGCGAACATTTGGATAAAAAGAAAACATCAAATCAACAAAATATCACCAGAAATTCAAATGAACTCCAAAAATTATGATTTTAGTTCCATTGGATAGATCTTGAATTTAGAAAAATTTAAAAATTTGTCTCACTCAATTTGGAGTTAAAATGAGAAAGTTATGATTATTTGAAGTTCTCAGTTTAGTAAATTCCAAAAATTATCAAATTTCTGACAGTGGGACCCACATGTCATTTTCTTAATTTTCATCCTTTTCTTTTATTATTTTCCTCTGTCTCTATGGCTGGTAGGGCCCACATGTCAGCATGTCCGGTCACTGACAAGTGGGACCCTCTTGTCAGCGGTCATGGCGGTGCTGAGCCACTGACAGGTGGGACCCAAGGGCCCTGGACCCATCTGTCAGCGGGTGGCGCCGACAGGCGGGGCCCAGAAGGCAGCCGGCCCGCTGGCCACAGCAGCTGACGGGCGGGGCCCAGCTGTCAGAGAAGCTTTTTAAAAGAAATGCTCGACCGCAAGCGCGGAGCCGGAGGCTCGAACGCGCCGCGGGAGTGGGGGGGGGGGGAAGAACGAGCGCTGAAAGCCAAGTGAGCGGGGGAGGCATTGCCTACCCAGTAAGGGTAGCGTACCATTTTGAGGTGACTCTTGGAGGCGGCCGGGCAGAGGAGTCGGGGGCGACGGCGCCGGCGGCGAGTGGTGGCCGGAAAGGGCTGGGGGCTGCGTGATATGTAATCCCCGCGCGAGGTGGAGTCTCCTGGTGTAGGCGGCCGGGGTGGAGGAGCACGGTGGCGGCCCGACGGCGTGCAACGGCGGAGGCTCGGGGAAGCTGTCGTCGCCGGCGAAGCACGGGCTTCGGGAGATGCGGGGGAGACCGGGAACAGAGTCGCGATGCTCCGGGGATGGTTCCAGAGCAGGGAATGGAGCTCGGGTGGCTTGGTTCGGCCGATCGGCAGTCGCCGGAGTTGGGGAAGAAGGAGGGAGCCGGCGGCGATTCGGGGCGCTACAGCTAACTTTCGGCCAGGGAAGGGAGGAGGGAGGTTTTGCGGCGCCAAAGCAGCTCACGGAAGGGGCTTTTTATAGCCGGAAAGAGGGGCGCGTGGCGAGGCGACGGTGGCCTCCGCCCTGCTCACGCCGACGAGGGGAGGCGAACCAAATCTTGCCGAGATCTTGCAGGAGAGAGGTGGCGGGAGAGGTGAGTCCCCCCTCCTGTAGCTGGTTTTTAAATTGCCCGCGAGGTGAGAGAGGGAGCGAAGGATTGGCTGCGCAGAGGAGCGAGCGCGAGAGAGAGGGGCAGCGCTGGTGCGTGGAAAAGAAGAGGGAGGAGGAAGAAGAGAGCGCGGGCGGGACCACCGGCCAGAGAGAGAGTGGCGCGGGTCGCGGGCCCGCGAAGCAGAGGGGGAGGCGCGGGTGGAGGCAGGTCCACCGGCCAGCGGAAGACGACGCGCGCGAGGGAGCGGGTCCACTCGTCAGCGGGAGCGGCGCGCTCGGGAG
The DNA here is from genome assembly GCA_017311315.1 of Dendrocalamus latiflorus. Lineage (NCBI taxonomy): Eukaryota > Viridiplantae > Streptophyta > Magnoliopsida > Poales > Poaceae > Dendrocalamus > Dendrocalamus latiflorus. Next base: position 53,764,986 of record CM029664.1, on the reverse strand, counting down.
CGGGGCAGTGGGGCGCTGGGCCGCGCGCGTGCTGGCCGCGTGCGGAGAGAGGGACTGGGCCGGGGTGATGGCCGGCCCGGTTATGACTTTTTCTTTAAATTTCCTTTTTCTTTTTATTTTATTTTGCTTTTGCATTTGAAATTGTATGTATATACATTTACACATATTTTCTGGGATATGCACATGTATACATATTCTCTGATTTTTGTGTATTAACATATCTGTTTATTTATTTACTCTTTCACCTAATATATATATTGTTTATATGTGTTTGCACATATGTGTAAATGCTAGCCTCCTAAAATTTGCTTGCCAACATTTTTAGGGATATTATTTTATACTTACTTTCATTTCTTAACTTGGTAGTTTATGGATCATCTTTTCAGATTCTTTATTGGGTGCTCATGTTTTATTATTCTATGTGTGGATTTCTTCCCTCTTTTTTTTACTTTTGAATTTCCTTTTTATTTACAAAAAGCCAATAAACTCCAAATTTAAATAAAAAGCAAATAAAATAATCCAAAAACTCCATAATTTAATATTTATATTTTTCAGGCTGTTACAAATCTACCCCCCTTAAAAAGAATCTCGACCCCGAGATTCAGCCTAGCTAGTGAATAGGTCGGGGAAATCTTGACGCAGTTTATCTTCTCGTTCCCATGTAGCTTCTTTCTTGGAATGATGACTTCTATTGAGCTCAACATTAGTGGATGGTCTGATTTCCAACATTCTTTACTACCATTAGTAAAATCTTGATAGGCCATTTCCTGCAGGTATCAAGTCACCCTTGGGCTCGACTGCTTCCTAAGGGTTTGATCCTTTTGATATTTGTAGACATGTCTTGGGCTGGGATACATGGAATACATTGTGCCCCTCTGCTAAACTTGTAGGCGGTTCTAGTTGGTAAGCTATTCCTCCTAGTGGTGCAGTCTAATATTCCTTTGGTGCCTTGTTAGCCAGTCTATTACAATTATGATGTCCAGGGTCTGGGTGGGTTACACTATTGATGGCTGGTTATCCTAGCAGGCGAGTTAAGCGCCCGTAGTTTCTAAAAGTTATGTGGATAACCCAAGCTTATCCACGAACCTTTTGGCTCTAAAAGATGAAATCCCCTGATTGTGTAAAGAACATGCGCTGCTATTAAATTGACAAAGAACGTACCCATAAGAATTCCAACGGCCTCCTAGGCTTCCTCAGCTGTGATGTGATTAACTTGGCCGCGGTTTGGCGCTGAGGTGTTCCTGCTGGCCTGCGAGCTCTGATGCCCTTTGCTGGGTACCAAGGCTTGACTGCGGGTAGCGGGAGGCCCTAAATTGATTCTCACTGGATTTGTCTGCCGTTGCGGGCACTGGCTGACAAAGTGTCCCTTCTCTCCACACCCGAAACAGCTCCTGGTGGTGGCAGGGTGCGCCCCAGTGGACTGGCTTGCTGAGCGTGGCGTTTGGAGGGAGCCACCACTGGAACGGGGTGCTGGGGACGGAGCATTGGATTGGTTAGGCTTTGAAAAGGAAGGTTTGTTCAAGAATTCCTGAATGAACCTTCCTTGGGGTCGTTGAGTTGTCATCTTGCGCTTACGACTGGCCTCAAGGATTTTCTTCTCGTTTTCCAAGGCCAACGCCTTGTTTACCAGCTGATGAAAGCTTGTGAAGTCCTGGGTGATCAGCTGCACTCTTAGTTCATCCTTCAATCCCTCAAAGAAGCTGTCAATCTTTTCTTCCTCTTCTTCTATATCCTTCTGAGCATACCGGGCTAACTGTGTGAATTTTGTCAGATATTCATTGACGGATAAGTTCCCTTGCTTGAGATTGCGGAACTCATTCTTCTTTATCCGCATTATCCCGGCTGGAATGAAGTTGTCCTTGAAAGCCTTCTTGAACTCTGTCCATGGGATAGCTTCGGTGTCACCTCCGGTGGTAGCATCTGATGAGTCTTGGGTCAATGCCATGCATGAGGAGTTAGAGAATTTCGAGAAAAACAAAGTCTGATCGCTTGTTGAGCCCCCTCGAGGTCACAATATCATTGGGACTAAGTGGGTGTTCAAGAACAAGCAGAGTGAGGATGGGGTTGTCATTTGGAACAAGGCTAGACTGGTAGCTCAGGGCTTCTCCCAGGTTGAGGGTCTAGATTTTGAGAAGACATTTGCCCCTGTAGCTAGACTTGAGGCCATTAGAATCCTGCTTGCTTTCGCAGCTTCTAAGGTGTTTCAAGCTTTACCAGATGGATGTCAAGAGTGCCTTCCTCAATGGGTTTATTGAGGAAGAAGTCTATGTGAGACAGCCTCCAGGTTTCGAGAACCCCAAATACCCAACCATGTCTACAAGCTTTCCAAAACTTTGTATGGACTTAAGCAGACCCCTAGAGCTTGGTATGAGAGGCTTAAGTCATATCTGCTGAGTCATGGTTTCGAGATGGGTAAGGTAGATAAGACCTTGTTTATTCGTCGGTATGGCACTGATCTACTGCTCGTCCAGATTTATGTGGATGACATTATCTTTGGCGGCTCTTCTCATACTCTTGTTTCACAGTTCTCGGATGTCATGAGCACCGAGTTTGAGATGAGTATAATGGGCGAGTTGACATTCTTCCTTGGCTTCCAGATCAAGCAGACTCGGGAGGGCACTTTCTTGCATCAGGGCAAGTACACTCGTGACCTCCTGAGACGCTTCGACATGAGTATGGTAAGCACGTGTCAACTCCCATGGCGTCCATAGCTTCTCTTGACCCAGATGAGCACGGCGAGCCAGTTGATCAGAAGGAGTATCGCAGCATGATTGGCTCCCTCTTGTACCTCATTGCCTCGAGATCGGATATACACTTTGTTGTGTGTCTTTGTGCTCGGTTTCAGTCTTCTTCTCGCGTATCTCGCCACCAGGCGGTGAAACGCATCCTTCGGTACCTTCGAGGTACCATTGACTATGGTATCTGGTACTCTTCCTCGTCCTGTCTTTCCTTGAGAGCCTACTCGGATGCAGACTTTGCTGGCTGTAGGATAGATAGGAAGAACACTTCTGGCACCTGCCAATTCATTGGCACTTCTCTTGTTTCGTGGTCTTCTAGGAAGCAGTCCGGTGTTGTACAGTCCACCACAGAGGCCGAGTACGTTGCTGCCACCAGTTGTTGTAGCCAGGTACTTTGGATGGTTTCGACCCTGCGGGACTTTGGGTTAGTTATCGACAGTGTTCCACTCTTTTGTGATAACACTTCTGCGATTAACATTGCTAAGAACCTAATGCAGCATTCTCGGACCAAGCATATTGATATCAGATATCACTTCCTTCGAGATCATGTGGAGAAGGGTGACATAGTGCTCCAGTTTGTGGAGAGTGACCACCAGTTGGCTGATATCTTTACCAAGCCTTTGGATAGCTCTCGGTTTTCAGCTCTACAGGGAGAGCTTGGGGTGGTTTGTCCTTATGGACTGTTGTGAGGGGGAGTTTTGCGCTTCATGTCTTATCATGTTTATTATGCTCTTACTCCTTTCTGTTGCATTGCATGCGGGTGCATTAGGATAGTCCTTCTAGCATAGGTTAGAGTGGTTCTCTTGCCTAGCTGCTTAGACTTCTTTCTCTCATCTTGTGATTCTAGGATGCTGCTTATTAGTTGTTTCTCTTCTCACTAGGTTGAACTCACTCACTTCTTATAGGTTCTAGCGAGGGTTGGGCCACCCTCGGGTAGACGGGGTACGTGTTTGCTCCCTAGTATGTTAGATGATCAGCTGATAGTTCTAGAGTCATATGGGGTAGATGAGAGTCAGTCTGAGCCATAATATCCTCTATATCTTGTCTATGCTTTAAGGACTGCCCTTTTTCGGATTTTCTTGCCAGCTTCTCGATCTTATTGTTTTGGTTCAAGAGGAGTCCATTTGGGAGCTTCTAGATTTTAATATTGTCATAACTCAACTTAAACTAAAAGCTGCATCACATGTTGAAGGGGAGCTGGATTTTCTGTATTTCATTCTGCATTGTAATATAACTATATGGAGCCTTGATTATTATCATGTTATGACATGTTTACAATGAATTACATCTTGCCATGATCTGTGCTTATTTGCTAGATATATCATGACTTTATATGTGTAGTCAAGTCTTTGCCATGATAGGTTGATTAAAATGCTCAATTTGAATTAATTCATGTCATGTTAGCTTTTGAGACTAGTCTGTCTTTAGTTATCTCTTTATGATTCATGCCATGTCAAATAGGCTGAGTTGAGTCTTGAATCTATATTGAGCTTTAGATTGAGCTATGTTAGTTCCTTGATGAAGTATGAGTTAGTACAAGTCTTATGTTCATGAAAATGCAAAAAGATCTCTTTTATGCGAAAAAAACTGATCTCACCAATTCTTTCTCATGAGACGGCTTGCCATTGCATTAGACATGAACTCAGGGGGAGTTTTGGTTGACCAAGACTATCTTCTTAAACTTCTTTCTTGGAGTGGTCGCATAAGGCTTGAGATCTAGCACATGACTAAACAAAAATCTGGTTGAAAACAAACATGAGATTTATAAAGATAAACATGTCAAATGTGCTCAATTTGCTAAAATTACAAGACTTACAAGTACATGAACAAATGTCTCATTCTTGAGCTCGTAGCACTCTAAATTGACTCAATACTAGATTCTTGGTTCCACTTAGATTATTGTCATGGCCTGCATCATCTTTGGATACCTCTAGCTAGACTATACTCATGGTTGACTTGACATGCTACGAAATTCGACTAATTTTCAGATTGTGACTTATTTGGCTTAGCTTGAGTATACATGTTTTATCATGATCTTGTTAGCATTCTTATTGGTTATGGCTTGATGTAATACTCCACGGTCATTTTGGATAGTTTTCATGGCTCTAAATGCTTAGATTGAATACAAATCAGCCATTCCATCCATTCTCATGATTGGTTCTCTTCCTTGTGCCTTGATGATTTTATTGCTAAAAGGGGGAGAATAGCGGAGAAAAACCATTTGGGACCTTTCTGGAGTTTTGGAGAACAATTTGCTCTTTCTGTTTGTGCTCCGTTTGTCGACATGGTCATGAGCTTCTTTGTTTCTCTTTAGACCATGCCTGACTTTCTTTCATTTTCAAACTCAACTTTGTGCTTGTCGTAGGGGTGGCCCCCACCTAAACCCAGCAGGCCTGGCAGGAGGTTACAAGGCCCAGAATAGGCCATGTGTAATGACATAAACACCCTTAAAGGGACACTCCAATGTAAGGGCACTATTGTAAAAGCACTCCTCATGTGCATATATATATGGCGGTAAGCCCTGGGGAGGACCCAGGCCATAACACTTATCTTCATTACTCTCCACTACCATCTCTCTCTCTGTTTGGTCTGTAGCCACAACAGTTGGCGCCGTCCGTGGGGAGGACGGAGACAAGCCTGAAGACCGAAGGAAAAAGATGGCACCGAAAAAAGCTTCTTCAGCGGTGGCGAAGAGAAAGAAGGTGGTCGGCCCGGAGCACCGTATGAGCACCAAGGCTTCGGCATCGGCAGCGGCGGACGCGGGCGTCGACGCAGGCGTGGTGGCCGAAGACGCCGGCGTTCGCGCGGCGACGACCAACCTCGTCACCGGCACCGCGACGATCGCCCCCGGCGCCGGCACCGCGACGACCCGTCCAGCTACCGGCGTCGCGGGGACGGGCCCCGCGGCCGACCCCGCGGCCGAAGACGTCGACGCGGGTGCGGCGACAACCGACCCCGCCGACACAACGGCCGTCGACCTCGCAGCCCCCGCGGCAACCCTCGCCGGTGGCGCGGACCGGGTGGTCCGAAGTAGCCACGACGGGGCGACCGGCAGCTCAGGACCTCGCGACGCGGTCGTCCCCGCGCCGGTCCGCCCGCTGGGAGTACCGGCGACCCCGCCTGCACCGGCGGTGGAAAGTGCCCTGCTGGCGGCTCTCAACGCGTTCCAACGGGAGCTGGGGGACCTTCGTGGAGCCGTCAGAGATATACAAGAGGCTCGAAGTCAGCCGGCCGCACCAGCAATCGCGTCCGAGCCCGCGCCGGAGAGGGCGGACAGTCGCGAAGCCCACACGTCCAGCCGCGTGCCGCTGCGGCGCGTGGATCCGGAGTCCCCGCTCTCGGCGGGGCTGCAGCAGGCGCCATGGCCCGAAGACTTCAAGTTCCCTAGCGCCATCGACTCGTATAAAGGCGACACGGACCCCCGTGAGTTCGCGCGCGTATACGAAACCGCGATCGAAGCCGCGGGCGGAGACGACGCCACGAAGGCAAAGGGACTCCCTCTTGCGCTACAAGGAGTGGCGCTCTCTTGGTTTTTTACCATAGAGCCGGGCTCCATCTACGCGTGGGAGCAGCTCCGCGTCCGCCTCCACAACAACTTCCAGGGAAACTACGTCGACCGGGTCGAGGCGGACCAACTCTTCGCCGTGAAGCAAAAACCCTCGGAGAAACTCCGGGATTACTTCAAACGCTTCGCCAAGATTCGATGTCAAGTGAAGGACGTCAACGAGACCACCATCGTCAATGCAGCCATACAGGGCCTTCGTCCGGGCCCGATGGCCGAATACAATGCGCGGAAGCCAATCAAGACGGTGGCGAAGCTCTTCGACAAGATGGAAGAATACGCCAGGGCGGAGGAAGACGCGCGGCGAAGGCAAGGTGACGACTCCGACGCTAACCAGGCCGGAGCCTCGGCAAAAACCGAAGATCCACCGAAGGGCGGCTCTTCGAAAGGAAAGCGTAAGCAGGAGTCGTCCAGGGACGCGCCCGACCGCAGGGACAACCCGCATAAGGAGTCGGCGGATCAGCCCAAGCGCGGCCAACAAAGGTCGAGGCGAAACCGGTACGTCCTCGACATCGAAGGCGGGTCCGACGAGGGCGCTCCAGCGGGCCGAGGCGGCCGAGGGCGCCGCGGCCGCGGCCGCGGCCGTGGCAGGGGTCGCGACGATAAGGGTCGTGGAGACTATGACGACCAGCATCAGGGGCTGTGGTGCTTAGTCCACGGCCGCGGCAATCATGATACCCGTAACTGCACCTCCATCGCGGCGCTCCGCGACAGCGTCGCTCGGGACAGGAACCCGGAGGCGCGCCCGCCTGCGGTGGCCCACGTCCAATTCCCATACGAGGCCCCCATGCAGGTACAGGCGCAGGGGATGCAGGTACAGGCGCAGGGAATGCAACCCCAGGAAGGCACCTTGCGGATCCAAGCTCACGTGCAGCAACCTCGGGAAGGCCTCCTATCGTTGCAGGCCCCGGACGCAACCTACCGTAGGGTCATTAACGTCATATCCGGCGGCTCTGCGCTGGAATTCGCCTCGGCGCGGCAGCAGAAGGCCTACGCGCGAAGACTACATCACGTGGCGGCATATCCAGCGCAAGCACCGCCGGAATGGGCGCGCCACAAGGTGACATTCACACCTGATGACGCCCAAGGTGTGGACTTCCCTCATCAGGACCCCCTGGTCATTCGGGTCACCATCGCGGGATGCGACGTGGGGCGCGCATTGGTGGACGGGGGTAGTTCCGCGAACGTATTGTTTGCGGCGGCCTTCGACCAGATGGGGATTCCTCGAAGCCGCCTGGGGCCCTCGGGAATCCCACTGCAGGGCTTCAAAGGACAGCCCCTGCGGGCGCTGGGCCAGATCGGCCTTCAAGTCTCCTTCGGTCGAAATGACAATATGCGGACCGAAGAGGCCACCTTCGACGTGGTCGACCTCCCGTATCCCTACAATGCCATTCTGGGGCGCCCAATCCTCAACTCCTTCGGCGCGGTACCACATCATGGCTATCTATGCATGAAAATCCCGGGCCCCAGGACCATCATCACCGTCCGAGGCGACCAGGATATGGCTCGGCGCATCGAGCCAGGCACCAGAGGCCCGCGCCGCGAGGCCCAGCGACGCCCTTAGAGCCGACGTCACAGCGCGGAGGTCCGTGGGGTCGTCCATAGGCGCCTGCGCGGGCCCTGCAGACGTCTAGCGACTAGAGGCTGCGGCAGCATCAAGCGTAAACGGTCAGTATGTTCACCCCTTGTAGTCGCTCACCCGCGCAAACGGGGATATAATGAAGATCGCCGTTTGCCGTTAATTCTTCGTCGCATACGAGCACGCGGCAAGGGCGCGCGCCGGCTTGGCCAGCGCGCGCGCCCCCGCAGTATAAATCAAAGACGCACGTTCGCGTGTGCACTCGCCGTTGCCAGGGTGGGCGGGACTGAGTATAAACCAAAGACGCACGTTCGCGTGTGCACTCGCCGTTGCCAGGGTGGGCGGGACTGAGTATAAACCAAAGACGCACGTTCGCGTGTGCACTCGCCGTTGCCAGGGTGGGCGGGACTGAGTATAAACCAAAGACGCACGTTCGCGTATGCACTCGCCGTCGCCAAGGTGACGGGACTGAGTATAAACGAAATACGCACCGGGGGGACGCCCTCGCGCGCGCACGCGCGAGTCTCCGGACTATAAAGAAGACGTAGCGTCGAGCCTAGCTCCGCACGCAATAGTCCACGGACTCTAAATAAGACGTAGCGTCGAGCGTAGCTCCGCACGCGCGAGTCTCCGGACTATAAAGAAGACGTAGCGTCGAGCCTAGCTCCGCACGCAATAGTCCACGGACTCTAAATAAGACGTAGCGTCGAGCGTAGCTCCGCACGCGCGAGTCTCCGGACTATAAAGAAGACGTAGCGTCGAGCCTAGCTCCGCACGCAATAGTCCACGGACTCTAAATAAGACGTAGCGTCGAGCGTAGCTCCGCACGCGCGAGTCTCCGGACTATAAAGAAGACGTAGCGTCGAGCCTAGCTCCGCACGCAATAGTCCACGGACTCTAAATAAGACGTAGCGTCGAGCGTAGCTCCGCACGCGCGAGTCTCCGGACTATAAAGAAGACGTAGCGTCGAGCCTAGCTCCGCACGCAATAGTCCACGGACTCTAAATAAGACGTAGCGTCGAGCGTAGCTCCGCACGCGCGAGTCTCCAGACTATAAAGAAGACGTAGCGTCGAGCCTAGCTCCGCACGCAATAGTCCACGGACTCTAAATAAGACGTAGCGTCGAGCGTAGCTCCGCACGCGTGAGTCTCCGGACTATAAAGAAGACGTAGCGTCGAGCCTAGCTCCGCACGCAATAGTCCACGGACTCTAAACAAGACGTAGCGTCGAGCGTAGCTCCGCACGCGCGAGTCTCCGGACTATAAAGAAGGCGTAGCGTCGAGCCTACCTCCGCACGCAATAGTCCACGGACTCTAAACAAGACGTAGCGTCGAGCGTAGCTCCGCACGCGCGAGTCTCTGGACTATAAAGAAGGCGTAGCGTCGAGCCTAGCTCCGCACGCAATAGTCCACGGACTCTAAACAAGACGCAGCGTCGAGCGTAGCTCCGCACGCGCGAGTCTCCGGACTATAAAGAAGGCGTAGCGTCGAGCCTAGCTCCGCACGCGATAGTCCACGGACTCTAAATAAGACGCAGCGTCGAGCGTAGCTCCGCACGCGCGAGTCTCTGGACTATAAAGAAGGCGTAGCGTCGAGCCTAGCTCCGCACGCGATAGTCCACGGACTCTAAATAAGACGTAGCGTCGAGCGTAGCTCCGCACGCGCGAGTCTCCGGACTATAAAGAAGGCGTAGCGTCGAGCCTAGCTCCGCACGCGATAGTCCACGGACTCTAAATAAGACGTAGCGTCGAGGCCTACCTCCGCACGCGCGAGTCTCCGGACTACAAAGCAAGGCAAACCGCGGAGGTCCGCCTCCGCACACGTCGGTCTGCGGATTGTCCGTTCTACGGAACCCTGGCGCAGCTACGTCGCCAACGGCGGCATCAGCACACGGCACACAACTTAAAGTGCCAGGAGGCCTGCTTACCGAAAGAGTCACATATACAAAGGTCCGCCAACATCCCGGCCGCTCTAGGCTGCTACCCCGCGGGTTCGTCCTTAACGCGCGCCAAAGACGGCACCTCGCTCGAGGAAGGCCGGTTCGCCCAAAAGTCGAGCGAGTCTTCGGCCCTTCGCCAGCGTTGAAGGCGTCGTCGGGTTGAAAGGTCGGCCGCCCGAAGCCGGCCCCAGCAAGCAAGCTGCCCGGGATATAGGTGAAAATCAGCATGCATGCAGAAAGTGTGCGCTTTATTAACAAAAACAAGGGACAGTACAACGCACGCCTACACCTAGGCGCCGCGGCATCAGACCTGCGGGTTCCCGGCGCCTTCGGAGGGCCCAGCGCCGCCATCACCGCGTCGAGGGACCCCGTCCAGAAATTGGCCGAGGCTCCCCGTCCCGTAGAGCGACTTCCGGAGCTCGATCCGTACAGCTTCCGCCCCGACGGGACCCCAGATCCGGTCGCAGAAGGGTCCAAGGGCACGGCGAGCGGAGCGGACGGCGCCGGACATTACTCCGGCCCCGCCAGGCATCTCCAGCTGGGGGTCATTCAGCCCGGCGACATGCGTACAGCCGCGGTGCTGGAGGAGCGCGCACACCAAGCAGGCCGAAGTGTACGCACAGTGGGTGCTGAAGAACGTCGCCGCGTCGCGCGCGACGTTGGCGGCATCCCCGATCCAGCGGAGCGCCCGAGACAGCTCCTCCGGACCGAAGGTGCGTCCCGGCACCTCCGCCACCAGCCCTTGAAGATGGCTCTCCAGCGCTTGGATGGCGTCCCAGGCAACCACCGAGGCGTCGCCCAGCGTCCGGTTGCGCTCCGCTAGAGCCAAGGCAAGTTCGCCTTTCTCCTTCTCTAGCGCGCCGACCTGCTCCAGGAGCCCGTCCCGCTCCGCCGCGAACTTTTCATCAGCAGCTGCTGCGGCTGATTCCTGCGCCGACGCAACAAGCCCGTCGGCGTGCGCCCTCGCTTCGGCGCATTCCGCTTCCAGCTGACGGATGCGGGCGTCCTGGGCAGAGCGGGCGTCAGAGGCTTCGCGCAGCTCCCCCTCGGCGGCTCGCAGCCTATCCTCGAGCGCTTTTTAGCTATGAGCATAGGCCGCTTGCAGGGCCTGCCCCAGCACGAGTGTCTGCAGAAGGGACAAGACTTAGCAAACTCAGCTAGACTCAGGCGTGGTCGCATGAGTACTTACCCTCACCCCAGACACCTCGAAAGCGTCCTCGAGGCGCCCCACGCCGTAGGCCTGCAGCACTTGCGGGTCGACGCTCCTGGCCGCGTCATCCACAATCCCACGCCACGCCCTCAGCGTCTCCGGAGGCGGCACGAAGTCCGCAGGGTTCACGGGCTCGGAGGCCCCGGGTTCCATCGGATGCTCCCCCTCCGGGATGAGCAACGCTGTAAAAAAGGAGGCGGGTGACCACTCCAAGGCATAAAAATCATACACCAGAGTAAGCTCGGCCACCTTACCTTCGGTGGCCGAAGGGATGGTTCCGCCGCGGACGGAAGCCTCCGCGTTCGGGGAGGCCGGTGGCTGCCCCCGCGTGGTGGACGGCGTCGTCGGGAGGCCGGAAGGTGCATATGCCGCAGGGCCTCCGGTGCTCGCGCTGGCGTCCCACAGGCTTCTGATGCCCGTGGCCACGACAAATCCCCGCGGTGTCCGGTGGAGCTCCGGCCGCACGCATGACCGTTTGGCTGGGGCAGCTAGCAGCGCCACTGCCCCCGCAGCCGTGGCTGGGGAAGACTCCGCGGCTGCTACGCCCGGAGGCGAAGGTCCCATGGTAGCAGTCGTCGAAGGGGCCACCTCAGTCCCCGCTGCCGCTGGCAAGGACAGCACGGCTACGTGCGCCCTCGCGGAGGGTGCCTCCGGCACCGCGGCGGCCGCCGTTGAGGCCTCCACCTCGGCATCGCTGATCCGCACGGGATCCGCCTCGGTGACTCCGGCGGGTGGTGAGGCTTCCCCCCCTCCGGCCGCCCGCGGCAAACCCACCGTCCGGGACGCCTACCGAAGACACCTCACCTTCGGCGCCTGCGCCACCCAAGCCCGAATCGGCGTACCTCGCAGAGTCTGACTCCGCGTCTGCCGCGTCCTCGGAAACACTAGCAGCAGGCGCGGCAGGTGCCCCGCTGCGGCCCCTCTTCCGAGACGAGGCCTTCTTCTTCTTCGCTCCACCATCGGCTGGAGCGACACGGTCCGGCGCGGCAAGGCCCAGGACCTCGCACACACGGTTTAGTCGCCCCAGCCCCGCCTTGGCAACAGCAGACGCGCGCTGCTCGTGCTCCCTGGCGGTGTACGGACCCAGGATCACGCGCACGGCTTGCTCCGCCTCCTCCAAAGGAACCCCTGAAGCAAAGGAGAGCAACATCAGCATACAACGCATTTCGCGTCAGCAAAAGCAGGAGCGCAATCGAGGCTTACGGGGACCGGGCGGCGCTGGTAGCAAGCAAACCCACGGCGAAACATTGTCATCTCGACGCCTCTCGGTGGCAAGATGCCAGTCGTAGGCAAGCGGGGCCACGCCGTACATCACATACTCCTCGGCAAGGTCGCGCATATTGAAGCGGGCGGCCATGCCTACGAGCCGTTTGACCCTCCGCTTGTCATCATCATCGAGCGTTCGGCCGGGCGAAGGCTTGAACGCGATCGGTCGGCCCGTACACGCGAGGCCGCTCCCGCTCTCCACACGGTGGTAGAACCACCGCTTCATCCAGGAGGACTCCCACTTCCCGCGAGTTGAGTTCGCAGGGAAGAGCTTCTTGCAAGACGAGCGGAGAGTAAAAGAGACGCTGCCAAAGCTCGACAGCGTCCCGCCCCTCCGGCCCTTCGGCTGGCATCGCGCCTCGTGGAGATAGGCGAACAGCGACGCGCTGGGCCAGCACGCCCCCGAGCGCAAGGCCCAGCTGTACACCGCGAGCCGGGCCACGGCGTTTGGAGTCAGTTGCGCCAGCTCCAGCCCGAAGGTCCGCAGTACGTCGCCCACCACGCTCGCCGCTGGGATCCGGAGCCCCGCATCGAAAAAGGCAACGAATACGATCGCCTCCGACCCCTCGGGATGTGGTTCCGTCTCATCGCTGGCGGGCAATCGTACGTCGTGGCGCCCGGACAGCTTCCCCGCGCGCAAGAGCCCTTGGATCGTCTTCTCGGTCACGACCGAGGGGCCTAGCTCACCGGAAAACGTGCCTTCCTCCGCCGCCAGCCGCTCCTGGTCAGCCGCCGCCGGGTCGCGCTCTTCGAGCGCGTATTTTACCTCCAACGGCGAGGATCGCCGGCGAATGTCAGGGCCACCAACCGCCTGGCCGCGCTCGCTGCTGGAGGCCATCGCTTCCCACGACGAGACTAGTACGGCGAAGATAGCGCGAAGGTGGAGAAGACCGAGCAAACAGGAAAGAGGGCGCAAGGGTGCGGGGACGCTATTACGGGGGGCTATTTCAAGCCGCCTCGCCCGTACCGCCGCTACTGAAGCGTCGCAACGATCCGCGTGCAGGATGCAACCGCAGCGGCGTAAAGGCCCGCCCCGCACGCTTCCCCATAATCGAAAGTGAAGGGTCGCGGAGGTCCGTGCACGGGGCGCAACCGCAGTCGTACAAGCGCCCATATGGCGCAACGCCTCACGGGCGCCACTCGCTGCACGCCCCGTGTCCCCCTTGCCTAGGGAAGGCGCGCGCGGCTGCAAACACGCAACCGTCCACATCCCGCCGCCCAGCAGTCATAGGATGCCGCATGCCCCGGGCGCGTCAGGTCGCACGGTACGGGAACCTAACCCTGTCATGCCAGGGACCGGCGTGATTCAAGGAACCTGTATAGCGCAAGGCCGCATCAAAAAGCCCAAGCCGCGCGCGCGCCTACTTCGACTAGGCGCCAGCTTCGCTGCCACCCGTTCGCAGGGTAGGGGACGGAGCGCGCGCGTCTACTTCGACTAGGCGCCAGCTTAGCTGCCACCCGTTCAAAGGGTAGGGGACGGAGCGGGCGCGCCTACCTCGACTAGGCGCCAGCTTCGCTGCCACCCGTTCGAAGGGTAGGGGACGAAGCGCGCGCGTCTACGTCGACTAGGCGCCAGCTTCGCTGCCACCCGTTCGAAGGGTAGGGGACGGAGCGCGCGCGCCTACCTCGACTAGGCGCCAGCTTCGCGGCCACCCGTTCGAAGGGTAGCGGACGGAGCGCGCGCGTCTACTTCGACTAGTCGCCAGCTTCGCTGCCACCCGTTCGAAGGGTAGCGGACGGAGCGCGCGCGTCTACGTCGACTAGGCGCCAGCTTCGCTGCCACCCTTTCGAAGGGTAGGGGACGGAGCGCGCGCGCCTACCTCGACTAGGCGCCAGCTTCGCGGCCACCCGTTCGAAGGGTAGGGCACGGAGCGCGCGCGGCTACTTCGACTAGGCGCCAGCTTCGCTGCCACCCGTTCGAAGGGTAGGGAACGGAGCGCGCGCGTCTACGTCGACTAGGCGCCAGCTTCGCTGCCACCCGTTCGAAGGGTAGGGGACGGAGCGTGCGCGCCTACCTCGACTAGGCGCCAGCTTCGCGGCCACCCGTTCGAAGGGTAGCGGACGGAGCGCGCGCGGCTACTTCGACTAGGCGCCAGCTTCGCTGCCACCCGTTCGAAGGGTAGGGGACGGAGCGCGCGCGTCTACTCCGACTAGGCGCCAGCTTCGCTGCCACCCGTTCGAAGGGTAGGGGACGGAGCGCGCGCGTCTACGTCGACTAGGCGCCAGCTTCGCTGCCACCCGTTCGAAGGGTACGGGACGGAGCGCGCGCGCCTACCTCGACTAGGCGCCAGCTTCGCTGCCACCCGTTCGAAGGGTAGGGGACGGAGCGCGCGCGTCTACGTTGACCAGGCGCCAGCTTTGCTGCCACCCGTTCGAAGGGTAGGGGACGGAGCGCGCGCGCCTACCTCGACTAGGCGCCAGCTTCGCGGCCACCCGTTCGAAGGGTAGCGGACGGAGCGCGCGCGTCTACTTCGACTAGTCGCCAGCTTCGCTGCCACCCGTTCGAAGGGTAGCGGACGGAGCGCGCGCGTCTACGTCGACTAGGCGCCAGCTTCGCTTCCACCCGTTCGAAGGGTAGGGGACGGAGCGCGCGCGCCTACCTCGACTAGGCGCCAGCTTCGCTGCCACCCGTTCCAAGGGTAGGGGACGGAGCACACGCGGCTACTTCGACTAGGCGCCAGCTTCGCTGCCACCCGTTCGAAGGGTAGCGGACGGAACGCGCGCGTCTACGTCGACTAGGCGCCAGCTTCGCTGCCACCCGTTCGAAGGGTAGGGGACGGAGCGCGCGCGTCTACGTTGACCAGGCGCCAGCTTTGCTGCCACCCGCTCGAAGGTTAGGGGACGGAGCGCGCGCGCCTACCTCGTCTAGGCGCCAGCTTCGCGGCCACCCGTTCGAAGGGTAGCGGACGGAGCGCGCGCGTCTACTTCGACTAGTCGCCAGCTTCGCTGCCACCCGTTCGAAGGGTAGCGGACGGAGCGCGCGCGTCTTCGTCGACTAGGCGCCAGCTTCGCTGCCACCCGTTAGAAGGGTAGGGGACGGAGCGCGCGCGCCTACCTCGACTAGGCGCCAGCTTCGCGGCCACCCATTCGAAGGGTAGGGAACAGAGCGCGCGCGGCTACTTCGACTAGGCGCCAGCTTCGCTGCCACCCGTTCGAAGGGTAGGGAACGGAGCGCACGCGGCTACGTCGACTAGGCGCCAGCTTCGCTGCCACCCGTTCGAAGGGTAGGGGACGGAGCGCGCGCGCCTACCTCGACTAGGCGCCAGCTTCGCGGCCACCCGTTCGAAGGGTAGGGGACGGAGCGCGCGCGGCTACTCCGACTAGGCGCCAGCTTCGCTGCCACCCGTTCGAAGGGTAGGGGACGGAGCGCGCGCGTCTACGCCGACTAGGCGCCAGCTTCGCTGCCACCCGTTCGAAGGGTAGGGGACGGAGCGCGCGCGTCTACGTCGACTAGGCGCCAGCTTCGCTGCCACCCGTTCGAAGGGTAGGGGACGGAGCGCGCGCGCCTACCTCGACTAGGCGCCAGCATCGCGGCCACCCGTTCGAAGGGTAGGGGACGGAGCGCGCGCGGCTACTTCGACTAGGCGCCAGCTTCGCTGCCACCCGTTCGAAGGGTAGGGGACGGAGCGCGCGCGGCTACTTCGACTAGGCGCCAGCTTCGCTGCCACCCGTTCGAAGGGTAGGGGACGGAGCGCGCGCGTCTACGTTGACCAGGCGCCAGCTTTGCTGCCACCCGTTCGAAGGGTAGGGGACGGAGCGCGCGCGCCTACCTCGACTAGGCGCCAGCTTCGCGGCCACCCGTTCGAAGGGTAGCGGACGGAGCGCGCGCGTCTACTTCGACTAGTCGCCAGATTCGCTGCCACCCGTTCGAAGGGTAGCGGACGGAGCGCGCGCGTCTACGTCGACTAGGCGCCAGCTTCGCTTCCACCCGTTCGAAGGGTAGGGGACGGAGCGCGCGCGCCTACCTCGACTAGGCGCCAGCTTCGCTGCCACCCGTTCCAAGGGTAGGGGACGGAGCGCACGCGGCTACTTCGACTAGGCGCCAGCTTCGCTGCCACCCGTTCGAAGGGTAGCGGACGGAACGCGCGCGTCTACGTCGACTAGGCGCCAGCTTCGCTGCCACCCGTTCGAAGGGTAGGGGACGGAGCGCGCGCGCCTACCTCGACTAGGCGCCAGCTTCGCTGCCACCCGTTCCAAGGGTAGGGGACGGAGCGTGCGCGCCTACCTCGACTAGGCGCCAGCTTCGCTGCCACCCGTTCGAAAGGTAGGGGACGGAGCGCGCGCGTCTACGTCGACTAGGCGCCAGCTTCGCTGCCACCCGTTCGAAGGGTAGGGGATGGAGCGCGCGCGCCTACCTCGACTAGGCGCCAGCTACGCGGCCACCCGTTCAAGGGGTAGCGGACGGAGCGCGCGCGTCTACTTCGCCTAGTCGCCAGCTTCGCTGCCACCCGTTCGAAGGATAGCGGACGGAGCGCGCGCGTCTACGTCGACTAGGCGCCAGCTTCGCTGCCACCCGTTCGAAGGGTAGGGAACGGAGCGCGCGCGCCTACCTCGACTAGGCGCCAGCTTCGCGGCCACCCGTTCGAAGGGTAGGGGACGGAGCGCGCGCGGCTACTTCGACTAGGCGCCAGCTTCGCTGCCACCCGTTCGAAGGGTAGCGGACGGAGCGCGCGCGTCTACGTCGACTAGGCGCCAGCTTCGCTGCCACCCGTTCGAAGGGTAGGGGACGGAGCGCGCGCGCCTACCTCGACTAGGCGCCAGCTTCGCGGCCACCCGTTCGAAGGGTAGGGGACGGAGCGCGCGGCTACTTCGACTAGGCGCCAGCTTCGCTGCCACCCGTTCGAAGGGAAGCGGACGGAGCGCGCGCGTCTACGTTGACTAGGCGCCAGCTTCGCTGCCACCCGTTCGAAGGGTAGGGGACGGAGCGCGCGCGCCTACCTCGACTAGGCGCCAGCTTCGCGGCCACCCGTTCGAAGGGTAGGGGACGGAGCGCGCGCGGCTACTTCGACTAGGCGCCAGCTTCGCTGCCACCCGTTCGAAGGGTAGCGGACGTAGCGCGCGCGTCTACGTCGACTAGGCGCCAGCTTCGCTGCCACCCGTTCGAAGGGTAGGGGACGGAGCGCGCGCGCCTACCTCGACTAGGCGCCAGCTTCGCGGCCACCCGTTCGAAGGATAGTGGACGGAGCACGCGCGTCTACTTCGACTAGGCGCCAGCTTCGCTGCCACCCGTTCGAAGGGTAGGGGACGGAGCGCGCGCGCCTACTTCGACTAGGCGCCAGCTTCGCGGCCACCCGTTCGAAGGGTAGATGACGGAGCGCGCGCGTCTACTCCGACTAGGCGCCAGCTTCGCTGCCACCCGTTCGAAGTGTAGGGGACGGAGCGCGCGCGTCTACGTCGACTAGGCGCCAGTTTCGCTGCCACCCGTTCGAAGGATAGGGGACGGAGCGCGCGCGCCTACCTCGACTAGGTGCCAGCTTCGCTGCCACCCGTTCGAAGGGTTGGGGACGGAGCGCGCGCGCCTACCTCGACTAGGCGCCAGCTTCGCTGCCACCCGTTCGAAGGGTAGCGGACGGAGCGCGCGCGCCTACGTCGACTAGGCGCCAGCTTCGCTGCCACCCGTTCGAAGGGTAGCGGACGGAGCGCGCGCGCCTACCTCGACTAGGCGCCAGCTTCGCTGCCACCCGTTCGAAGGGTAGCGGACGGAGCGCGCGCGTCTACTTCGACTAGGCGCCAGCTTCGCGGCCACCCGTTCGAAGGGTAGCGGACAGAGCGCGCGCGTCTACTTCGAATAGGCGCCAGCTTCGCTGCCACCCGTTCGAAGGATAGCGGACGGAGCGCGCGCGCCTACTTCGACTAGGCGCCAGCTTCGCTGCCACCCGTTCGAAGGGTAGGCGACGGAGCGCGCGCGCATACCTCGACTAGGCGCCAGCTTCGCGGCCACCCGTTCGAAGGGTAGCGGACGGAGCGCGCGCGGCTACTTCGACTAGGCGCCAGCTTCGCTGCCACCCGTTCGAAGGGTAGCGGACGGAGCGCGCACGCCTACTTCGACTAGGCGTCAGCTTCGCTGACGAGCGTCTTGTCCTGCGAAATCTGCCTCGTTTTCCTTAACAGGCCACCTACAGTGCGTCAACATACAAGGTAATGCCGGCGGGCTCCCTCAGGAACACCCACTGTAGGTAGGCCTGTTAAGAAAAACAGGGCAGACCTCGCCGTCGCCTACGGCAGCGCGGCGCGGGGTCAGGAAGCGCGGCGGCCTGTCGATAACCGGCGCTGATCAAGCTCCCAGGAAAAATAGACCTCCTTCTGTGCATCAACATTCCCCAAGCCGCTCAGCATCACCCAGGAATGTTGATGCACGGCAGGGGCCCATTTTAGGGGAACAGCTTCTATGACAATATACGCAGGAGCAACGCCTCAGCAGCGCCACGTATATACCCCAATCAGCAGGGGAATTAACCGGCGGAAATCCAACCACCGGAAGTCCGCCGCCATATTAATGGTCACGACGCCTCAACGCCCGCACCACGCCAAGCACGCTGCACCACGTGGGCGCCCGGAAGTCCGAGCGTCGCAAGAGCGCGCACGTCTGCTTCGGCCGCAGCACAGCCCCGGGTCGAGTACTGGACAGGCTCACAGGCCGCGGGACGGAGGGGGCCAAAGGACTCGACGACATGGCTTCGGCCTTCTGAAGCCCTTTACCATGAGAGGCTCCTGTCGTAGGGGTGGCCCCCACCTAAACCCAGCAGGCCTGGCAGGAGGTTACAAGGCCCAGAATAGGCCATGTGTAATGACATAAACACCCTTAAAGGTACACTCCAATGTAAGGGCACTATTGTAAAAGCACTCCTCATGTGCATATATATATGGCGGTAAGCCCTGGGGAGGACCCAGGCCATAACACTTATCTTCATTACTCTCCACTACCATCTCTCTCTCTGTTTGGTCTGTAGCCACAACAGTGCTTTTTCTGGGTTTGTCAATATACTCATCAAGGGGGAGATTGAGAGACCATGTGGTTACGACCCCATGTTTGTGATGAGTAATTGACAAGTATTTTGGAAAGATTGAGTTTGGTTCATGCGTTTCGTGCCATGATGGCATTTGGCTCAGTTAGGGTTGGTTAGTCGGATTTGAGGCGTATTCTTCTTCCCGTTTGAGCTTTTGGGCCATTTTATGCTTAAGTATGATTAATTGATGCTAATTGTGTTTACATGTGTCGAGCGGTGCTATGTAATGTGTTTCTTGTCTGTGATGGCTGCAGGACGTCGAGATAGAGTCGTGGCGAGGCACGGAGGACCGGACTAGGCGCAGGTGGTGCGGAGGTCAGAACGGTCGAGATGTGCTGAAGACGGCGAGGACTCGAGGTGGTTGCGAGGCTTGGACGACAAGAAATGCAGAAGCTTCCCGGAAGGTGCAAAAGGGGCGTTTCGGTAAAAACGCAAAACTGCACAAGTGGAAGCGGTTTCAGTTCGGGTTTAGCGGGTTGGAGACCCGTTAGCCAAGGGCTATAAATAGGAGAGGGATTCCTAGGTGATGCATATCTTGAGAGGGGAGTTCATAGCTTTTAGGGTTTTGCTTTTAGTCAAAATACCTTTGGGAGGTTGTTTTAGCTTTGGGCTTTAGTTGTTAAAGAGCAGGTGAGATGGACAGAGGGTGTTCTGGTGGTCTCCTGTAGGCTTCCTGTTGCTCATTTTGCTCTTGTGTGTGTTCTTGAGTTTCTTGGTTTTGAGAGAGGGAGAAGATGAGTTGATGCCCATGTAATCATTCCTCTTGTATCAATCATGTATAGGGACTTCTTTGTGATCCTGTTTTTTTTTCTAGGAATGAATCTTCTAAAGTTCATCTCCTGTTCGTACCTGTTTTCCTCTTCGTGCTTTTCTCTGTGTGATTCTTGAGTTTTTGTGTTTTGTGTTAATTCTTGCTGAGGAGTAGCAAAATGGATTGCTCTGTGATGGGATTGTATTTCTAGACCCTTTGGTCAGCTAATTCCAAGAGCAAAATGATTGAATCACAAGAATCATTTTTATTCTCAGCATGTGCCTTGTTCGTTCTCTATTTAGTGTTCTAGGGTTTGATGGTGCTTTTGATTTTTCTCCAGAAGAGTGTGCCCAAGTTTGAGTATCAGAGCCTTAAGGCTATTCCCTAGTTAATCTCTTGGTTTCATGAACAAAGAATCAAAGATTAGATGGGAATTTGAATTTGAGGGTAGCTCTCTGTAACTTCTCAATGTATGGCTCAATTCTCAATTTCTTCGGTTTCTAGTGATTTCTCTTGTGGTTTGAGGCCTCCCTGTTGTTTATTTTAAGTATTTACTCTTTTGGCAAGAGGGCATCCACTGCAAGGGATCAATTTTGTAGATTTCCTTGAGTCTCAGGTATTCAGGGTTTTCTGTTTTCGAACTCTACCCTCGCTGTGCCATCGGTCAGAATAACCAGTCAGACCAACCAGCAGCCGGCGGTCAGACCGGCCTGACAATAGCGGTCTGACCGGCCAGGCTATGGTGGTCCGACCGGATTTCGGGCGGTCAGACCGGCCCCTCTTGACCGGTCAGACCGGTGGTGTGCGGGCGATCTGACCGGCCAACGCACACCGGTCAGACCGGCCAAAGGACTTCTGCTGCTAGTTTTTCTTCTCGCTGTTAGTTGAGTTGTTGATCCTTCTTGCTTTGTCTTACTTGAATTTTCAGAGAGCAAAAGATATTTTTCATCATAGCTTTTGGTGAGAAAAATCTTAAGTGGATACTTGTTGGGGGTAATTTTAAAGGACGACATTCACCCCCCCTCTGTCGTCGATTTCGATCCAACAGATCTAAAAGAGGGTTGTTTGCTCTAGATGTGTGTAATGATGTCTTGGAGGCCGAGCGGGACCGGACATGGGTTAGGGAACTCCATTGCCCTCCTGGCCTTTGCCGCATTTGATGACGTAGAGGATGAAATCAGCTTGGACCCACCCCCAAGAGTTCTGATAATGACTGGATGGCAATAGGTTTCATTGCAACTTGCCGTTGAGCAGCGATGCTGGAACATGAGCAAGATGTGGTCAGGTGTGTTCGAGGTGCTTCATGACGCTCTAGTAGACAACTATGGCCTGCGGTCATCTCCAGAAGTTTGTTCCAAAGAAGCACTCGTCTTGATTTTGTGGATGTGTGGGGTACTGCAATCGCAAAGGTAAGGCATGAACTGATTCAAGTATTCAATGGGTACAATTTGCAAGAAGTTCAACAAGGTGTTGGAGTGTGTGTACGAACTTGCAGCGCACGTCATTTCACCCTCTGATCCTTTGCATCAGACTGTGAATTCAAAGTTCCTACAGTAGAGATTCTTTCCCCCACTTCATGAACTGCATAGAGGCCATTGATGGCACACACGTCAGAGTCACGGTTCCAAATGCCAAGAGGGCATGACATTTCAACAGGCATGAGTACACTAGTCAAAACGTGCTCGCCATATGCGACTTCGACTGTAGGTTCAGCTTTGTGTGTACATGATGGCTCGGCTCAGTCCACAACACTCGTATCCTACACGAGACAATGGCAAAGTGTGGCGATGCTTTCTGCATCCACCGAAAGGTAATATGTCCGAACAAATTTCAATTACACCATACGTTGCACGTGGAATACTACCGATATTTTCCGTTCACGCTTGTCCCCCTTGTAGGCAAGTACTACCTCGTCGACTTCGGGTAATCCAATAGGCCGTATCGCAACCAGAGGTACCACCTTGTGGAGTTTGAGAATGGTACGCAATCATCCGAGATGCAGGAGCTTTTCAACTTTCTATACTCCTCCCTATGGAACACCGTCGGGCATGCATTTGGCATGTGCAAAGGGAAATGCCGCGTACTCAATAAGGTTTCGAGCAACAAGAGTCACAGACAAAAGATGATCAATGTAGCAACAATGGAGTTGCATAACTTCATCCTTGACGCCGAATTGGCTGGGAGAGTGCCCGCGAACCCACTAGGCCAACACGGGGGACCTTCGGCTGTTGCCCGATTGTGCCGCCCGACCTTCTGCAGGCTACCAACGCTGTACTGATGGATATGACATGTAATTGGATAGCAGCGTCATTACTGGCATCGACCTAGGCTTGTCATTTCCAAAAGGAAAGGCAAATGTATGTAATTTGTAGGTCTACTTGTCGCATACACGATGTCTGTAACTAGCCCATACTTCTATGTCAACAATTTCAGCTTATTTCAGCTTCTTTAAGTTGCTACAGTGTCTTTTGAGCCATTACAGTTCTTTTCTGTCATCACAGTGTTTTTTAAGCCATAATCCTGAAGCCATAAGTCACAATGAGCTTAAATCATTTTGGGAGAGGAGATGGTGAGGCTTCAAAGTTCAGAGTCCAGGAACCGGAATAATTAATACAGCCGGCCATCACTTGCAGAAGCTCTGCATTGCTGGGAGGCTCCAGCAAGTCGGCAACGGCGCGGTCCGGACTCGAGAGGGCGGACAGCGACGCATCGAGCGACCCAAATTGCAATATGTAACGACGCAATTGGAGAATTGGAGTACCAAAAGCCCTTGCTTCCCCGGGAGCTGATAAGCTCAAGTAATGGCCAAGTTGCAGCTAGCTAGGTAGCTCCCGGCATCTGCATGTTCGTTGGCTTGCTGCATTACTCCTCCTGACAGGGATGGGGATGGGGATGGGGATGGGCGAAGGCCAGGTCTCGTGGCCATCTCATGATCTCATCTCTTTCGAGTACCAGGCGTATAGAGTGAGGCAGGAGGATTCATCTCGAGCGCATGCAACGTGGAATCCTGATAATTTCCTTCAGAAAGAGAATTACATTATGTGGCTTGTGCAGAGAGAAAACTGCTGCATAGTTTTGTAGATTCCCTTTTTCTTAGAAATAGCTAAGATTAAGAGCTTTTAGCCGTACATTTATGTGACGATAGATGTTGGAATTTTTTGTACGGATATTCTATTTTTTATTCGAAATTACATAAATATACTCGTGGGAGTTTTTTTACAAAAATAGTCTCCAGTCGCCTAATAGTTCGGCGACTGGAGCCTTTCACCCAACCAGCCCGCGAAATAATATCTGTCGCCGCACGCTGGAGCGATTTCATCCAGTCGCTCTTCTGTACGGCGACTGTCATGCAGTCGCCTTACGATTAGGCGACTTACATGCAGTCGCCATTCCATTAGGCGACTGCATGACTCCCCGTGAATTTTGTGAATTTTGTAGTTTTAAACTGGTAAAAAATGTGGTTTAGTTGTAATAAAAGTTTATGTTATTGTATATTGTAGGTGCGTGAAAATTTTTAGAAACTTTTTTTATTAAAGATTAACTGGAGAACGATTGATACATACACTGTTAAGTGACATACGATGATAATTCAGTGTGCGGAGAACCGGTATGTAAATTTTTTAGATAATTTGATATATGAATGATTGAATGCGAAAAGAAAAGATGATAGACTTGTTTGAATAAAAATAAACTTCATAATATAATTGTGAGTAACATGCCGCGTATTTTTTCATTACATGCATAACCTCACTCGCCACCCTGGTGTGCCCCGTCACCGCGCCCGCGTCCTCCCATACGGCCCTGCTTGGCCCTCCTCCGGTGCAACGGGTTACGGGGCTCCGAAAAAGTAAAACGAGCAGGAGGGTGTCTATCCCGCCCCTGCGCTGGTGGAGTCAGCTGCACTTCTGGCTGTGTGCCCTCCGGTGCACCGGGGAGGGCACTGCCAGAGAGAACCTCCGGTGCTGCGTCGGAGAACTGCCCGGGCCACTCCGCAAAAAACTGGTCCACATCGTCCTGGGCCGGGGAGACGCCGAGCTGCTGGTAAGTACCTGCAATAGTAATATCGTTAGTTCGTTGCATGTCGTCTTGGGATAAAAACGAGATCGGACGATGCGTACCCGTAGCTGGCGCCATCGAGGTAGGAGGAGGGGCGTGCACCCCCTACGTGTGAAAGCCGGGGATGTGCGGAGGATGCGTGAAGTGAGGTGGTGTAGGAGGTCGTGCACGTCGTCGGCTGTGAGGCGGTCGAACTGCTCCACAAAGGGCTGGTACGCCCGCGTGACCTGCACGTGCGCGAACTGTACCTGCAAGAAAGACAAGTTGTTTAGTATGACGATCGTCAATAAGAAAGACATAGTTGACTGTGATAATACTTACTCGTCGACGGCACCATAGAGAACCCATCGTCGGCCGGTCGACGTCTCCCCCTGGATACATCTCGGGCCCGTACGGACCCATGTCGTCTAGCACAGGTCGTCCGAGGCTGAAACGCTCGAACGACCACAACTGTAGCAGTAGGGGACAGCCCGTGAGGATCGAGTTCGCCTTGATCCTCGTGCACGCATCGCACAGGGTGCGGTACGTCGCGGCAAGTACGGTCGATCCCCAGCTGACCTGGGGGGCTCGCCGTCAGCGATCGCCCTCGCATAAGCGATAAGGCGCGCATCCACCGAGTTGCCATGGCTGGTGGTAGGGGTGAAAACGGGTTGGGTTAATCCCGACCGATCCGGCACCGAATCCGATTGGTACCGAATCCGACTAGTACCGAATCCGGAGAAAAAATATGGGTTAGGATATGGTAACAGCAATATCCGTCCGAATCCGATACATCTTCAAGTTTGATTTCAGGTTAGTGCTACTATTTGACGTTTCATTTTCTTTTGCAATGGTAAAATAAAATCTTCCACGTCAGCTATTAAATAGTAACATCAAGTCAGTGCGTCCTACTCCATTTACTACACTGTATGTAGGGATGGCAATTGTGCCCATTTACCCGTGTACCCGTGGGTAAATACCCTAATGGAGTCGGGTATGGGATGCATTCTTTACCCACGGGTAGGAAAATGGGGGCAAATCACTGCCCATCGGGTAAACGGGTACGGGTATGGGTTAGTTCTACCCGTACCCGTCTCGCCCATTTACCCGTGAAATAACTTGACAGGTGGGCCATCCCTAAACAGTAAACCCCAACATCCCCTCGGTCACTCACTCCGTAAGACCGTAACTCAGCCAGTCTCGGGCCTCTCGGCCGCCGCCTCCAAAACACGCGTTCCGCACTTCCGCCCCTCGGGCCCTCACAGCCGCCGCCTCCAATCGCCGCTCCTCGCCACCCCTCCAATCGCCGCTCCCCGCCGCCCCTCCAATCGCCGCCCCTCCAGTCGCCGCTCCTCGCCGCCCCTCCAATCATCGCTCCTTGCCGCCCCTCCAATCGCCGCCCCTCCAGTCGCCGCTCCTCGCCGCCCCTCCAATCGCCGCTCCTCGCCGCCCCTCGTTCCGCGGCTGTCGTCCAGATCCGGCCGGCTGTCGTCCAGATCCGGCCGCCCCTCCAGTCGCCGCCCCTCGTTCCACCGCCCCTCGTTCCGCCGCTGTCGTCCAGATCCGGCTGGCTGTCGTCCAGATCCAGCCGCCCCTCCAGTCGCCGCTCCTCACCGCCCCTCCAGTCGCCGCTCCTCGCCGGCTCTCCGCTGTCAGCAAAACTCAGGTGAGCCTCCTCCGGTCCTCCCTCTTTTCTTCCTCATCGCCGATTCTCTAGCTGCGGCACATCAAGGAGAGAGTTCAAGGATATATATGTTGTTTTTGAACTCATGGAGTCTGATTTGCACCAAGCTTGCCGTGAGAAATGCTCCATTTACTGTGTAATTGTGTTCATTGTGTAATGTTATTCTACAACAATTCATTGTGTTCACTGTGTTCATTGTGTTCACTGAGTGATACAGATGTCATTAGACAACAATTCAAACTATTATTCTAGTAGCTGATTTTGCTGTAATGTTTGTGCCTGCACTTATGAAATATATGGAATTGTGGATTACTCTTATGCAATAGTAACTGTTCAGTGTATTACTCATAAAACTCTCTGGAAACTCAGTGTAATGTCATTTGCTGTAGAGTTTCTGAAATCTGAATATGTGAATTTGTGATGCATTGGTGATGTTTAAATGTGAATATGTGATGTACTCAGTTCGCGGGTAAACGGGTATGCCCGCGAGTGATGGGTACCCGCGGGCGACGGGTATGGGCGGGGTTTTTTACCCGCGGGCGGGTACGGGTATGCCCGTGGGCGAAAATTGGGGTCGCGGGTACGGGTATGGGCGAGCACTACCCGTACCCGCCGCGCCCGATTGCCATTCCTAACTGTATGCATTCCTTACAAACAAGTAGGGGTGCAAACGAAATGGGTTAATCCCGACCGATCCGACACCGAATCCGATTGGTACCGAATCCGGAGAAAAAATATGGGTTAGGATATGGTAACAGCAATATCCGTCCGAATCCGACCCGTTTTCACCCCTAGCTGGTGGTGAAAAGCACCCTACCAAACAGCCACAGCACGTACGCCTCCAAGTGGCGCGACACCTGATAATCATCTGCCTGCGGATCCATGCGCTCCACCTGAATGCATACAAGTTGTTATTAGTACGTAATACCACAAATAAGAGTTTTGAAGATACGATCGATTGTAATACCACGTACCCGGTACTGTGTGAGCCACCTCAGCGTCGGCCCATGGGTTTGATCCTCCTCGAAGAGGTGGTGCTGATCGGCCGGTGGAACTAAATTTCTAAACTAAATTTTCTAAACAAAATTTTCTAAACTTAATTTCTAAACTAAACTTTCTAAACTTTTTCTAAATTCTCTACATCTAAATTTGTACATTAAATTTTCTACATCTAAATTTGTACACTACATTTTCTACATTAATACATAAAAAAATTTCTAAACTAAAATTTCTAAACTAATAAACTAAATTTTGTAAACTAAATTTCTAAACTAAATTTTCTAAATAAATTTTCTAAACTAAATTGCTAAACTAAATTTTCTAAACTAAATTTTGTAAACTAAATTTTGTAAACTAAATTTTCTAAATAAATTTTCTAAACTAAATTTTCTAAACTAAATTTTGTAAACTAAATTTTCTAAACGAAATTTCTAAACTAATTTTCTAAACTAAATTTCTAACACTAAGAAAAATACCTGGAAATCACGCTTTCCCTCTCCTCTTCTCCTCCTCTCCCTCTCCTTCTCCCTTCTCTTCTTTCCCTTCTTCCCCTTCTTCCTCTCTTCTTCTCCTCTCCTTCCTCTCGCGTGGTCGAACGAATGAAAACAGTGAATGCCGAAGGAATGCAGCCGGCGGCCGAGCGTGGTGCTTTATATCACCTCCAGTCGCCAAGCGGTTCGGCGACTGCATTTCAGTCACCCAACGGTTCGGCGACTGAATTGTAGTCGCCCAACGGTGGGGTAACTACAATTAATCGCTGAACGGTTGGTATATTTATTAAATGTCGCGGGCTGGTTGGGCGAAAGGCTCCAGTCGCCGAACCATTAGGCGACTGGAGCCTATTTTTGTAAAAAAAAATTCCGCGGGTATATTTATGTAATTTTGAATAAAAAATGAAATATCCGTACAAAAAATTCATAGATATTGAATGACTGTGCTCCAGCAAAAGCAAGCTCCATCTTTTAAGATTACTATTTCGCGGATAAAAAAGACTATCAACCAGCTCCCATTTCCGTTTCAGAGAACATGAACCAAAAGCGACAAACAGTGGGAGAACAACGCCTCCCATGATAATTCTTACTCGGCGTTTATTTCTGTAAAAAAAAGAACGTGACGCTGAAATGGTTGGACGCCCTAATTATTTCAATCTAGATTCTAGAATTGCATTATCGACCAGACATGCTCCGATTATCGCCATGGAATTGACGGCTTGTTTCTGCGATCATGGTAGTAGACTCCTAGGCTAACCGCTCCAAGTAACTCTGAAGTCCCGCTTTTAACTTTTGATTGTAAGTATACTATAGCGATTGTTAATTTTTCATATGTTAAAAAATAGTAAAAATTAAGAAAAATTAAATATATCGCTATACCTTTAGAACAATATAAGATAATAAGAAAGAAAACCAAATAAGCAAAAAAATCAAAATTAAAAAACCAACGCTTTACATTCTGCCCAGGCAGCGAACGGCTTAAAAGCAGTTTTCGCTTGGTACGCAGTCATTCATCGCAGCCCAGCTATTTCTGCACAAGGGACGGAGGTTGATGCAGTCCAGCCAGTACAGTATAATTTTGTCCCAGTTCATAATTGCACCTGGCCTGGCAGCGCGTGGGGCACTACCAATTTCACAGTTGCTTGACAAAAGTACTGACGCAATGCATTGGATACTGCCTGACCAGTCGGCGGAATTTTACAGAAAACTATTGGACCACTTCCTCCTTTTTTAAAAAACAAGACGTATAGTTTATTTAGTTTTGTTTTAAAATATGAGATGTGTATATAACTTTAAGATACTTTCTTTCTTTTGTTTCCATTATTCTTTCCTTTCTCTTTAATGGTTATGAGTAAACACTCACCACACTATTCTCTTTCTTATTCACAATACATTAATACAAGGGGCATCATAGTCATTTCTCTCTACCAGTTTTTTATTTTACAACTTTCTTATGTGCTGCTCCAAACGGCTTAAAAACTCAGCTTCTGACTTCTATTGTTGGCTTTTGACGATAATTATACTGTAGCGGCCGTTAGATTTTTCTAAATCAAAAAATAATTAAAAAATAAAAAACACCGTTATATCTTTTAGAACAATATAAAAAAATTAGGGAGAACAAAAAAAATAAAAAAACAAAAAAAAAAGTCGATACGTTCTAAATAGCTTCTGACTCCTAGAAACTGGAAGTCCGAAACCGAAGGCTCTTAAGCCGTTAGGAGCAGGACCGAGCCTCGGTTGGTGACCAAAATACCTGCTCTAAACCGGTCCACAGCTCGTAAGACACCAAGGTGCTTTAGTTTGGTAGTTTAGCTTAAGGGGCCCTGTAGTTCAAATCTTAAAGACATGTGGATTGTAAGTTTAAAGCAAATACTATAGACGCATAATCTGTCATTGTGGGATCAGATCCCATGAACTCAGACTGCATAGCTATTTGAAGGTTTCAAGTATGGAGGCTGGAACAGCATATCTATTCTGACAGCCGAACAGAAGATTCCTGCCATGGTTCTTGCTATCATTTTTTATCTGGCTTCTAGACACGAACTCTCACCTACGTGGTTCTTGTTACGAGTACTATTTTGGGATGTACTGGGTAGATCCTATCTGCTCCGTAACTCTTGCTTTGGAGTACAAACAAACTGTAGAAGAAGCAACTAGCTAACTACTAAGCTTTGCAGCGTGCGGACCAACATCACAGTCAAACGCTATTCTATCAAAGAGAGAGAAAGAAGCAACAACAGGGAGCAAAATTACGACACTGACACAAGAGCCGAACGTAAACTGGTTAAGCCAAACAGGGAAGTAAAGCAACTTTCTTTAGAGCAACTCCAAGAGGATATTTCTCAAAAAAAAAACTTCAAGAGGATAGCTAAATCATTTTCTAAAGGTAAATTTGGTTATTATTGAAAAAAAACGTCTCCAATAGACTCTGTAAATGACTCTCCAAATTTAGTAGCTCTCCATCCCTCCTCCTTCGCTCTCTATTTTTGGATAGCCTGTCTCGCTCGCCATCCAGCCTCTTGCACGGTCGGCGTTTCCTTCCGGCGCGCTGCGCCCCATTCCCGCGCGTACGCGACCCACCGCGCGCCCTCTAGTTTTTCTTCTGCGCGCCTCTGCTGCTTCCGCCGCTGGCTCGCAGGGCTCCTTCCGCCGCCAGCTCGCAGGGCCTCTTCCGCTGCCCGCACGCATCTTCCACCCGGCGCCCGCTCCCCCTGCAAGCGCCGCCATGTCCCTGTTGCCGCATCCTCGTGTTCCAAGCACCACAGATCCCTACCGCGAGGACTTTGTGGATTTGGATTGGATGGAGAACGGAGGGGTCGGTGGCCAGGCACCGAAGATCCCTTTCCCAGACGCCAGCCAGCCGTCGTAGTTCCCCTACCCAGATGCAGCACAGGGCGTCGTCGAGGCTGCACCCGCGTGGCTGGACGAGTCTACGGCGGCCGAAACCAGCGGCCAGGACGACGTGAGAAAGCCTGGCCGAGCGGATGACGAGGTCTTCGCGATGGATCCGAAAAGACGAAAGGTCCTGATGACGTGGCAGGTTTGAATATGGAGAGTCCCAGTTTAGATAGCCTGTTGGAGTAGTCTAGTTTTTTTAGGTGAGATTTATTTTAAAGAATAGCTAAATCATTAAATTTAGATACTTCTTTTGGCTAATCTCTTGGAGTTGCTCTTAGGTGGCTTCTTTAGACTACGGGACTTTTTTTTGCTACGGTTTATAATTTACAGTTGTGGTTTATAATTTTTAGTTATTTATGAGAGGAAGTAAGAGAAACTCGTATACAATTTTAGCCGATATAATAAACCGTTTCGAAACAATCATAAAAAAGCAATTCCATTTGTTTGTTTAAGAAAACCTATAAATCATAATAAAAAAACTCAGCTGACACCTTCTTTAATAGGTGCGCTACTGTTAATCGAAGATATTTTTGCGCCGGACAGGTCAAACCCCATTTGTAGATTTTTTTTTTCACTCCACGGTCAGTTCAGCATTCAGCAGTTCCTTTCACTCCACGGTCAGATCAGCATTCGGCAGTTGCTCAGCACGCCACAGCATGAAAGCGGCCGGGGGGCAATGTACTACGACTCATGCTGCTCCAATCATGGCCATCCGATCACAAATTGACGGTCTCAATGCATCGGCCCGAACAACAGCTGCTCTGCCGTTGTTCGCTCAGAAAGTGGCAGGAAATGGACCTGAGAAAACCCAGCACGCAAGGGGCAAACTGGTAATTTGTTTTGAAGCAGAATGGATAATATCGTTCCCAAGGCTCCAGCAACGAGAGGTGGGAAGGAACAAACCCTTGCACGAAACTTTGCAGACCAACGGCAGCATAGCAAAGACCACAGCAATAAGAGTAGATGATTACTCTTCACACCATTCGGACGTCCCTTCCCTCGCAGCACAGATCCTCCCCGTACCGACGTGCACTGCTAAGCAGGAAGAGATCCTCCATCTGTGCCTGCAGCTCTGAAGATGCTGGATCCGACGCTTCCTCGCCACTTGGCGGCGACAAGCGTCAGCAGGAGGTGCTTGCGAAGATCGCCATGCTTCAGGCACAGAAGGTCCGCATAACAAACTTCTTGGACGAGCGCTCTGCTTACCTGACCAAGTTTGCCAAGGATGCCAACACCGAGTTCGATATGATTGGTCAGAACGCCATGAAAGAGCTTGATGAAGTTGGGGACCAGGTGAGCATCTATTGCAATGGAAAGTTGAACTGCCTATTGCTTCTTCACTGTCTGACAAAGAATTGCATATCTGATGTGGTAGATAATGGAGCGGCTGGACAGTAAGATGCAGGCCTTCGAGGAGACGGCTGAAACCCAAAGGCAGGAGATAGAAATGAACGAGAGGGTGTTAGAAGACTTCGAAGATTGGATTGAGAAGGAGAAAAACGAAGGGATGTTCTTCAAAAGCCTTGGGAAGGTCAAACCTCGCAACAAGAAGGAAATCAAGTTGAAGGCCAAGGTCGAAGCACAGAAGGTCAAAGAAATTGCAAAAGAGAGTGCAGCGTCAAAAACTCGGATGAACATTTACCTTGGGCTGATGGCAATACTCGGTCTTACAATTGCGAATGCTGTCTTTGCAACGCCTGAGGTGGAGTGGAAGAAGGTTGCTGCCCTGGGTCTAATTTTCATTGGCCTGCTTGCTCAGGTCATCTATGAGCAAGATATCTCACCACCAGAAGCTGAGAAGAGAGAAAAAAGAGAAGAATGAAAGAGTTGAAGACTTAAGTCAAACTTGAAAAAGTAGCAGTAGACTTTGATGGATATTTTCACTAGCATTGTAAAATGTATAATATAATAGGGAATTTGGTGTTTCTGCCCCTGTTCTGGACTGCAAATGTGATTTTACCCTTACTTTTTTAACTTTGTGATTTTGCCCTCGCGATTTTGAAATGAAGACTCCGTTTACCCCTGTTTTCTGACACCGTTAAGACTGGAGGATTAAATGGTAAAGAAAAAAAAGAAAACAAAAGATGCCCACGTAAAAAGACAAAAATACCTCTTTACCTTATTCTTTCCATGGGAGCTCCCACCCACGCAATCGCATCCTCGGTCTCTCGGTTTGACCACCGACTGTAGCACCCTCAAAATATCTCTAACCAACTCTCTCTCTCCTGTAAACACTAACCATAATCTCTCTATCTCTCCCCGTGACTCTCTCCTGTTATCACTCTTTCCATCCGTTCCAATCTCTCTCCCCAAACGAACTCTCCTTTTATCTCTCGCATTCTCTCTCACCCGAGCGTCTTCTTTTCGATCTCGCTCTCTTCTCCCCGAGCGACGTCTCCCTGGCGCCGGCGGCAAGCGACGGCTGGCAGTGAGAGCAATGTGCGCACGAGCGGGAGCGCGATGCGAGGCGAAGCAGCGCGGCGTGCGGCGGCGGCTCAGCGCGCAGCAGCATGGGCATGCGGCGGCTCGGTGCATGGCGGCATGCGGTGGTGCGGCGCGCGGCGCCACGGGCGCGAGGCGCGCAGCGGTGGCGCGATGCGCATGACGGCGCGCGCGGGCAGAGCGGCGCGGGCGCGACGCAGCCGAGGCAGAGCGGCGCGGCCCGAGGCGGCGTGGCGGTGCGACGCGGGCGCGCGCCGGCGTAGGCGCACGGCGGCGCAGGCAGAGCGATGCGGGCGCGACGCGGCCGAGGCGGAGCGGCGCGGCCCAAGGCGGCGTGGAGCGGCCGCGCGCGCGAGCGTAGCCATGGCGACGGCGGCAGCGTGCGGGCAGCGGCGTCGCGTGGTGTTCGGCGAAATGCCGGAGTGAGCCGGCGGGTCTCTTGGTAGTGCACGCGAGGTGTTCGACGGAATGCCTGAGCGGCAGGTGTTCGACGGAATGCCTGAGCGGCAGGACGGAATAACATTTCTAAAAACCCAATGCTAGTTGCTATTTTTGTTTGACATGTCATGCGGACATGTATGTTGCAATGTCATATGGATATGTTGGTATGTCATCTAGACATTAATATGACATGTACATGTATGGCATGATATCTCTTTGTTATCTGTAATCTCTTCATGTTTACATGCAAGTTGTGTGATAAAAAATTGTGTTTCTCTGAATTTTGGCATAAATGTTGTCGAAATTTTGCAAATTTTGACAAATTTTGTCCAGATTTATATTAATAAAACGAATGCATAAATTTATGTCTAATTCTGTTGACAACATCCCTACCAAATATGTCAAAACTTTAATTTCGAAATAGGGGTAAAATCACAAAGTTATCTAACAAAACAGGGGTAAAATCACATGGGCAAACTTGTCTATTCATGCAAAAATTAACACCGTTAACTGCCTTTAACGGAATAGAGGCAGACTCTCCCTTCAGTTCAAAAACACAGGGGTAAAATCACAAAGTTTAAAAAATAAGGGTAAAATCACTATTTCGCTTGAAAACGAGGGTATGAACACTTAAGCCCCAATATAATATGAATGGATATAGTTTTTATAGTCCAGGGTATCGTTTAAGGTGTAGCTTGGCCTATAAACCACAGGTCTCTCAAACCTGAGATCTGATAAACTCAAGCTGTCTTCACTCTTGCATCAAAGATATGTTTCGGCAATACAACTTTCAAAGCCAAAACAAGGTAACAGGGTTACAATCCTGATGCACTCAAAAAACCATGTTTCTCTAATTTTGATTCAAAGTGAATATTTTTGGACTAAAGTATCATGCCTCTGAAGTCTGAACTGAACACAGCATGACAGTACCATGGCAAGTAGCAAACATACGTGCATATCTTTGCAAGTTGTATGGATGCTTCTCAAAACAAAACAAAACTAAAATTCGAAGAACTTAGGGCCACTAAGACTTTCGGTTACTATTGTCCTTGACGTGGTTACTGGCTTACTGCAGAAGGATTTATTCATCATATACCCTCCCCTTAGATGGAAATTCAGGATTTACCCTCCTGGCCCACATGTCAGTGACTTATGATGACCCCACATGTCATTGAGGTGGGAGGGTAAATCCTGAATTCCCAAAATAAAGAGAGGGTATATGATCAACTTTCCCACTGCAGAATAGGAAAAAAAATAGACAGGCAACAAAACAAGAATAGATATGCACTCAAAACTTTAAGGATAATCTTGTTTGGAGGGATCAATAGAACCAAATTATAGTTATGAAGCAGGATTTGGCAAACTTTTCAGCACTTTCACCATTTTATTTATATTTAGTTGGTGAAATGCATGTAGTGAAAAGCCTTCATTTAATCTAGAAAGCATACCACTGGACGCTAATGTTTGACAGGAAAGCAGTTGGCAATCCTGAATATCTGCATGTCTTGATCATGATACCATGAAGCCAGTGGCGGAACCAGGATTTAGCTACGCCTCGGGCTGAACTCTAACAACCTAAAACTAACGCTAATTTGTACTCATACCACGATATAACAACAGTATATCATAATTAGCTAATTGAATTACTGATATGAAACTTGAGTTTAATATAAACAAGTAAACATAAAGCATAATAAGAAAAACATGGCATAATATTAAAATATAAAAAATGTAACACGACAGAGATACAATTTGAGTACCTAAATTACGAAGATTTGCTCTCTATCCTATCATATCATTTCTTCATTGATAGTTGGACATGAATCAGAACCTGTAAAGACAACATATGAGAGTAAATCAAACATGTGTATAAAAACGTATCAAACATATGAGATAATTATTTCTTACGTGACCTCATCCCTTGAAAACGCTCTAAAATCTAATTGTTTCGTAGCTTGATCCAAGATGTCTAGCCTATTTGTTGCCATCAGAACCTACATGAAACATTTAATGCATCACAATACTGCTCCTTCACATATATGAATCAGCACACAGAAACATCAGTGATTAAGTGAAGTATGCCTTAATTTTGTTTGATGCTTCAAAACCATCAGGTTGGTTTAGAAGCTCAAACATGGTGCGTTGCACTTCACTATCACCGTTGCCAGTTCCAGACTCCATTCTAGCTGATCCAATGGAGTCTATTTCATTCTCGGACCTCGGTGGACGGTGGATGTTGCCTGTTGGCTCGGTCGGTCAGTCCAGTCTGTCGACTGTCGGTGAGTCAGTGAGTGCCTCGGCCCTCGGTTGAATGATTGAAGAACCGACTCACCTCACGGACTCAGCGTCTCAGCGCTCAGCCCCGTCCGCTCGGCATAAATCCATCCACTGGTGGCGTCCGAACGACCGAACCCATCCGCATTTCTTCAGCCTTTTCCTCGCGGCCTCGCCCCTCGGAAGTGTCGCCTGCGCAGCTGCGCTCACCGTCCGTCCTCCTCCTCCCTGCTACGGGTTGCGCCTGCGCTCGCCGTCCTCCTCCAGTCCTCCCTGCTCCAGGCTGCGCTCGCGGCCGGCGGCTCCCTGCTCGGCGCTCGCGACCGGCGCGCAGGAGAGGGATGCTGAAATCAGATCTGATGGGCGGCTGGGGCTGGGGGATTGCCGGGTTGGGGAATTAGGGTTTGAGTTTGGTCTGTGGATGTCTATGCAGGTCTGCTGACTTTACTTTGCTGTGGGCTGTGCTGGATTGTTGTGTGGGCTGTGGGCTACCAATGCTGGGCTGTAATGCTGATTTTTTTGAGGATATATTAGAGGGGGATAGTGTTAGTAATATTGCTGGGCTTCGGGCTATAGCCTACCTAGTCCGAGACCCAGTTCCGCCCCTGCATGAAGCAAACTTTCAAGGTTGGCATGGGAGTAAGTAAAAATCGATATTATACAAAGGAAAAGAAATAGATACCATGAGAAAATCCAAAATGTCATATTTGAATAGCTCCGTATTTGATTACAGCTCTGACCAGTATATTCCATGTAATGGTTGTTGGTGTAATGCCTTGTGCAAGCACCTCATCTAATAACTGGACTCCCTCAGGTGTTCTGTTAGAAGAGCATAGACCTTTAATTCTTGTATTATACGAAATTATATCTGGTCTCAAACCATTTTCTAAAATGGCTGTCCAAAGAGATGTTGCTTTATCAAAACAACCAGTTTCATAAAATCCATCCATTAGTGTGTTATAAGTCACTAGATTTGGGGAACAGTTCTTCTCTTTCATCTCCGAGAGAAGACGTGAAGCTTCATCTACTTTCCCAGCAGAACAAAGACCATGGATTAAGATGTTGTGCATCATGACATCTGCTCGAAGACCCTTATCAAGAATTTGATTCCAAATAGCAAGGGCAGCATCAATCTTCTTGTCTCTACAAAGGCCACGAATCAACGAACCATAAGTATTGAAATCTGGTGTAAAACCTTTCTCTACCATTTCCCTTGTAAAGCTTGAAGCTTCTTGATACTTTTCAGCCTTACACAAACCATCTATTAGAGTGTTGTATGTGATAATCGTAGGAGAACAGCCACTGTTTGCCATCTCACTGTAAATTCTTACAGCCTCGTTAATCTTAGATGCTTGGCAGAACCCATTTATTAGTGCATTGTAAATATAAGAATTCGGTTTAAAGCCATCCATAGACATCTTCTCATATACCTTTACTGCATCATCTAATCTCCTGTCCTTGCACAATCCATTTATCATGGATGAATATGAGAATGCATCCAATTCTTTACCATTGATCCGCGCTTCCTCCAAGATTTTAAGTGCCTTATTAGCAAAGCCATTCTCACATAACCCATGGATCAGAGTGCCAAAAGTCACCATGTCAGGGGAGCACGAAGCATCTTTCTCCAATAGTTCCCACAAGTCTGTAGCTTCATCGACCATACCACTATCAAAGAGCCCCTTCAGCATTATATTGTAAGTCGTCACATTACGAATCCCAGAAAGACCGGTAGAGTCCCAGAATTTCCAAGCCTCTCGTACCCTCCCCACTTGGCAGAACCCCTTGATCAGCGAATTATGCATTGCAACATCAGGAGCAAGCCCAGTCTTGATCATCTCTGAGTATACCCGTGCCCCGCCATCCACATCCCTAGATTGGCACAAACAGTGGATCAAAATCCCATGAGTAATCATACCTGGTTGGTGATTATTTGCCACCATCCTCTCCCACACCTCACCCACCTCCTTAAACTTCCCAAGTTTACACAAGCCATCAAGCATCACATTGTAAGTGGCAAGGTTGGGGCTCGCACCAGGATCTCTCACCAGCTGCTCCCACACCCTCATAGCTTTCTCGAACTTGCCTTTCTTAAAACACCCACCGAGCAGTGCATTGTAACAAACGGCATCAGGCTGTACTTCATACCTCGGCATTTCGTCGAGCAGGTCAAGCGCGTTGTCCAAGCGGTCGTGTTTCGCGAGCCCGGACATGAGGGTGGAGTAAGTGACGCGGTCGGGAGCAACTCCGCGGCGGCGTAGAGAGTCGAAGAGCGCGACCGCTCGGTCCAGGTCGCCGCGCGCGCAGAGAGACCGAAGGATGATGTTGTAGGTCTGGAGGTTGGGGGCTAGGCGGCGGCCGAAGACGCCGTGGGAGAGGGAGGCAAAAAGTGCGTCCGCATCAGAGAAGCGACGGGAGCGGACAAGCGCGTCGAGGAGGGCATTGTGGGAGCGTACGCCGGGGTTACAGCCGAGGAGGGAGGGGAGGGCGCGGAAGGCGGCGAGCGCGGCGTCGGGCATGAGGGCGTGGGAGAAGGCGGAGAGGACGACGAGCGCTGCGGACTCGGAGAAGCGCGGGCGGTGGCGGAGGCGCGGGAGGAGGCCGAGGAGGCGCGGGAGGTGGGACGGGGAGGAGGTCGCGAGGCGGCGGAGGAGGTGGAAGAGGAGCGGCTGGGGCGGGGGGAAGGCCGGGCGGGTAGAGACGAGGAGCTCGAAGTGGGCGAGCGCGGCGGTGGGGTCGGGCTCGGACTTGATCAGCTCCAGGAGACGGTGGATGGGAGGCGGCTCGGGGTCGGGCTGCGCCGGCGGCGGCATCGGGTCGTGCGGGCCGTCGCCGCGTGCGGCGGCTGCGCGGGCGTTTGGGGTGTTGCGGTTAAACTCCTGGGGCGGGGGGAGGGGCTGGGGTTTTTTTGTTGGCTCGTGATCGGATCCTGGCCGTGCGGGGAGCATCGGAGGACAAGGGTTTTCTTTAACGCGTGATATACGAAAAGCTTTTTCTCCCAGTCTGGAAATACTTCTATCGAGAAGCCTCTTGCCATTCTGTCTATGGTAGAAAAGATTACAGAGAAGATGGTCGAAGAACTAACCACTATAGCAACGGCGGAGACCGCTACTGAGGCAGGAGCGGCTATGACCACAAGCTGGTCGAAACAATGATTCTTCTTCTCGAGAGAGATATGGCTGAAGAAGAAGAAAAGAGCCTAATTTCTATTTCGACTACCAGTCCAACTCTTCATGTCTATCTTTGACCTTTACAAGCCTAAGAGCGACAAAAAGACCTCATCTGTAACTAACAAGTTGCAAGATAAAATAAATACTAAGTTCTGAACTTACGACTGTTTATTCAGATGTCATTCTTGTTTTTTCTCTACCTCTGTTTCCTTTTTTTTATAGATAAAGAGGTCGAAATAGGTAAACTGCGCACTAAGGTCAATGAAAAGACCAAAGTGATTAGTGAGCTTACTCGCATCGAAAAAAGAGAAAAACAGAGGATCAGCCTGCTGGAAGACCAGTATAAGGATGAAGTCGAGAAGCTCGAGTCTCAACTAGTAGGTAAGAAAATCTTACCCTCGACTAGTTCTTACTAACCATCCTTTTATATGGTGTTTTTCCTGACTAAGTCTCAATTTGCTTTGCAGAAGCTATAGTCGAAACAAAGCGACTCGTAGAGGCTTCAACTCGTAGCCAGGAGGAAACGCAATCGATGAAGATGGTTCTTCAAGACAACATTTCTCTCCTAAATGATCTACTCAAAGAGCTCGGTGTTAAGATTACTCCTTCTAGGAACACCACGACCACTCAGGCAAGTACGATTGGGCGACAAGTCAGAGCCTTAGAGAAGCTTGTAAGCACTCTGAAGACCAACCAGGCTGATTTACTATGAGAAGCGGTTAAAAGTGCTGTAACCTATGTCTTGGCAAAACTCAAGGCATACGACCCAAGCATCAATCTTCGACCAATTGACTACGACTTTGACTGCACTAAAACAGAAGCAACTCATCTAATCAAAGAGATGGAACCAACTGGGACAAAGGTCGCAAAGGAGAAGCGAGTTGGATCTCCTTCGTCAGAGTAGTTTGCAGTAGAGAATTTTGTAAAAAAACAAATCTTAATGAAATTCATCTTCCTTTTTCTGCAATTCATCTTATTGAGTAGTTAGCACTTGGAAGATAAAAAGGAAATGAAAGAAAAAGAAAGTACGACTAAGAATTGAAGTTATATGAATAACTCTATCCTAGCCTCAACTATTTACTTAGGTTATACGAATAAACTAGGCAAATAGTACAAAAATAGAGTAAGTAAAAATCAAAGCAGTTTATTTGATTATTGTTGTCTACTTTGATTGCCATATTCTGATAACAAAAGTTAGGAATGAGTCGATGCTAAGAACCTCCTTCTAGTGGGCAGGATCACGTGCAGAGATGATCAGAGGAAAGACTTTGAGTAGGTGATGTTACCTTTTCTCGACCAGGTTAATCAAATCGAAGACATAACAAGAATAGGGTAAACACTCAAAATAAGGTTTGTGGAGATCAAAGCGATTCATCCGACTACCATTGTCAACTTCGATTGTCATGTACTGGTAGCAAAAGTTAGGAACGAGCAAGGAAGCTCCTTCTAGTAGGCAGGACCACGTGCAGAGATGAGAGATTTCGATTAGGTGATGTTACCTTTCTTTGACCAGGTTTAATTAAATCGAAGTCATAAATGCAAACAGGACAAACACTTAAGGGTCTTGTTCATTCGGCATTACATGGTTAACTCAATTGTTGTTTACTAATACCAAGAGTTGGAAATGATGCGATGCTAGGAAACTCCTTCTAGTGGGCAGGACCACGTGTAGAGAGGAGAGACTTCATCTAGGTGTTGTTTCTTCCTTTGATCAGGCTTAAACATATTGAATGTACCAGAAATGTGCGAACAAACTTAAAAGAAAAAACTCTTCTCCATATATGACAATAAAGAATGAAAAGATTGAATACTTTATTGAAAAGAGTAGGAATATTACACATAAAACTTATGCAATTGGTCGATATTCCAAGAGTTTGAGAGGATTTAGCCGTTTTCCATAGCGAGTCATACTAAGCCTAGTCATGTAACTTGGAGCATAGTGTAAGGACATTCCCACTTAGGGAAAAGCTTGTTCCGATCAGACTGTGTAACATCCCTAAAAATATGCACTCTGTAAAATGTGGAGCCCTTGAGATATTTTGCAATATATCTTAGTTTGATTTGGATTTATTGGTGGTTTCTTCAAGGGTATTTGGTTGAGGTTCCCTAAAGTTGAAATAAAAAAAAGGAAACATACACATAAGGAGGTAAAATTTAATTTTTAATTTAGAATCTGAAAAGATGATCCAGAAATTAGGAGGAAGAAATTTAAATAAATCTGGAAATTATTTGTGAAGTTGTGCAAAGAATAAACCACAAAATATTTGTATGTTTATATAGAGGAAAAGAAGCAAAAAAAAAAGAGAAGGATTTGGAGCCAGGGCCGGCCACCACCCCGGCCCAGCTCCTGTGCGCGCGCACGGCCTTTCCACTCGCGCGGCCCAATTCCCGCGCGCAAGCGCAAGTGCCACTAGCGGGCGGACCCCGCGCCCGTTCTCCCCTAGTCGGCGGGCCCTCCCGCTCGCTCGCTCTTTTTCCCTGGCACGCGGGCCCGTGCCCGCTCTCTCGCTGGCCGTTGGACCCACGCCGCGACCGCCGCCCGATCAGCCTCCTCCGCTACGCGGCTGCATCCGCACCGTCGCTTCTTCCTTCCCCTTTTCTCTCGCAGGCCGGTGGACCCGCCTTG
The DNA here is from genome assembly GCA_017311315.1 of Dendrocalamus latiflorus. Lineage (NCBI taxonomy): Eukaryota > Viridiplantae > Streptophyta > Magnoliopsida > Poales > Poaceae > Dendrocalamus > Dendrocalamus latiflorus. The sequence continues at coordinate 53,723,875 of CM029664.1, read as the reverse complement.
TCAGAGGCGTCTTCCTCCCCCGGTCGCCTTTTTCCGCTCGGCGCAGAACTTGCGCTCCCCGTGGAGCTCATGCAAGGCATCGCCCTGCCCGTGCCGTCCCGTCGCCATGGTGGAAAGCCTGCGGAGCTGACGCCGCCCTTGGTTCCACCGCCTCCGCCCACGGTTCGGCGCCACCGCCCACAGCTTTCTCCCCTGCCCGGTCGCGTCGGCCGACTACGTGGCGTTGGTCTTCTGTGCTCCGCCCGTGCGTGGGAGGTGGTAAGCGATGGGGAGGCCGCACGGGGGGGGGAGTGGTTGCACTGCTTTTCCAGGCTTTTACGCCGCCTGCGTCACCGCCTGGCGCCACCACCTGCTCCGACGGGACCGAACGGCCGCCCGCCCGTTGCCAGCCTTCCCCGAACGCCTATATAAGGCAACAAACCTTCCGTTGTGTTCCCCACGCCGCCCTCTCCGTTCATCAGAAGGTAATCGAGTATTCGCGCCCCATAGCCGCCGGCGAGCCTCTTCTCCCCCATCTCCGGCGAACTAATCCCCCGCGGTTTTTCTGTCCCAGAGCCCAATTCCTGGCGCTAGGACCATCTCCAGAGCGTTGCGAAGCCTCCCCGACCTTCACTCGAGCTCCCCGACGTCCGTACCTCGCCGTCACCGAGAGCTCCTTCGAGTCGCCGCCGCCGCTCGACGCCGACCCACCTCCGGTCATCCTCAGTCCTCGCCGACTGCGCCACCGGACTCACCGCAGCACAAGGATCCCCTTTGGCCCCTCTACCGGACCTCCCCGACATTCCCTCGCCGCCGGCCACCGTCGTCCTCGAGTTCCTCTACCGGCCCCCTCCACGACCTACTCCAAAGGGATAACTTGCCCTTAACAGGTAGGCAAAGCCTCCCCGCTCACTTGGCAAGCACCGCTCGATCTCCCTCCCCCAACTCCCCGGCCGCGCGCGTTCGAGCCCTCGGCTCCGCAGCGCCGGGTTGAGTTTTCTTCATTTTCATTCGGGCTGACAGGTGGGCCCCACCTGTCAGCCACTGCAGTTAGAGCTGCTCGCTGTCCACTGGCCCCACTGGTCAGTGGCACAGAGCCCTCACTGACACGTGGACCCCACTGTACAGTGGTCGGGCCCACATGTCAGTGGCACAGAGGAGATAAAAGAAAAATAAAAAGGAAAAATCAGAGTAAACCTGACGCTGACAGTGGGCCCCACATGTCAGGATCTAGTAATTTTTGGATTTGACCCAAAACAGAGAACTTTGACTGGCTATAACTTCTTCATTTTAGCTCCAAATTGAATGAAACAAATTTGTAAATTCATCTAAATTCAAAATCTGTCTAATGGAACCGAAACCATAAATTTTTGAGTTCGTTTGAATGTTTGCTTGTGATTTGTATGATTTGCTGATTTATGTGCAAAAATGTCGTACAACGTATATAGCGTTCGAGGCTCAGCGAGAGGAGGCAGCAGACGACATCAGTCCCAACAGCCCAGAACCGGACTCTAGCGACCCAGGCGAGTCAACACTTTGAACATATTGAACCCAGCATTTTAAAGTTATTTCCTTTTAAATTAACAAAGTGCATGCTCTTATTTCACGAGATATGATATGTTCAGTTTCAGCAAGCTAGTTATGCCCTGTTATTGCTATTGTTCATATTAATCTCCTTGCCATACCTGGAAATGTGAACCTTGTAGCCATAGTAAGAAATAGCATATGATTTCACAAAGTAAGTCCCTATTTATATGACATGCTTAGGAATGCTAGCAACTTGGGGTGACACTAATGCCCCAAGGAAAACTCCTCAAACTATTTTAAATCATATGGTGCGATGCCATATGTAGTGTTGGTGCGATGCCGACACTTAGCGTATGGTGCGATGTCATACGCAACCCTTGGTGCGATGCCGAGGGTTAACTTATGGTGAGATGCCATAAGGATGGTTGGTGCGATGCCAACCATAAGCATATGGTGCGATGTCATATGCCGCCCTTGGTGCGATGCCAAGAGGCAACCTATGGTGCGATGCCATAGGGTTAGTTGGTGTGATGCCAACGCGTATGGTGCGATGTCATACGCCGCCCTTGGTGCGATGCCAAGAGGCAACTTATGGTGCGATGCCATAGGGTTAGTTGGTGTGATGCCGACAAAATTACCTGGATTATTACAACTAATGGTTTAAAAATGTGATTTAAAACCTGCTAGGTCATAGGAAGATTTTAAGTAATTGTATTCAAAAGCACTCTTTAGCAAACAAAATAGCCCTATGTCTTTCCATTGTCAAGCCATGCATGTTATATGTTTGCATTCTGTGTGTTGGCTTGCTGAGCACGGGGTCGGAGTGCTCATTCTCGCATTATCAAACAGAGACAGGAAATCAGGAGCACTATGAGCATGAGGAGGCTTCTATAAATGCAACAGGAGGCGACAACAACAACTAGGGCGCTTTATACGTATTTTTGAAACATAGACAAGAGGACTAGATGGAGATTGTGTGCATATATATTATCCAATCATTGGGTAATATGCATGGACACGAGTACCCCCGGTCAATTGCCTGTGGAAATGGTTTCACTTTTGCTTATCCCGCTGCCTTAATAGTATGTAAAATCTTTTAGCCAACATGGCACCCGTGTGAACTATTGCTCGATGTGAGCAAAGACCTTTATGGCATGTAATATTTTGCGATGTATGTGTATGATCCAGCAAGGTTACTGTGTGCACTATTCATTGATCCTGGGAATAGTGCGATAAAACACAGAGGATTTGGATTGAAAAATCCGGGTCCGACAGAGCTGGTATCAGAGCATGCGACCGTAGGGTAAAACCTTAGGATGGCTTAGAAATACAATACTTATGAAAGCAAGAAAATAATTTCCAAAATCATAGTATAATGTTCTTACTCGTATCCTTCTTAGAATCTGCCCTACTCCATTTTTCATTATATTTCAGAAGAGTACTAACTTTAAAACTATAACGCTTACAGATGGCAGGAACTGGATATGAAGGGGACTGGGATTATTTGGGCCACGGCGTCTATGAAAATGAATTCGCAAGCATCTTACGCAAGCTTCTACATTACATGGGCTACGACGAGCAACCTATCTACCGTGGACTGAAGGCTACCATAGGAGAAGATGAATCTTGGACCATGCAGGTCTACATCTACCCAAAAAGTGAACAAGAACAGCCCCATGTCTTTACCACAGAGCATCGGAGGAGTACGAGGGCAGACGCGATCCAGGACGCCGCGCGCCTCGCCGCGGCACGGCTGTGTGACATATATGAGACTGCCATTCGACGCACACCCTATCGTTTCTATCCGTCGCGCCAGGATGGTGCGCGGTACAATGAGACGAACCTGCCGGTTGACGAGGACGACCCTACGCTGACACACCAGGTCGCTCTCACCAGGGCTATGGGCGCAGCCCACACCGCAGCCTTGGAGGAGATCACCCTTCTCCGACAGCGCCTTACCACTGGGCACGCCTCCAGGGTGACGCTAAGGGAGCTGCTCGCCAAGAGCGAGCAGGCCTTGGCACAGGCCCAGGCAGAGGTGGCCGCCCTCCAAGCTCAGCTCCGACAGGCCTCCACCCCTGCAGCAGCTCCAGCACCGCCACCACCGGGATCCGGGCCCCGCACTCGGATGACCGCGCGTAAGAGCACGCGGCCTCCGGGTCCCCGGGCTGCACTTCGGGGGGGAGAGCCTCCCCAGAGCCGTAGCCCCCCACGCGCGCCCTCGGACGCTGATGACTCCGATCCATCGGAGTTCAGTGGGAGCCGCTCCCGTTCCAGGTCCCCGCACTACAGCCCATCCGGTTTCGGTTATCTGGAGGAGTAGGTTAGATAGAGCAGTATGTACTTGCCCTAGGAGGTGCAAGTACTAATCTATGTATGTTGTCAGCCCCACTGTATCGTAGTGTCTGTCGCGTCGAACTTAAAACGTTATGTTGTAACTGTTAAGTCCAGTGTAAAACTGGCTATGTGATTGTGTACTGAATGGCCTAGTATGAGCCCTTTTGTTGATGATCGTTTCGCTGTTCCTTTGTTGGTTTCATTGCATGGAGTTGTGTCCTCCTGTTAAATTGCTTAGTGCTAGTATTGAACCATGAAACCCGACTGCAGATGGCCAGCCAAAGGGTAACCCGAGCCCAGACTAGTGCAAATGTTCACCTCCAAGCGGAGACAAACACAGTCCAGCAAGAGCAGCACACAAGGCAAGGCAACAACCAAGGCCAGGAAGATGATCTTCCCCCACCCCCTGTCCATACAACCATGGCCCAAGTCATGGCACAGCAAACCCAAATACTGCAAGCAATTCTCACCGGCCAGCAGGGCAACAACCCCCACGGCCACAGATCCGATTTGGGCGACTTTCAGAGAACCAGGCCACTCGCTTTTGCTTCAGCAGATGAACCGCTTGAAGCAGAAGACTGGCTAAGGGATACTGAAAGAAAGTTATGCCTGGCCAAGTGCGTTGAGGAGGATAAAGTGTTATTTGCCACCCATCAGCTCCAAGGAGCTGCAGCAGCATGGTGGGAGACTTATTCAGCCACTAGAAGCCAACAAGGCGTCGCCAACAATGCGGTAATAGCCATATCATGGTCCGAGTTCAAAACCGCGTTCAAGGCCAATTTTATTCCGGCTGGGGTAATGAAGATGAAGAAGAATGAGTTTCGTACTCTGAAGCAAGGGAACATGGCTGTTCAGGAGTACCTTGCTAAGTTTACTCAGCTTGCCCGGTATGCCCCAAGAGACATAGAAGAAGAAGAGGATAAGATTGAACGTTTCTTTGAAGGTATGAATGAAGAGCTTAGAGTCCAGCTGATCACTCAAGATTTTACCAATTTGCACCAACTGGTAAACAAGGCTCTGATCTTGGAGAATGAGAGAAGGAGTTTGGCAGCCAGCCGGAAGCGCAAGATGTCAGTGCAGCAACCCTAAGGGAGGTTCATGCAGAAGTACTCCAACAATCCTTCCTCATCCAAGACAAGTCGGTATAGGGTGCCAACACTCCAGCCAAGAGGTGGCTCTTCCCAGGCTAACCGCCCCGGGGGCCAACCCAATGCTCTGAGTCAAGGGCCCTCCTTTAGCTGCTTTAGCTGTGGAGAAAAGGGACATTTCGCCTTTCAATGCCCGCAGAAGCAAGGCACCCTTGTGAAGCCCAACAGGGGAATTGTTCCAGCTCGGGGTCAAAATGTAGGGAGCAACAAGGGGCACCAAGCTTCTCAGCCCCACAAGAACACAGCGGCAACCAACAGGGGCCGCGTGAATCACATCACCGTTGAGAAGGCACAAGAGGCAGCTGAAGTATTGATGGGTACGTTTTCTGTCAAGACCATCCCAGCGCAAGTATTATTTGATTCAGGCGCATCCCATTCATTTATATCTAAGGGGTATGCGGATAAATTAGGGTTACCTGTTTATACCTTAAAGAGACCCCTAGTGCTTAGTTCACCAGCTGGTCCAATCACTGCTACCTTAGTATGCCCTGAGGTGACCGTCACTATGGAGAAATATGATTTCCTAGCAGACCTAATAGTACTAAGCTCCCAGACCTTGGATATCATATTAGGCATGGACTGGTTAGCTAGACACAACGGGATCATAGAGTGTGCCACCCGGATGGTGAAATTAGTCAAATGTCCCGGGATGACTATAAATGTAAAAGTGGATCGACCCCATCGATGGGGCCGTGCAATCTACTATAGTGAAGATACACCTTTGGAAGGGATGATCGTGGTGCAGGATTATCCTGAAGTGTTCCCCGATGAGCTCCCGGGCATGCCCCCAGACCGAGACATGGAGTTTGTAATTAACATGAAGCCAGGAGCTGCCCCAGTGTCAAAGAGACCATATAGAATGGCTGTAGAGGAGTTGGAGGAATTAAAGAAGCAACCTCAAGAGTTGCAGGAAAAAGGATTTATCAGGCCTAGTTCATCTCCGTGGGGATCTCCGGTACTATTCGTAAAGAAGAAGGATGGCACCGCCCGAATGTGTGTGGATTATCGGGCCCTGAATGAGGTGACCATCAAGAATAAGTACCCTCTGCCTAGGATCGAAGACCTGTTCGATCAGCTAGGTGGAGCGACAGTATTCTCCAAGATAGACCTAAGATCAGGCTATCACCAGCTAAAAATTAGGGCTGAAGACATACCCAAGACGGCTTTTACCACAAGATATGGACTGTATGAGTTTACGGTCATGTCTTTTGGATTAACAAATGCCCCCGCCTATTTCATGAACCTCATGAACAAAGTATTCATGGAGTATTTGGACAAGTTTGTAGTGGTCTTTATTGATGATATCCTCATATACTCCAAGAATGCGGAAGAACATGCAGAGCATTTGCGATTAGTTTTGGAGAAACTCAAAGAGCATCAGCTGTATGCTAAGTACAGCAAGTGTGAATTTTGGCTACATGACATCAACTTCTTGGGACACATAGTGTCAGCAGGTGGGATATCTGTTGATCCGGCCAAAATAGCAGCAGTAATGGAGTGGAAGCAGCCTACCTCAGTCACCGAGGTGAGGAGTTTCCTTGGATTGGCTGGGTACTATAGGAGGTTTATAGAAGGATTTTCTGCAATTGCCAGGCCAATGACCCAACTGCTCAAGAAGGAACAGAAATTTGAATGGACTGATGCCTGTGAAAGAAGCTTCCAGGAAATGAAGAAGAGATTAACTAACACCCCGGTGCTAGTCCCTCCAGATGTGTGCAAGGATTTTGAAGTATACTGTGATGCCTCACATCAAGGACTGGGATGTGTATTGATGCAAGGAGGAAAGGTCGTGGCTTATGCATCAAGGCAACTTCGCCCCCATGAAGTCAACTACCCAACTCATGACCTGGAATTAGCAGCAGTAGTGCACGCATTGAAAATCTGGAGGCATTATTTGATGGGAAATCATTGTGATATCTACACCGATCACAAAAGTCTCAAGTATTTCTTTACACAGTCTCACCTTAATCTAAGACAAAGAAGATGGTTGGAGCTGATTAAGGATTATGACCTAAGTGTTCACTACCACCCAGGAAAAGCCAACGTGGTAGCAGATGCTCTAAGTCGTAAAGCATATTGCAGTAATCTCATGGTTCAAAAGCAGCAGCCCGAGCTCTACCAGGAATTAATGGCATTGAACCTAGAGATAGTGGAAAAGGGTACCTTAGCAGTAATGGAAGTGCAACCCAATTTAGAAGAAAATATCATAGCTGCCCAAAAGGAAGATCCAACCACTTCGAGGTTGAAGAGATTGAAGGAAGAAGGAAAGGCCCCCAAGCTAAATGTGGATCAACATGGTGTACTGAGATATGAGACACGTATCTTTGTACCCCCTCAGAAGGACCTGAAGGATATGATACTTAGAGAGGCTCATGATTCTGCGTATTCCCTCCACCCTGGGAGTACCAAGATGTACCAGGACATGAAGCAGTGTTATTGGTGGCCCCGAATGAAGAGGGACATTGCAGAACATGTGGCATGTTGTGATGTGTGCCAAAGGGTGAAAGCGGAACATCAGCGGCCAGCAGGATTGTTGCAACCCTTGCAAGTTCCACAGTGGAAGTGGGAGGAAGTTGGGATGGATTTCATCACTGGACTGCCAAGAACCAAGTCAGGATATGACTCCACATGGGTAGTGATCGACAGGTTGACCAAGGTTGCCCATTTCATCCCTGTCAAGACCACCTACAAGGGAGACAAGCTAGCTGAGCTATACATGTCCCGCATAGTGAGTTTGCACGGAGTGCCAAAACGGATAATTTCGGATCGAGGTTCTCAATTCACCTCACACTTTTGGGCCAGCCTTCATGAAGCCCTTGGTACCCACTTGGATTTTAGTACCGCCTATCACCCCCAAACAGATGGGCAAACAGAGAGAGTCAATCAAATACTAGAAGATATGCTTAGGGCATGTGCATTAGACTTCTCGAAGGATTGGGATAGATGTCTTCCATATGCCGAGTTCGCCTACAACAACAGCTATCAAGCCAGCCTGAAGATGTCACCCTTTGAAGCTTTGTATGGAAGGAAATGCCGAACCCCTCTACATTGGTCAGAGGTAGGGGAAAGTTATATCTTTGGACCAGACACTTTGAAGCAGGCTGAGGAGAAAGTTCGCCTTATCAGGGATCGACTGCTGGCAGCTCAGTCCAGGCAAAAGAGTTACGCAGACAAGAGGCGTAGGCCATTAAGCTTTGAAGTCGGGGACTACGTCTACCTGAAAGTGTCGCCCCTGCGTGGAGTCAAGCGATTCAAGGTCAAAGGCAAGCTTACCCCACGTTATGTCGGGCCATTCCAAGTAGTAGCTAAGAGAGGGGAAGTTGCCTATCAGCTGGAATTACCCCCAACTCTGTTCGATGTTCACAATGTCTTCCATGTGTCACAGCTCAAGAAATGTCTACGAGTGCCGGAAGACCAAGCCCCTTTAGAAGCCATCGAGCTCGAGAGTGATCTGACCTACAATGAGCGTCCAATTAAAATCTTGGACACGGTGGAAAGAAAGACAAGAAATCAGACCGTCCGCATATGTCGAGTGCAGTGGAGTCATCACTCGAAGAAAGAAGCTACCTGGGAGCGTGAGGACCAGCTTCGCAGAGATTACCCCGATCTGTTCGCTAGTTAAGTTAAATCTCGGGGTCGAGATTCTTTTAAGGGGGGTAGATTTGTAACATCCCTAAAAATATGCACTCTGTAAAATGTGGAGCCCTTGAGATATTTTGCAATATATCTTAGTTTGATTTGGATTTATTGGTGGTTTCTTCAAGGGTATTTGGTTGAGGTTCCCTAAAGTTGAAATAAAAAAAAGGAAACATACACATAAGGAGGTAAAATTTAATTTTTAATTTAGAATCTGAAAAGATGATCCAGAAATTAGGAGGAAGAAATTTAAATAAATCTGGAAATTATTTGTGAAGTTGTGCAAAGAATAAACCACAAAATATTTTTATGTTTATATAGAGGAAAAGAAGCAAAAAAAAAGAGAGAAGGATTTGGAGCCAGGGCCGGCCACCACCCCGGCCCAGCTCCTGTGCGCGCGCACGGCCTTTCCACTCGCGCGGCCCAATTCCCGCGCGCAAGCGCAAGTGCCACTAGCGGGCGGACCCCGCGCCCGTTCTCCCCTGGTCGGCGGGCCCTCCCGCTCGCTCGCTCTTTTTCCCTGGCACGCGGGCCCGTGCCCGCTCTCTCGCTGGCCGTTGGACCCACGCCGCGACCGCCGCCCGATCAACCTCCTCCGCTACGCGGCTGCATCCGCACCGTCGCTTCTTCCTTCCCCTTTTCTCTCGCAGGCCGGTGGACCCGCCTTGTCAGAGGCGTCTTCCTCCCCCGGTCGCCTTTTTCCGCTCGGCGCAGAACTTGCGCTCCCCGTGGAGCTCATGCAAGGCATCGCCCTGCCCGTGCCGTCCCGTCGCCATGGTGGAAAGCCTGCGGAGCTGACGCCGCCCTTGGTTCCACCGCCTCCGCCCACGGTTCGGCGCCACCGCCCACAGCTTTCTCCCCTGCCCGGTCGCGTCGGCCGACTACGTGGCGTTGGTCTTCTGTGCTCCGCCCGTGCGTGGGAGGTGGTAAGCGATGGGGAGGCCGCACGGGGGGGGGGGAGTGGTTGCACTGCTTTTCCAGGCTTTTACGCCGCCTGCGTCACCGCCTGGCGCCACCACCTGCTCCGACGGGACCGAACGGCCGCCCGCCCGTTGCCAGCCTTCCCCGAACGCCTATATAAGGCAACAAACCTTCCGTTGTGTTCCCCACGCCGCCCTCTCCGTTCATCAGAAGGTAATCGAGTATTCGCGCCCCATAGCCGCCGGCGAGCCTCTTCTCCCCCATCTCCGGCGAACTAATCCCCCGCGGTTTTTCTGTCCCAGAGCCCAATTCCTGGCGCTAGGACCATCTCCAGAGCGTTGCGAAGCCTCCCCGACCTTCACTCGAGCTCCCCGACGTCCGTACCTCGCCGTCACCGAGAGCTCCTTCGAGTCGCCGCCGCCGCTCGACGCCGACCCACCTCCGGTCATCCTCAGTCCTCGCCGACTGCGCCACCGGACTCACCGCAGCACAAGGATCCCCTTTGGCCCCTCTACCGGACCTCCCCGACATTCCCTCGCCGCCGGCCATCGTCGTCCTCGAGTTCCTCTACCGGCCCCCTCCACGACCTACTCCAAAGGGATAACTTGCCCTTAACAGGTAGGCAAAGCCTCCCCGCTCACTTGGCAAGCACCGCTCGATCTCCCTCCCCCAACTCCCCGGCCGCGCGCGTTCGAGCCCTCGGCTCCGCAGCGCCGGGTTGAGTTTTCTTCATTTTCATTCGGGCTGACAGGTGGGCCCCACCTGTCAGCCACTGCAGTTAGAGCTGCTCGCTGTCCACTGGCCCCACTGGTCAGTGGCACAGAGCCCTCACTGACACGTGGACCCCACTGTACAGTGGTCGGGCCCACATGTCAGTGGCACAGAGGAGATAAAAGAAAAATAAAAAGGAAAAATCAGAGTAAACCTGACGCTGACAGTGGGCCCCACATGTCAGGATCTAGTAATTTTTGGATTTGACCCAAAACAGAGAACTTTGACTGGCTATAACTTCTTCATTTTAGCTCCAAATTGAATGAAACAAATTTGTAAATTCATCTAAATTCAAAATCTGTCTAATGGAACCGAAACCATAAATTTTTGAGTTCGTTTGAATGTTTGCTTGTGATTTGTATGATTTGCTGATTTATGTGCAAAAATGTCGTACAACGTATATAGCGTTCGAGGCTCAGCGAGAGGAGGCAGCAGACGACATCAGTCCCAACAGCCCAGAACCGGACTCTAGCGACCCAGGCGAGTCAACACTTTGAACATATTGAACCCAGCATTTTAAAGTTATTTCCTTTTAAATTAACAAAGTGCATGCTCTTATTTCACGAGATATGATATGTTCAGTTTCAGCAAGCTAGTTATGCCCTGTTATTGCTATTGTTCATATTAATCTCCTTGCCATACCTGGAAATGTGAACCTTGTAGCCATAGTAAGAAATAGCATATGATTTCACAAAGTAAGTCCCTATTTATATGACATGCTTAGGAATGCTAGCAACTTGGGGTGACACTAATGCCCCAAGGAAAACTCCTCAAACTATTTTAAATCATATGGTGCGATGCCATATGTAGTGTTGGTGCGATGCCGACACTTAGCGTATGGTGCGATGTCATACGCAACCCTTGGTGCGATGCCGAGGGTTAACTTATGGTGAGATGTCATAAGGATGGTTGGTGCGATGCCAACCATAAGCATATGGTGCGATGTCATATGCCGCCCTTGGTGCGATGCCAAGAGGCAACCTATGGTGCGATGCCATAGGGTTAGTTGGTGTGATGCCAACGCGTATGGTGCGATGTCATACGCCGCCCTTGGTGCGATGCCAAGAGGCAACTTATGGTGCGATGCCATAGGGTTAGTTGGTGTGATGCCGACAAAATTACCTGGATTATTACAACTAATGGTTTAAAAATGTGATTTAAAACCTGCTAGGTCATAGGAAGATTTTAAGTAAATGTATTCAAAAGCACTCTTTAGCAAACAAAATAACCCTATGTCTTTCCATTGTCAAGCCATGCATGTTATATGTTTGCATTCTGTGTGTTGGCTTGCTGAGCACGGGGTCGGAGTGCTCATTCTCGCATTATCAAACAGAGACAGGAAATCAGGAGCACTATGAGCATGAGGAGGCTTCTATAAATGCAACAGGAGGCGACAACAACAACTAGGGCGCTTTATACGTATTTTTGAAACATAGACAAGAGGACTAGATGGAGATTGTGTGCATATATATTATCCAATCATTGGGTAATATGCATGGACACGAGTACCCCCGGTCAATTGCCTGTGGAAATGGTTTCACTTTTGCTTATCCCGCTGCCTTAATAGTATGTAAAATCTTTTAGCCAACATGGCACCCGTGTGAACTATTGCTCGATGTGAGCAAAGACCTTTATGGCATGTAATATTTTGCGATGTATGTGTATGATCCAGCAAGGTTACTGTGTGCACTATTCATTGATCCTGGGAATAGTGCGATAAAACACAGAGGATTTGGATTGAAAAATCCGGGTCCGACAGACTGGGACTTGCTTCGATACCTCTTACCAAAACAAGGAATCTGAGCAACTTTTCTGAAGAAACTCCGAACACACACTTCTCAGGGTTGAGTTTCAAACAGTGTTTTCTGAGGTTGTCGAACATTTCCTACAGGTCTAAAATGTGATTAAGTCATTTGATGTTTTTATGACTAGATCATCAACATAGGCTTACAAATTTTGGCCTAGTTGAAGGGGAAAAAAGTCAATTACATCAATTGCTAAAAAGTCGAACCAGCATTTTTCAAACCAAATGGCATTTTGACATAGCAAAATATCCCAAATGGTATAATAAATGAGGTCATCTCTTCATCTTCTATAGACTTACTAATCTGATGATAACCAAAGTATACATCTAGAAAACTTAATATTTCACAACCAGCAGTGGAGTCAACCAATTGATCGATATGAGAAAGAGGGAAATCATCTTTTGAACAAGCTTTATTAAGATCAATATAGTCTATACACATTCGCCACTTACCTTTAGACTTCCTAACCATTACAGGGTTAGCCAACCACTCTGAATGATTAGCCTCTCTTATAAGGCTTATTTTTATTAGCTTATCTAATTCGGATCTAATAGCCTCCCTTCGATCAAGTGCAAACCTATGTAATTTTTGTTTTACGGGTTTCTTCTTAGGCTGTGAAGCTAGCATGTGCTCGATCACCTCCCTGGGACCCCAGGCATGTGGATGCTTACCACGCGAATACATCTGTATTTGATCGGAGGAAGGTGACAAGGGCATCTTCCTATGCAGGGTCGAAAAAAAACTCAATGGGATTTTGGGACCCATCAAACTTCTCCATTCGGTAACAAGATCATGACACCTCCTTTGCAGAAAATGATGATTGGCATCTCCAAACGACCGTTCTCGATGGTGCCTGGTAGTTGGTAGACCTGACCCATAATAGGTCTCGTCCATTTGAGGGTAATAGCCTTCGTATTCCACCTACTGTTGCAGATTTCTTGCTCAAAGTGGTGAACGATCACCTCCTCCAAAAACTCACCAATCCAGAATCGTTCAAGGAACCCTCCTTCGACTGGAGTTGTGTTTATGAGAATGACTGGAAGCAGCCGTATTTGCTTCACTCACGGAGTTGTGTCGGCAAAATTGCTTAAACTTGGCCATCATGCTTTGGAGTCTTTATGCGATTCCTTCAGCGAAGTGGTAGTAGCTCGATACTCGAGCAAGCTCTTTGGTTACATTTTTGAGCAAATCATTTATGCGTTGAAGCTCTCGAGCCTCCTCAGACTAGTATTGGATGTGTCCAGGCAAAGACCTCTGGACAGCCAATCTCCTTCTTTGAATGGTCTCAGGATCCTCAACGTCTGAGATTAGTTGAGGCTGTCTCAATAAAGAACGATTATTTCTAGAATTTCTTCCACGCTCATCAAAGTACTCACCTGACTCATCACTAGAGGCCTCCTTACCATCACCACGAGGGGTCGCAGTGTGTGATCGGCAGAAAGCACTGTCAGGCCTTCCTCCGAGAGAATGATTTGTATATGATGGGAGAGCAAAGACCTCTTGTCGATAATCTCCACTTCCGTCAGAGGCCTCCTCGCTTGAAGAGTGGTCTAACGAGAGCACATCGTGGCATGGAATAAACCCCTCCAAGAAGAAGAATTCTGGGCTGTAACTATCTCCCGTTAGAGCTGAACTTTGCGTGAGTATGGGCGAACTCGCAGGGATCCCACCCACGCTCTTTGCGGGGACAAGCAGAGAGTTACGACCATCAGATGCCGGTGGAGTCTCGGAATGTAGGATTCCAAGACTTGCTGAACCTGTTCTGATAGCCGCGGCAGGACTCGAACACTTGGGGAGGCCCCTTGTCATGTTTCGAGTCCTGTTCATGGTTGGATTGACAATTGCCCCTTGGGAAAACTGGTTCATCCTTTGAGCGTAAGGATCCCTCCTCAGCCCTACCCATGGTGCGATCTCCGAGATCTCGTGATGGATCTCCAGAGATAGCCACACCCTTGGATGAAAGCATTATCTGCTCAACGTCATAGCAAGCATCCATATCAAGATCTTCGTATTCTGCCAGGTTGAACCAGTTCTCCTTGTTCCACTCTTTTGCCATGAAGATATAAAAAAAAGAAGAGGACTTGCTGACAAGGAATTATCGGAGATTGGCGAAGAAGTTCTCTACGAACGGCACCAACTGTTGATGTTTTAATATCGATCTTACGTATGATTTGTTTGAGTTCAGGGAAACTTTTGAGGACCTGGCTATCAACATACAGAGGCAAGACATAGGAATTTTTATACATATTTGGGCCTTCTACATAGAAAATAATAGCCCTACTTCCTATTGAATATTGCTTAAAGAAGTGAGTACAATGGAGAAAGCAATGCGAAAAAGCCTGCTCTACTGCTACTCTCCCTTGGGTCTGCTCGGATCCTCTCCCTCTTCTCCCTGATGTCCACCTTTATATATATAGCATGCACAGCAGTGGCAATTTCTTCTCGCCAATAAACGCCTTAACGTTTCAAGTGATAACCGTCTGATGGAAGTTACTAGAGACTTGATGTCTTACTCATCATGCGGCATTTTCTGCCAAGGTGAAGTTAAGTGCACTTATTTCAGAAAATAAGTATTCACGCTAACCGCCTTGTCAGACAGGCCCACAAAGCAATGGGTTGTCGTAGATAGGTCAGTCGGAGCTTGGTTTAGTTGTAGGGGATCTACGACTACAAGGTGGTCGCAAGTTAATTTACTACTATGCCAAGGTTGTAGAACTTACGAGTACAAGGTTGTCGTAGAAGAGCTTACGACCAGCGGGTTGTCGTAGAAGAGCTTACGACTAGTGAGTTATCATAGAAGAGCGTATGACTAAGGGGTAGTCGTAGAAGTGCTTATGACTTTCTTGTGAAATCTCTCCTTTATAAATAAGGGGTATATTTAAGGAACATAATGATGTCACCATATTATTTACAGATAAATAATAATTTAAGGATTAGTCATATCCTTGTCAGTTTTGAAGTCTGAAACTTGGGGATCACCAACCATGCCAGACCCGCAGAACAGTTGGCCTAGAGCATAACAAAGTTCAAGCAGCTTCATGATAAATAATTCTATGGGTTGGCAAAGTATTGCATTCATTTGTCTTATACATTTGATATATGCTCATCCAAATTCTAGTATAATTAGAAATCTGAACCATACCAAAAACCTTGGTTGTCAACTTCACTGGCCTCATTTCTTCTCCAAAACTGCAAAAGGAACATTCTACAAATAAGGAAGAATTATTGGTAGTACTCTATATTATCCTTGAGTATGTCAAAACTAACTTAACATCTCTAATCAAACTAAAATTTTAACATACAATGATATGATTATTGCAGTGAGGGTCATGATACATTCAATAACTGGTACATTTTGGTTACTCATATAAACAAGTAAAAAAATCTTCAGCAACAGGCATACAACATTAAGTCTACATGTAAAAAATACATCAAATAAATGAATAAAGCAAAATGAAACATATGTTTGTATATCAATGATGATGATTTTACAGGAGCAACTAAGACTTAATAGCATACATGAAGCACCATGGATATCTCATATTCTACATACAGGCCCTTTTCTTTATTGCTGAAAAATAGAACGAATGTTAGAAAATATCATAAAAAGGGAATAGAGGCTAGCTCAATTGCTACCATATTTGAGATGGATTCTCACAAAATTTGTGTTGACTTTACCACTGCTGTATTTGTAGGTAGGTTGATGCCATGTGCCAAAGTATTCGTCGTGCATAGAATTTGAAGATCACCCTTAAGGAAAAGCCCCTCAACAAGACTCCGATCCTTTAAGCAAAGACCACCATTATGAAAACCAACTGAAAAAAATGGAAATAGGATCACATCAATTAGGCAATCAATGTAAATTTAGGCATGAAGACATTGTTATGAATATTATGTGTATATTCATAAGGTCCAATGGGAGCAATATCCCAAGTCTCCGTATACCCAAGCTTTGAGCAACTATTTTCTTGTGAAAACACAATTAAAAGAACTCAATAAGACATGAAGCTTTGAGCAACTATTTTGAGGGTAATATAGAAAAACTTATGGGCTAAGTGGTGCCATGCCACAGTTACTCTATATGAGGTATTATGCTTTAGATGAAGCTATTCTATAAGCAATTTGTTACAAAATAATGGCATGGAAAGGAGCACAGTAAAAAATTGAAAAATGAAAGAAGTTGTCGAAAGCACGGTGACATTCCTTAGAAGGCGTCCCAACAAATGGAACGTTTGCTTTTTCCAAAAGCTCCTGGATATCTCAAAGAACATTGGAAATATATGAAATGTCATAAATACTAAATTTACAGTCGAGTATGCAAATATTGATGAACTGAGATTATGTTCTATGCTGCAAGTATATGACTCTTTTGGTAGGTATTATCATCAATAGCAATCAGCAGCAATGTCGAAATCTTATAAAAGAACTAAGAGCCACTCAGCATTATATGCTAGTGCAATGCCAAGTCGAGAATCCACAAGCGTGTACTGGCATATTTCATTTTTCCCCGTGATGCATTATTCAATATTCACTGGTAACTACTAACCTGAATACCACAATCTTCACAAACTTTTGCATGGATCACTGGGAAGACAATGTCAACACTGGCAGCAAGATACTCCACGAAGTCAGATAGGGAGCGGAATCCTTGGGCTAGACTATTTTTAGTGATTGATCACAGCCTAGTCCTTCTTTAACAACTATTGGTGTATCATGCATCTAATGAACTTCATTGTGAACTCTAAAAAAAGATCTATACTGGTTAATACATAAATGAACATGACATAACTATAGGAAAGCGTAAGAGCAAACATCAAATCATTTCGAGTGAAGAGCTTACATCTAATCACTGTTGGCACTTGCAAAACAAGTTGTCGATGCTCACTCTGTTTATTTATTCCTCTTCCATGACATCATCAACATATGCCACAGATATAATTCACAGGAGATAAGTTATATCACTTGAACTCATCTAATAAGTAAAAAAAAATTTACTTGCAGCGGTGGATGAGATGCATCTAAACTGAATATGCATATTGCATAAGGACAGTACTATTCCAGAAATCCTCTGCATGTGACAATCAATCTGAGCAAAGCATAGCTCCATTATGCTGTTCATCTACACTGCACACAAATTTCAGAATGGACACTGCCGTCCACTACATGCGATCATTATACAGTTAGCCATCTGATAATGTACATGCTTCACATCTCATAGAGAACTTACTGATCGCTTCTATTTCAAAAGTTGAACACATGGCAGCGATGGAATTGGAATTTAATTAATAAAAATGCACATTATTTGGCAATTACATACATGGATAGAAATTAGAGACTTAGCTAAGTACATTGTTGTTTGGTCTTCAGAACCAATAGTAAGGAGAAACGAAACAACTTGCAGTGCTAAAGTGGCATGATACTGGCATGTGGCATAGGGGCTACAATGTGCCTACATACCAACAAAAAACTATATAATACTTTGTCTACCTGTCTCTTTTTCATTTCTTGATCGTAAGATGAAGCAGAACCATCAAAATCTTCAGAAGGATGTTGTCCAGTTATTCTAACCAATATAGATAGTGTCAAAGTTCCTTCGGCCATCAACTATCCAACACAGCACATGGGTTTGATCTTTTTAATAAAGAAATCCAATTTTATGGCTCCTTATAACTTAATAACTTACTAATCCATGCCAAGATCATATCTGATACAAATAAAATATTCACGGTATTTGGAGAACAGAACACATCCAGGTCAAACTCTTTCCGGCTAATTTGCTTACAGAGTAATCAAGAAGAAACAAAGGATAAATTAAATTTGTGGATCAACAATCCAGTAATCAAGAACAAATTGAACACCTGTACTACATGTTCTAAATGAATAATTAAATCGACTGGATGGCTTACAGTTGCAGCTATAACTTTTTTTTAAAAAAAAATAGTAGAGATAGATATTGAACTCACCAGTTTGCCTGAAGGTTGTTTTTAGACAAAAGTGGGCGAAAATGTACCGCGATATTTCTAAATTTTACAAAAAAAACATTGCATCACCTAGGATTTGTTGGTTCGCGTAGCATACAAAGGTCATGTTCTTTTCAACTTCTAAAAGCTGCTTTTCGGTTTTTCTACAGTAACTAGCTTTTAAACGGAGTATTTTTTTTCAAAATAGAGTATACTAGTTAATTGTAATACATATTGTACCGACTTCATTTATATCAGCAAAAACCGCATATGAGTTTCTGTTACTCCATAATTCCTCACATGAACAGCCTAAAAGCCACAAGACGTAGCCAAAAAGAACAGGCAAAAAAAAAAGCCCTCCTCCCCCTCTTCTGAAGCCGTGACAGGGTCATTAGCGTCATTTACCGTGCCAACAACTGCCAAATGCCTCGGCACGGCACAAATAAAGCACACACCGGAGCAGCGCAGCACACACATTTGCCTCTTCCTCGCTTCCTTATTTTATTTGAAGGGGCGCAGCGGCGACGGTGGTTCGGGTCCCTAACTTCCGAAGCCTCCATCGCACAGCCACAGGCCTCCCGCGAGGCGAGGTCCAGTGGTGCCGTGCGCGTAGCGTTGGCTGGTGGCGCGTCGTGCTGGGCCGCGCGTATGTTGGGCGCGGCGGCCTCGCCCGAACCGCGAGACCCCGACCGGGTGGCGACCGCCTCCTCGCTTGTCGTCTCCTGTGAGTACTTTTCCCTTCTTCCTTTCTCGTCGTCCTTCTCACACTGCCTAGTCCTTTCCCTGCCTCCTTGCACAGTTCTATCCGCTTTATTGTTTATTATCTATTTTTTTTCTTTCACTTCCATGGTGGAATCGTTGAGATTATCAAACTAGAAACCCTAACGGTAGCCGTAATTCCTAGAAAATTTCAGAAGAACCGACGCTGGTGCGCCCCAATAGCGTGAACGGCCGTTCTGTTTTAGTCTTAAGCTAGAGATTTAATCCGCCCGCAGATCTGATTCTGTTACGACTGTAACCGGAGATCTTGAGTTTTTCCTGTGTCGGCGCCCGATCCGACGGCCCTGTCTCCACGCCGTCCCCGCGGAATTCGCGAATTGGTGCACGGTTTGGTCTCCGAACCTTGTTTTCAGGGCCTAGTGGAGATTTTAACCGGCGTCATCTCAGTAATCTTTCTTTGGCCTGCCTCCCCTATCGGCTATCCATCCCTATGGTCGCGAAGGATTTCGACCACCTTCTCCTCCTAAGCCCTAGGTCTAGTGGTGGTCAATCTTCCAATTCGTCGTGTCTTCTGCTGGTTGGAACTGCCTCTCCTGCCGTCTCCCATCACAGTAGCATCGGAGATAAACATAAAAGAGTTGAATTGTCGCGTCAGATTATGGGACTCCGGCCATGCTCGTTCTAGGTACTTTTGCTGTCGCCGCCGCTGTTGCCGTCCTGTGCCGGACGGTTTGCGAGGTCTAGTTTCGGTTTTCCGGGCCATGGAGTTGTTTGGCGCGTGGGCGCGTGCATTGGATCGGCAGCAAGAACCCGACATGTCCTATCCTTTCATCGTTTTCCAAGTCCCCGTCTAGGCCAATCTTCTCCGTACTTTGCCAATGGTGGTTGTGTGTGGGGGGTTAGGAGCATTACCGGCACTTGCCGAAAAGTACAAGTATCTGAATCCTTGTGGTATGAATCCTGTATCCATGTGTCTCATCTCATATCTTCTTCTTGGCTCGAGATCAATCACATCAAGATGTGTTGTTGGGGGCTCGGGGCCATCCATTGCCCACAGCCTCGCCCCAGCTTGCTTCAATGCTGCTTGATGCAATTAGCAAAGGTGGGGGCTCAGTATTCCCACAGTTGTAGGAAGCTTTCTATGAAAACATTTTACTCCTGCCCCTGGATGAATAGATTGGATATGTGATTTGTTTGGAGAAGCCGTGAGGCGTTAAACTTCATCAGTACATATTCTCAACTATATATCCCCGGTGTCAATCATGTCTTATGAATGCTGTCTAAATTGTTTGGTTTGTGGCTCTGTGGATTGACATTTGGATTTTGTTTCAAAATATTGCCTTGAAAATATGCCTTGCGCTAGTTTTACAGGTGTAGAATCCCCAATTTCAGCACAAGTGAGCATACGAGAATAATTCGATATACTACACCTGGTAGTATAAAAGAGTTCTTTAAAGGGAAAACAAACTATTATCCCGTGTTCCCCATCCAATATTTGTGGTTAAGCAAACTTGAGGCTGACACGCCTCGCGTTATTGAGAGAGAAACATGTCCTCTGCAAGGCTTTATTATGATCAGTTTGTAACGAAGCAAAATAAACTATAACAAAGAGCTCGAAGAAGATTGATTAGTTTGTGTTTAAGCATTGACAGTATCGGAACTTACAAGCATTCGCAATTGCTAAACGAGTACCAATTTAGTATTGATGCGAGCAGCCGATCATGTATTGGCTGTTGCTTCTACTCAACTAAGTGCACCAATCTAGTACTCGCACTCTTGCAATTGCGAATAGGCAGACCGTCCTGATCGATAATTTATTTCTCTGCGGCTTGCAGACTTGTGGTATGGTGGAGTAGTCACATTTTTTCTTGTCTGCTTTTCTGTTAGTAGTAGTAGGTCTGGATTATGGAAGTCACATGATAAAAATCTAAGTAAAGCTGTGCTAAAAAAATCCAAGGAAAAGCTGCGTCCAATCTTCAGCTTTGCATTTGCCCACGAATAGATACAGGCCTATTTATGATAGCTTTTGCTTCTAAAGCCAATATAAACACATCAACTTCTATAAGTTCTTTATATAAAAACTATTACTATTTATTAGCCACTATTTTTTATTTTTACATATTATAACATACTTTGTATTTTATTATATCACAATTTTGTAAGTCGTATGACGGTCTGAATATTAGTGCCTTTCGTTGCACATTCTTTCTTACATAATATATTACTATTCATTAATCATTACTATTAACCACTTCTATTAGCTTACTACTATTTATCAATTATAGTGAAAAGCCAATATAAATAGATCTACAATTACAAGCACACAGGGCCAAAAAAATACTCTCGCTGGCAATAGGGCCCACCGGGCTTACCCCCACGAATCACAACACCGCTCCACTCCCTAAGAGCATGTACAATGCAGGCTCTTAAGGAGGTGTTTAGCAATGAAAAACTGTTTTTTCTTGCCACATAGGATAGATAAGGTGCTTATTTTGAAACATCGATGCTTAAATAAGCACCAGTGCTTAGTAGATGTTTATGTATATAACTGATTCTATTAATAGAAAATATAGCATCTAAGCACCCATGGAAGATATGCTTGCATTGAAGGGAATAATTTTTGCATGGGTGCTTGATGATGTGGCTATATTCTCTCTTTAAACATTTATATATAAGCATCTTGCATTGTACATGCTCTAACCCAGAACACTCCTTAATTCCATTCCGAAATTTACAATAGTTAGAGCTAATAAACCAGAGCCTCCATCCTCACAGGCGCAGGCGGGAGCAGCAAGCAGCGGGCGAGCGGCGAGCCCACCACAGCGGGCCACGTGGCCGCCACTGCGACCGGTGGCGGCGACCTTGCCCCGATGGTCGGGATGTACCAGCAGCAGCTCATCGACGACCCCTTCGCCCTAAGCGGCCACTGCAGTGAGCAGCCACGGCACGAGGCCGCCGACGTCGCCTCCTCGTCCTCCTCCTCAGGCGTTGTCGCCTCGCAGCTGACTCAGGCGCATGGCGCCGGCGAGCCGCGGCGGCTGTTCGAGGCGCTCGTCGGGGAGATCCTGCTCCGCGGCGCGGGAGGTGGCAACGGCGGCGGCGGCGGGGTTGGGGATCTGGAGGGGGTAGTGCGGTGGGCGCGGGAGGTCGCCGCCAATCCTGTATCGGCGCGGCCGGCGGTGGTGGAGGTCAAGGCGAGGAAGCGTCAGGTGCTGGCCTTGCGGCGCGCGCGCTACCTCAGGATTGAGGACGTGGCAGACGCAGCGGAGCTCCCCAGCTTCTCCAAGGTGAGTTGGTTCTGGACGAAGTCGCAAAACCCTCGTTGTGAATTTGCGATCTGTTGCTAATTCGCTGAGTTAGTAGCTGTGGGTGTCGGCGGCCTGTTGCTTGCTATGTTCTGGTTGTGTTTTACGGCTGCTTCGTACGGATGGGACATGGGTTGCATCTAGGATTTTGTCCCTATCTGTTGTTCCATGCCGCACCACTAGGTTTGGGCTGGGTTCGATCTGGTTTATCTACTTATGTCTATACTGTGTGTTTTTTAAGACAGAATCAATAAAAAGATTGTAGTAAAAAAATATAATGAGTTAAGCTGTATCGGTCAAAATCACATTTGATTATTTTTCTGTGCATATTACCTTTCATGAACAGTCAAAATTCAAATATTTAAGTCATAACTCATCAGCCCAAAAGAACTCATACCTTACCTTGTTCTCTGGGAGTGGATTTGTAAATGGAGAACGGGTGTCACCTGTTTCAGAGAATCTGTCACTGCCATTTCAAGCGAAGAGATCACAGTCACTGCACAACAAACATGTACTATTGTACTTTTTGCAAACAATCGAAGATTCCGATTGGGGAATGCCGACCCTGACTTGAACATGTCACTATTTTAACATGGCAGTGGCATCTAACACACCAGTTGGAAAACTATTGCCTGCATTTATGATGGTTACATCAGATAGTATTTTGGCAAGATGGTGAATAGGCCCATCTTTTTTTGGCTGACAAGTGTAACAGCCAAAAACATTCAGCTCCATGACTCGATGTCTATTTGCTCAAGACAGGCCATTTAAAGTTTCTTAGTCGAAATTTCATGTATTGAATTATTAATCATTAAACCTATTGATGGCTATGCTAGGATGAAAACCAACTTGATGAATCGAATTTTGAAGAGTTCTTAGTGAGGATGCCAATGACATGTGAGGTTGTATGATAAGAGATGCCTACCGAGGGAGTAATAATAGGATTTTACTCGGTTGAAGATAGGCCTTACGTGTAATATTCAACGAACTGAAGAAAAACATGGTGAAATGGGTGTCACATAGACATGCACGGCCACCCATAAGCTTGGCAAATGGCATGCATCCTGATTCCTGAACCACCATGTATGACTTGATTAGAACACTGGTTTTAATACTAATGTGAGATCTATTTTCTTATTAAAACAAGGTTCAAAGGAGCTTCCACATTCACGGCAAGAGGCTAGAAATTCCTACATTAATCAGAGTAAAAAGATACAAATCTACATTGCGTATTTTAGTGGGACCAGATTATAACGATGCAGATTAATTAGATTTGTATATGAGAACTCTTACAGCTGCATATGACATACAATTATATTTCCAATCATAAGCATTATAGTTGTCTACTACCTCCAATCACAAAAAACATGTTTTGGGCATCAACACCGCCCCCAAAACAAAACTTTGACCACTAATTGCTATTATAATATATTTTAAACCCCAATAAAATTATAATATTACTTACATATGATTTTCATATGTCCAATCTAAATATCTAAAAAGATGTCGATGGCTAAAGTTTAAAAAGTTTGACTACACGTATCCCAAAACAATATGTTTTTGTGATTGGAGTGAGTAGTAAATACAACTCTATTTACAGACATAAATTTGTGTATTTTAGTAACCAACTGCACGGGCAATTCGGCTAGTTATTTATCTAAATGAAGGCTTCTTTTTTGATGCAAAAATAAAAT
This sequence comes from Dendrocalamus latiflorus, assembly GCA_017311315.1. NCBI lineage: Eukaryota > Viridiplantae > Streptophyta > Magnoliopsida > Poales > Poaceae > Dendrocalamus > Dendrocalamus latiflorus. The sequence continues at coordinate 53,700,072 of CM029664.1, read as the reverse complement.
TTAGATATCTAGATTCTGGATTAATGTGCATCATTTTTCCAGAGTTTTGGCGTAGTATTTGACTAATTTTCTATATTTTACCTGATATTTAAAAACTATCAAGCATCCTGGATTCTCATTTTGGAACCATAGACTTGTGTCATATCCAACGCTTGCGCCTCTGTCCCTGTAAAATTGGTGAAAACCTGTCAAGGGGTAATGTTGGTAGAAGCATTTTGGTAGTCTTAAGCTTTGGCCTGAATCTAACAGATTTGTGGCCTACATAGGAAGCCACTGAGATAGGGAGGACCTGGGAGAAGTGCTAACAGTACGACAGGCTTATGTTTGGGATAAGTGATGACAGTAGTCCTCATGTCCTACACTTTAGGCTGATGTCCATCCTACATGCTACCGCAGAGGAACAGCCGACAACATACCTCCCTTGCCGCTGCTCCCCTCCCCTCCCTCTCTCTTCTCTCAAACCGGCGCCACCGCTTCCCTCCCCTCCCCCCTCTCTTCTCCGATGCCAGAGCAGCTCCGCACCCCTCCTCCGCCTCCCCTGCCCCCTCCACCACCGGCGGCAACCTTGCTGCTTGGCCACGCCGCCATCTCTCCCTCCCCCACTGCTACCACCCCGTCCAACCTAATATTCAGTGTGCCACCATCGCCGTGCCTTCCTCCGTCGCCGTCCACCACTGGACCAACGCCTCCCCAGCCTCCCTCTACGTCCAAGGGGTCGCAGTCAGGGGCGGACCTAGGACTAAAATTGAGTGGGGGCATGCTGCTACACGTAGCTGAGAAGGCACTGCCGACCTGCCGGCCTGTCGGCTGCCGCACTAGACCACTGGGGGCCTGCTGAGTTGCTGACTGGGGGCCTGTGTGGATAAAATCCAGGAGATATATGTGATTAACGAAATTGACTGGGGGCCAAGGCCCCCACTAATTAAGCTTTGCGTCCGCCCCTGGTCGCAGTGAACCCATTGTTGGCAAATCTAGAGTCAGAGGTGAAGGAAGAGGGGAGGGCGACGCCAGAGTTGAAGGAGGTGAAGGGGCGGCGCCAGAGTTGAAGGAGGAGGGTGGCGCCGGCGGATCCCGTTGATTTTGGCTCAGATGGTATATCGTGTGTAAGTTTTTCTCGTTTGCAAAATGGTTGTTGGGTCAATTGACCCTACACCCATAATCCCATATACATGCCTCTATCTCTGGTAGAGTGGTAATAGGTGGAGTTTTTTTTTAAAGTTTAGGATATATTAGTTGGGAAGATTTTTCTTAGGATTGAGAATGTCTTGGTTATTTTTTATGACTAGTTATGGAACTGATAAGCCTTTTTCTTGATTTTGAATTTTGGTTGATTATGTTGATGTTTACCCTAGCAAGATAGGCATGCTTATCTGGCCATTCTATTGTCTTTATCTATTTCAATGGAATATTTCAAGAAGCATATCACACTGTGCTAGGAGCAATCGAATACATAGTGTGAACAGAACAGCATTCGACATAGACTAAGGGCCAGGTTGTGGTTGCTGTGCTGCACTATAGAATCTAGTTAGTACAGGAATTTTACCAATTTTAGAAAGATTTTGCTGTTAGTGCTACAAAAGATGCTTTCAAGTAGTTATCCTATCTGAAAATCCACTGCAATACCAAACAGAGCATAATGCACAATACCTATGTTGTGGTATGTTGGTTATTTTAGAGAGAGAGAACCTTTGTTCTCTTGTGCTTTGTATGCCTGAATAGAAAGGATTTTCGGAAGGTAAGTTCAATGACAATTTCATAAATTGGAAGTATGGACAACTATGCAACTTTTCGAGGATTTGCTCTTTATATCAAATCAGAAAGGCTCAAACAGTAGGCATGTAGCATTACCCCAGGGGCATTCTGTATTTCTAAACAGTTCACTGGAGTTTCTTCAGACTCCAGAGAATGTATCCGCAATTACACTGTCTATTGCATCTGGGAGACTGGGGAAAATGATGATGACCCTATGGAAATTGTGTTAAGGCTTTCATGTTCAAACAAAATCCAGAGAGATAGCTGCTTCTATCTGCTTGGCAAATTTGTACTTCTGAATTCTCAAAATTTCTTCATTCTTAGTTTGTGGAATTTTCCCCTTCCTGAGAAGTCGTCAAAGTTTGATTACTTCCCTTTATTGTCAGTTTCCTTACTAGATTGTGTTCTTTTTTCTTTTATGTCGACTTCCATTTTGCAATGTGGTGTCTGAAGCAGTTGCCTTTTTCTTACTCTTTTAGACATTGCTGCATTTTTTGTCTTTCAGAAAAGGAAGTACAGAGCTCACAATAATCACTCAGAAAGACCAAAAAATAAAGGGTCAATGAATATGCCAACAAGGAAATCCGAGAGGCTAGCTAAGAGAATGAACCTCATGACATCAGTGCTCCTCACACAAAGGAAAAAGATTGGAGTAGGCGAGCACTTTCAGGCAGAGGTACCTGACTGGACTGGACCACTTTCAGAGGAAGAGCTTTCTCATTACAGGAATGCTCCAAACATCTCAAAGATGCTAGGAACCAGAATTTGGCCACCTGAAGGTGAAGTTTTACAAACTGACAATGTAGTAGCTGGTCAGGGAAGGCCAGAATCATGTAGTTGCCCATATCCAGGATCCTTCTTTTGTAGACAGCATCACATAAATGCAGCTAGGGATCAGCTATGGTCTGAACTTGGTCAAGCATTCACAGAATGGCGATTTGATTCTATGGGTGAGAAGGTTTCTAAGATGTGGAGTCGTGAGGAGCAACTAAAGTTTGATGCACTTGAGCGGTTGGTTCCTGTGCTGGACCATAAGACTTTTTGGGCGTTAGCATCAAAACATTTTGCCTCAAAGACCAGGATAGATTTGGTGCAGTACTACCTGAATGTTTTCCTGATGAGAAGAGTGTTGAGCCAGTGCAGATTAAGTCTTTTGGAAATTGATAGTGATGAAGATGAAGCAGAGGAAGAGGAGGACGAAGATCAACCTGAAGGCCCCAGTTCTTTCCACAGGTACTGGTTCTACGTTTCCTCGCATGACCCCATATGTTTAAGAGGATGTAATATCTTGGTTCACCCGTTTCTCATTATTGTCAAATGCATATGTTGAAATTTCCTGTTTATTTGGATGCACTGATGGTTGAGCTACGGATTACTCATTTCTGCAATAGTCAAATAACGAACTCCCTTCAAACATGTACATGCTATCTGGTAGGAATTATGGTGATTTTTGCTAACCTTTACATTTTACTTCAGGACCCAGGATGTCCAGGATGTGAAGAGGATTTCATGAATCTGTTGACAGCTACCTGACATGCTTTTCTGCATGTGCGCTTTGTTTTCGTGTGTATTGAGACACTCATGACCTCAAGTGATCTGTCATTGCTCCATGTGATCATAAGTCTGATTTTTGCAGATATTTGGATAGAGGGATCCGTTCACTCACGTTGAGTCGTCCATTCTGCACATTCGGATGGCAAATCATTCTCAATTCTGGTCTCAAGTCGAACCAATCTATCGTAACTCGAAGCTCATGTGATCTGAATTGTTTCCCATTGTACAGGGGGGAAAAGGAACTAAATGGGGAAAAGAAAACAAATAGTCAGGGACAATTTTTCCTCTTGAGAAGGTCAATGTAAGACTTTTAACCAAAACGATATCCCATTTGACGATTTCAGCAAGCATTTTGGCAACTACATTTACCATTCATTCTGGATCACCGCCCCCCCCCCCCCCCCCCCCCCCGGGGCGCCCGGGGGCCTCCAGTTCTAAAAGAACTGCTTCTGGTTTTGACATTTTCCTTTTGGCATGATAAAAAATTGACAAACACATGAGTTAGTAATTCTCAAAATATGTGTTGAATTCTTCCAAGATGCACCTGTTGTTAATTAAATGGGAAACTTCGTCAAACTGAAAACCATATCTCAACGGAAAAGTCGCCGCAGGATCATCCATGCCCAAAGAAAGTTTTCTTCTGTGGAATGATTTTTACTACGTACCTTGCAGTGTTGTTAATACAATATTTTGTTTTTCTTCACAACGTAGTTGCGCTAAAGAAATATCTTTTGCTGGTTTAGAAATGCTTCCAAGTTCCAACCAAAGTAGCAGGATATGGAGGATTCAAATGGTACCTCATAGTTCAAATGGTCATCTAAGAAAAAGTTGCTAGTGTGTGCTTGCCTAGTTGCTACTTGGTGGTACGGTGTTCTCTGAATTCCCAAACAGCTCTGAGTTTTGAGCAGCTTATCGCTGAAAAGCACTGTAGCTGGCTGAAAAAACACTGTAGCTGATGGTGACTTATTTGACGTAATTAAATTTTTTTAAAATAAAAATAGAAAAAACAAGTTAGCTCATCCCGAACAATACAAACGAATACAGGAATAAAAACTGACAAAAAACTAAAAAAACCAAAAACTAAAAAAAGACGAAATTGTTAAATAATAAAAAAAACCTAAGCCGTTTTGAGCATGGCCTAATATTGAGCATCCAATGCAGAATGTTTTTCATTCTCGCGGTACCTTTCTCAAAGCACGAAATTCGGCTAAACCTCGATGCTGCTAGTCTCTGAGTGACTAATCAGGCACCGTTGTTTTGAACTATGGTTTATTACTTTTAACTATAAATTATTAGTCTAATAAATAATAATTAATTATTTGACTTAGCTTATTAATTTAATAAACAGTAATCACCGTAAAAAAGGTCAAACAAAAAATCAACCAGCAAAGAACGGGGCAAACCCTTGGAGGAGCGTTTGTGCTGAAGATTGACTGCAGAGACAGGGCACCCGAGATCCAAGCGGGCGGCAATGATTAGGCAAAGAATTCGGAAAGGTTCCGTGCATGATTCGACGTAAAAAGCGGTCTTTGATCATCATAAACCATCAGCATGCGAGATTAGGTGCGTCGAGATGCGAGCCCGCGAATATGCTCCTCATTATACCCGCGGTGCCGGCCGGCCGGCCGGTGCGCCGCCGTGTACTCGTGTGGGCCGCGAGGTAGATCATAAGATGGTCATTTCCCCAGTGTTCTACGTCTGCATCTACACCGCGCTACGCCATGCTGTGCTCTACTACTTACTGGTCTACTGCTGCTGCTGCTGCTGCTACGCACGGAGGCTTTGTTTGTGCGCCAGTGCCACGGCTGGGAAAGGGGCGCGATTAAAGCTGGCGCGCCCGTTGCTTTCTCCAGCACTTTGTCCCTCTTTGCGGCTGCTGTTGCTGATTCCCATGCAAACAACTACAAATAATCCCTCTTTGCGACAAGGAAAATGTTTTTTTCCCTCGCTTCCTGGGCCCTCCCTGCACTGCAGTGCCTGCCCCTCTTCGCGAGCTTCAAGGCATGCTGCTATGCTCCTTCTGAGAGCAAGTTTAATAAGGATGACTGTGCTAGCTACAAGGGAATCCATGTCAGCATAGTCCTATGTGGAGGGGAGAGAAAAGGAGAGAGAGAGCCAAGCCGACTCCCATGCAAGAGTCCGGCTATAGCACAGGAAAAGAGGTATTATCCATGCATGTACCAATAGAAATAATTGCTATACCTATGCATGTATTAAATTATCAATACCCATGCATGTATTAAATGATTGAGAGCTCTTGTGGAGACAACTTATAGCCAGCTTATTGTATGAGTTGGCTGCATCATTATCTTTTGATGACATGGAAATGTATTGGAGGTAGCAGCTATCTGTACTATTAAACTTGCTCTGAGCCGTTGTTTTTAATCCGGCTAGGAGTAGGAGAGTAATTATAAGTTTCATGCCAGCTCTCCTCACCTGGTGTTAAATGCTCGGCTTGGTAGAGTATCTTGGTGGCCTTGGATGCTTTGGCGGATCCTCACTTTAAGTCGAATGGAACAAATGGCATGTCTGATACAGGTAGGCACAGGTTGTTCGATCGATCATAAATCAGTCACTCCTGCTCGGTTGGGACTTGGGAGATGTTCAAAGCTTCTTCTCTGCCTTCAGCGGCTGTAGTTCAAGACTAGATCGAAGTTCAGAAAGCTCAAAATGGCATGGTTAGAATCTGGATGCTTCCCCCTCTCAGCACGAATGGAGGCTGGAGTGTGTTAACGATGAACATTTTTTTCTGCCAGCCATTACAGCGCATGTCTGCTGAACGCTCCTCCATGAGAAGCTAGAACTCTTAAGCGTGGTAAAAATTGTTGGGAGCTAGGAGGTGCGGTGCACATACAATAGCCTGCTCTACGCAGTGCAGGCTGCAGCTACAGCTACAGCAGCCTCCAGCAATTTCCTTCCTTTTAGCAGTTTTAGCAGCGTCGTCAGGGCGGTCAGGCCTCCCAAGAAGATACACTACACACACGTAGCTCCAAATCACCACTGAAGAGCGTGCTTAGGCCTAGGTCAGGACATGTCCCTATACGCTCCTGCTTTCTTTGTCCCGTTTACACGCCAAGGCGAGCACACACCACCGCCGTTGCGATCTGCAAACACGACATAATCTCTCCTCTCAGTGCATATCCCACCAAAGCCACCCTTTGTGATTGTTACTTCCACCTCTTGCATACGTTGCCACTGGGGATCCGCGTCGTGTGGGAGCGAGCGACGAGCTCAAAAATTAAAAAAAAAACAGTAATGCGGTGAGCTTTACAGGCGAGACGCGATCACTAAATGGATCGAGCTCTAATTTTGGTAAAGTGTCTCGTTCGTCGTCAGAACCAAGAACGGGATCTTTTCTTTATCGCTTTGCTGCAGGCTCGCAGCTCATTCGATCTAAAGCGGCGAGGGATCGAGGTCAATCGATCGATGCATCCATCCATCCATCGTCGCGTCGGGGAGCTCGGGAGATCGGGAAAGTCGAATCCTTTCTCACGTTACGGCAATCATGAGCATCTATCGCGCTTTCTTTCGCTCTTGCTCGATCTTTCCCACATACAAATACTCCTGGATTAGTTCGCACATCACGTTCGTCTTCTTTTTACTAGTTTTTGTTTCCTTTGGCAGGATTGCAGAGCCCTTTGACCCCGAGCTCTCGCGGTGCCTTTTGCAGAAAATGGCGCGCGGGGGAAGAAAGGCGTCGCGAAAAATGCCGCAATGAGGAGCTTATCAGGGGGGTTGATAAAATCCCAATGCTCCCTGATCGATCATGCACTGTTTTTGCCTCCTTTCCTTTCCTTTCCTTTGCTTGCTTTGCTTTCTGTTCGAAAAGCGGTGTTTAATTAGGTCTAGTTTTGTAGGCAATCACGGTTTGATTCAGTACAAATGAGGTGACACGATGTCCTTCGCGCCTCTATTTGTGCGTGTCCGTGTTGTCTGAACTGTGTGTGACAAAGTACCCTATTATCTCGCTCTGAAGTCAAATCAGTCTAGGCACGCCACTACTTAAGCAGAGGCTGTGAAAGGGGTTCTTTTTTGAAAGGGGTGGAGAAACCGTGTGAGCTTTTCGGAGACTAAGGGCCTGTTTGGTTGGTGACTAAGTTTGCCATGCCTAAACTTAGGCAATGTGTGGCTGTCACAGAAAGTGTGGCTAACAAAATCGAAGCCACACTTGTGGCAAAGTTTGGCAAGAAACTGAGTCTATGACGTGTGGGGCCGGGTGCTAAGAAAGTGTGGCATGCCACAGTTGCGTCAGTGAACCAAACAGCTACCTAAAAACTATGGCACGCCTAACTTGTGGCTAGGCAACTTCTGGTCATGAACCAAACAGGCAATAAGCCACTATCTCGCGGAGAATGATATGATCAAGTACAAAATGAAGACGACACAATGTGAATTGTCTTGAGCTCGCCTCCAACTGTGTTCGGTTTTGTTTGTGTCTGAACAAAGATCTAACCGTGGCATTATCTAATTCCTGGATCCGAGCTAATCTAGGTTGTTGTTTCACATGCCATTATCTATGCTCCTCTGAGCTCTCTGTTCTTTTGGAGAAGCTAGCAACAGTGTCCATTCCAGTTTCTTTAATCTCAGTATCGGACAAGGGCCTGAAAGTCCTGGTCCTTGTTTGTATTGATTTCTAAAAATTATTTTTATAGTAATTAATTTTTAAATAGAGTATTTTTTAAGACGAGATCTACTAGTTGATTCTAGTACATATTATAATAACTTTATTTATATAAACTAAAATTGTACAGAAATGTTTTTTGGCACTATTTATAAGCCAAAGCAAAAACTGAGAAGCAGATACACTTGGGTTTATGCAGGCACATCACACATGCGCGGTGACTATTCTGATCAAAGCAGGGGAAGCAAAAGTGAACAAAAGAGGAGGTACCATGATTAATTATCATTCCTAAAGCTCGAGAAGGCGACAACTCTGGTCTCCTATCATGTGCCTAGCGCACCGTAATCAACACTGCTAACCTCCTAGGTTCTGTAGATGCCATGGTTTACACACTAGTAATTTGGGTGTCTCTTGCCTGGCTAGTAGGACAAATCTGAAGTAGAGGGACAGTGACACAGTGTGTGCTGTTTCATTCTCTTGTTGGCTACTGCATGGGTTTGGGCGGAAATTACCAGCCAGGCCCTGCGCTTTTGGCCCTAAGCTGGTGGGAATGGGAGGAGAAAAGAGAAGGGAACAGAGAAATGAGGATGGAAAGGGAAAGCTGGGAAGGCAAAGTTCACATCAACTTGTCAACAAAGCTTCCTAGAGCACGAATATCCCTTAGCATTTAAAATAAATGTTAAGGTAGATACATCATTTCTCTCTATAAAATCATTGTTAGCTACTTTTAGTTTAATCCATAGCATCATTTACAGATACTAAACGTTTAACTTTTTCTGATATAGCACCAACTCCTAAGGTTTGCTTCGGTGCTATGCAATGCAGACTTGCACTCACTCTCCCATCTCTTAGCATGAGTGCTAAGAAATTTCTCTCCTATAATATTAGCTTAGCACCGAAGATGCACATGCTCTTAGATATGCTAATGCTTTCAAACTGCTTTGACTGGATAAGATAAAGGCCTTGATCAATATGGCTTCAGCTTTTGGCTTCAGCTTATTTTTGTACTATTCATAAATTTCGTCTTTTTCTGAACTTTTGGCTTTTTTTGAGTTTTTTTACCAGTTCTTTTTTTCCTCGTATTTGTTTACATTATATGTGATGGGCTAATATGTTTTTTCTATTTTTAAATTTTTTTAAATTTAATTATGGTAAATAAGCCCCTGTCAGCTACAATACTTTTTTCAGCCAGCTACAGTGTTTTCAGCCATAAGCTATGAGGCTTTTAGCCGAACCGATTACCACCAAAAAGTATCTGGATGCATAAAAGATCCAAGTAAATCTTGAGCCATCCTCCTCAAGTCAAGTCCTCCCTGATTGCTTAGTGGTAGCAGGGTCTAATTCTGCATACTCGTACTAGTATTCAGCAATCTTTTACGTGAGCATTTCTTGGAAGCACAAACCATCGCATTGCACTGCACAAAGTTGATGTTTGTAAAGTGGAATCGTTCGGTGCTCTGCAGGAAAGAGCAAAAGCGTAATCGCTACGTGCTTGTTAGAGCAACTTCAGCAGGTCTCTATTTGAGCCTTTATCTTACTTTTGAGGACTGAGAGGAAAAAAACTTACTCCAGCAGGATCCCTACTTGAGCCCTCAAAAGTAGGAGACCCTCAAATCTCCCCCTTGAGCCCTCATTCCTGGGGGTCTGGAGGGAGCCCCTACTTTTGAATGCTCAAATAGGGGCCCTGCTGGAGTGAGTTTTTTACCACTCGACCCTCAAAAGTAGGATGAGGATGAGGGTGGGTCCTATGTGTCATCCCCTTTAAGAATGAATTTGAGGGTTCTGTTTTGAGGGCTCCTGCTGGAGTATAGCCCAAAAAACAGAGCCCTCAAAAGTAGTGAGAGCCCTCAAATAAAAAGTAAGAACTATGGGCCTGTTTGGTTCATGACCAGAAGTTGCCTAGCCACAAGTTAGACGTGCCACAGTTTTTAGGTAGCTGTTTGGTTCACTGACGTAACTGTGGCATGCCACACTTTCTTAGCACCCGGCCCCACACATCATAGACTCAGTTTCTTGCCAAACTTTGCCACAAGTGTGGCTTCGATTTTGTTAGCCACACTTTCTGTGGCAGCCACACATTGCCTATATTTTGAGGGCTACTGCTGGAGTTGCTCTTAGGGCCTGTTTGGATCCACCCAGATTTTAAGAATCTGGCTTTTGGAAACTGGGTGGGATCCAAACAGATCAGTTTTTGGGGCAGTTTTTAAAATCTACCTACCCAGATTCTTAAAAACCAAGAAGCTGTTGATACCCAGCTTTTGCCAGTTTTTTTTGCACAAATACCCATTTACCCTCATTAAAGACCACGCGCAGACGCTTCCAATCATAAATGTAAGGGTATAATAGTCTATTAGCATTAATCATAAATGAAACCAGCTTTTAAAAACTAGGGGATCCAAACACCCTATTAGTTTTTGCTTAGAAACCAGCTTTTAAAAACTAGAAGTAATAGCTGATTTTTAAGAATCTGAAACTGATCCAAACATGACCTTAGTCACTGATTTTGCCTACCAGGAGCACTGGTATTTTTTTTAGCGCCGCGGCCGCGGCGCGGAGCGGGCTGGAGGTCTGGACCAACGAATCGATCCTTCGGCCGCGCTTGGCGTCGTTGGCCGTTGCTCCGTGCAAAACTGCAAGGTGACGTTTTTTTTACCACACGCGTGCAGATTATGCCGAAATAATCACCTTTGGATCAGGCGAATCCCGATAGGACGGACAGCCTCGGCAAAACTACAGATTGCAGAATGTGAGAGACGGAGCACAGAGAGAGATAAAGAGGGGGAAGAAAGGCACAAAGCAACACACAAGCCTCGCACGGTCGCACCCCAAGAATGGCAGAGCTACAAAGCAAAAGGAACAAGAGAGAGAGAGAGAGAGAGCGGGCGATGAGAGAGAGAGTGAGAGGCCTCGCTGGGGCCCGTGATTTGCCTTTCACTTTCCTCTCTCCTCTTGCTTTCACCTTTTACCCTCAATGTCCGATACGCTCCTTCTAAAACCCCTCTCTCATGCCCGCCTTCAACTACCTACTCACGCAGCAGAGCAGCACGAGTGTAATGGTGCAACGGTACTAGCAGCACTGTGACGTCGGGGTGTGGTGGTGGGGGGGCGGGGGAGTGGTGACGGACGGGGCGGGGCGGTGACGCTGCAGATGGACCCGCCGGCGCTGCCACGGCGCTCGGCCGCCACGAGCTGCGACCTGCACCCGGACGAGACGTTCACCGGCTTCTGCGCCGCCTGCCTGCGCGAGCGTCTCGCTGGGCTCGAGGCGTCCGCCGCCGCGGCCTCCGCGCCCGGGCGCAAGTCCACGTCGGCAATCCGGTCCCTCTTCGCCAGGCCGTTCGCCGCCGCCGGCTCGTCCGCGTCAGGGGCGGCCGCGCCGCCGGACCTCCGCCGATGCAAGTCATTCTCGTGCGGCCGCGGCGGGGACGTGCTCGCCGCCGCCGCTGCTGCCAGGGCGGACGAGCCGCAGCGGTGGTCGTGCGATGTGCGGGGGCGCAGCACGCTGTGGGCGCTGTTCCACCAGGACGACCGTGACCGCGACGGCAAGGCATTTGGTTCCTTCCCGGCGTCGTCTTCTGCCGTCGCCACAGCTCTCGCAGCCGACGTCGCGCTTCCGCCCCAGCAACCGCCGCCGTGCGTCCCGGAGGATTTCTTGGAGGAGGACATCCCCGTGGTCATGGAGTGCGACGAGATAACCCCCGTGGTGGAGCCCGTCCTTGTGGTGGACACCTCCGGGGAGATGGAAACCGAAGCTAATGCGGCCCGGGAAGGGAAGGCCATGAAGGATCACATAGACCTGGAGTCGTCGCAGGCCAAGAAGCCGCCGCCCAAAGACCTGAAAGAGATCGCCGGGAGCTTCTGGCTCGCCGCCTCCGTGTTCAGCAAGAAGTGGCAGAAGTGGCGGCGCAAGCAGAAGCTCAAGAAGGAGGCCGCCGTGAGCGAGGCCTCGGCAGCGGCAATGCCACCGCCGGAGAAGCCCTCCAAGCCATCATTCCTTCGGCGGCGGCGCCTCAGAGGGGAGGCAGGCTCGGAACTCGCCGGGGGCCGGCGCTCGTGTGACACCGACCCGCGTTTCTCTCTCGACGCCGGCCGCATGTCTGTCGACGACGCTGGCTTCTCTTGGGACGAGCCCCGCGCGTCCTGGGACGGGTACTTATTTGGCGCGGGCGCCGGCATTGGCATCGGCCGCGCGCCTCCGCCGCTCTCCCGCCTCCCTCCCATCCTGTCCGTCCTGGAGGACACCCCGGCAGCCGTCATCGAGCGCTCAGACGGCCAAATCCCCGTGGAAGACGATGCTGACCTTGATCCACCAGGGGGCTCCTTGCAGACTAGAGACTACTACTTGGACTCCTCCAGCCGGAGGCGCCGGAGCCTGGAACGCTCCAGCTCCATGCGCAGGCCGTCCTTCGAAGTCCTCGACCCAAAACCAGCATCCGCCGCAGCCGCCGCAGCCAATGGCAAGGAGTCCCCCATCGGCGGCTCAGAGTTCTACCACTTCCACCACGCGGAGGACTTGCTCGACCGCGGCTTCAGCTCCAACTCCCTCATCGAGGACATCTCCGCGAGCTTGGAGGCCGCATTGTCTGGCCCAGCCAAGAAGCCACGCCGGTGGCGCAAGGCGTGGAGCCTCTGGGGGTTCATCCACCGGAGAGCCGCCGGCCGCAGAAGCGGCGGCCCGTCCGACATAGCCGACCGCTCGTTCTCGGAGCCGTGGCCGGACCTGCGCGTCCGCGGGTACAACCCCAAGATGCAGCGGTGCAACAGCAACCTGAGCGCCCGCAGCTCGTTCAGCAGCAACAGCGGCGGCCTCGGCAGCTCGAGGCGCAGCTACGTGGACGTCAACGGCAACGTGAAGCGGAGGGGTGACGAGCACGTGCTGGAGCGGAACCGCAGCGCGCGGTACTCGCCGGGGCGCGTCGACAACGGCATGCTGCGGTTCTACCTGACACCGATGCGGAGCGGCAGCGTGCGGCGGGGAGGCAGCGGCGGCCTGCCGGCCAAGGCCGGGAGGCAGCTGACCTCGCAGTCGTTCGCCCGGAGCGTGCTCCGGCTGTACTAAGCCAGTGAGGCAGGCAGGTTCCTCCGCTACTCTGCCGTTGAAGGACGAGGGTCATCGCCATAAATCTTGGTTTATTGTAAGCTCTTAACTGTTATTTTTGTTCATTTTGGGGGGTGGATAACACGCAGTTCATCTCGTAATTTCCTCTTACATATCCGTGTCCCACGATCCTCTCGTTAAATCATCAGTGTTCTCGACGTGCCATTGTGCCATGCATGAGAGTTAGGGCCTGTTTGGTTCATGACCAGAAGTTGCCTAGCCACAAGTTAGGCGTGCCACAGTTTTTAGGTAGCTGTTTGGTTCACTGACGCAACTGTGGCATGCCACACTTTCTTAGCACCCGGCCCCACACGTCATAGACTCAATTTCTTGCCAAACTTTGCCACAAGTGTGGCTTCGATTTTGTTAGCCACACTTTCTGTGGCAGCCACACATTGACTAAGTTTAGGCATGGCAAGCTTAGGCACCAACCAAACAGGCCCTTAATCCTAGTGGCAATATGAGCATATTACCATGAGTCCACTAAATTTGGAGGGAAGTGAAACGCCCAGATGGCGCATCACGCGTTCATCACGCTAGGCCTGCATCGTCGCTTTGTGTCAAGTGTCAAACGCAAGGGCCCCACCAGTCACACACACTTGCTCTTTTGGACCGTGGGAAATTCCTTCCTTTGAGACTTGTCGAGACTCGAGAGCTTGACATGGATGGACACGTAGTAGGAGGAGTAGCGACCCGAGAGCTTGGCTGCTCTTTGGAGTACCTGTCAGGGTAGATGTCCTTTCGTCCCTGTCTCCGTCGGGGATTGCGGGTAACGAGGCTTTAATAATGACCTAAATTCGAATTTCATTGAGGTAATTTATGGATTCATCGTATGATTATGTGCAAATATATAAGTTTATTAGTACACGAGATAGTAGGATAATACTCCTGTTGTTCTTTTTTACTTACTTTTTTCATAGTCTTCGATATGTGATTTTAACCGCTGCTTTTTTATAATTTTACACTAAGATATACTAAATTGTAATATTGTGAAAGAATTTTTAACGATAAATCTAATAATATATTTTTTATATAACCACTCTAGATAATTTTAAATCTACTGGTAGTCAAATTTTATAAAATTTGGCATGGATTCAAGTAAGCCAAGTAAAAAAGAATAGAGAGAGTAGTATATATACTACATATTATACAAAACTATATTAGGCTAGAGATAAAATACTAATATATTGTACTTATGGATGTATCTGTGTGTGTATAGGAGTATTTACAGGGGAATAGCAAGACGGGGGGGACTAGGAGAGCATTTCCATACCCCTATACTTATTATCCTAGGAAGCAGGTAATTGTCACACGTGGGTTCTTTTTGGCTGTGACTTTAATACAAATACTTATGTATATAAATTGAATGTTCATAAATCAATAAATTACTTAAAAAACTATCCTCATAAATTATTTTAAAACAGTGAAGAAGAAATTATTATTTTATTTATTTAAAAGGAGCTATAAACGTAACTTATGGACCGAAAAAACTTCCCAGCGCTAATAGGAGTGTACTGGTGCGAGCTGCCTCATGCGGCTCCAACACTAGCAGCGCGAGGCTCGGGCCCGTACACTGCATGTGATTGGTCCTTAAAAGATGCTTGCCGCCGCCTCGGAAACCGTTAAAGGAGGCTCATATTCCGCTAGCCCGCATACGTACAATAGTTTTTTTTTGTAAGATTATATCTAAAATTTTCATTTTATTTAAAACCAGCACTAAAAATATGTTCTTTAACTATAAATTATTTCTCTAACTATTTTATACTATTTTTATTATAACTTATTGCTTCACACTCTCTCACTATTTACGTTGGTTTATAGGCTAAGTCACTTTTTTGCACAAGAGATAATACATTATCTCTATTTACCTCCTCTTTTTTATATAAAATTTTACTTATTTAATATAGTTTAAAAATAGCTAAGATAACACTATGAAAGATGTACAGCCACCCCGTCTCGCTGCCGCTGGGCGCTCGCCGTTGTCGACTTGTCGCCGCCTCGCGCGCGTCCGCTACTCCGCCATTGTTTCTTTCTCGTGCAGTTCTCATCCTCTCAGGGGTGTGTGTTGTGTCTTTGCTACGCCATGGCGCGCCCACCCACCGGCCTGCAGGCGGCAGCGCAAGTGTAGGGCCCTCTCGTGTTGATCCGTCGCTGACTAGTCTGCTGCTTTGTTCAAACTGCCAAATTAGGCTCGGCGGAGCTCTCGCCGCGCGCGCTGTCGCCAATGTAAGTTCGCTGTAGGTAACAGCGAAAAATGCCTCTCCTTTTTTAAAAAGGAAACATGACACAGGAAAAATGCTGCCGTGTCGTTGAAGTGCAGGTATGTTGGCCGCTTTTCCTCGTCAGTAGAAGCTCTCGAGGTGAAGTGATTGGTGCGTTAAACTCGACTTGCTCGGTTAAAATGTGGAGCAAGCGTCGTGGACTCACAGGAGATTCTATGCGCATAATCTGGCCTCTGTTAACTATGATTAAGTTGATTAAGTAATCAGCTGACAAAATCAAGATGGTGGCTCCGGCCGGATGCTGGATAGCCAGATAGGAAATGGCTGCAGACGCAATGCGCCACCTGTAAAGTTTAAGCAAAGTAAGTAGGAGACCAAGCAAACGATCGATGGCAGGAATGCTGCTACCCTGCTGCATTTGTTTGGAATCATGCCCAGTGAAAACCGTCCAATGTATCACGAACCGGTCACAAATGGAATCGAATGATGGCAACGACAAACGCGAGGACGAATTGAGCGCGAGGGGTCAAATAAAGCACGACGAGCCGGCAGCCGTCGCCTCGCCGGGCTCACATCAGCCGATCAGCGCCACTGATTCCGCTGTGCGCTCCGTTGGTATTCGGTGTCCACGAAAAGGGCCGAGACGGGACCGAATATGACGTACACTGGGCGCGCAATCGCATCGCTTAGCGTGGTGCCGCGGTCTCCCTCTGCTCCTACCACGCATGGGTTCTTCTTTTGCATGACAGCGCGACGGTGACGGCGGCCGGTCATCTCCGTCGCCCCGCTGCTGGAATGTGTCCCATGTTTTTGCATGGAGCTATGCTGATCAGAGACAGGGAGCCACACTGTAACGCCCCCATTTTTGGGGACAGTACGGAACATCGTAACCGTACAAAATGAACAGTTACGACGTTCATGATTACGAGCGATCATCATAACAGCACAAGCTCACAATAAAGATCCAACTTTATCACAACATATGGTCATTACCAGTTTACATAGCGAGCGTGCAAGCCCACAAGCCATAGTACATCACAAAAGGATCCGAAACGGCCTGAGTGCGGCTAAATCCTAAGATCCATTCTTCTCAGAGTAGACTGATTCTTCAGGAACTTCCTCCTCGGTAGGCTCTTCTTGACAATATTGACTTTCTGTTAAAATTGTGTTTAGCAAGTAATGAGTACCACCGTACCCAGCAAGTTACAATGGTAATCCTGACATACTACTTGCAAGGAATAATCAAGGATGGGAATATATTGGGTTTATTACATTGAGTGGATGCAGTTTTATTTGCAAACAAATAAAATTTAAAACATTTGCTCTTTAAGATCAGGGGGTTTTGTTAACAGATAAAGTTCATCATTAACCAGATTAAAATCTTCCTGAATCCTACTTATGCCTCATTATTGGAATCACCCAATTAACACAGCTTCATTAACCGGAAGCACGGCGTATTCGAATACCATTTATTTCACTCTGCAGAGTTGCTCAACTTTACCCACACGATTTTTAACCCTCATGACTGAGTTAAGAAAGCCAGGTCGGTTCACTGCTCAATTCTTTATATCGGCTCTACCCGATAGCATCACTCAGTCACGGCCACAACTTAAAAATAAACTCCTCTGCCGTTTTAAGTGAACACTACCGTTGTTAGGTACCCAACGGCATACCTAACTCCCCGTCATCCTGTCATCTCCCGCTGTAGAGTTTCAATCGAACTGAGCAGCTACTAAACCAGTGTTGACCAAACAACTCCTGTGGTTTGAGCGATCACTGTGTCTGTTATTTGGCACAAGGTTCTTGTCCTTATATTTTTCACCTGAGGCACTCAACCACAACTTCCTCTGTGCTCAACAGCACTCACCACCACCAACCAAACCAGCCTCCATCCTCGGGTAAAGCGATGGGCTAACTCCGTTACCCAGAGCACCACAACCTCTATACCCGAAGTCCAACCCTAGGATAAAGCGTTGGGTTAAATCCGCAACTCAGAAACCCCAACCTTTTTACCCTAGGTTCTGTGCGCACCGGCCCTAGGATAAGGTGCCCCATAACACCCTACCCTAGCTCCGGGTTTTCCAAATCTACTGGCCCGCAGCCAAAATCACTTATTAGTGTACAATGTTGAATGAGATGATTCTATACCATTTATACCATATTTTATTTCTTACTATGGTTGTCAAAGTGAATATGGCCATCAATCGAAACAGGGCATATTTCAGTGGTAGGATTATCTAGATAGCATGCCATTCTAAACATTTTATTTTACGCAAATAACATTTCACAACTACCCATAATGAAAATACATTAAATAAATAATATAATTATCATGGGATTCAATATGCTCAAAAACATTTAACTTGCCTTGCTGATTAGGAATTTCAATTATGTCGTATATTTGCAGGACTGGTTCTGGCTCCGGGACTGCGACTTCGGCGACTTCGGAAACTATCGCAAAGACATAAAATAACAACATAAGTCCAAACTTGATTCTAATCAAGCTAGGGAAAATAATCTAAATAAAAAGGAGTAAATTGCATAAAACCTCAAATAAACATTTGGAGGAGAATAAGATCGGATTTTTGGTGGGAAAGAAATATTTGGATGTGTGGAGCTTGGATTTATGGAAATTGAATTTGGCAAAAGGAGAATTGAAATATATAAAATTTGAATTTAAAGTAATGGATGCCAGATTTGAATTCAGGACATTTAACTGGTCAAGGGGGTGTATTTTGGTATTTTTGGGGTTTTTGGATTTTTCTGGGATTTTTCGGGCTTTTCTAAAATGATATGAACAGTGATGGGCTCGGCCTGTGAACAGTGCGGCCCAGCCCAAAGACGGTGCGGGCGGCGGCCTTCTTCCCGCGCGGTGAAACCGGCCGGCGGCCCGGTCCCGCCTTCGGCCAAGCAGGCCGTAGCCCACGCGCGCGCGCGGGCGAAGCCCAGCGCACACGCGCACTCGCCCGCCCGATGGTGGACACGCGGATGGCGCGTGTGGTGGCGATTTCACGGATGCGAGCGCTTGGATGGAGCGGCGGTGAGGCATCTACGGTTGGGATTTGAAGTTAGATGGACGCTCTGGATGAACCGACGGCAGCGGCTGTGATAGCACCACGTCGCCCCTGGGAGGTCGTCTTCAACCTCCAGACGTTCCTCCCGGCGGGAAACAGAGTGCGCTGCCCTTGGCCATATGGCGACAACCTTGCACCAGAGTGGGAATGAGTTTCACAGAGGGTACTTTGTGGGCTCGAGAATCCATTTTAGCACTTGGGTGGGTGAGCGGGAAAACGACGGTGGCTAGCGGCGGCCGGAAAGGTAACGGCCTCCACGGCGGCGCTAGGAGGCTCCGGTGGACTTTAAACCTAATCGGTTGTGTTTTCACCATCTACAGAGCACTAGGAGGCTATTGGAAGTGACGCCACAGCTCGGGGAAAGCTCTGGTGAGCTGGCCACGGTGGGATCCTATTCACCGGCGGTGAGCTTCGTCGCCTGGGCGGTACGCTAACGCTACAACTCAATTAGGCGCACCACCGTGACCTGCATGCCACAAGGACCTCACTAGAGTACGGAATCGAAAAATAATTAGAGTAATTGACAGTTACAGTTTTGGAATCGCCGGGCTCAGGGACGGCGATTTCCGACGACGTAGCCGATGAGAGTTCAATTAACTGGAGGAGGAGGTTTGTGAGGTTGCTAGGAGTCTCAGGGAGCTGCGAATTGGCCTTTATACCGTGTATAAGTCGGTTCCCCGCGGGATATTTCCCGGCTGCATCGGGTTCACGCTAAGCGGGGAGAGGGGGACGCACCGCAGGGGCGCAGAGGCTGTGAGAGTGAGGTGGCAGGAGAGGGTACGTCTCCTCTGCAGCTCTGCCAATGGGCTGACCCGGTGTGAGAGGAAACTGCGAGAAGGGGACAGCTGTCGCAGCGGCGAGAGCGAGCGCGGTCTCCGGCGCTCTGCGCGAGGAAGAGGAGCAGTGGGAGTATGTCGCTGACCCGTGGGGCCCTGGGTACGGTCGTGACGTCGGGTGAGGGAGAGCGGCGCCGCAACTCTGTGCACAGGGGGAGCAACGCGTGCGCCGTGGCTTCGGGAAGGAGGAAGAGGCGCGCGCGTGTGAGGGCGCCAGGGGAGGAGCGAAGGCGTAAATGCCAAAAAGGAAAGCGTAAACTTCATTGAGACTTGAAAAATTGGGAAGGAATTCACATTTAAACACAATTTACAAAATTTTCAAAATGGTTGAAATTTTGGGGTGTTTCACACACCATATTCGTACTACGCATGACTGTAACGCCCATGTTTTTAGAAATAGGGTCGTTGTACCTCTCACAACAATTCAGGAGTTCAGTTACGGATAAAAGAAGTATCATGTCTGCTCACAAACATTTAAAAAAAGTTATTTTCATTAAAATAAGATCTAACGGCCAACTCTAGAAATTTTAATGGGCGTCCAAGGCCAAAACTTAACTTACATCTAGAAGAACCGAACCCTAACATGAATACTTGTAACATCTTTCTTTCCTTTGATCTCTGCGTTGGTGGAAAATGAAGCAAGACTGAGTACAATCAACCGTACTCAACAAGTCATATAGGGAAATGCTATATAGCTACTTACCAGGATTTCCAAAACATAGAAATATATGGGTTTTACCAAGTATTTGTGAATGCAATTTTGTTCATAAACATTTTTAAACAACAAAAGAACAATACTTCTTAAAGAGTCAAGGTTTCAAACTTGATTACCATATTTCAACATTTTCAAATCATTTTCAAATCTACTTATTCTATACCGTTGTATTCACCAATTAAACACAGCTTTATTTACCAGAAACATGGAGTATTCGAATACCATTAATCATTACTCTGTAGAACTACCCAGTTTTACCCACAAGATCTCTCAAATCCTGCGTCCAGGATCAAGAAAATAAGGCTTTTCACTGCTTAATTCTTTATATAGCTTCTACCCAGTAGGTTTTTGTTCTCAACAAACTCGAATGACCCACACGGCTTCGCCCGATTTGTCGCAGGTCTACCGTTGTATGGTTAACCACCCCACATATGAACTCTCCCTCAGTCTCCCCCTACCCTTTGTAGATATTCAATCGAACTTGAGCAGTTACTAGGCTAGGTTTGACGAATCAACGCTTGTAGTTGGATGATCGCTATGTTTTTTACTTGGCATAAAGGTCTAGTCCTTGGTTTTCTCTAAGGCAACTTCCACACACAAATCCATATTTCAGTACCCACTGCACTGCCACCTTTCCGGTCCAAGCCTCCACTCTAGGATAAAGTCATGGGATCCGCCCAACTTATGGTCTCTCGTGATCCTTTCTTATCATAGAACCACTTTTAAAATTCTATCAACAAAATTCCAAGTATCTTAGTAGTGGAAAGTTTTTGAGTTCCTGAAATACCATGATTACTTTAATTATATATTTAATATTACTAAGTCTTGCCAAGGTGAATATGACTATCAAATTAAAAAGGGCTTTTTCGAGTGGTAGGACATTAGCTAATATCATGTCATTCTAAATATTCATTGTACAAGAAATAACAACTTATAAATACCATAATGAAAGTACTGATAAATAAATAATTAAAGGAATATATGTTCAATATGATCATAAACATGTGACTTGCCTCTTTGTCCATAGTTTCAGTGGTCTTCAGGTTGGATACTAACTTCCTGAATTCATCTTGTAGCTCTTTTGTTGACCAGCTCGTATGGTCCAAATACTAACGTAGAAAACGAATATAAATAAGTTCTTGCTTTGTAGAATGCAAGCTGGGAACAAAATACAAATAAATAACCAAAAGAAAGTAGGTTGGGTTGTCAGGGTTTAGGTGGTGCTTGATTTGGTTGAACGGAGTTGAAATTGAGTTAGACAAGCTTAAGACGTTCGAGTTGGCTATATAGGTGGTATTTTCGTTTTGGCAAAAGGTTGCAAATATGGATAGTTATTGGATTTTGGGGTTTGAACATTATCTAGGTGGTTTAGAGTTTTATCAGAGTCTAGGGTGGCGAAGCGGAGTTGGGAAGGGTGTAGACGGGCTCAAGTGACAAGACAATCAAGTAGGTATGCATGTGTTTTTAGGGCTTCGACGAATAGTGATGGCTGACTCAGTACCAGACACAGATTCGGAAGGATATCTGGACGGGTTAAGGTTTTGTCAGAGTGTATGTAGGCTAAGTAGAGTTGAGAATGGACTTTATGGCTCAAAATGATCATGGCAAGTGTATAAAATTTGGTGAACAGTGGAGGCTTTGGGCCAAATTGGATTTAGGATTCAATGTGGTGTTTAGGTGGACTAGGAGTTTATCGGTATTTGATATGGAGAAATGGAGCTGAGAATAGGGTAGATGGGATCGAAATGGATGAAATGGATATATTTTATATTTTTGCGAATAAATGAACAATAACGGGTACCTACTATTCATCACGGGTTTGGTACTATTCATGGTGGGTTTTGTACTGTTCCCTACCTGGTTTTTACTTTTTAAACCGGGTCGGCTGCTACAGTACTGGGTCGACACTTCATCTTCCACCTCCTGTGCAGCTATTGCAGTAGTCGAATAGGGGACTTTTGCGACGGCAAATCCCGATGTTACGGTCAACTCCGACAGAAACGGGGGGCATGGATGGACTCCTGGGACTAAGGGGAATCCATTTTTGGTCTTGGGTGCGATCGGGGATGGCCAAAACTTCACCGATAGTGAGGTGTCTTCGTAGTGATTTTTAATGGCAACGGTGGGCTTTAAGTGTTATGGGGACAAGAGCACTAGTGTTTGAGCATCTTTGGGGTGAGGGGTGTCGATGGTATGGTCGGTACAGGCTGGGGCAGCTTATGGTGGCGCACCCACGGTGGGGTGGTTTTGATCGGCGGTAGAGAAGGTGGCCGAGGAGCTATAGGGGGGTCATGAAGATGTTATCGGTGCGAGCAATTGAAAAGTTATAAATTATACAAAGAGAATTGGAAATTGGCTTACTTGGAGCTTTTCCGGTGATCGCTTGCAAGACCTCAGTTGTCGAGTCAATTGGGGGTGGCTAGGGCCTACTGGATGCCAAAGTAGATGAATGGAAGGGCGCATGGGCTTTTATCGCCAGTTTATGGTGGTCGAGGCAGTGGCTTGCCCGTTCGGCGGTTGGCGCGTGGTCAAGGTGGGAGAGCTCGGGAGGCTTCGGGGTGGATCGGCAAAGGCGGCGGAGGGGTCGGCTGTTGTGGTGGCACCTCGGGCTGGGTGTTCCCTCGAGTGGTGTGTGGCGACAGTCAATGTTGGCGGAGCGGGTGGTCGGCCTTGAGAGGGAAATGGACTGGTGGTGGAAAACTCGGGCTTGGCTTGGCCTATTTAGCAGGTTGTCATGGCAGGCAAGGCGTACGGCGGGTTGTTGAGTGGCATCGGTGTGGCAGTGGGTGACCGGGAAGGTACGGTGGTAAAAGATCGAGATGATGTCGTTGCCGGATGGTGAATAGCGCTCGAAGATAGCGCTGCGCAGGAGCGGATGAAGGAAATGTGATGGCAGGGGAAAGTGAGCATGGATGGGTGAAGAAGGTCCAAGAATCAGATGAATTCAAGATTTAAAACACAATTCGGCAAGAATTTGAAATTCGGGTTGTCTCAATGACCCTGCTGTAGGCTGCAGTTGCTGTCACGGCTAGAGCCGGGGGCTGCACGCGTGTACTCAACCGTTCGATTGTGCAATCAACAATCACGAGGAAAACAAAAGTGTGTCCTGGTATCTCTTTTCAGTTTTCACCGTGCTCAGCTTGGAGCATTGATTCTCGATCAGATAGCTCGTCCAGGGCTGCAGCCATCGCTGGACTGCAGTGGATCCGCGTACTTTTGTACTCCAGTTCTTGTACGCGCCAACCAGAGCGGACTACTCCGTGAACCGCCGTGGAGTTGCATGCAACGAGCAGAAACATGCATCGCATCATGCATCCACTGTAGTGTACCGAGTCATCTTCGGAAAAAAAAAAAAGAATAGTGGTGGTAGCAAGACTGCGAGAGGATCAGGAGTCGAGGATTTGTAGAGTCGGGCTTGCAGCGTTGGATCTGCACGGTTGGTCGGGGTCTCCCGTCGCTTCACACAAACTAACAGCTCAGAAATCAGAATGTCATGGTACTTAGATAAGGATAGAATAATATTTAAATTATTGTATCACTATATCTACTAGGTATATCTTTTATTGATAAGGAAGAAGATTCACGAAGTAGTCGTTAGTTCTCCTTCGACTACTCTATGATCGCAAACTCTTCTACAACCATGAAGTCGTCAGTCCTTCTATGGCTACTATGTGGTCGTAAGCTCTTCTACGACTATAAAATCATAAGTTCTTCTACGACTAATCTATAGTCGTAAACTCTTCTACAACTATCAAGTCGTAAGCTCTTTTACGACCACATAGTCGTAAGCAGTCTTACGATCACCTTGTGATCGTAGACTATTCTACAGTTTCTATATCCCCAATCGACTTATCAAATGACGTCTTACTACATTGTGTGGGACGTCTGATAAGGCGGTCAGAACGTGCATTTATCTAATAACTGCACACGATCTCTCTCTGACAACAAACACTGCATGGTGAACGGACCACTCTGTCTCTTTAGCAATAACTTCCGCCAGATAGTTATCATCTGAAGCGTTAAGTCGCCTTCTAGCGCGGGACAACGGCCGTCGCTTCGTCAGCTATTTAAAGGTTAACGTCAGTGGAAGAGAGGGCTAGGCCAGATTAGAGATAGTGTAGACTCTTTTTTACATTTCACTCTTGTAATTATTTCCTTTGATTAGTAATCACACAGGACGTAAGATTATTATTCTCCTAAAAGAAGGTCCGAACATGGATAAAAATTTTCGTGTCCCTGTTCCGCAAGATCATAACTTAAGAAAATATTCGAATCTAAATAAATCATACGTAAGATCGGTACAAAAATAATGGCAGTATTGTTTCTCTTCTACAGTCCATTCTCTGTGAACTGTTCCGGCCTAGTAGAAACATCGGGACATGAATTCTATTGCTGCACTCCATGCACACTACTGCATGACTCCCAATGCGAGCTATGTCTATATGTTATATCTACGTCCTTTACATCACAAAGATAAAGTTGTAGACATAACCTTTTCCGTGGATGGTGTGTGTGTGTGTGTATATATATATATATATATATATATATATATATATATATATATATATATATATATATATATATATATATATATATATATATATACTTACCATAAATATATCAAGGGTATAAAACATTTTCATACCCAAACTCAAAAATATTATCAATCATACACGTGTATCGGATGTTGGTGCCTAGGCACATGGTGCCTTATGTAATTTTCCTATATATATATATATATATATATATATATATATATATATATATATATATATATATATATATATATATATATATATATATATATATATATATATATATATATATATATATATATATATATATATATGAGAATAGAAAATAGATTCCACCCCACCTCTCCCTCTCCCTCTTCCCACCAATGTATTTTTTTTTTGCTATTTCTTGATGGTTGGATTTTGTGCCAAGCAATATCTTTCATGAGACATTACTTCCTCTCCCTTTTCTTTAATTTCTCTTTCACCTCATCTTCAATTCTATGTGTTACTCTATAGATATTGCTGATACACGGTACTGAGAGAAGCAATGTTGCATAGATGGAGATTGGAGATTGCGTTGCCCACTTAGAAGATGCACAAGTGTCACCATGCAGACAACTGTATACAAAAATTACTTTTCAGCAGAGAGGGAGAGAGAGAAGAAAGTTCTACAAGCCCCGTCTGTCCACTGCATACCAATACGCATCACAAGATGCGTGGACTCCAACACAACGTACGGCCGTTTCAGTTTTTCAGGTTCGTGACACGGCCTACATGTGCAGCGAAACTTAGGCGGCAGCGCCCACGGTGGCACCGGCCGCCAGCCTCGACGAGCCGTAGAGTGTCTCCTCGAACCGGATGATCTCGTTCTTGGACCCGTAGGCCACTTGAGTCCGCTCGTCGAGGTTGGTGATCACCTTGTCCAGCACCGACTGCTTGCCGTCGCTGCTGTACCCACCGGCTTTCTCTATCAAGAAACCCAGTGGCGCCACCTCGAACAGGAGCCTCAGCTTGGCCTTGGCCGTGGGGGACGTCACGTTGGTGAAGATGCCCTTCTCCTTAACGATGATCTGCATCGCCAAAGATTCATGCACTCTCACGGATGCAAATTCTGTGTACTGAAGTGTAGGAAAGTACCGAAAGTAAAGTGTGTTCACTATGTGCCGTGCCGACAGTATGGCCTTGCTTAAAGCAGATGCCGGTACAGCTCAATAGTCAAGAGCGTGGGCTTTGCAGTGGCACTACAGTTACATGCACTTACTGGGAGCATCAAACCAAATTCTTGTTCCCGAAAGTTTTTCTTGCCTTGTCTGAAAGATTGTCCCGTTGGTGCGAAACATGTAGAAGTAGAATTGACATGACAGATTGATCATGACACTGTTCAATGGTGGAACATATACTACTGATCATGGGTAGTGAACTACTGTCATGACATTTTCAGAGTTTCATACAATTGACTCATTAAACAGATGTTTTTAAGCCAGCATCACGCACTGTTTTCGTTCCGCGTGAGTTATCAGAAACATTTGTGGTTTCTAAGGATGTGAGCATGACTTGTAATAAGTAATAACTGAAGATTTGCTGATATCTACCTGGTTGACATCGGGGACCATTCCTCCAGTGTAACGCAATGTGTACTTCTCCTTGACATAGTAGTTGATGAGCTGAGAAGATATATTTTTCAGTAGTTTAGACTGATGAAAACTGTCCTTGTATATAACGAAATGTGCAGAGAATTATCAGCTGCTAAAAAATGTAATAGAAACAATAGTAAGGAAGTACCTTGTCATATTCAGGGTTGTCGAATGTAGCCCTCAGATTACCAGGAGAGAACATTTTCCCTTCTCCAATGGATGTGGTGTCCTTAACATGCTGCCATTTACCTGCAACATTTGTAGAACTTCGATTACGATTACATTACATTCATACTGTAACTTCACAACTTCCACTGGTTTACAATCGAAGAAAACCTTCGTCAAGAAGAAGGAATTCATGTGTTCCAGGGCAGTCCTTGAGGGCAATAATGTAAGTCGTGCGAGGGCCATAGATTCCCATGGCAGCAGCGGCTTGGTCTCCACCGGTGACGCCTGTCAGCTTGTCACCCGGCCAGACACCAAATATGGTTCCCACGGTGAAGTTCGTATCGACAATGCTGGAGCCATCAAGGGGATCGAACGCAACACTGAAACCACCTGCGAGATTAGATGACAAATTAAGCCGATCTGAACCCACAAAAGGCTAAGTTTCTCAGCTGTTTCTGTATTTTGTAGGCACCAGTTAAAATGACACCTGTTCAATTACAGTGTCATTCCAAGTTTTAAGTTGAGCTCTTTTACGGCTCTTGGAAATAGATATGAGCCGTCTAATCTTTATGATCCAATGATTTATAGTAGTTAAGATTAAATTATACTACCACCCATACTACTATTGGTAGATCTTCAAAAAGATAAAACTGAAAATAAAATAAGTGGCATAAGATTAATTTTTGCAAAGTTCAGGTACCACTACCCCACCCCATCCTCAAAGCCCCTGAAAGTCACCACACCACATCGTCGTCGTCGCCGGCTCCGAAGTCCGATCTAATCCGCAGTGTTGCGGAGGGGTTTAGTTTGAAGGTGAAGCAGTGCCACCGGGTTTACGTGGCAGCGGCAGTACACGCAGGTGCAGGTGAGCCGAGGCTGAGTTGCCGCGGTTGAGACGAGATGGGCGCAGGCGCAGCGCAGAAGCAGAGACATGCAAGCGTTGTTGTTTTCATGAACTGTGTACGTCTCCATACACTACTGCGGCGCACTACTGTCGACGAGATCGGAGGCGGCGGCCGTGGTGCGGGGGATTGGAGATGCGGCGCCGGCGCATGGACCGGAGGCGTAGCGTGGGCGCATCGATTGTACAGCCAACGCCGGTTTACACACAAATGTTAACGTGAATAGTCTAAAATACTATCCGAAAAAACGTTTAACAACAAAAAAGTCTAGAATGCCCTAACAAATTAACGGTTAAATTTAATTTCTACTACTATCTTTTTTTGCTACCAGTATAATGTACTATAAAAAAATATGTTTCAAAAAAACTTTTCGGAGTGCTCAAACATGTTACAACTGGTGATCGGATGGTTCGTATTTCTCTCTCCATTTCGGATTGCATCTACGTCTAGAATCCAAGAAGACAGCATGGTAACATATACTGATATGCAGTTCCATTGCTACAGAGCTCTGAAGATGCGAACGGGAACATATGTTTTGTTCAACGGGAACATATGTTTTGTTCAGTAGCAGTAGTGCTGATTGCTGAACACTGGTTAAGAATGAATGGATGAACTTAAAATCGTTTAGGTGGTCTCTGTTCTCCTCAATTATCTTTATTGAGTGATATTTCAAATGTGAGCTTTGGACTTTGGTTTATTATGTAAAGGGAGAGAAGAAATGGCGGTACCTTCGACTGGGCCACCCATGTCTTGCAGCTCAGGGACTTCCTCAGAGCACGCATACTTGCAGACATGAGAGTATTCCAAGGCCTACATGGATCGTAGTACAGAAATAAGCGAAGTGACAAACCGCGCGTGATGAGCCAGAGCCATGCACGGTGGAAAACATCCGATCGTTTTCACCTCAAAGAGGAGCTTGTTCGCGAGCATGTCGACGGCGAGCTGCTCGTCGCCGAACGAGTTGACGCACGCGGTGCCGCCGCAGGACGCCGTCCGGACCTTGAACGAGATCGTCCTCATCGCCTCCCCCATGCAGATGAGCAGCCTGATGAGGTTCTTGTCCTTCGTCGCTTTGGTCAGGAACTCCTCCTGTATACGATCAAATCCAACGTAAGCTTCACATGGCACGTACACCGACGCACAGCGCGGTACACAGGATGTGCACACACCAGGCTGTCCCCGATCTCGCACCGGGTGTTGAGCGCCGCGCGACTCGCCGCCTTGGACTGCCTCCCCGGGAGCGACCTCGCCGTGTTCACCCGCAGCGACTCGCCGTAGAACGTGGTCGGCGGCCTGGCGGCCTGCCCTGACATTACCCCATCAGCAAAAGGTTTGCACGCTCGTGACGAGGTATTACTACTGCCACTTCACGAAAGTGAAGCTCCTACATACCTTGGTCCTGTACGACTGCGAGAAGGACATGGCGGCGCAGCACGCGGGGGAGCGCGTCGCGGCCCCGCGGGCGTAGCCGGCCGCCGCGACGGTCTCCATTGCTTCGCTGCTGTGACGGCCTAGCTAGAATTGGCAGACGAGAAGGGGCTAAGCTTTAGCTTGGGAGTGTACTAGTTGTCGTACGTTTTTTTTACGTCGCGTGATGAGCTGCCTGCTGCGACTAGCGAGGGCTCGGAGATAAGCCGGGCGCCGCCGTGCCGCCACGTGGCGCTAGAGAAGATAGAGCGTGAGGAGCGTCGACGACCGTTCGTGATTCGTGTGGCCCTGCTGGGACGAGCCGACGAGCGTCGGGTGATCGGTTCGGCTGCGTACGTCTTGGGCTCCGCGAGACGGTCAACTTGGGCTGTTCTCCAGATGGGCCTTACGATTCGCATCAGGATTATTTATCGTGGCGAGGCAGGTTGTTTCTAGGACCAAAACGTCATGGGAAGTAGTCGTACTTATTGCAGCCACATTTGTCGGATGCGGTGAACTGTGGCTCAAGGATCAAACCGAACCTCCTCGGTTGATTTGCTACCGTTAACAAAGCTCAGCTTCCACTATACTTTAGTAATTAGTTAATACAATAGCTGTATATTAAACTAAAACTACCATAACCATAGAGTGAGAACCGTACTAGGACGTTAGATTCTGAAATTTAATTTTAAGCTTGACAAATTACAACTGATCTCGCCACTGTAAACATACAGCTTGACACAAGAAGTGCATACATACGTACGCAGCTGAACTGATCGATCCGGTGCTCGTCAGCTCATCTCAATAGGGCCACACAAACCACGAACGGTCGTCGTGCACCACGAACACTCCCCGCGCTCTATCTTCTCCAATGCCATGTGGCGATTGTGTTTGCAGTGGTGAGATCAGTTGTAATTTGTAAATCTAAAATTAAATTTCAGAATCAACATGTAACACCTAGTACGATTCTATCACTCTATAATTATGATAGTTTTAGCTTTGTGTACGGTTATTGTATTAATTAATCACTAAAATATAGTGGAAGCTGAGCTTTGTTAACGGTAGCAAATCAACCGAGGAGGTTCGATTTGATCCTTGAGCCACAGTTCACCGCATCCGACAAATGTGGCTGGAATAAGTACTACTACTTCCCATGGCGTTTGGGCCTAGAACAACCTGCCTCGCCACGACAAATGATCCTGATGCGAATCGTAAGGCCCACTGGAGATTAGCCCAAGTAGACCGTATCGCGGAACCCAAGACGCCCGCCTTTTGCTCAAGGCATGATAAACGTGTTAAACACCAGTTACAGAAACTGCCCAATATACAGTTACAAATGTACAGATGCCTTTTGATAAAGGCACCTTTTCTCCCACCCTCTCATCATCTATAAAACACTGTAAAGATTCAGAATAAAGTAATTTTTGCTTTTCATCCTCTTGTCTCAACTATTACAACACGTTATCAGCACGCTCAAACCATACACACAACAGAGACAGGTAATGGCACTTTGTGCACACCATAAACAACTTTTTCTGGAGATCTTGGCAATAGTGGACTCCCTGCATGATGCGCTACACACACTTCTTGCCCCTCTCCATGCACAACCTCCACCACCACCACGTCCGGCGACCACTATCATCTCCACCGGTCATGGCTCTCGGCCGGTTCGCCGTCGTCCATGGGAGGCGCATGGCATCTTCTCCTCCGCACGGCCTTCGTGCTACGGTCCTTACCGGCGACTGGTGCACGCCTCTGCGGCGGCAAACCGTCGTCCCGACCTCCGGATCCGAACTCCTCCACTGGCCTCCTCCGCAGAGGACGCCTTCTCCTCTACTTGAATAAAAAAGCAGAGGGGAGAGGGAGGGAGCACGTGGCTCGGCGTGGCGCGCGGCCGGCGCGTGGCTTGGCGCGGTGTGGCCCACGGCCGAAGGCGGTGGCGCCGACGGGGGCCAGGCATGGCACACGGCCGGCTCGGCGCACAAAGCGGCGCAGCCGACGCCCGAGGCGGCGGCTCACGGCGGCAGCGCCAAGGGGCCGACGCTCCCGGCAGCCGACGGCGGCGTCTGCGGCACGGCGTGGTGGCCCGGCGCGGCCCGACACGGCGCGGCCGGCGCGCGCGGCTCGGTGCGGCACACGGCGCGGACCGGCGCCCGCAGTGGCCGGCGCGGTGGTGCGGCGAGGCGTGGCGGCGTCCGTGGCGATGTAGCGCAGCAAGGCCGCCGCGCGGCCCAGGCACGGCGAGGCGGCGTGGACGGAGCCCCGCGGCCGGCGGCCCCATGGACATGGCGCGGTCGGCAAGGCCGGCGAGCCCGGCGGCGGCCGACGGCGGTGGCGGCGCCTTGCGCCCAGCGGCGCTAGATCCGGCGCGGGAGGTGGCGACGGGGAGGATGCGGCCTGAGGCGGCAGCGGCGGCCGGCGGCGGCGTGCCCAGCGGCGGCCAGCGACGCCGGCGGCGGTGGCGCCTAGGGCAGGGGCGGCGGCTCCCCATGGAGGAGCCCCATGCGGCGGCTGGCTATGGGGGAAACCCTAACCACCCCCACCTCCTTGTTTTTATATGCTGCCCCCTCATATGGGTTTTTACGTGTTGTAATAGTTGAGACAAGATGATGAATCAAGGTGATCATGTGAAGATACATTGGTCAAGGAGGAGTGTTAAACACCAATTACAGAAACTGCCCAATGTACAGTTACAAATGTACCGATGCCTTTTGATAAAGGCACATTTTCTCCCACCCTCTCATCATCTATAAAACACTGTAAAGATTCAGAATAAAGTAATTTTTACTTTTCATCCTCTTGTCTTAACTATTACAACAAAAACGGATGGAACTTCGCGTTGATATACGAATCCAAAACAAAACCATACATATCAGAGTTTCCGAAAAAAAACTCCATTGATCTAAAAAAACCATATCTAAATCCTAAGGCCAGGCGTTCTACTCATTGCTGGTTCTGGAAAAGGTAGAAATTCATCCAGAGTCAATAAAATGCCGCACCACATTTATCGTGCAAGAACTATAAGCTTCATCCGCAACAAAGCAAGTTTAGATGTTCAAACGATCAATGCATACACAGAGTAATGATAATTAACTAGAGTACGGCTGACCCCGCAAGATTTCACTTCATGCATGCATGCAACGGCGCGGGCGCGGCGCCACCTTGCTGGTCGATCATGATATCAATGTAGTCGCCGTCCTGCATCCCGACCTCCTCCGGCGTCTGAGCAGGGCAGATGTGGCGGCCGTCGGGGCCCAGGAACTTGACTGTCCTGGGGTCGAGCGAGAGTGCTTGCCGCAGTACAGGTCCATGAGCCGCCGCAGCTGGACGTCGCGCGTGATGCGGAAGAAGACGTTGGGAGAGGTCTGGCTCTGCACCTTTACGTTGATGAGGGCCCCTTCCGCCGCCTCGATCTTGACCGGCTTCCAGTATCCCTCCTCCACCTCCTTCCCATGCCCTAACGCCGGCGATGAAGACATCCTCCTCCTACAGTGAAAGCTCAGCAAAGATATGTAGGACAAAGATTCTACATACATGAAGAAAAATGTAGCAGAGGATGAGTACCATTGGAGCAGAGGATGACTTGGGAGGTTGGGATTCAATCGAACATGCATATTAGCAACCAAATTATTGAGCTAAAATGCAAGAGAAAAACCATTGGTACTGAGCTGAGCATTAAACACCAAGCTAAACAACTAGTGCAAGGTATTCATGTGTCAAAAGGTACGAAAATATAAAAGGATGGACGCCCTGCGACACGATCTACATTTTTCGGTATTCGTTTGTATACATTAATCCTATATAACACTTCACAGTAATGTTCGTCTAACTAACAAATTCTATTTTTGCAGTGCCACTGGCAGCTGTCAAGCAATATCTATGGCTTCTATGTTTGCCACAACATGTAACTGCTCGTCGATTCCGCGAAGATCAATATTGATCTTCAGGTTAATTTGTCAATCTTGCGATAATTATTTTATGCTTATCAATTTACATGTGTATACATGACCTTGATCTTCCTACCGACAGGTTTTATCCATCGCTACAACTCCATTAGAACAGCCCGACCTCTCAGAGATTCGAGGATAGTGTGCATATTTCTTGTGGTCTAAAGTCATATTACTGGGTGATTGAGCTTAATTGTTCATGTGTATATTTATTTGTGAATAGATAATTTATTTCATTTCTATTAATTGATTTGTGGAATGAATGTTATTGTTTCTGAAATGAATGAATGTGAATTGGATGCATATACTGTGTTCCTCTGCTACCTTATTTCAAAGGGCATGGCTAGCATTTCCTGAGGCTAGCCAATAAACAGAAATAGATTTAGGAATAGAAAAGATTATTACATATGGTTTGTAGTTGAAACCATCTGTGATAGTCAACAATCACAGATGGTTTATATTAAAAACCGTCTATGATAGTCTTCATCACAGACGGTTCGAAAGTCATCTGTGATGTCCTCATATTATTACTGGTCCATAAATTCAGACGGCTCACGAAACCGTCTGTGATAGTATTTTTGAACCGTCTCTAATGACTTTTTGTGTAGTAGTGAGGTGCTCTGGTCTATCAGGCATAACTTCCAGCACGAGTAGCAGCATGCCGCCGCCACATACGTGTGGGCCGTCGGTTACATACATGTCGAGACAAAGCCGGATTTGACACTATTGCTCACGGTATTTATAAAACTAGTCGTATGTGCACTGTATTTGCAAAAATAGCACTTCTGCCGTCCGGTGGGTGGGCGACAGCACCAACGAGGCGACATGTGGCGCTGCCGCCTGCACACCGGACGGCAGAAGTGCCATTTTTGCAAATATAGTATGCATACGACTAATTTTGTAAATACCGTATGTAACAGTGCCAAATTCAACTTTGTCTCCATGCATATCTACGAGGAGATCATAAGTTCATAACGGTCAATTTTTGAAAGAGCAGTGCTATGGTGCTTGACAATTTGTATTAGAGCACACAGATAAGATTTTAAATTTGATTGCGGTACAGATCACGCAAACTTTTGTGCACGGTGGTATTACAGCTCTCGAGTTTAACTAAGGGTTTCTATGTCTAAAAGGAGTTCCTTTTATTTTCAAGGTTTTCCTAATTCCTCCGGTGTTCTAAACAGGACCTAAAACTGAGTTCTAATCTGGGATGCTGCCAGTCACTCACACCCCGTTCAAATCCAACAGAACTGGGTTGCGATTCTGGATTCGAATTGGATTCTACAGTAAAAACTGCATTTCGTATTTCATCTGACGATCTTGTTGTGTCTGGTGTGTGAGAAGTAGACGAAGTAGTATTTCGGCATGCATCACCGTCCATGACGCGATAGCCAAGTGAAGAACTGAAGGCGACGGGCTTTTGTCGCGCACTACATCAGCATTCGCATGATAGCTCAGTAAACGGCCCGTGCAGCACGGGCCTCGCGCCAAAATGAGACATGACACCTTGCGGGGCTGCTCCAAACGGTTTGAAGCCCTAGCTTCTAGGTGTATTTTTTATTTTTCTTTAGGTGAATGACTCAGAAAAGGTTAACATCTGATTCAGTGTAATTTCAACCAAAAATCAACAGTTAAAAGTCAAAAACCGCTAAAAAGCTGAATTGAACAGGCCTTAGAGGTGTTCATATTAACTTCTATTTAAAAAATAAAAATTAATATAAATACATCACTTCTCAAAATAGTTTCTCCACTAGTTCGCTCTTATCTGGCTAAAACAACCGGCACCGGCTGCAGCCAATACAACACCCATTTAGCCGTGCGATCGCAGGTAGACACGTCCCCCTGCCACGTGTATGCATCAGGCGTTGCTTTGCCTTCTCACTCCTGCTCCCGCTTCCCCTCGTGCCGGTGTACCAACGCGCTGTGGACCGTTTCTCTTCGCCTAGGAATGGAAGTATTTATTTACCTTATAAACAGGAAAAAAGGGTTTCTGCCTTTTCTTTTTCGAAAAATGCCTATGTGAACCTTTTGCAAACATAAAAAAGTGCACAATTGGACCAAATGAACACATGTCACCCAGCACATCTTCATCTAGAAAATTACCATGCAAGAATTCTGCCCTCTAACTCCAATAATCCGATCTCGCATAATTCCATGTTTACAAATGGACAGTTAAGGATGGTGGTAAACCATTTTTGTCCTATCATATAAATACTTTATATTTACAACCACATTAACAACAAAAAATTTGTTTTAGCATCACTTTTGCGAGGTTAGTACGTATATTTGACTCTTCCTGTTTACTTCTTTCCCGCTCTGCCCCCATCCATCCATATATATAGGAATACTAAACAAATCTCTCGGCCCTTTCATGAAAAAGAGCAAAAGAAACAAGTCACAGGAGAGCCCAGAAAACAATTGATGTGCCTTCATTTTCTCTGCCTTTTGGTCCTCTACCACTTAAAATAAAATATCGTTGCGTTTTCCAAAATTTCTTCGTCTTGCCCAATTTATCGGATCTGCTGCTCTCCCCTCACGTGCACACCGGGCGTGAGTCACGTGACCCCTCTCCGTCCATTAGAAAAGGCGCGTCGGCTTTCCAGAGTTCTTCACATTACGTTCCATTCGGTGATTGCCCGAACCCCGGAGCCTTATCGCCTCACACACGCCAAGTGCTCGACGCAATTCCCCACCGGGAGCCCGCCATGCCGGAGGGCAACGGCGCCCCGAGCGGCGCGGCGGAGAAGGTGAGGCCGGCGGCCAGCCCCGCGGCGGAGGAGCCCGCCGCCATCGCGGGCAACATCTCCTACCACGCGCAGTACAGCCCCCACTTCTCGCCACTCGCGTTCGGCCCCGAGCAGGCCTTCTACGCCACCGCCGAGAGCGTCCGTGACCACCTCGTCCAGGTGCGTTTCGCGCGTGAGAGCGGACCCTAAGAGCTTCTCGCGGCTCCCCCCTCGCGTCCGTCCCGTGCCGAGGTGTGATCTGTGCTTTCCCTCGGGTGTGTGCAGAGATGGAACGAGACGTACATGCATTTCCACAAGACGGATCCGAAGCAGACGTACTACCTGTCCATGGAGTACCTGCAGGGCCGCGCGCTCACCAACGCCGTCGGCAACCTCGGCATCACCGGCGCCTACGCGGAGGCCGTGAAGAAGTTCGGGTACGAGCTCGAGGCCCTCGCGGGACAGGTGAGCTCTATTGGAGTGTCTTTAGTCCTAAATTGGAGTGTGCTGTGTTTTAGTTAAGGCTTTTTTTTTAAAAAAAATCTAGTTAAAAAAATCCATTTTTGTTGTACTTGGTAGTGACATTATTTAAGTAGTTCTTTGTTTGACTGTGACATTGTCTAATGGGATTAACGTTTTTATTTGACTTGTTTTAGAAGCAGTTGAGGTATCTGGTTGGATGGCTTAGATTTAACATACTATTTAACCCAAAAAAAGATTCACAAGCTTACAAGGCGTCCTTTATGAAATAACTTCTGCAGTATTTTAGATCTAAACTATGTAACCTGTAGATTTAACTGGTTTGCCATTGTACCCGTTTTCCAAAATATGCTCCATAGTTTATCCTGCTTTCTTAGAACTTAGACTAACAGTATGATTGTTCTGGGCGGCAATGTGATACCCAGATCATTGGTAAAGAACTGAAAATGAGTTGTTTACTCTACTAACAAAAGCAAAGCTTCTGGATCTACAACATTGGACATATTTTCTCGTCTGTTTGGCATAATTTGATTTAATGTGAACCTAAATGTTACCAAGGGACTGAGTTATGGATTCATGACATCTGAATAAACTTTCAGATTGAAATATCTGAAGCCATTTTTCACCAGACATTGACGGTGTAAATTATTATTGAACTGATTTTACCCAGGAGAAAGATGCGGCTCTAGGAAATGGTGGCTTGGGTAGGCTTGCATCTTGCTTTTTGGACTCAATGGCAACACTGAATTTGCCTGCTTGGGGCTATGGTCTGCGTTACCGATATGGCCTATTCAAACAGTGCATCACCCAGGAAGGCCAAGAAGAAATTGCTGAAGATTGGCTCGAGGTACCGTTTATAAATGTATATTCCCCATGTCACAAAAGAGTGACGTTTTGGACATTGACACGGTTTTTAGGATACAACTTTAATCACTATTTTCTATTGTAACATATTAATAAAACCTAAAAAATTATAATGTTATGAAAGTACTTTTCGATACAAATCTACACCTATCATTTTCACATGTCTAATCTAAATATTCATTGAAATATCACTAGCTAAAGTTTATAAAGTTTGACTGCACGCATCCCAAAACATCACTCTTTTGTGATAGGAGGGAGTATAAGATTCTATCCTAATCTTTTTATCTAGCTCTTGATGATTGGCTACGTGTTTTTTATTTTTCAGAAGTTCAGCCCTTGGGAGATTGTCAGGCATGACATTGTGTACCCAATCAGGTTTTTCGGTCACGTTGAGATTTTGCCAAGTGGATCGTAAGTATATATGGACGCCTGGACAAGTTCTATCTTTGAGAAATTGCTGACTAATAGTTTAATTTGAAGTTATTAAGGTTTTGATAGCTTCTCAATCCAAAAAGAAAAGTGTGGTGCTTGAACTGCAGTTCTTTTCTGTGACTGGATTTTTCCAATCTAGGATTATCTCTGCATAATAGTGGTAACCTGGCAGGTATACCAAAAGAAGAATATGCTTGCTAAGCCCTTTTCAGTACACTTTTTCTACACTATCCTGTCTTATAGCGAATGGGTTTACCAACAAACACGAGAAGTGCTTTGGTAACACAATGCTTGTTTGAAGGTAGATGTTTTGTTTTATGTTGATCCAAAAACTTATACGAACCTTCATGTCTGAAACTACAGAACAAGTTTGGTTAGGTAGATCTGGTGATAGTGTGATACTTTAATCACAACTCCTCACATCAGTTAGGACTTACCCATTACCACAGGCTTACTTGTTAGTTATTTCATGTTATGGCTGTTTACGTTAAGGCCTTGTTGTCCTTCTTTTAATTGCCTCTTTGTTTTCTTTATCACGTGATAGTCGGAAATGGACCGGAGGAGAAGTTTTGAATGCTTTAGCATATGATGTGCCAATACCTGGGTACAAGACAAAAAATGCAATCAGCCTTCGTCTTTGGGAAGCGAAAGCTAGTGCTGAGGATTTCAACTTATTTCAATTCAATGATGGTCAGTATGAGTCAGCTGCTCAACTTCACGCTAGGGCACAACAGGTGATATGTCATCCTAAACCGAGTATCTCAGGTTCTCAGTTGTTTGTAGAAATACAATAACAGAGACTAAGTCTGGTGCCTTTAATTATGTGAATACTGCTACTGATCAATGGTATTACATGCTTGAACCAGTAATTTTATCATTTATTTCCCTAATAGATGAGCCTAGAATGTCATTAAGTAAATCATCCGCATCCAATGTAGCCTGCCCTATGTGATACTATGTTTTTTTCCATAGAATTCCATGCCCCAACCATCTCATCAAACAGCTTAGTTGGTCACAAGAAAATGCCAAAGAGTTATCTATTGTAGTTTTGACGTGATTTTCAATTGTTTACTGGGATAAGTGAGATGTTAATCCATTTTGACTAACAAGTTGACATTTATGTGCTATGTGTTTCCTATCTTTTATCAGTTCCAATACCTAGGCCATAAGTAACTATTTTATCTTTTCTCTAATTCCATCCTTTATGAACTACCTAGTAGCTAGTTTGATGAAAACCTATGTCTTGTATATCACACTGTAGATATGTGCTGTTCTCTACCCCGGTGATGCTACAGAAGAAGGAAAGCTTCTGAGATTAAAGCAGCAATTTTTCCTTTGCAGCGCATCACTTCAGGTAATTATTTAATTAATCGATTGATTTTATTGGGAAGCATGGTTACTCTAAAAGGAACCTGTACCTATGGCCACCTTGTGCTTTTATGTTTGTTTGAGAAATGCTGTTATGAGATACTTGCAAAAACACGATGTTTGTAGTCTTCTTGTATTGTTGCAAGTTGCAACATTCTATATCACATTTCTCCCATCTTGCAATGAGAAGAATGTTCAACCAAGTTTTATTAAGGAGAGTTATGTCATGAACCGGGGTTCATGCGGGATAAACACCACCAGAAGATGGCCGGATGGAGTCGGCGTAGAAGGAGAGAGGAACTTTAGATGGGGAAGACTTGATATTACTCTCGTTCATTACAATAGCATGCGGTAGTCCTCTTATATAGATGGGCTCCCCCTAACAGATCGAATCTAATTCCAATCCTATCTCTAATAATATGGAAACTCATCTCATATCTCTAATTATATCTTTAACAAGGGAAACTAATCTCTAACTCAAATAGAAACCGATCTCTAATTCCTAATAATAAATCGACTAGGCCCAAGGCCCACCTATATGACAAGTTATCTTTTTATTATCATGACCAACCATTTCTTCCTTCTGCTTTCTTTCGGTTGCAATTTATCTCTTCATGATTGTATTTCATTTTTTTCTCAACATCTTGATTTCTTTATCTCTGTGATGAAATCATGAACAAGCATAACTGACAATGAATTGTATCCAGGATATTATTTTCAGGTTTAAAGAAAGAAAATCTGACAGAGTTTCGGGGAAGTGGAGTGAGTTCCCTTCCAAAGTTGCTGTTCAACTGAATGACACTCACCCAACTCTTGCCATCCCTGAGCTAATGAGGTTACTTATGGATGAGGAGGGACTTGGTTGGGATGAAGCTTGGGATATCACAAATAGGTGAAGTTCGGTTTGTACAAGTGCTTTGTTTTAATTTGATCTGGCCTTTTTTTCACCAATGTTTTATCTTTTGTTATTTCTTTTTACAAGACTACTTCAACTAAAAAGTTTGATTCAATTAATAAACTATTTTCCATGGTCCAGGACAATTGCCTACACCAATCATACAGTTCTCCCTGAAGCTCTTGAGAAATGGTCACAGACTGTAATGAGGAAATTGCTTCCACGACACATGGAAATTATTGAAGAAATTGACAAGCGGGTAATTGTCATGCCACATTTACTCTTTCTGTGCACTACAGTTATGGCACAAAGTAACAAGTTGTGCCATTGGCTTGCAGTTCAGAGAAATGGTAATCTCCACCCGGAGGGAAATGGAGGGAAAGCTCGAATCGCTGAGAATTTTAGATAACTCAAATCCCCAGAAGCCAGTAGTGCGCATGGCAAATTTGTGTGTAGTATCTGCCCATACGGTAAATGCAGTTATTTCGATTTCAATGTCATGTTCTTAGCTTGTTACTTCACAGCATGGCAATTGTTCATCAATAACATGTATATCATGCCCACTTTATTGAGCACTACCTTGATCAGCTTTACTACCATGCTGATTTTTCCGCTCACCTCTGTCATGTCACCAGATGTCCAAATTCTTAATTCTTCTAGTATGTTGTGAAAATTCATAATTATCAATGGCATGATAACTTATCAAGTTGATATTTACATCGTATTTGGTTCTTGTGTTTCTACTGTTGGTTTCTATTTGTCTATTCAATAGATAATAAAGATACAGTAAAAGCAGTGAAAATGGTGTTGTTTATTTAATAGATATAACCTCTAGTGGTCCATGGTTATATTTATTTATCTATTTCGCAAATTCTTATCTCTTAATTCATTTGTTTGAAGAAATACTGCTTGAAATCCCATTCCCATAGTTGCTTCTTGCTAAGTATTTTCATTAAAACGTAATTTATGTATGTTTCAATTAATTCTGGGATTGACAGGTGAATGGAGTGGCTGAGTTGCATAGTAACATTTTGAAGCAAGAGCTATTTGCAGACTATCTGTCTATATGGCCTAACAAATTCCAGAACAAAACTAATGGAATTACACCTCGTAGATGGCTTCGTTTTTGCAACCCTGAGTTGAGTGAAATAGTCACGAAATGGCTAAAAACAGATCAGTGGACAAGCAACCTTGATCTTCTTACTGGACTTCGGAAAGTATGTGTGCATGCTTCTAATCCTGCATCTCTTTGTTATGGGTCATCACACTATCATAGTATAACTGAAAACTGTATAACAGTTTGCAGACGATGAAAAACTTCATGCTGAGTGGGCATCAGCCAAGTTGGCCAGCAAAAAGCGCCTCGCCAAGTATGTGTTGGATGTAGCAGGTGTTACAATTGACCCAAATAGCCTTTTTGATATACAAATCAAACGCATCCACGAGTACAAAAGACAGCTGCTAAACATTTTGGGGGTTGTGTACAGATACAAGAAGTTAAAGGTTTAGCTTCTTATACTATGCCCCTACTCTTACAGTTCTACCATGTTTAGCTAACTTCAATCAATGGAAAATTCTCAGTATTGTGGTTCTGAAATAGGCCTATGAATCTTGTAGGAAATGAGCGCAGAAGAGAAGCAGAAGGTTACGCCACGCACTGTCATGATAGGAGGGAAAGCATTTGCAACATACACCAATGCTAAAAGAATAGTGAAATTGGTAAATGATGTTGGTGCTGTGGTGAACAATGATCCTGATGTTAACAAGTATCTGAAGGTATCGAGTTTTCAGCATGCTATCACATCCACAACATCATTGGCAATTTCTTCTCAAAAAAGCCATTGAAACTATGATATATCTGCCGTTCATAAAAAAAGGCATTCTCGTGTAATGAGCATTATCGAGAAATTCTAGTCCTGACATGAATATTCAATTGTATTTTTTTATTTACAATGAGGTTCTCCTTGTTCCTCCCAGGTGGTCTTCATTCCAAACTACAATGTATCAGTGGCTGAAGTGCTCATTCCTGGTAGCGAATTGTCACAACATATTAGTACTGCAGGCATGGAAGCAAGTGGAACAAGTAATATGAAATTCTCTCTGAACGGTTGCGTTATCATTGGAACTCTCGATGGAGCTAATGTTGAAATCAGAGAAGAAGTAGGGGAAGAAAATTTCTTCCTTTTTGGTGCCAAAGCAGATCAAGTTGCTGGTCTGAGGAAAGAGAGAGAAAACAGCTTGGTAAGATATTTTCCAGTAGATAGCGAGTTAGCAACATACAACGAGTTTTAGGTTAGCTGGACTTGCAAATAGCTAAACTTGAATTTGTGCTGTTGTTAGTTTGTTGATTCAGTATATATTTTAAACTAGCGGATGGGCTATTATTAACTTATTTCTTACAATATCAACAGTTCAAACCAGACCCACGATTTGAAGAAGCCAAGCAGCTCATAAGGAGTGGTGCTTTTGGTAGTTTTGACTATGCTCCTCTCTTGGATTCCCTTGAAGGAAATTCTGGATTTGGGCGTGGTGATTATTTCCTTGTTGGCTATGACTTCCCAAGCTACATTGATGCACATAACCGGGTTGATGAAGCCTACAAGTAAGGATACCAAAAAAGTTTCTTTGAATTGAGTCCATAGCTTGCAAATTCTTGAACAAACACGACCTTGCACTTTCCAAGTTTTGCACACATCCTTCCCTTGATATTAGTTACAGTGAAGATGGAATAACACCATGAGATTTGGAAATGGATAGTTGTTGCTGTTTTTTTCAATATAGTGATTACATCTTTGTTTCTCCTGCTAGT
Source organism: Dendrocalamus latiflorus (assembly GCA_017311315.1). Taxonomy (NCBI): domain Eukaryota; kingdom Viridiplantae; phylum Streptophyta; class Magnoliopsida; order Poales; family Poaceae; genus Dendrocalamus; species Dendrocalamus latiflorus. The sequence goes on along the minus strand of CM029664.1, from coordinate 53,658,051 downwards.
GCTAGCTGATATACTACCGTGTTCCAACAAGTTTTACTACTGTTGAGAATGAAATAGCTTAAGTCTTCCACATTTGCTGTTTTGATCAAACCCTGGCCATGTTTTTTGGGAGAACTTAACGTTTGCTCAATATTAAATTTCAAATTATTCATAATTGTGGGAGGTGGTCAAAATCGAGTTACTTGCCAATCCATTATATGTATTTCTGCATACATATGTGAGATAACCAATGATGAGTGCAACGTGCCGAATAGTGAAGGTTAATTGCTATCCTTCACCTAAATGCTTTGGTTAAATCATGTTTCCATGACAGGGATAAGAAAAGATGGATCAAGATGTCTATATTGAACACAGCTGGAAGTGGCAAATTCAGCAGCGACCGTACTATCGCCCAGTATGCAAAGGAAATATGGGGCATTACGGCTAGCCCTGTTCCGTGAAAGGACATGCAATCAAGATGAAGTTCGTTGGGTACTATAATAAGAGTGAATAATGATCCACGGTGAATGACACTGCTTCCGTTGTAGCTGGAGAACAACGCACGATGCTTGTTTGCATATTCTGTTATACTAGTTTCGAAGTGCATAGAAAATGCAACTCTTCTGTTGTTCTATATTTTGGTGTGAAACAAAGATCCTTTTGATCTGTACTGGAATCTTCCATCATAAAATAAAAATGATTCCAGTTTTTGGTTATCTTTGATATCAAAATGTGCTTGTCAGTTGCCAGGATAGTTTTCTGCTATGTTATTATCATCTTCCCAGAGGTCAAAAATGTTCGAGGAAGCCTTGTAAGACCAGTACAAGTACGATTAGGATATTTATTCGTACATCATGACATTTAAATACGGGACGAATCGCATGCTCATGTCATCCTGAGATGTTCTACTTATGCGCAGGCGCCCCGATCAGAGTTACGAAATACGGTATGTGTGTATGGTGTCAAATATGAAATAAATGTATGGTATCAAATACTGATACCAAAACAATCATGATAAAAAGAGAAATATTTGGTGAAGTTGATCGCAAATTTTTTCAACACGACCTCAAAAGAGTACAAGTGATTGTAACTCTTTTACAACTCTCTCGAACATTTCAGAATCCTTTGTTTGTAGCTTGGGTTCTCTATGGCCACCTCATATGGCTTTTTATAGTGCCCCACTAGTTCTCCTCTAAAGTAAAATCGATTAGGAAAGAAATCCTTATAGAACACCTCTGCAAGTCCTATTAGGTTAGGATATAAGTCACCATACTCAACAATCTGCGCATTGACTCTTATCTATTGAACTTGCTGTACTCCTCCAAGAATTTGCTCCAAGTCGGCTCTATCTTTTTTTCCTCCCACCTTTGAGAGTTCTCTCACCATAGGGGTTCATGCACATCACCACAACATGCTTGTCAGTGTCTGGACTAGCCTGCCTGGATCCTCCACTTGAGAACTTCTTTGTTGTGTAGTTTGGTTAACCACACATCCTATTTCTATAGCCCTTCATACCATATGTTTGTATCACCTACGAGCTCCACCTGCTTGCCAGTACCGTGTGATTGATCTCACCATGTCTTTCTTTGTAACATCCCAATTAGGGAACTAGTGTAATTATGAAAATTATAAAATCTTTTAATGGTTATCCCGTGTTTCTAAAAAGTTTTTGGCGAAGTTCAAATTTCTCGAGTTGGATTTCTTGCTAAATGCCCGATTAATAAAAATCAAACTGAGAAAATCCAAAACTCCTTAGGAGTATTAAATTCAAATTTTAAAATTGAAATCTGGGCATTCAAAGCCAGGAATGGAAGTTTAAATCAATATAAAATCCTTCCATCCAATTTTCGTATCCGGAAATTCAAATTGGGAAAAATTAAGATTTGTTTTCTCCGAAACTCGACAATCTTAAAAATTTAATCATCTTTTGAGCCAAGCCTTCAAATTGAGAATCTAATTACTAAATTCAATTGCTGAAATTTCAGAAAAATCCCCTTGGGCCCGACCCATTTTCCCTCCGGCCCGCTTTCTTTTTCTTCCCTTTCTTCTTTCTTTTCTCTTCTCCCAGCCCACTCTTTTTCCTTGGCTTTCAGCACAGCCGACGCCTCCTTCTTCCTCCCCTTCCCTGCTCATGGCGTCGTCGGCCCGCCCCCGCGCCGCTGCTCCTCCCGCCGGCCCAGCCCGCGCAGCGCCCCCGGTTCCCCTCCTGTCACCTCTGCGCCAGTACCCTACCACCGGCCTACCCCGGGCGCCATACCCCTACTCCACGCCGCTGCGCCATACTGCCGGACGCCTCGCCATGCCGAAGTACGCTCGCCATGCCGTGCACTGCTCCCGGGTCTCCGGCAACAGCTCCGCCACAGGGACCCCTTTTCCGCGGTTATAAGAACCTTGCCGCCCCCACGCATTGAGTTGAAAAGCCGCCACTGGACTCCGCCGTGCCTTCTTCCTCATCGTTTCCGGTTGGCCGCCGCCGCCTTCACCGCTGCCTCCCCCTCGGCCAACTCCTCCACGATTGGATCGTGACGCGGCATGCCCTCGGTCATCCCCTACCTCTCCACCGGTTTAATCGAAAAATATTTGCCTGAGAGTGCCGTGCCCGCTCCTCCTCCGTCTCCGGCCGACCGCCACCATTGTCGCCGCCATTTCCTCCATGGTCGGCCCTGGGCCGATTCCTCGTGGTGGGAGCCGCACCCCAACACCCCGAAGCTGTTCCAGCTGTCGCCCTGTGCTCTCCGCCGCCCAAACGCTCCGGCCACGACGACCCAACTGTGCCGCCGCTTGCGCTCGTCGCCCGCCCACGTTGGCCTCTCTCTGGCCAGCCCGGCTGCTCAGGTGACCTCCTAATGCCTCTCTAGTGCCCATGTTCACCTCGACTCCTCTCTCCTTCCTCTCCGGCCACCGGCGCCCAACCGGCTCTCCTCCGCCGTCCGCTCCGCTCCCCACTGTCGCCGGCACGCCTTGCATCACCCCGGCTGGAGCTACTGCCACCAGGAGACTCCCCGTTGCCTGGGCATTCAGTTTTACTGGTCGCCTCTGCCTCCTCGGCCGTTCCTCGCCGGTGTCGCCGCCGTTGCCTTGCCTCAACCTCGCCTCCCCTGTTTTCTCTACTTCTACTCCCTCTCTGGAAAAAATTGATCATATACCCTCCATTTAGATGGAAATTGAGGATTTACCCTCCTGGCCCACGTGTCAGTGACTTATGATGACCCCATGTGTCATTGAGATGTGGAGGGTAAATCCTCAATTTCTCAACTAAAGGGAGGGTATATGATCCAATCTCCCCCCTCTCTGTCGGATCAGCCGAAGGCAATGCCTTCTCTCTGTGTCTTTATGCCTCTGTTATGTCATGTGGGCCCCACTGCAGATTAGCATCTAGCTAATGGGTATCAACTGCCTCATCTCAATTTACTTCAAGGAATAATATTAGAACATGAATTGTAAATGAAAATGGAATAAAAACTTGATCGTGTGATAAAACTACAAGGGTTATGGAATGAAATTACAAATTTAAGTTTGGTTAATTGCATGTAAAGACACATGGTGACTAAGAATAAGAATAAGAAAATTACTTGTAATTTCATAATGAGAAAGATTCATTCATTTAAATTAATAAGTTAACGGTGGTTCATATTGTGCCAATTGAGATTAATACATTAACCTTCGTATACAACTAAAGCAAGAATATACATGGTCTATTTTCAGAGGATAAGAAATCGATATGAATCCAATGGATATTGATGTTAAAGAAATCAAATGTGTGAAACTAATTAGCATCTTCTCTTTTGCAAATCAAATGTTCTAGAAGTCGATCCTAAATGAGTAAAGACATATGTATAAAGCCTTAAAGAAATAATATATATAAATTCAATGCTTTTAAACTATACTCTAGAAACTCGAATAATGACTTTAATCTTATCTCGAGGGATTGAGGTGCTATCTTTCATCCGCCGGTCTAAATCTATTTATGCAAACTAAGTGATTCGATTTAATAAGATTTTGCCACATAAAATATTGACCATAAATTGCTCATGTCTAAAATCATGTCATCTCTCTCATTAGTACTTAAAATAGTCCTTGCCTCACATCCGAATCTCCAATCATAATTCAAATGTAATAGTTGAAAATAATTAATAACAAAAGAAATAGCTTCATCGGGGAGATCCATGTTAATTCATAAATCACCCATCCAATAAAAGGCAGACCATTAACAATAGTTGTCGAATGATTAATCCCATCCTTATGTTCAGTTGCAATTTCGGATAAGTTTTGCCACATAAAATATCAAAGTTACACTAAGTATTTAAATTATACTCATCTCGTGTAAAATCCCTGCATTCTAAAGTCACCAAGTTCTGTCCCTCCTTGCTATCCTCAATAACCTCTTTTATCTGTCCATAAGTCCTAGATAAATGTAAATCGATTAAAAGAAAGTCATGAAATAAAAGATCAAGCCTTGCCTTTCCCAAATCGGCTAAGTCTGCCCACTTCCTTTTCCAAAGTGGATAATTCCTGTAATTACTTCTTTTTCATTTTTGATCCTCATTATCCTAAAATTTTCCCTCACAGTAATGCTACTCAGCCATCTCATTCCTTCGCCCAGTCATCTACCGCTGTGTTTACAGCACACTAATCCGAATCATCCTTCCATTCTCAAATCGTAACAAATATATAATTTAAACTAAATTGGGCATTTAAAGTGTTTGGATTTATTTGGTCTTTCTTTTCTTTGCCGCGTATTAGAATCTGAAAATTCAACGAGGCGACAGATTCGAACAAGATCAAGACTCGGGTAAAAGCGACGACTAGGAAGTTAAGATCGCTGACTGAGCATGCTTTGACTTAGGTCAATCAAGGCCACGGTACACCAAGCAAGGCAAGTCATCACTTTGATCATATTGATCCTACATTTTATGCAAAATTATGTTCTTTTAAACTATCAACTTGCATGCCTAATTTGTTATGCAAATATATGTCAAAGCTTAAGGTAGCTACATGCCCACTTGTTGTATTAAGTTTATTATGCCGTCCTTTGGAACTTGAATCACCTGAACCTTGTCGCCATAGATATTATTGATAACTTTACTAGCTATAAGTCATATTAAATGCCATGCTAGTCTGGTCAAAGTCCAGGGCGCCAGTTGCCCTGATCATCAATCTTCAAAAACATGGGAACTTGTTTTGGGTAGTCACGGGATGTACGTGGGTGAATACTTTATGACTACTTATTTTATGCTTCTCAAAACCCTCAAAACCTGCTATATCTGTCTGGGCGGATGGTAAGAGTGGTTGGTGCGGAAGTAGCACAAGAATATGTGGTTTGTGGACTGAACCGCCCAGACGCACTAAGGACTTAATCCTGTGATGACTTCTCCGTGTAAAACAGTACAACCACAAGTCTGCAAATTATAACTTGGCTAAGTAAATCTATCGAACCCCCTGAACTCATCTCACTGGTAGGGGAAAGGAGGATGCTACAAGGGCAAGAGAAGGCCTAAAAGGACACTGAGTGCAAGGTGAAGTTTCCAGCCGTGCTAGCGTTGTGGAGAGTTGCAGTCCGAATGCGCTAGTTTCCGTGGTTACATCCCGTGCAAAGTATGGGACCCACCGCAAGTGGGAGAAGCCCATAAAGTGAGATGACAAAAGGGGCTCGATATTTTGAACAATTATTGTGATGATCTACTCAACCGCATGACTAAGGAATTGTGTAGAGCAACGAGCTGATCGTCTCTTGTGGTGAATGTGTACAAACTCTGCAGAGTCAAAACTATTCGAATAGCCGTGCCCACGGTCAAGGGCGGACATGGGATTCTCCTCGAGTTAATTCTATTTCAAAAACCTTTGTGGGTGGGACAAAAACCTATCGGAGGGAGGTACTCTGATTTTGGGATTTTTTCTGGAGGGACGTACTCCAGCGTGATTGATAATATGAAAGTGGCATAATGATCAAAAGCTAGCATAGGTGGATGGAACCATGTAATCGGTGGATGGAACCGACACCACTATATTTATTGCACAATTTCAAACTCTTTAAAGCATGTTTATAAAATGCTAAGTCATAGGAATTTTAATTATGATTATTGCAAATGTCGTATTTAGCAAATAAAAGAACCTCAAGCCTCCTTTGACAGTCTTGCATCTATTATTATTACATCCTGTGTGGTGGCTTGCTGAGTACCGTCGTACTCACTGTTGCTTAATTACCACCATTCAGTCAGAAAGGAAATAAAATCAAGCCCTACGATGCCTGAAAAGAGTTGACAGAGCTGGAAAACGAAGAGGCCATGGACTAGGTCGCGAACCCCAGTTAGCTGCCTGTGGGCAAGTCCTGCGGGTCCCACCTGTGTGAAGTTTCCGCTGCTGCATTTTATCGTTTTCGGCCTAACCGGCCCATGAGTAAGTATTACTGTATTATTTAAGCTTCCGCGTGATATGTTTTTGATATACAGTAATGTATCTGTGAGCACTATCTACTGATCCAAGGAATAGTGCGGTGGAATCACAGAGGATCTGGGTTTGCTAACCCGAGGTCCGACATTCTTCTTCTAACAGCTCGCATCTTCACCTCTGCAATTGCTAGAAGTTTGTAACCATCTTTGCAGTTCCACACATAATTACAGATGAGATATGAGTAACTACCATTGATGACACGGTTTCCTTCTCCTGGCTAGGATTTATACCAAATCTTCCATTGGTTGCTCTTTCCTTATGATTACCCATCAATCGGTATCATCAATTGCTCTAGGTACTTTTCATGATTATCCACCCTTTACAATTAACTCACATGACTTCACATCGAAGTGATGCATCACAACTTTGTTCAAGCGACATCATAGATATTATATTCTTCTTTAAGTCGAGAACATACCGAATTCTCGTTAATGTGTGATGTGCTCCATCATAAATCTCTAATGTAATCGTTCCCACCTCACTGCGTACTCCTTGCAATTCGTTAAATGAATAGTTCTATGCACCGGATGTAGAGATCTTTCGTTGAACATCTCTCTCACCGATCATATGTGGAATCAACAATCTAAATCTAATATCCATCTCTAAGAAGTATTTGGTTGACTGACGACAAGTATGTCCAATCATCTTTCGCTATCGACATCGACTATGCACGTTTCATTTGCTTCAAATTTAGACAGTCTTTTATTATATGACATTTCTGTCACATAGATAGCATACATATATGTCCTTACTCTTATCCTTCTTCTTCCTATGATTATTAATATTGCTAGCAACATCTACAACAACCAATACTTTATCACATGAGGATGAAGAATTCAATAGTTTTTTCAAGGATTCTGCCTCCAATAGATATACAACTACTTCATTAAAAGTTGAGAGTGCTTTTCCCCGATGAGAACATTCATCACCAATTGCTGTCATGATAGTGGTAGAGATGAAGCCAACATAACGACCTTGTCGTTCTTCTCAATTTTCTCATTTACGCTAGCTAGCTGTGTGATAAGCTTGTTGAAGATATTTAGATAATCAACAAACCATGTACATTCCTCTGTGCGCATCCTGTATAGTTGCCGCTTCAACACCCACTGGTTTATAAGCGACTTCACCATATACAATTCTTCTAAGTCACTCCATAATTTTTCAATGAATTCTCCTTGATCACAAGCTACTTTACCTCATCGAAGAGATGTAGACATATTGTACTTACAACCTTCCACTCCATCATCTTTCATTCTTCAATGACTATCTTTTCTGGTCTATCCTCTTCATGAGTATCGATTAACCTTTGTTGAACAAGGATATCCTTCACCACACATACCACACGTTGAAATTCACTCCATCGTCAAAATTTTCTATATGATTCCACATTGTCTACATTGATCTTGATTTTATGCCACCTAACGCTTTGCCGACCTTCTCGTAAATCAAATTAATCTGGTCTTAGCTCCGATAACATTTGTTATACTTGATACCCTTCATTATGCACAACAGCCCCTAGATCGGATCAGAGTTGCGCAATACGGCATGCACGTATACAGTATCAAGTACGAAGTAAGTAAATCTCGTTGAAAGAACCAAAATAACGATATCAAAACAATCACGATGAGAGCGAAATATATAGTAAAGTCGACCACAAATTTCTTAAGGTTGACCTCAAAAGAGTATATGAGATTGTCGCTCTCTCACAAATCTCTAGAATGTTTTAGGACTCGGATCTTTGCTCTATACAAGAATCTAGTGCTAAAAAATAACATAGTCTCTGATATTCTCGTACGTCCTCTGCTTTGAATGAGTTTGTTTATGGCTTAGGTTCTCTATAGTTACCTCTTATGGTTTTATATAATACCCCACTAATTTTCTTCAAAATAAAATCAAAATCTTAATCATAATGAACTATCAGAACTAGGATATGAATCTTTGCAGCAAACCTCTCAGAGTCCATGAGTTACTCTACTAAAGCTTTTATAAAGCTTCGATGGAACAGTACATTTCTCTCTCTCTTATTGGTACATTAGCAAAAGAGGGGAAACAAAAGTTGCAGAAGCTAGTAGATGTACGGGACGAACGCCTTGCGCGACGCCGGGTACTCGTCGCCAAACTTCTTCACGTACCACCGGCGGTGATCCCTCGCCCTCGGCCCGAGGTTGGCGCAGGTGTAGAGGAAGAAGGCCCAGGCCGCCGGCGTCCACGCCACCACAGCGTAGCCGAGCCACTCCACGGCCTCGCCGAAGTAGTTGGCGCACGTGACCACCTCGAACCACCCGCCCCTCGGGATCTTGTACCCTCCCCCCGCCTCCTTGAGCCTGAGGAGCTCCTTGTCCGCCGCTATGTTCACCCGCATCCCCCACGCGAACAGGGCAAGCCCAACGACGCAGCGGGCGAGGGCGAGGGCGGATGCAGCGCGGGCGGCGTGGAGCGCCCAGGAGCGGGCCTGGACGTAGGCGTTGAGGAGGTTGAAGGCGAAGGCGCAGGCGGCGACGAGGACGGGCACGGGCGCGGGGGCGCGGCGCAGGCGGAGGAGGCGGAGCGGGTGGACGAGCGTGCGGTGGGCGTAGTGGAGCGCGTAGAGCGCGGGCGGGAGGGCGGCGAGCGGGCCGGAGGCCGCCACGGCGCGCAGCGGCAGGGGGCAGACGAGGAGCGGGAGCCAGAGCGTGGGGCTCTCCATGAGGCACCAGGCGAGCGCGGCCGGGATGGCCGGGCCCCACCCCGGGCGGGAGAGCTTGCCGTACGGCGCGGAGACGTAGCGGAGCGCGAGCACGGTGAGCGGGCTGACGAGGTACAGCGTGAGCAGGCACCACGCGAACAGCGCGTCGCCGTCGGCTTGGTCGGACATTGTTTGTTTGGTCGAGGCGGCCTCTTTTGGGTATGGGGACGAGTACGGCCGGGGGAGCGTTGCTGGTGATGTGAAAAATTACTAAATTACTACTGATCCGGTAAAAAGCACGCTGGAAAAGGTGCGAGGAAAGCGAGATGGCGCATGATCCAGGAGCGTGATGGATCTTTGCACGATGGACGCAACCACGTCCCCTGCCGATTTTTTGTCCAATAATGTGCTCCGCCTCTAGTGACATGGCCCAGCGATGTGGACCACCGTCGGCTCCTTATCTCCGGTTTCGGCCGATTCCTCAGACCTGTAAAGCATGACCCGTGACCATTTAACAGTTGCTAACTTGCTATACACATTTTGATTCGATTCTTGACACTTGCCAGAGAAAAACAAGTACGTGTGTTAAGACTTCGGGGCTGTTAATACGAAGTTTGTTATATTGCATTAGTGTGTGTGTGTGTGTATATATATATATATATATATATATATATATATATATAAAAGAGACATAAGGATTTAAATCTTAGACAATAGGAAATGACCTAAATACATTTAACATCTTCTCAAATATAAGGCATATACAATAGTATTACATTTGAAATGGATTAACACTAAAATAGGGAAAATCCAAAGTCCGAGTCTTGAAGATGTCGTCAAAGCGTGCAGCTCTTGAAAAATTATGTCGGAAAGATTACCTCCCATCTGAAATCATGCGGCAGCCCATAAAGCATAAAGTGCAGGGGTCGGGAAGGTAGAGGTAAGCGGGAGCAAAGTCGATCGCAATAACACGACGAAAATGATGTGGAAGATGACACAAGTAGAGAGAGCTGTCAAATCAAACACGACGAAAATGATATGGAAAGTGACACAAGTAGAGCGGGCTGTCAAATCAAGCCGAAGAGAGAGATAGAAGCATGTGGCACAGATCGAAGCCCGAAATGGCGGCGGCGCAGTGCACAAAAAGCGCAACTGAGGTGCGGTGCAGAAGAAGTGCAGCGGCATTAGAAACTCAGGGTGGCGGCTCAAAGAGGATCCGACGCGGACGCGACAGGCGTGGACGTGGCAGCGTGAGAAGAGACGGGCCTCATCAGATCCGCGCGTGAGCAAGCACGATGGCGTGGTGGCGGCCAGAGTGAAGGCTAGGTTCAAAACCGAAGCTATGATACCATGTTAGTACGAAAGAAGCTTGTTATATTGTAATAGCCCATAGGGCATATATATGATACAAGAGAGATATAAAGATTTAAGCTTTAAAAAATAGAAAATGATCTAAATAGCTTTAAGAGGGGAACAAACAAATTCTGGAACATAAATCGCCTTTTCTCAAGTCAATATCATTATCCGACCATGCGCCACAAGGAAGAACAAGGTGGTGATCGGTTCGGCTGAAAGCCTCATGGCTTATGGCTGAAAACACTGTAGCTGGCTGAAAAAAGCACTGTAGCTGACAGAGGCTTATTTACCATAATTAAAATTAAAAAATTTAAAAATAGAAAAAACATATTAGCCCATCACGTATAATGTAAACAAATACGAGGAAAAAAATAACCGGTAAAAAAACTCAAAAAAGCCAAAAGTTCAGAAAAAGATAAAATTTATAAATAATACAAAAATAAGCTGAAGCCAGAAATTGAAGCCATATTGATCAGGGCCTTAGAATGCACCTCAAAAGTTGCCCTGTTCAGCGAAGTGGACGTCAATTCATCAGCAGTCCAGCACTGTCGATTATTTATACAAGATACTCTCGGAATGATTCCAGGCCAGATCAAGCAAGCGTAGTATGACTTTTGCACAGCGATGACTCTGGAAGAATTATTGACGCATTAATGCTCACAGCATCCATCGCATATTCAATCATTCAGTCTGTTAGATAGTCATTAGTAGTCAGTTACATTGGCACATTCAGGTAGCCACATTCCACAGCTTCACACCATTCTTCACATATCGGTCGTCTTTTATGATGTATACAGTAGATTTTGCGTCTGCATAGGGGTGGAAAACGGTAATAGATAATTCATTTTATCCGATATTCGTATTTGAGAAAACATAAATGTGGTAAACAAAATCCGTATTCGAAAATGTTCATATTCGTATTCGAGAATATTCGTATCCGTATTTGAGAATATTCGTATTCGAGACTATTCGATTCGTATTCGATCCGTTTCTATAATCCATGAAAAATCCGTACGAATTTTGTGATTCAAAATTTGAATTTAAGCGGTTTAAAACCAGTAACCAGTCAAAAACCATGCCGCTCCGCCCGGGCACCGCCGCTGACGCCATGCCGCTCCGCCCGGGTGCGCCGCCGTCGCTACGCGCGAGCGCGCCGCCATCGCCCGCCCGTGTTTTTCGCAAGGGGCCGGTGGAAATGGGGCTAGGGTTAGGGTTTCGGGATAAAAATCCCCAACGCACGCGCGGTCGGCCGTCCGATCAGATCGGACGGCTGAGGACCCTTGGGTCACTTTTGGCCCAGGCGGGGAGGCATTTTCGCGGCCCAGGCCCAGGTTGCGGCCTGGGCGCGGGGAGCACGGCGCGCGCGCCAGCTCGGCTGGGCTGAGCAGGCCGGTAGGCCATGGGCCAAGGGAGAGCGCGTGGGCCGCGACCGCGCGGGAAGGGCTGAAATGGCCGAATGCACAGTAAAATCCTGAATTTTGATGTTTTTATTGATTTTCAGAAGCTTTTATGAGTGAATTTGATTGAAATTTGAACCAAAATCTCTGTAAATTTTTGCACCAACGTGTTAATTATTTCCAGAGATTGTTGAGTACAGTAATGGTGCTTCTGAATATGAATTATTTTAGAATAATTTCATGTTGATTATTTTTCAGTAGCACTTTAATTGGTAATTTGGCTAATTTTTGCTAAATTAAATCTGTAAAAAATTGAACCAACGGAATATTTTTGACAGAATAGAAAAGTATAGAAGATGCTTCTGAAAAATAGAGAATTTTGTTTCCGCTGCAAAAGTTAATATTGATTGATTTTCATTATTAAATTCGAACCAACGGGAGAATTTAATTTTGGAAAAATAGATATAAATCCCAGATAATTATGATATTGTTATTTTCTGACCAACGTTGATAATAACAGTATTATAATTTTTTAATTGATGTTTTTATGCATTATTTCTATTTCTGCCCAACGGTGATGTAGATTTAATGTGTAAATAAAATTGATTTAAATTGTATGTCGTATTTTTGACCAACGTTGGAAATAAGGCATATAATTTTGATGTTACGTTCTCACTGTTTTGAAATAATTTTCAGGAGGATACAACTTGATGAGTTGTATTAGAGAAATCCCCACTCTCAAAGGTGATAATTATGGAGAGTGGAAGAAAAAGATAGACTTAACGTTTATCTTGGCTGAGGTGGACTGGGTCCTCACTACAGCACGTCACACTGAGCCTTTGGCGCCAGTGAGGGAACAGAATGAGGATGACACTGCATGGCAGAAAAGACAGAGGGATCATGCTCCCTTACAGATGTCTTATGACCTTGATCATAAGAAATGGACCACAGCCAACAAGAAATGTATGGCTGTGATAAAGAACACAATTGAGCCTGCGATTCTGGGCTCAATTGCAGAGTGTGACACTGTCACTGAATACCTTGATAAAATAAAGAGTCAGTTCACTGGCTCTTCAAAGACTTATGCTACACAGCTGATTAAGCAGCTGGTAACAGAAAGGTATTCTGGCAGTGGCAATGGCATAAGAGAGCACATTCTTAGAATGAGCAACTTGGCATCTAAACTTAAACCGATGGATTTGGCTCTCAAGGATGAGTTCCTTATTCATTTGGTTTTGCTTCTTTGCCAAAAGAGTTTGACACTTTTGTTGTCAACTATAATATGCAGCCCGAGAAATGGGACATGGAAAAGTGCATAGCTATGTGCGTGCAAGAGGAGGAAAGAATCAAATCCTCACATGGTGGTTCTATCAACTATGTGAAGGATAACAAGAAAAAGAATTACAACAGTAACCCCTTCTCAAAGAACAAGGGCAAAACCTCTGTACATCAGCCTCAACATAATAAATTTGCTGTAGACAAAGACCAGTGTCTTCACTGCAAGAAGACAGGACACTACAAGAAGAACTGTCCTGATTATTTAAAGATGATAATGGTAAAGAAAGGTGAGAACATTATTACCTTTATTAATGAATGCCTGTATGTGAAATATTCGAAATCCACTTGGTGGGTTGACTCGGGAGCAACTGTTCATGTTGCTAATTCATTACAGGGATTCCGTTCGACGAGGACTACGCAAAGAAAAGAAAGATGCATTAAAGTTGCAAATGGAGTCGAAGCTGAAGTTGAAGCCGTTGGCGATCTTTCATTAGAATTAGCTAATGGCTCCACTCTTTTACTTAGAGATGTCCTTTTTGTACCCTCTTTACAGAGGAATTTAATTAGTGTGTCAAATTTGGACAAAGATGGTTATGGTTGCAATTTTAGAAATGGCAAGTGCGAAATAATGTTTAATAAAGAATGTGTTGGTCTTGCCATATTACAGAATGAGCTTTATTTGTTATCATTGTGTGATGATGTGAATGTCGTATGCGATAATGAGAACGTTGCGTGCGAGAAAGTGATTGAATCCTCGTCTACGAATGTAAACAGAAAACGAAAGAGAACTCTAGATGAGTCGTCGAAATTATGGCACTGTCGTTTAGGCCATATTTCGAGGGGGAGAATATAAAGACTAGTAAAGAATGATATTCTTCCTCCATTAGAGTTCTCAGACTTAGAACAATGCAGAGAATGCATTAAAGGAAAATATGTAAAGAAAATTAAAAAAGACGCTAAAAGAAGCACAGGAGTTCTACAAATTATTCACACAGATATTTGTGGTCCTTTTCCTGTGAAAAGTGTGGATGGATATGACTCGTTCATAACATTCACGGATGATTACTCCCGTTATGGATATATTTATCCAATCAAAAAAGAAATGAAGCCTTGGATAAATTCAAGATATTTAAGGCTGAAATTGAAAACCAACACGATTTAAAGATTAAGATAGTCCGATCTGATCATGGGGGGGGGGGGAGTACTACGGTCGACATACCCCATATGGACAAGTTCCTGAACCTTTTGCAAGGTTTTTACAGGAAAATGGCATAGTGGCCCAGTATTCTATGCCCGGCGAACCTCAGCAAAATGGAGTAGCTGAAAGACGCAACCGTACCCTGATGGATATGGTGCGAAGTATGATGAGCTACTCCACACTCCCATTGAGTTTATGGATGGAGGCGTTGAAAATCGCCATTCATATTCTCAACAGAGTGCCTAGTAAGTCGGTGCCCAAAACACCGTACGAGTTGTGGACAGGAAGAGTTCCCTCGCTAAACCACTTACGTGTGTGGGGGAGTCCTGCTGAGGCTAAAGTATTTAACCCAAACCTTGGGAAGCTTGATCCCAAAACAGTAAGTTGCCATTTCATTGGCTACCCTGAAAAGTCAAAAGGTTATCGTTTCTACTGTCCAGACAGATATACAAAGTTTGTAGAAACGAGACACGCTGTCTTCTTAGAGGATGAAATGATGAGGGGGAGCATGGTAGCTCGAGAGATTGACCTTGAAGAGAAGCGGGTGTATGCGCCCACTCCGATGATTCAAGAGCCATTCTTCACACTACCTGCTGTCGCTGCACCGATGGTGCAAGACACTGTGGTGCCAGCACCTGTTATTGTTCCTCCTGTGGCAACAATGAATGATAATGAGGAACCTGTTCTTCAGGATCCTATAGAACCTATTGCCACAGATGAGGGGGAGCAACAGCAGCCTCAAACAGAAGATGTACCAAATGAGGAGGCCCCGAGGAGGTCTCAAAGAGTAAGAAGATCAGCTATTTCTGATGATTATCAGATTTATCATACAGAGGAATTTCAAATAGAGGAGGATCCCACCTCATTTGAAGAAGCCATGAGAAGCGAAAATTCCTCAAAATGGCTTGAGGCCATGGAAGAGGAGATGAGGTCCATGAAGACTA
Organism: Dendrocalamus latiflorus; assembly: GCA_017311315.1. Taxonomy (NCBI): domain Eukaryota; kingdom Viridiplantae; phylum Streptophyta; class Magnoliopsida; order Poales; family Poaceae; genus Dendrocalamus; species Dendrocalamus latiflorus. The sequence continues at coordinate 53,642,784 of CM029664.1, read as the reverse complement.
ATAAAGTCTGGGACTTGAAAATTATTCCTAAAGGAGCCAAAACAGTAGGCTGTAAATGGGTCTACAAGACAAAGCATGACTCCCAAGGGAATGTAGAAAGATACAAAGCGCGACTTGTGGCAAAAGGCTTTACGCAAAGAGAAGGGATTGACTACAATGAGACCCTTTCTCCAGTCTCATGTAAAGATTCCTTCAGAATCATAATGGCATTAGTAGCACATTATGATTTAGAGTTACATCAGATGGATGTAAAGACGGCATTTCTTAATGGGGATTTGGAGGAAAATGTTTACATGGCACAACCGAAAGGTTTTGTCGTGGAAGGAAATGAAAGAATGGGATGCCGCCTAAAGAAATCAATTTATGGGTTAAAGCAAGCTTCAAGACAGTGGTACTTGAAGTTTGACAGTATAATAAGAAAATTTGGGTTTAAAGAGAATGTAGAGGACAACTGTGTTTATGCAAAGTTTAAAGATGGGAAGTTTATCTTCCTAATCCTGTATGTGGATGATATCCTACTGGCTAGTAGTGATGTCAGTCTGCTACTGGAGACAAAGAAGTTTTTGTCCTCAAACTTTGATATGAAAGATCTTGGTGAAGCTTCGTTCGTTCTAGGGATCGAAATTCACCGGGATAGAAACAAAGGGGTATTGGGACTGTCACAAAAGGCATACATAGAGAAAGTCTTAAAGAAATTTGGTATGCATAAATGTAGTCCTTCACCTGCACCTATAGTCAAGGGCGACAGATATGGGGATTTTCAATGCCCTAGGAACCAGTATGAGATCGATCAAATGAAAGCGGTTCCATATGCTTCAGCTGTCGGAAGCTTACAGTATGCTCAAGTATGCACACGCCCTGACTTAGCATTTGTTACCGGGTTACTTGGCAGATTCCAGAGCAATCCTGGAATAGAACATTGGAAATTGATAAAGAAAGTCTTGCGTTATTTGCAAGGAACAAAAAGCCTCATGATGACATACAGAAGATCAGATTCACTCCATATAGTGGGGTATACATATTCTGATTTTGCGGGAGATGATAGAAAGTCTACATCCGGATATGTGTTCACTCTCGCTAAAGGAGCTATATCGTGGAAAAGCTCAAAACAAACCGTCACTACATCGTCCACAATGTATGCCGAGTTTGTAGCATGTTATGAGGCTACGGGGCAGGTGAACTGGCTAAAGAAGTTCATGCCCGGTTTAAAAGTGGTTGACGACATCAATAGACCACTTAAGTTGTACTGCGATAATGAACCCGCAGTAACGTATGCCCACAACAATAAGTCAAGTGGTGCTGCCAAACACATTGACATAAAGTACTATGTTGTGAAAGATAAAGTTCGGGATCAAATTATAAGTCTAGAGCATATAAGTACCGCAAAGATGTTAGCGGATTCGCTTACTAAAGGCTTACCACCCAACGTGTTCAGAGAACATGTAGCCGGCATGGGTTTAAGGGAAAGCCTATGATTCCTGGACTAAAAGATGGCCCAAAAGATTGAAGTAACTATTTCAGAACAGAGAGGTGTATTGTAGCTGTTGAATCTATCGGCGATTGACCGTGACGATGAGACATGTTCTATGCACTAATCTGTGATGGAATGAGTAAAGTCAAATGTAATTAAAGATAAAGCATAGATTGAGATCAAGGGGGAGAATGTTAGAGTGATCTCAGGGCTTTGGCCCAACGGCCAAAGCCCAACCCCTGACCGCGCCCTGATCGGGGGCGCCCAGCCCATTGGCTGGTGGGCCCCTGTCGCCAGCGCCATATAAAAGAGAGGTGGGGGCCGGGGCGGCACGCACGACGAGGTTCACCGTGCCGCCGCCAGACCCACCGACATACCCTAACCGATCTAGAGGGGGGCGCTCCAGCGACGGGAACACCACCGGCTCCTCTGCCTCTTCTCCAGATCACCGCCGCCAGGAGCCGCCGCCGCCCGGGACGCGCCGCCGTCTTCGTTCTTCTCCGACCGTCGCCGTGCCCGTGCGCCGCCGAGATGGCCACCTCTTCCTCTACGTCTGAAGGTTGGTACCCCACTCCCTCTCGGTATCCCTCAAGAACGCAAACCCAAAAGAACAGAACCCGCTAGATCTAAACCCTAGGAGATCCTAGACCTTACACTATAGCACTACAAACTTGTATAAGTGATTACACAAGGCGCATTTCAAGTAAGGAAACGAGTAGCTAATGATCTACATTGCGCAGCTAGCGATGCCATTACATGGCAGGGATTCAGCACCAAAACACAGAATACTCGTTTAGGGCATCTAATCAAAATTGAAGTTTGTTCAAATGTATAAATTTGTTATGCTTGAGCGTAAAACTCAAATCCTAACTCTTAAGCATACGACCCAAACAGTTTGCCACTGGCATTCAGTTCACAAAATGGACAACATTGAACAGTTATTACAGCAAACTCTAAACCTGGATATTAGGAATCAGGATACAACCATCTAAGCACAACCAATAAACCAATGAATCTTCTTTTTTTAAAACAAAAGGTCGACAAACTGATGTGGTCAGTGTACATGGCAACTAATAGCTTGATTCTTCAGATTATCCAGGAATCCTCGCAGCTTCACTTTTTTTTGAAACTGGGCAGGAGGACTGCCTTGTATTTAATTCAAAGGGAGAGCAAAAAAGAGAAGTTCTGAGAATACAAGGGTATAGGAGATGTGGCTAGAAGTCGGCCAAAGGGAGATGAACTAGAAAGCTGTTACAGGAAAAAAAGTGAACTCTTGTAGGGACTTGGCCCCCGCTAATGCCCAAGCCCTGACTTCCTCCTTAATGTTGGTGATCAAAAGTGTCGGTGTCGTTTCCGTCGAATGAAAAATGTGAGCCTTCCGTTCCTTTCAAATTTGTGAAGTGACTAGCATCACAAGTGATGCCATTGTCTTTTGCGGTGTTCTAGGCGATAGAACAACATCCTCCCACCAATGACGCACCGAATGGAACGTCCGACAAGAAGCCGGGTTAATGGAGTCATAGGCAATCTATTGTGCTATAGAGTTCCAAATCCTTGTGGTGAAGCGACACTTGACCAGCAGATGAATGGCGGACTCTAGTTCGTGCCTACATAGGGGGCACGTAAATTGGTTAGGCCAGCCACATCTGTCCAGGTGGTTCACGGTCCAGAGTCTATCCTGTAAGGCCAATCAGGCAAAAATTTTACATCTCTGTGGAGCCCAAGTTTTCCCAATTAGAGGGTTCATGTTGGTTTGAATCGTCCCAAAGAACTATGCTTTGTGAGCTGAGGCAACCGTGTACATGCCATTGGTAGTTAATTTCCATGTGATTATGTCGTCGGTTGCTTCACTTAGAGTAATCGCGGATGTGTATCCCTAAATGGAGATTAGTTTATGTATGTGTTGCGGTGTTATGCCATCTGTCCATGTTAAGTGATGGAGCCAGCTGTTCTTTGTTAAGGCCGTGTGGAGGGTGCTTTGTTTCCCTTCTGGAAGCCTTGAAAATCAGTGATGCGATATCACAAAGTCTGTTGCCGCCCGCCCAAGAGGCGGTCCAGAACATTGTCTTCTTGCCATCGCCAATTTTTATGGTTGTGGCCACTTCGAAGAGGCGATGATCTAGGTCATCGCATGAGATTTCCATTCCTTGCCAGGGTTTGGTTTGGGCTCCCCATTCCTGCTAGAGCCATCTAAGCCTGAGGGCCCTGCCAAAGCGCTCTAGGTTCAAGAGGCCCAATCCTCCTATCTGAGTAGGTTTGCAAGCAGTGTCCCAATTGACCTTACAACTTCCACCCATTAGCTGCTGCTCTGCCCTAGCCCAGAGGAAGTGTCTCATCCGTCTGTTTAGTATTTTGATCACGCATTTTGGCGCCTTGATGGCTGTGAGAAAGTATGTCAACTAGGAAATTAGGACATATTTTATTAGGGTCTTCCTGCTCGCCAAGGTCATCAACTTGCCCCGCCATCCCGCGAGAAGGCTAGCATATTTGTCTTGCAGTACCTGGAAGTCAACCTTACAAAGTTTTTTTGATTGCTAGCGGTAGACCTAAGTACTTCATCAGAAAGGAGGCATGTTGCGTAGGTAAGTCAACTAATATCTAACTTAGGTCAATGTGGTCATAGCTTATTGGTGCCACTTGACTTTTTTGAAGATTGGTGCACAGTTCTGTAGCTTCGCCAAACTGTTGTAGAATTTGGACGAGGGTGCAGATGTCCTGTTGCTCGAGTACCAGGAAGATGGCAGCATCGTCTGCATAAAGAGAAGTTCGGAGGGTTACTGGACGGCCCCCTAAGGGACGTAAAGCACCACGTTGTGTTGCGATGTCCATGATTTTTTTGTAGCGGGTCGATCACTAAGATAAAGAGGAGTGGAGAAAGGAGGTCACCCTATCGAACGCCTTCGTAGTGTTTTATTTTATCCCCTGGGAGGCTGGGACCCCATTTAGGAGAATTTTGGAGGTAGTGATAGTAGGAGGCATGAGACCCAATCTCTCCAGTGCATAGGGAAACCCCTGTTTTGCAGGAAATGAAGCTGGTATTCCCAGCGAACTGAGTCGAAGGTTTTCACTATGTCAAGCTTGAGGAGCAGTGTTGGCATTTTATTCCAGTGATATCTTCTTGCTAGGTTGCGGACATAAAGGTAGTTGTTTTAGATGCATCTCCCTATAATGAAGGAACTTTGGCTTCGGGAGATAAGTTCATTCATGTATGGCGTGAGCTGTAGTGCCTAGATTTTTGCAATGATTTTGGAAACACTGTGAATGAGGCTAATTGGTCTAAAGTTTGCCGTAGAGGTGGAGTTGTCTTTTTTAATAACAAAATTAAGTTTGCTGAATTCAAGCAGGAAAAGTTGCTTGTTCTTAGATTAAAGAAGGCCTATAGGGCAGCCATGAACTCATCTTTTATGATGTCCCAGCATGCGCAGTAGAAGGTTCCGTTGAACCCATCGGGACCTGGAGCTTTGTCAGATGGTAATTGAAGAACCGCCTTATGCGTCTCATGCAAATTTACTGGGGGTAGCTGTAGAGTTTGCCAATCAAAAGTGGTGGTTGCAGGCGATTTGTGGCCCATGAGTTGGTTGAAGTGGTCGAAAAATAGTTTTGCTTTATGTTCATGTGACACTACTCAATCTAGGCCCGTGGATAGCCATTGAATGAAGTTTTTCCTCTTGCGACAGTTCATTTTATTGTGGAAGAATTCTGTGTTCACATCTCCCTCTCGTAGCCAGTTGATTCATGCTACCTATTTCTTCTGAGCCTTTTTAATTACTGCTAAACCCAATACCCTTTTCTTTAGATGCATTCGCAAGTCCCTCTCTCCCGGTGAAAGGGGCCTATTGTCCTATGTGTTGTCGAAGCGCAGAATGATCTCTTGGGCCATATGCAGGTGGACTTTGTTTTCCGAGAACAATTTTCTAGTCCAGCTTCTTAGCCTTCTCGCCGTGTTTTTCAATTTATTGTTTAGCCTTAGAATGGGATCTAGCCCAAGGGTTGGTTCATCCCAAGCTTGTTGCACCATGTGTGGAAATTGCGGTATCCTAGTCCAGAAATTTTTGATACGAAAGGTTTTTGGCGACCGCGGGGCGGTTGTGTTTGATGGTCTGAGTGAGATGTAGATAAAGCATGCAGTGTGTGGTTGTTGAAGGTGGCATTCTAGGAGTTGTTGCAAAAGAATCTGTCAAGTCTGACTAGGATTGGAACTGGTAGATTCTAACAAATGTCGTCTTAAGGTGAAGCATATATGCTGACTATAATCATCATACTTCAGACTCTGAAAGTCTTAGTTTTGATTTTTTCAAAAGGAAACAATTTGACGATCACCACATGAAGTAAGTTACCTTGAAGGTTTTACCACTTAGATAGGTGTAGGGCTTGTTCTTTTTGGCTTCGGCTTATGGCTTTTGGGCTGTTTGTTAGAGAGAGTACGGAGTAACAGAAACTCATGTGTGGTTTTGACAGATATAAATGAAGTCATTACAATGTGTACTTTAATCAACTTATAGACCACTGTTTTGAAAAACACTATGTTCAAAAACTAGTTACTGTAGAAAAGCCAAAAGACAACTTTTAGAAACTGAAAAGAAGAGGCCCATAAAATTCAAGGGGAGCACTTCCCTGAATAATAGTATATATATTTTGATCCAGAAGACCAAATACTATTTATGCATAATAGATAATCCAGAAGATTATATGATCAAGAAGATAAAGTGTTGTTTCGCTTAGTGAGTTTTTACTAGAAGTTTTGTCACATAAGATTTTTAATGAGGTAACTAGTGCAATACAACTTTATGTATGTGATATACTCTTTTCTCTATTCTTTTTTCATTGAGTTTTTGTAAGGGGTTTTAACGAGGCATTTACATGCCGCGATATCCGCTCAAGCGGGGTGTTATGAAACTAACCCCAGTGCAGTTAGGTTGTGGGCCTCGCATAATTTCCTTCTTAGACTCTATATTGGAGATATGAGTGTAAAACAAAATGACTCTAGACTATAAATATAGAAATAGGATTTTATTATAAACACATCGATTGAGATTAATAAAGAAGATCACTGACTATTCTCTCTCATCTCTTGTGTCAATTTATCTATCTTCTTTTACTCTTGCTTATTGTGTAATTGTTCTCACTTCTAGTTGTATTGACTGGCTTTTGAATGCTCGACGATACTAGTTATTGAACACTGTAAACATCTCGAAAAGTCATTTCATTATTAGAATTGAATAGTGATTATCGAGTTTTACAAAATATCAAACCGTGGAAGTATATATTTTGGAAACCTGGTAATTTTTTGCCCCCCTTGGACAAAGAAATTCCCTCTTTGACGCTCCTCCAGCGAAATTCTCCCTTTGGCCCCCTTGCGCAGTCACCGACTGCACGAAGCACGTGGCGTGGCTGCTGAGCGCGCCACCCCTGGCGCTCACATGGTATGGGAGCACGCCAACAGGAGTGGCACGCTCCGGGGCCATGACACGTGCTTCGTGCAATCGGCGGCCGCACAAGGGGATCAGAGGGAATTTTGCAGGGATCAAAAGGGCAATTTCTCAATCACAGGCCAAAAATGACCACTGAAGCCGTATGGTGCTGTGGTAAATCGAAATTGACAGTGAAAAATACAAACAGTTTTTCGAGAAATTCCACGTGGTAGCCGGGGGTGCAGTCTTTGGAGGATCGCCTCCACGTGGCAAGGCTTTTTATGTTTCTCCTCGGGGCGAATCTGCGTCGCCACTGGCCCAAACAGCACTCAGCTCTCGCGTCCTCCTTTTCCCTTTCTTTCTTTCTTTCTTTCCTTTCCCCCATCGGTTCGGTTTCACTTCTCTTCTCCTGAGAAGCAGCCCTCGAATCTGCAATTTAAAGCGAGAGGGGGAGAAGGGATAGAAGAGGGACGAAGAATCGCCGGAGGCTTCTAGAAGGTTCTGGAGGGATGGAGGCGGCGAGCAACGGGGGGATGCTGTACCACGAGGTGCAGGAGGGGAAGCTTTGCGCCGTGCACTGCGTCAACACTGCCTTGCAGGGGCCCTTCTTCTCCGAGTTCGACCTCGCCGCGCTCGCCGCCGACCTCGACCAGCGCGAGCGCCAGGTCATGCTCGAGGGCGCCTCCGGCGCCGCCGCCACCGCCGCGGGGGACTTCCTCGCCGAGGGCGAGGGCTCCCACAACGTCTCCCTCGGGGGCGACTTCAGCATCCAGGTAGGTTTCCCCGTCTGTGCCCTTCACGGCTCTTCGAAATTTTCTCGTTCGGTGCCTTTTGCCCTTTGTCTGTTCGATTGTCGTCGAGATGGCATAACAGCTTGGTTGCCTGTATGGTCGTACCTTCGAATTTAGTGGATTTTGCTTGACGCATTGCTATTGGGAAGCTTTCGATTGCATTCTATTTGAAGATTCTAGGATAACGTGCAGAATCGCAGATATATGTTTTAGAAGATGGATGTTAATGATGTAGAGCGTTGCTTGAGTCCAGAAGGGGGGGGGGGGGGGGGGGGGGTGCAGCCTTTAGTTTTGAATCAAAATATGTATTTGCTTCTGTATCGGACGGCTTGACATGCATGATCCTAGGCCTAGCCATGGTGAAGAAATGTTTATTCTTGAGTTTTTTTCCCATTTAAAGCTTGCACACATAGACACACTACAATTGAAACCTTGATTCTTGAACGTAGATGAAGCCATATCATCCTTACCGAAGCCCAAATATATACTTAGGTAACCTCATGGATTTATAGTCATCTTAGCCATCGGCATTTGCATGATTTTTTCTTTTTTATGGTCACAGCTTTGCTACTTGGGAAAGTTATGTTCATAGGTTAGGGTAGCAGCAGAGCAAAAAATAGATCGTGCGTTGGAGTACTATGCATTGATGATAGCAAGATATTGCGTATAGGCTTGTATTTTTTTTTTTGCATTAGTAGAAAAGGCTAGATATAGTTGTTTCTTGAGAAGCTATAGATCACATGCTAATCTGTTTTCTCCCTTGTGCATTTGAATTAGCAACAGGGGCGGAAATAGTGGAGGACTTTGTATTACCGGTAGCAAGAGATTTTGTAACAGTTTGTACTACTTTATGTTACGTACTTGGCATACACATGCATGTGTCTGCGTGCAATTATAGTTATTAATTCTGTTGTGGTTACATTATCCAAATTTATGTACTTGCCATACGTCATCAAGCTTTTTGTCATTTTTATTGTTTGAGTTTTGTCATGTACTGAATTGCTTACATTAAGAAGAAATTCAGATTTATCGCTGTCTAGGTTTCATCTTAGCTGTAAAGAGTCTTCTTTGGGGTGAAATCAAGTCTGCCAGTTAGGTTGCTAGTATTGAAGTTGGTAAATGGTTTGACCTTACCATGGTCTGTTCTTTAACTCTTAGTCTGCTTCATGGAATGAATTGGTACAGCAATAATACATATGAGCAAGCTTGATGGCGATATTAAGGTTTAAATTAAATTGGTCCATAAACAATTCTGTAAGGAAACTTTATGGAGATCTGAATTCTGGAGTGTTTGGCAATATATGAATATATCATTAAAATCCAAATCAGTGTGCAACCATTATTTATGTGCAAGTGAGACACGTGAGATCCCATATGTAATTTTTCGGCGGAATCTACTATAAATCTAAATCTAGCAATATACACACATTTTTATTCAGGTAAATATATAACATCAAACTTTGTATGACACAAAAGAACAAAAATCTAAAGTATTTACTAAGTCAATTAACTGGCTATAAGGTAGTAAAGCTGGCAGTGGTCGAGTTTGTTGGTTAAGGCTTGCAGCTTGCCAATTATATCATTGTGCTAGTGTAATATGAACGTGCTGTTATCATATTAACTGGAGGAGGGACTTCCTAGCCAATAACACAATCAGATGAGCCTTTTTATGCTCAGCGCCCTTCACTAGGGCCCTGGCTCTTATAAAGAACCAGGCCATGTAATGCAAAATATAAAGATAGAAACCATGAAAGGAAGAGAAACCTGCCCTAGATATGCCTATCTATTTCAGTTACTGGAACAGGATTTGATCCTTAAATGCAAGTAAAAATACTGGTGAATGTTTTACCACTTGTTTTATTGAAGGAATATTTTTTCCCCATCTGGGTAAGTTCGACTTGCTTGCTAAGTCCCTAGCATCCCTTACGTTTTTCCATCTGGCAGACATAATATCTTTCTTAAATGAGTCTTCTGAATTTTTTTTATGAAGAAACAACATGTCATAAAAGGCAGACCAATGCATGGACATTTGTATCCTTTTGCACTGCTTTCACTTGCATCAATCTGGCATTTGCGATATCAGTACAGTTTTAATTTGCCTTGAAGTGTGCCGATTCAAATTTGCACTATTATGCAGCAGTTTAAAATTCTTATCCAACATGGAAATTTTGTTGCTTTACTAGTGATGTGTTTCTTTTCTATTTGTCTCTGGAAAACATAAGTTTATATGTTATCTCGCATTTAAGGTGTTCGTGTGGTTCTTCACATACTGATTGAATCTTAAAAACAGCATATGCCATTGACAGTTGACTATAACTAGATGAAAGTAATTTTAAATATATTTTTGTAAGGAATAAAACATATTGCATTTGCATTTTCTGGTAACATATGTTAGGTTTTCGATTTCTTCATATTGGTTATTCTCTATGGCCTTTAGACCATGTTACATCTGAACAAGTTTTTCCTCCTAGAGGAGCATTTATGCCTGTACCTTTGTGTTGAATATAGATTCCCTGTAGGTGTATTTTGGTCTATTTATTACTGAAGGAAAATTTCTATATGGTCTATGTTTTCTATTTATTTCCATGTGTATAGTTCACGTGCTTCTTCAGCTATAGTTTAGCCTTATAACGTCTCAGATAAGATGCAAGCGGTTGTGATGCTAGGAGCAGTAAATAACAAATTCTTTATTCTGGCACTACAATTCTATGTAATGTGAGTTTTAAATCTGTTGTTATTGGCTTTGCTCATCTGCTGCAATGCACTCCCAAGTTTATATTTTCACCTGAATGCTTTCATCTAATAGGTTCTGCAGAAGGCACTGGAGGTTTGGGACCTCCAAGTCATTCCCCTTGACTCCCCAGCTGCAGGAGCATCCCTATTTGACCCTGAGCTGGAAATTGCTTTCATTTGCCACCTGCAGGACCACTGGTTCTGCATTAGGAAGGTGAATGGGGAGTGGTACAACTTCAATAGTCTCTACCCTGCTCCTGAGCATCTGTCAAAGTTTTACCTCTCAGCTTACATTGATACCCTGAAGGGGTCAGGCTGGAGTATCTTTGCAGTGAGGGGCAATTTTCCTAAGGAGTGCCCCGTGGTGACGGAAGGCTCTAATGGTTTCGGGCAGTGGCTGACTCCCGATGATGCCCGGAGGATAACAGCCTCTTGTAACCAGGTGCAAACACCTAGTCAGCAGGAAGACATCTCTCTCGGTGATCAATCAGAAGGCATGAGCGAGATGGACATGATTGCAGCACAGCAGGAAGAAGCTGACTTGAATGCCGCTATAGCTGCTAGCCTGATGGACACTGGGGGTCCATTTGCCAGCTATGGTGCAGCTCAAGAACAGAGCAGGCCCCAGGATGCTCTTGCAAGTGAAGCCGCATCAGGTGTAATGAGCAAAGAAAGCAACCTGGAGGAGCAAGGAGCTAATCAATCTGAACCAAGCGAGTCCCACAGCAATAACATTCAGGAGTCTGCTTCAGGCAGTAATGCAAGGGAGAGCTCTCCCTCTTTAGGGGGAAAAGAATCGACAAAAGAATATTAGGATGACATATTCCATTCGGGCTGGAACTGCGTTAGACTATACAGACAGAAAGCGAAAAAGAGGGATGCGTTTAAACTGCCCTCCATTTCACTGGAGTAATGTTATTCTGAACCTCTGATTTCTGAATGCCGTATACACATTAGAGTCTGAACCTGCCTGGCTTTAAAACTTTTTGTAACCATTATGTGCAAACTTCATAGAGACTAGAAATGGCGGTTTTGCTTCTTTGTTATGTGATGCTTCTTTTACAGATGTGGCTGCTTTGATCTTGAATATCTGATGCTTATATGCCTGCTCTCATTTCTGGACTCGAGTGCAGTAGTTAAAAGTACAGTGCGTCTGCAGAAACCATGCAGCAAAGCATTATTTTCTTCACCTGAAATAGGTGCATCTGTTGGATTCTCTTGTAGGAGCACCGACAATCCTATCGATTAGAATCGCGAGAATGCATTGTTATTCTCTTAGCTGTTGTTTCCTGCAGGCAACGGCTGCTGCTTGTAAAAGACAGTAACATCTGCACACTCCCCGGCCTGCCAACCACACCCGAGGTACGGACCGTCCGTTTTGTCGTCCGGTGAAAGGGACATCAAGGGGGGCAAATTCGAATTTTTTGTACGGATAATCCATTTTTATTCGAAATTACATAAATATACCCGCGGGAAAATTTTTTACAAAAATAGGCTCCAGTCGCCTAATGGTTGGGCGACTGGAGGCGTTCGCCCAACCACACGGCGACATTTAATGAATCTACCAACCGTTGGGCGATTAATTGCAGTCGCCCCACGGTTGGGCGACTTCCATCCAGTCGCCCAACCGTTAGGCGACTGAATTTCAGTCGCTCAACGGTTCGGCGACTTCTAGTGAGATATATACCGCGCTCGGCCCTGGCCGAGCGCGGTCACTGTGTCGTTCGGCCGTCGTCGCAGAGAAGAGAGGGAGAGGAGGAGAAGAGGAGGGGAAGAGAAGGAGAGGGAGAGGAGGAGAAGAGAAGGAGAGGGAGAGGAGGAGAAGAGGAGGGGGAGTGCGCGATTTTCAGGTAATTTTTCGTGTTATATTTTTTGTTAGTGTAGAAAATTAGTTTAGAAAATGTAGTGTAGAAAATTAGTTTAGAAAATTAGTTTAGAAAATGTAGTGTAGAGAATTAGTTTAGAAATTAGTTTAGAAAATGTAGTGTAGAGAATTAGTTTAGAAAATTAGTTTAGAAAATGTAGTGTAGAGAATTAGTTTAGAAAATTAGTTTAGAAAATGTAGTGTAGAAAATTAGTTTACAAATTTAGTTTAGAAAATTCGTTTAGAAAATGTAGTGTAGAAAATTAGTTTACAAATTTAGTTTAGAAAATTCGTTTAGAAAATGAAGTGTAGAAAATTAGTTTACAAATTTAGTTTAGAAAATGTAGTTTCAAAATTTAGTTTAGAAATTAAATATAGAAATATAATTTAGACATTTAATTTTCAAATTTTGTGTACTAAATGTAGTTTAGAAATAAAGTTTAGAAAATTTAGTTTATAAATTTTGTGTACCATTTATTGTAAAAATTTAGATGTAGAAAGTATAATGTACAAGTTTAGATGTAGAAATTTAGATGTACCAAGTTTAATGTACAGTCTTAGATGTATAAAATTTAGTGTTGAAATTATTGTACAAATTTAGATGCAGAAAATTGAATGTTGAAAGTATTGTACAAATTTTGCAGGTATGACTCGTGCTGGACGTGACTCGGAGTGGCGGTTCGCGCTGTTGGACGAGCACGTGGACCGCTCTCATCGCGCTTCCCATCTAGTGCCGCCACCGGGGAGCACGGACGAGCCGCCTCAGTTGGGAGTGGTCCGGACACGGACACCTCGCGTGGCCTGGGGACTCGACCCTCGTTGGACTGCCAGGTGAGCACTATTCCAGCGTTTAGTGCGACCGTTAGTTCGTTCCGTGCTGATCTTCACTTTGTTTGCAGGCTGCGGGATGCCGGGCTACTCCCTCTTGCCCGGATGGTGCAGGCCACAGAGGAGGATGGAGCCGCTGGAGGGGACGAGGGCGGGGACGAGGCGGGCGGGGATCGATCACGACGATTTCCGTTCGACCGTTCCCTACTTACGGCTTTGGTGGACCGTTGGCGGCCCGAGACGCACACTTTCCACCTCCTATTCGGGGAGATGACGCCGACCTTGCAGGATGTGTCCCTGCTTCTTGGGCTTCCGATCGCGGGAGACGCTGCCTTCCTACCGGAGGCCCCGGCCGACTGGCGCGCTGACCTGCTCGGCAGATTCGAGGGTGTCGTTCCACCGGCCGCTGACCACCACGTGTTCGGAGAGGCGCAGACCCATGGGCCGACACTGAGGTGGCTCAGACAGTACCGGGTACGTGGTATATAAAATCGATCGTATCTTCGAAGCTCTTTTTTGTGGTATTACGTACTAATAACAACTTTTTTGCATTCAGGTGGAGCGCATGGTTCCGCAGGCAGACGATCAGCAGGTCTCGCGGCACCTGGAGGCGTACGTGCTGTGGCTGTTTGGTTGGGTGCTTTTCACCACCAGCCACGGCAACTCGGTGGATGCGCGCCTTATCGCTTATGCGAGGGCGATCGCTGACGGCGAGCCCCACCAGGTCAGCTGGGGATCGGCCGTACTTGCCGCGACGTACCGCGCGCTGTGCGATGCGTGCACGAGGGTCAAGCCGAACTCGATCCTCACGGGTTGTCCCCTGCTACTACAGTTGTGGTCGTTCGAGCGCTTAAGCGTCGGACGACCTGTGCTAGACGATGTGGGTCCGTACGGGCCCGAGATGTATCCGGGGGGAGAAGTCGACCGGCCGACGATGGGTTCTATGTGGTGCCGTCGCCGAGTAAGTTTTATCACAGTTAACTATTTATTTCTTATTGACGATCGTCATTGTAAACAACTTGTCTTTCTTGCAGGTACAGTTCGCGCACGTGCAGGTCACGCGGGCGTACCGAGTCTTTGTGGAGCAGCTCGACCGCATCACAGCCGACGACGTGCGCTGGGAGCCGTACGCTGATACGGTAGTGCAGGCCCGTGCTCCTGGCGGTCTGTCTTCACTTTGCTGGCGTGACCGGGCTTTCTGGCTCACCCGCCGGAAGCTCGTGTACCTCATCTACGTGGAGGACTACGCACCCCAGCGGGTGATGCGGCAGTTCGGGCTATGGCAGCCGGTTCCTGTACCAGTCGGACCATCGCTTCCGCGGCACGTGCACGGGTGAGTGTACGTTTGTGCTAAATATGTACATACTTACTACTGCGTTCGCAAGTATCTCACATTACGTAATGGTTTTATACGCAGGCACAGCGGGAAGGGAGTGAAAAGAGGCACGGACTGGTCGGTGAGAATGCAGCCCTGGGTCGAGCAGTGGCAGGATGCGCTCGACGACCGCGTGGACGAGGACCGACCGTACGACAGCAGGGAGTACGCGGAGTACCTGCGCTGGTACCAGCCGCAGACCCGTATCAGGCTCGTATATGTGGTAGACCCGCCTGCCACACACGTCGCCGCTCCGACGGACACGTACCCCGCGCACTTCGCGCACGACGCTTACCTCGCGGTACGTTACATGTCATTTCAAAGATTCCCAAATGGTAATGTCGTTTCCATAATCGACCATTTTATGTCTTTGTGTCCAGGCTGACGTCGGTTCTGACCTATACGCCGAGTCCGGCACAGTACTGGAGAGGCTCGCCAGTGGTGCGCAGCTGACCCATGAGGAGGGCCTCAGCTTTGCGCGTCGGGTGCACGAGGGGTGTAGACGTATCGTTAGCCTACTGTCCTGCACGAGGCTACCGGCGGTCTCCACGCCCCCCGCTACGACTGCTCGTCCACCAGTGCCACCTCCACCAGCGTGGCACTACTATGGTGCACCTACGTGGACACGTCCTCCACCACCTCACCCGGAGCAGCCAGGGGGTTCAGCCTGGGCAGGGCCTCCTACACCGGTTCACTTCACGCCTCCTACGCAGACCCCTGTCTTCCCCACGCAGGGGGTGTACGCCTCCTCCATGGCGCCAGCTACGGGTACGCATAGGGTCTTATACCGTGTTTATCCGAAGACGACATGCAACGCACTAACGATATTAATATTGCAGGTACTTACCAGCACGGCGTCTCCCCAGGCCAGGAGGATGTGGACCAGTTTTTCGCGCCGTCGCCCGACGTCGCACCGCAGGTTCTTTCTGCCAGTGCCCTCCCCGGTGCACCGGAGATTACACAGCCAGAGGTGCAGCTGACTCCACCAGCGCAGGGGCGGGATAGACACCCTCCTCCTCGTTTTACCTTTTCGGATCGTCCTAATCCGTTGCACCGGAGGAGGGCCAAGCGAGGCCGTATGGGAGGACGCGGGCGCGGTGACGGGGCACAGCAGGGTGACCAGTGAGGCGTGCTGCAGATGCTATATATGTTATGCATGTAATGAAAATACATGCGCCATGTTACTCACAGTTATATTATGAAGTTTATTTATATTTACATAAGTCTATCATCTCTTTCCGCATATAAACTATCTCACTTAACAGTGTATGTATCGATCGTTCTCTACTCAATCTTTCAAAAAAAAATTTAAAAAACTTTTTACACACCTACAATATACAATGAACATAAACTTTTATTACAACTTCACCGTATTTTTACCGGTTCAACGTTACAAAATTCACAAATTCTAAAACAATCACGGGGGCTACCTGAAGTCGCCTAACGGGATGGCGACTGCATGACAGTCGCCTAACGGTATGGCGACTGCATGCCAGTCGCCATACGGAAGAGCGATTTAATGCAATCGCTCTACTGTGCAGCGAGATATATTGTGTCGCCGTGTGGTTGGGCGAACGCCGCCAGTCGCCCAACCATTAGGCGACTGGAGCCTATTTTTGTAAAAATTTTTCCCGCGGGTATATTTATGTAATTTCGAATAAAAAATAGATTATCCGTACAAAAAATTCGGGCAAATTCTATGGAAGAGAGCCCACAAGGCCAAAACCCCATCTTTTAGGCCCCTTCTCACATGACAGTAGGAATGGCAATTGTGCTCGTTTACCTGTATACTCATGGTTAAATACTCTAATAGAGTCGGGTATGTGATATTTTCTTTACACACGGGTATAGAAATGGAGGGAACACTCTACATGTCGGGTAAACGGGCACGGGTATGGGTAAGATCTACCCGTACCAGCCCCGCTTGTTTACCCACGATATAGATTGACATGTGGCGCAGTCATAGCAATATCTTTAATTACTATTAATTGTTATAAACTTTTCTATATTTCTAATTGCTATTGATTGTTATAAACTTTTTTGATAGCTATTATATTTCCTAGCAACAGCTGTTGCTTATATGTACCTGTTATTAGTTCAACTCTCATATGGTGACTCTCAGTTCGCGGGTAAACGGGTATGCCCACGGGCGACGGGTACCCGCAGGCGATGGGTATGGGTGAGGTTTTTCACCCATCGTCCTTCGCGGGTATACCTGTGGGCGTAAATCGGGGTCGCGAGTACAGGTATGGACAAACACTACCCGTACCCGCCGCGCCCGATTGCCATCCCTAGATGACACCTAGCAATAGCACCAATCTCAAAACAATTCCAGGTAATTCTCCTCCTCCACAAACACTACCTCCCACCACCTCCTTCCCTAACACCAGTGCCATCGCCCGCCAGATGTCTCATCGGTCGCCTCTGGGCTCAGCCGCCACGCGATATACATAGGAAAATAGTCACATGTGATTTTGACTGTAACAGTTAAACTTAGTACACTTTTACTATAATTTTTTATTAACCTTGTTTTAGAAATATATTATTTAAAAATTAGTTACTATAGATAATATAAACATAAGCTAACTTTAAACTGAAAATAACTACGAACTCGAATGATGACGAGGCAACACTATTGGTCTCTCGTGGTGACGTGGTGTGGTGTCCCACGCTTGCGACTTTTCTTTTTCTTTTTCTCTTTCTCCCTTCGCAATTTCCAAACTCCAGCGCTGTTCTTGCATACCACCGCTGTTCTTATCGCCCCTTTCGCCTCTTCCATCAGCTGCGCTCCGATCGGGGGAGCCGGGGAGAGATCTATTCATTCCGCAATGGATGCCGCCGACCAAAGTTGCCGGCTGTTCGGCGCCCAGAGATCGCTGCACGACCTCCTCGGCGGCGGCGCCGGTGAGCTCAGTTCCTTCGCAGTGCTGTAGATCGTCTTGGTCGTGGTTGGTTTTTGTGCCATTACTCGTTAGGCTGTTTGCATTTCGCATTTGAGAGAGTGGTCTGGGGATTTTTGTGTGCGCAGTGGCGGATGTGGTGCTGTGGAGGAGGAAGGAGGTGGCTAGCGGGTTGCTGGCCGCGGTGGCGGCGTCTTGGACCCTCTTCTACTGCGTGCCTGGCTACACGCTGCTCTCCTTCGTGTCTCAAGTGAGCATGATCATGCTTGCCGTCCTCTTCGTCTGGGCTAGGGCCGCGCGGTTGCTCAACAGGTGATTTGCAGTTTTGCACATCGCATCGCGTCGTCACGTCTCATTTAACGTCCTGCCTGTTGATACTCTACTGTGATAAATTCGTAGTCGTGTTGGTTAGGATTATTGGTAGCATGTTACAACTAATGATGTTAATTGGCCTTGACCCTTGGGTGGATTGCTGTGGTTGCTCACTTGTTCAGCTGTACCGTGTTGGCAGATAAGTGAGCTTGATGTAAAATCTGACATAGATAATAGAACGCTATTCGTTGTATTTGCTAGCTCCACCAGAATCAATGGGTACTCTAGTAGCATGTTCTTCAGACGAAGCTTGCGGAAGAACCTGAAACCAACCAAGGTCTGAGGTAGATTTACTAATTTAGTTTTCCCTTTGCTCTGTGTTTCTAATAATAGAAATCGGGAGGGGTTCCCCTCTCGTGGCTCAAAAAAAAAAAGTTCTCCCTTCTGTTGCGACCAACATATATCCTGGTTGCTTTTCTCATGTCTACTGTTGGATCGTTGTGCTTATCTGATTAGGATTGGAATGGTGAAGGCATGCAGCAACTTAGCTTTGCAATATCACTGATTAATATGCTCATGATAGTTCCCTTAAAAAAATGTTCATGATAGCAAATGTCATTGTATCAGTAAAGTTAAGAAACTCATCCAATTAAACGTGAGCTGTTTGGTTGCACATTTTAGTCATGGTGAAATTTAATGTTAGCCTGCAATGATTTCAACCAAAAATGAATGTGAGCCCATATGTTGAACAGCGGAGGAGCTAATACAACACTTCCTTATTGCAAAAACCCAGCATATTAGGAAAAAATAAAGATTAAAACTAAACCATTGTATGGTTGCTTTTGCACTAAGGCTGAAGGTCGTAAGAAAAATTTATGCAGGGCACTACCACCTGTTCCACAGATGAAAATCTCTGAAGATTCAATGGGTGTGGCAGCAGCAACAGTGGGTACTTACATGAATAAGTCACTCCAGGGTTTTGAAAATATTGCACTTGGGAAGGATTCCAGCCTCTTCTACAAGGTGGCTTCTGTGCTACTGATGACCTCCATAGTTGGCCGATTGACTGATCTTATTACTTTGGTGTACACAAGTAAGTACTTTTCCTGTTAAATTTTGAAAGAACTTGACGAGTATATAATAAACCTTTAATTATTAGTCGTAAATTCTTTTGACGAGTATATAATAAACCTTTAATTATTAGTTGTAAATTCTTACTACAACTGCTCCTTGGTCGTAAGTCTTAATGTGACTACTCCTTGATCGTAAGTTTTACTGCGACTACTTCTTGGTCGTAAGTCTCTCTACGACCACATAGTCGTAAGTCTTACTGCGACTACTCCTTGGTCGTAAGTCTTTCTACGATCACATAGTCGTAAATCGTACTGTGACTACTTTTTAGTCATAAGTCTCTCTACGACCTCATAATCGTAAGTCGTACTGCGACTGCTCCTTTCTCGTAAGTCTCTATACGACCATATAGTCGTAAGTCCTGCTGCGACTACTCTTTGGTCGTAAGTCTGTCTACAACCACATAGTCGTAAGTCATACTGCAACTACTTCTTGGTCGTAAGTCTGTCTATGACCTCATAGTCATAAGTCGTACTGTGACTGCTCCTTAGTCGTTAGTCTCTCTATGACCACATAATCGTAAGTCCCACTGCGACTGCTCCTTGGTCGTAAGTCCTACTGCGACTGCTCCTTGGTCGTAAGTCTCTTTACGACCATGTACTCGTAAGATGCCCTATGACCTGATCGTAAAGTTTCCTACGAATAGCCTATCTAATGCCTCGTAGAGTCGTCTGACAAGACGGTTAGAACGTGTACTTATTTTTAATAACCGCCCATGATCTCTCTCTGACAACAATCGTTGTATGGCGAACCACTCTCATATCTCTCTGACAATAACTTTCAATGGATGGTTATCATCTGAACCGTGGGATGTCTTTTGGTGCAAGACAATGACCACTGCTTCATCGACTATATAAAGGTTGATGTCGAAGAGAGGTAAGGAGGCGGATCCAAGCAAGAGATAGTGCAAGGTATTTCTCATTATACACTTTGTAATTTTCCTCTTTGAGCAATATCAACATAGGGCATAGGGTTATTATTCTCTCAAGAGAAAACCCGAACCTGTATAAAAATTTCCATGTTTTTCTTCTGCATTACCAGATCTTAGTGATAAGAGTTTCACCTGAATCTGAATAAATTATACGTAAGATCGGTATTAAAACACCGACAGTTGGCGCCGTCTATGGGGAAACTTCTTTCAAGATCCTGGTAATTTTCTGGTCTCCAAGTTCTCTTTCTCATGATGTCCTCATGGCAGGGGAGTGGAACGAGGAGAATTAGTTCGACTTGGCCGAATATACAGACCTCGACATGGATGCCTGCTACGACTTCGAGCAGACGATGCAATCCTCCAACGGTGAGAGTCTCCTTGGAAATCCTTCACGGAACCTCGAAGATCCCACTGCAGGAAAGGCTGATGAGGGATCCAAATTCCCCACAGCAGTACGCCCAACAGAGGACTCACTTCCCCAAAGTGGCAAGGGTCAACCCGACCATGATGAGGACTCGCAATGCAACAATAGGCCTGCCCCCAAGCGTTTGAGTCCCGCGGCGACACTCCGAGCAGTTTTAGCGAGCCCTAGAATTTGCCAATTCGGGAATCCATCGCCAACTGGTGGTGGTGACTCTCCGGTCGAATCTGCAAAGAGAATGGGTGGGCATTTTTTGCGTTCACCCGTATTTTCGCAGGGAACAGATCAGACCGGGGATAATTATAACCTAAAATTCCCCTACTTAGCGGGGTTTACTCCAGGCCACGAGGCAATCTCGCTTGACAATTCTTCAGACGAGGAGGCCTCCCCCAAAAGTAGAGATTCTAGACAGGAGGTCTTTGCCCTACTCGGAGGAAGGCCTGAGGATACTCCCCTCCGATCACACTCTCTCACCTCTCATGAGGATGGTGAGGAGATCTCCAGTGATAAGCCCGATTATTACTCTAATGAGCATGGGAGAAATTCTAGAAATAATTGCTCTCTTTTGAGGCAATCATAGCCAGCATCAGGGATCGAGGATCCCAAGACCGCTCGAAGAAGGCAACTGGCTGGCTAGAGGTCTTTGCCTGGGCGTGTCTAGTACTAGTCCAAAGAGGTTCGAGAGTTTCAACAGATCAATTACTTGTTCGAGAACCTAACTCAAGAGCTTGCTCGGGCATCAGGCTACGACCACTTTACTGAAGGGATTGCGCAAAGACTCCGCGATCTGATGGCCAGGCTCGAGCACCCTCGCCAATGTAACTACGAGAATTGGCAAGGTATGACCGCATCTAGTCGATCACGAAACTCATCTAATTGGGTTTGGCATGATGACAGGGCGTGTCGGACTCCTAATCACAATACTAGTCGGAGAAGAATACGTAGAACGACTTCGAATCAGCAAGTTGATGTTCGGTCACCGCTTCAAGCACGGAACCTGCAGTAGTAGATGGAGTACGAGGAGTGCTACCCTCGTATGGACGAGGCCTATTGTAGATCAGGTCCACCGACCGTTGGGCATCACCGAGTAGGATCGCCTGGTGATGTCAACCACCCTTTTCCCGCAAAGGAGACGTCAAGAAATCATTATCGGATACCGAGCATTCGTGCTCGAACTCTGACCAGTGCGCTGGCCGCTGCGTTTTCAACCAGTGAATGTGGAGAAATTATAACAGTGTACAAGTAAAAATAGTGTACGGATAATACATCATGGATATTACAAATACAGTACAAAAAACCGTATAAATAATAATAGTGTACAAATAATAACACTATACAAATAATAACAATGTATAAATAGTAATAGCGTACAAATAGTAACAACATAAAAATAACAAAAGTGTACAAATAATAACACTGTACAAATAATAACTACGTACAAATAGTAACAACGTACAAATAGTACCAACGTACAAATAGTACTAGCGTACAAATAATAACAGTGTACAAATAATTGTAGTGTATAAATAATAACAGATTATACATAATAACAGCGCACAAATAATAACAGTGCACAAATAATAACAATGTACAAATAATAACAGTGCATAAAAATAACTGATAGGCAAATAATAATAGGGCACAAACAATGATAATGCACAAATAATAACAATTAAGCAAATAATAACAGCGAACAAATAATAATGGTGTACAAATAATAACAATGCACAAATAAGACCATGAATAATAACAGTGTACAAATAATAACTGTACACAAATAATAACTATTAGGAAAATAATAACAGTGCACAAATAATAACAATGTATAAGTAATAACAATGTACAAATAATAACCGTTAAGCAAATAATAGCAATGCACAAATAATAACAATGCACAAATGATAACCGTTAGGCTGATGAAACATTAATGATATATTAGGCACATTTCTCACAGGTTAATGAAATATACCTCTTTGTGAAGGTCTTCACCTAAACCACACTATTTTCAGCTGTGAAATCACTTAAATCGCAGCAAAACCACCTCGACAAACTAATTCAAACTCCTTTCTTTCTTCTCCCTCGGCTCTCTCGCTCGGCAGGGAAGATGCTCAGCTATGCGACTTTGAAAGAGCTACCGAAGAGGGGAGGCACGCCATTTTATGCACGTGGGGAGGCGTTGACGACCGATAGGCCCACGTGGGCGCACGGGGCAATAGCCCCCTCCAACCGAGAGCCACGGGAGTCACTGTCGAGCGCATTGTGTCACGTCTCGTCGCGTCACGCTCGCGTGGTCATTCACCCACCCACCCGCCGAGGCAAGGCAGCACGACAGCAAAGCTGCTGAGCCAGGGCAGCTCAGTAGCTCCTGCCGAGCCAGGGGGCTTGGCAGCCCTGCCTACCACACGCCCTCCGCCAGCATGCCGTGCACGCCCATTCGGCCTGCCGCCCCACCACCCCGGCTTCTGTTGTGCCTAAGCGCCCTGACACGCCTGCCTCGGCATGCTGAGCAAGGGGGTGCAAAAGATGACAGGTGTCACTTGTCGTGTCCTCCGAGCTCGGGGATGGGGCTATTTTTGCAAAAACGGGCATCCGGTGGCCAGTTTTGGAGAAAAAAAGAGTTATTAGTATTACTGGTGCAGCCAAAATTTGATCATTTTTGAGCTATCACTTACTAGCTGGGAGCCATTCTTATATATCATACAAATATACATCAAACATTTTATCAGCAGTTCTACATTTGTACTTCTGAATAGATTGATGGATTCTCAAGGAAGAGCTTTCAAGTGTAGATTAGGACATGACAAGGGTGGATTGGATGCATTCAACTTGATTTGAAAAACTACTATTAAAATTGCTGCTTATTTATTTGGAACAGCATGAATCATCCTATAGAAAGGGAGGTGTATTTGAAAATGTCATGTACCAATGTTACGGACAAATGCAAAAATTTTAAAATCTTTGTTCTGCCGGGCCTTATTATTGTTCTGACCATCCCTGTATTGACTGCCAGGCCTTGTTATTGTTCTCACCATCCCTGTATTGGTGGAGAAATCCGAAGAACACATTGCCAGGTTCATAAAGCTAGCGTCAATGTCTGTTCAGGCATGTGGGCAAGCATACAAAGCGTATAAACCTCAGATTAAGAACAGGGTCTTGGAAAAGAAGAAAATGCGTTGATCTCATTTTACATTCGTCAATGAAATTTTTCCTTGTGAACTTATCCTGTCAATGCTAAACATTTTTGGCATCCATCTTAATCGTCGTCTGTCTATATACTTCGGCTTAGAGCTGCAATGTTCTGTACTACCATCTTAGACATGTGTTCATGATGTTTCTTTCACTTTTAATATAAAGGAGACATTCAAAAAATCCTATCGTAGTGCTTCCGTTTTCATTTGAAAGAAACTACTACTGTTCAGTTCTTAGCTCAGGGACATGCTCTATGCATCTATAGTTTGCCCTATCATGTGTGGTGGGCTTGAATCGTCCAATAATTGCACTGATCACAGCAGCCCATGTTATAGTTCGATTTTCAGATCGAAAAGGATGTGCCTGAAGCGCTGCTTAAAGCTGAAATGACATTTCACTTGTGCAATCTGCACGATGTAGCTAGCATGGAGGAAGCAAATCACGAACGCTGAATCGCAATCGGAACGCCAGTACATTAGGATTGGGACCAAATGTTGACGCGTTTGGGTGATCAGAATGTCCGACTTTCACATCTGGTCAGAGTTAAAGAACAACGTCGTGAGTCCTGGCCTGACTTACCAGCCTGCGACCTACCCAACCTGTTGGACACCTCCGCTGCCATCAGCGTCGTTGGGAATGAACGCCACTGAATCGGCGCACGCGGGGCGCAGCAGTGCCGGTGGCGAGGAGCAGTAGCGTGGTGTGGCTTTTGTAACCGTCTGCTACTCGGCTAGGCAAGCCGGCCGGTCACGAGTAGTTTTCTTGCGAGACATGCTAAAACTCACGTTCTTGTTCGGCCTGGCACCAACACAATTACACAGCTCGAGCGCCGCGCGCAGCACCACAAAACGCACGACTCCTCGTGGCGTTTTCTTTTCCTCTGAAGCTGATAGTTTTTAACTTTTACTATAATACTTAACTTTCAAACATAGTATTTTTTCAAGACGAGGTATATAAGTTAAACGATGTACACGTTAAAAGTCTAACATCGGTACCATTCAAAATCGCAAGTGAGTATCTATCTCTCTGTAATATATATCGTAAACAGCCAAAATTTAAAAATTTCAGCTAAAACCCATAAGCTGCAGCCGTATCAATACCCAGAGGATTATGTACTTCGTCAATCTCGTTTGGCAGTCAGGTATAACTATGCAGGTCCTATCAACTGAAACTATCAGTTGGTCTGTCCATTATTCGTCAAACCGAACATATACTACACCCTTATACAAACACAAGACCAGTACAAGAACAGCTCAAAAGGGTAACACAAACAAAAATACTACTAAACAGTTCTCCCAAGATTTTGACAGAGCACACGACGCGGTCGGCGGCCGGCCTGATCACTCGACGGGGATCATGACCTCGTTGGTGCGCAGCGGCGGCAGCGTCCACGGCGGGTTGTACCGCGCGAGCACGAACGGGCCTTTGACGGTGTAGCCGTCCTTCTCCAGCGCGGCCTTGAGCCCCTCCGCCTTCTCCCTCACCACCTTGTCCCCCGTCAGCCCGCTGAACCTCACCACCCCGTACTTCCTCTCCCCTTCCTCCCGCAGTACCACCCGCTCGTCCGTGGGCCGCGGCGACTCCTCCGACTTGGTGTACTTGGACGGCAGCAGGAACTGCATTGTCACCTTGCCCGCTAGGTCGTCCCCGGCCGTGATCACCGGCGCGGTCATCGCGGCCGCTCCGGGCTCGGCCGCGCTGCCTGTTGTGATGACCGGCGCCGTCATGGCGATCTTCTCGGGCTCGCCGCCGCCGGAGGTGATGACCGGCGCCGTCATGGCGATCTTCTCGGGCTTGGTGTTCTGCGGGCGGCCTAGGGCGCCGATGTAGTTGGCGAGAACGGTGAACCCGCCGTCGCGGTCGCCTTTCATCTCCTTGTGGTCGTAGGTGACCTCGGCGGCGACGCACGGCGGGTACTTGCGGATCTCGTAGCCAGCGCCGGTGTGGAGCACCTCGTACTTGGGCGTCTCCACGGTGATCTTGCCCAGCATCATCCCCATGTCGGCGTCGATCGCGGCGAAGTGGTAGCCGCCGAGCTAGCTAGTTCGAACTTCGAAGGTCAAAAGATTTAGGCTTGGCTTGGCACACCGTGTTGGGCCGGGGATTTAAGAAACGGCGAGAGTCGGATGTGTGGACGAGGTGGGAGTACGAGTCGTGGTACGAGTTGCTCCACGCGTGCGTTTTGTTCTCCGCTTGGAGGGCAAGCTAGGGAACTTCTTCGATTCCTGTGGCCTGTGGGCATTGGCTTGCGCGTCTGGCCCGGTATTGCAGGTGGTTCGGTAACCACTGTAGTGGGTTGAGCCCAACTCTAACTTGACCAGCTCCAATCAAATGGGCTCGGAAAGTTTGTGGCAGCTAGTGCTATGGTTTGGAAGGGTCTCTCTGACCCAACCACACTGGAAGCACTTGGATGCAATGAAGGACGAGCCATTGCTATGGACTGCAATGCTTCGAAGGTCTGTATAGCTTCAGATTGTCAGGAAGTCATTAAAAATATTGCTGCAAGACCAAAATGCAAGTATTTGGCAGTCCTTAATGATACTAGTAGTGTGCCCGTGCTAACGCTACGATAAAATACAAAACAAGATAAAATTTGTAAAAAATAAAACAAACAATCAGATTCATTAAGATTCACGTCTCATATATTGTATAACCAAATATTTTTGTCACATAATGAATGTCATATAATGACTGATCCTTTGAGGAGGCAACAACATCATTGGACTCACCCACCGACGACTTTCTCCATCCCCACATTGTTTAAACTTGAGGCTACAAAGAAAACAAATATTTTTGTCACATAAAGAAATATGAAACACAGTAAACTTTTTCTTCTTTTTCGCTTATTCACCTAATTACAAAAAAAACTAAACTGACCACATGGCGCTGCCGAGCTGATGCTGCAATCAAGCACCCCCTGTGCGAGTGCACTTGCCACGCTAGTTCAGTGGTGCGGCAGCGCGCTACCGAGCAAGGCAAGCTCGGCAGCGCCTCAGGCCCGCCCTGCTGTTGCGCGCACGTTCTTGTCGAGCTCCCCAGGCACGACAGATGATAGGTGTTGCTTGCTACGTCTTCCGAGCTCGGGGACATAGTTATTTTGGCAAAAATAGGTATTCAAGGGCTAAATTTGAAATAAAAAGTGGCTATATATCAGGAGCATGAATAGTTCACACTCAGGCTGTCAGGCACATACAATGCAAAGTCAATTGCAGCCGCAAGGTATCTTACAGTGGCACAGCAATAGCCAACAGAATGACACATACCAGGACAGACACATACCAGGAAGGCAGGATCTCTGTCAAACGAAGGTAGCATCTTGAAGGCTTCCAAGTAATATATAATAGCCGACGTAACGGTAAAACTCATTAGGATTCCAGACCTGACGTCACACATCTCTAATCAGCTAAGTATTCAGCAAATCAAAATCCTAGTCTGCACAAGAAGGCACCAAAAAAACCACAATGTAACAACATTTGTAAATTGCAACTCATTCTATGGAATGTTTTGTAGTTCAAAACAGGCGCTTATACGATACAGTAACATGTTCCCCATTTCAGTGTGTCAAGTAATCAAAATAAATCAACATGCAAGAAAGCAATATTTCCTCCAGCACCCTACAATCTGACACCCATGACGAATTGGGTGAAAATGAAAATTTATCACAAATCAAATTGTTCCAATTTCGTATACTTCCGACTGTTGCACTAATTCAAGCTAAAATGGAAAATCTTGAGGACAACCAAGATCCTTCTGCACTTATATCAAGAGAAAATGTGTATCTTGATGATATATAAGTGCTAACTATTTATGCTTTTGAAGTTTGAGCAAGTCATGCACAATATAGCCCCGATAATTAAGATACAAACAAAAGAAAAAGGTACATGTATTCACGCTTACAACGCTACACTTATGAAACTTGTTTGCATTACATTTTTACTTACCCAGGTTGGTGAACAAAATTTCCTACTCCCTAAAGATATCCATGTACCAAATCCAAAAACAAGTAGTCTAAAGGTTTCCGGAGCTCCTTGGCTTTAGCTTACAAGAGAGTATGGTACAATTGGCATTTCTGATGTTACACTTTTATACGTAAGTGTAGCATTGTAAGCGTGAACTTGTTTATATAGTATAAAAATAGGCATTCACGCGTACAACGCTTAAGGTATAAAAAACAAGTTCCTATACTATTGAGTACCTGATTCATGCTGACAACCAGATATTTTTATAACAGCAGCTCAAACATACCGAAGAGCCGCTTCTCTAGCAGCATCACGAACTTCGGGCTTCTCAGCTCTCTTCTTTTGGATGACTTCCAATGAAGCACCAACAATTGCCCTGGAGTATGGTTTCTTGGTGGTGCGGCGCCTCTTCTTGACAGCTTCAGCATGCATATCCTACAAACAAAAATGTGGAAAATAACATCTAAGAAATGAAGCACCAACAGGAGCATTAATCTGATTGAACAACATACACAAAACAACTAATGGATAGGACTACGAAGGACATGACTACATGATACAGAAGACAGGTGCCCAGATGTATATATCTCTAGTCCCTATATGTACATGTATACTGAGAGGTGCTCATTTTGAGAAATCAACATGGCATTTAAATACAAGTATAAACATAATCATAAATCTGAATAAAAAGAAATGCATGCAATCATAGAAATCAGATATTTATTGGAATCCAGCTTACATGGCTTAAGAAACTCAACTTACTTAGCACTTGAAGCACAATACAACATCACAACTACTAAAGTTTAAGCATGCCATCTCAGCTCAACCCAACAGATTTAAGAAAAAATATTTAATAAGTGTGAGAAAAGTGAAGTTCATGCAGTTAAAGAGCATGTGCTCATAAATAGAAAATTTCCCATCTAGTATACAATACCTTCTTGTGCTACTTCCGGTACATAGCTGTCCAGGTAAGCTTCGCAGGCTTCAGGCGGTTGTGGAAGTAGCGCTTGCATTTTGAGTTTGCGAAAAGGAAAACCTGTACATTAGATACCAATACTTGTTATAACAAACTTCTAGCCTTAGATTAGATACCAATACTTGTTATAACAAACTTCTAGCCTTAGAGATATTCCTGATATTGAATGCACAACTGACCTGAGAATCAGCACGAATAAACCGAATGCCCTTCCCTGGATATATCTTCTGACCACTAAAACGGCAAAGTTCCGTCTTGTGAAAGGAACAGAAATACTCAAGAATTTCTTATGCACAGGGCATACTGTTGTTGATGAAGATCTGCTTTTACAAATCAATCACTACAGCATGTACAAAGCAAAGGAGTTTGATAGACAAAAATCTACAGTCACATTGCGATTGCATACAACACAGTCATAGAAATTTACTTCAGGACCATCTTCTCAGCTTCAACAAACCTTCACAGCTCCTGCCTAGTGTCCATAAAGCAAAGACAGAACAATCAGCATCCAAAAAATAAACAAGTGAGAATGTGAGTACAGAGCATTACAATTCATAGCAACCATGCAGCTATACAAATATAGGGATTTTACAGGCAGCAGAAACACAAACGAGTTAGTTAGCT
This sequence comes from Dendrocalamus latiflorus, assembly GCA_017311315.1. Taxonomy (NCBI): domain Eukaryota; kingdom Viridiplantae; phylum Streptophyta; class Magnoliopsida; order Poales; family Poaceae; genus Dendrocalamus; species Dendrocalamus latiflorus. The sequence continues at coordinate 53,613,868 of CM029664.1, read as the reverse complement.
CCTGCTGCAAGGGTGCTACCCTGGTCCATCTCGCACATCAATGAATAGGCTACTATGCAATCTCCAAGGCCATAGCACCTGAGTGCGTGTGCTTCAGTTCACGGGGTTCAGACCACAGATGTGTAACGTCGTGTGCATGGTTAAGCTAGCCACACTGACTTATATTAATTTTTTTCTTTGTTGTTTATTTGCTTTTATCCTTTGGATAGATCTGAGCTGTTTTTTATTCATCAGCAAAAACTGTTCAAGTAAAAATAAAACTGGAAATGACAATCCAGGACTAATATTGATTTCCTAGTGTGGGATATTTAAACATGTACATATATAGCATTGAAATAATTTTCATGCTAATTGAACTACCATGGAAATAGCTGGAGGACAAAACAAAGGTAAGGTAAAACAAATTAAATTAGCATGGAGGTTCATTACCTATGATTTTTGGAGTGCTTAGAGCAAGTTTAATAAGGCTGACTGTGCTAGCTATAAGGGAATCCATGTCAGCATAGTCCTATGTGGAGGGGGGAGAAAAGGAGAGAGAGAGCCAAGCCGACTCTCATGCAAGAGTCAGGCTATAGCACAGGAAAAGAGATGTTATCCATGCATGTACCAATAGAACTAACTGCTATACCCATGCATGTATTAAATGACCAATACCCATGTATGTATTAAATGATTGAGAGTTCTTGTAGAGACAACTTATAGCCAGCTTATTGTATGAGTTGGCTGTATCTTACCTTTTGATGACATGGAAATGTATTAGAGGTAGCAGCTATCTATACTATTAAACTTGCTCTTAATGTAACATGATTTGCGCATGCCAACGCTACCAGATTCTTTGTTTTGTATTCTTTGCTTGTAGATTAGTAGTTGCGTCTATCCATGATTTGCGCATTCAATGACACATTGAACCAGGAAAAAAAGATTCTAACACCTAAAGAGGCATAACCGCACAGCAGCATCAAGAACCATCTAATCACACAAAAAACGCACACAAATTTACCCAACGCTGTGTCACAACGTTCAATCGTAGACCGTATCAGCTCGCAGGCGATTTGTTGTTTGTTTTTTTTTGCCAATTTACACGCAACAGCAATCGAAACGGCGAGACGAACACACAGATCTAACATAACTGCAGCGAGCAGATCGAGATCTAAACCGAAGACAAGAACGGCGAGCATCAAGCGAGTGGGTGGCCGAAGGATTGGATTGGATGGATACCTTGCAGGGGCGGCTCTTGATGTCGATGTAGCCGTTCTTGCGGATGGTGCCGGCCTGCTGCGGGATCCTCGTCGCCGTTGGCCGTGAGCTCGCCATCGTCGTCCTCCTCATCAGCCACAGCCTTCCCCTTCCTCTTATCACTCTCCTTCTTTGCCTTCTTCGCGGCGGGCGCCAATGCGGCCAGCTCCTCGGAGCTCGTGCTGCTCCTGTCCTCGTCTGAGGAGGACGCCGCAGGAGGGGACGGCTCCCTCGCCTTGCGCTTCTTCTCCTTCTTTTCCTTCCTGCTGGAGGCGGCCTTGAGATTGCGCTTGGCCTTCTTGGAGGCGAAGTCGTCGACGGCCATGGGCTCGGCGGAGGAGGCGGCGGCGAGGAGGGAAGGCATCAGGAGGAGGAGGGGTAAGTGGCGGCGGCGCGCATCACGGACATGTCGCGGAAGAAGGTGAGGAGCTCGGCGGGGGTGGTGGTGACGTCGCGGGACGGCGGGTCGACGATGTGGGAGGTGAAGGGCACGGAGGTCTCGATGGTGAGCGCGGCCGTGGAGTCGGAGATCGGGCGCGCGGCGATGAGCGCTGTGGCCAGGGCGCGCGCGGCGGGGAGGCGGCGGAGGAGGGCGGCCGCGGCCATGGCGATGGTTGGCTAGGGTTTCGTGGGGGAGGGGAGGGGAGGTTTGGGTTAGGGTTTTAATGGGGTGGGAGGAGTGGCGGCGGAGGGGACGACGGGGGGAGCGGAGGCGCGGGGGAGAGGTGGAGATGGGGGAGCGGCGGTGCGGTGGAGGACGGGGGAAGCGGAGGGAGTGGCGGAGGAGGAGGCAGCAGCGGCGCGGGATGGGGAGGAGGAGGCGAGGGCGGCGCGGCGGCGGAGGAGGGAGGGGAGGAGGCGACAGCGGCGCGGCGGCGGAGGAGGGAGGGGAGGAGGCGAGGGCGGAGCGCCGGAGGAGAAAGGGGAGGAGGCGAGGGTGGGGCGGCGGCGGAGGAGGAAGGGGAGGAGCGTGCGAGGGAGGCGGAAGAGGAGCGTGCGAGGGAGGCGGAAGAATGAGGTTGGGGAGGCAGCCGCACGGATTCACCCGGGGGGCCGTACGGATTCGAGGGGGCATCTCAATGATGTGCATGATCCAAATAATTTTGGCCTTACGATCTTCAATGAGTAAGAGAAAAAAAATTTGAGGAGAGATCCAGACCATTCATTTGTATGAAGTTGGATTATTTGGTATACAAACCTGGGTGGACTTAGATTAGGCATAACTGTGGGGGGAGTTGAGGGTGGTGGATTTAGCAAAGAAAATTTTGGTGTATTATAGAGTAGGGTAGATTGAAACAAGAAGGAGCTATTTTGAGAAAGTAGAATTTCGCTTTGAAAGCCGGTGTTCCAATGTGGATGCTCATAATCTAGCTAAACTTGCTTGTACTTTGGACGAGGGACGCCATGTTTGGCTGGTAAACCCTCCAGGTTTTGTTGATATGCATGTAAACTTGCCTAATCATGAATAGATTTCATGCTTGGCTTTTCTCAAAAAAAAAAATCAAATGGGCTCGACGCCGGCTCGGTCGGAGTTTTGCTCGAAGTAACATGTGCCATCAAAATGCGGCAAATTTAGTTCAGACTTCATTCTAACTTGCCCCGACTGGAGTACACCACATGAATGTATTTGAGAGCATGATCGGGGTAGGATCACAAATTTGCATTTTTCTCACTAATAGGCTAATAGCTCCGCTTCCTCAATTCACACCCTTCGCTGAAGTTGTTCATGTACTAAAGACTACTATACGTCTCTCAAAAAAACTAAACGAAAACTGAGTAACTTGGAAGGTACCCAGTAAAACATAGCTTTGTTCAGAACTAAAAGCTTGAAAATATCACGAACCTTCGAACATGTATCAAATCAGACAGACACACACGAATAGATGAAAAAATAACCATACGATTGGTACTCCCACAACCAATCTCATTTTTGGTTTCATGAACTTGTCATGTATACATACAGTCACCTCGCAAAAAAAAAAAAGTATACGCGCGATCTGTAGGTTACGTTCAGTAGCACTCTGGATAGTCAGCGGGAGGTGGAGACTGGAGAGAGCGGATTCGTGGCCGGACCGTTGAGCACCTCAAATACCATCGCCAACCCCAACGGCAGGTGCGCGTCCAAGTGACAGCGCATGAACCACATACCTACAGTTTGATCGCAAATAGGTTCAGTCATTCGTATTCGCGCACATGTACCGCTCAGTGCTCAGCATCAGAATTATGAAACAGAAATCGGTTGTGCACTCACCTGGATTGTTCGCCGTGAACCGGATCACGGCCCACCCGCCGGCCAGCACGGCGACGGTGTTGCGCACCTGCGGGTTCATAAGGTTGTACGTACTCTTCACCAGTTCACCTTCGGGTCGAAGCGCCCGAGCCCCTACGCCAGCAAGAAGAAGTTGAACTCGTGCAGTTGGATCCGGTGGTTCTCGGTGCCAGCCAAGGACACTACTGTTCCCCTCGTTCTGCAGCATCACCTCCACCACGTCGTTGTAGCTCACCTTCTTCACCGATGTGACCTTCCTTATCATCGGCACGGGCGGCGGGAAGCCCGGGGAGTCCTCGGAGTATATGCCTGGGACGCCCTTGACGAGCGCCTCGAGGAGTGAGACCTTCTTTGGGAACTGGAATGAGTATCTGTTCATGGCCGCCACGAGCGCGAACCCCTGGCATTTCGTTTGGTCGGGCGCACACGCGGCCTGGTCCAGCCTGAATGAGACGAACATGTTGTGGTCGACGGTCTTTGGCATGGCGGGATCGCTCTGCCGAACGAGGTCAGTTAGGGACCAGCAGAATCTGTCGGCGGTAGCCGTGTCGGTGTGGGATGGCAGGGCCGGCATGGCTGGAGGGGTGTAGTCCGGCACACCCTTGTACTTGACGATGCCCGTGACGGTGGCTTTGTTGAAGGGCCGTGGGACGGTCTTGCTCTCGAACATAAGTGGGCCGCCATGTAGTACCTTCCCGGTGGCACTGAGGTGGTCATGAGGACGTCCACTGTCTGGCCCGGCGTGATGGCGATGACGTCGGTGGCATATGGTTCGATGTAGCTGGCGTCGGCGACGATGACGTCGAAGGTGTGGCCGGCCACCTTGAAGAAGAACTCGACGTTGACTGCAGCGTTGATAATGCGGAGGAGGTAGGCCTTGCCGTACTCCACTTCCACTTGGTACATGCTGGCTCCTTATTATGCGCAAAAACAAGACATGTATGCACGTTGAGATGGGGGTCACATGTGCCGATGTGCGGCCGTGGTTTCATGAATTGAGAATTTGATTTCTTCACTGTACCTTTGCAAGGACTCTGTTACAGTGTTACCCGGGCAAGCCGTCGATGGTGAGCGCGTCTGATATGGCCGGTCCTAGTCCTGTCAAGTGCCCATCGTTCTCCACATCGTCCACATTTATGTTCCACCATTCGCCTGCCAAAGAATTGTACGCAAAAGATGCACTTTGTAACTAACGCGGTACATGGTTTTTAATGTTACGTGTATCATGTATAGGGATGCAAGCGGATCGAATACGGATGGATAATGTCTCTACCATATTTGTTTTCATATTGTTTTCTCAGATACGAATACGGATACCTCTGATACAAATACAAATACGAATAATATTAGATACAGATATAGAGCGAATACGAATCGAAACGAATACGGTCACAAATATTTATCGGAACATGAAAACTCCTTAAATTATACATCCAAAATCAATGAAAACACATAAATAGTTTATCTTGTCAAAACATTAATGAAATCTAAACAAGTATAAATATTTTTATCCACAATAGTCATACCATTGTATAGATTTTAAATCTCCAAATGGCAGTTAATTTTTCTAAAATCCTAAATAATTCTTAATGGATTTCTACCATTTACACGTGGCTAATAAATTAATTAAGAATTTAAATCTGCATCAGAATGATTTAAATGGCAATACATCAATTTAATCGGTATAAATTTTAATTTATCGATAATACTAAATTTATTTTTAATAAACATAAATATTTGCTAGTGGTGTTTATAATTTAATATGACTAGGGAACCAAATGCCTAATGGTAATGAAGGCTTATGGCTTAGTTGGGCTAGTGGGCTGGTGGCAGGGGAGATGAGAGAGGCTGACTTAGGCTGGACAATGTTGGGCTGAAATCCCGGATATCTGATTCCATATTATCCGGATAATCCGTATTCGTATTCACCGGATATCAAGCCTATTGTATTTGTATTCATTTCCGACAAAAAAAATTCGTATTTGTTTCTGATCCGAGAATTATTCGAAGAAAATCTGATCTGACACAATCTATATTCGTTTTTATCCAAATCAATTGGAGACTATCCGATTTGTTTTCACCTCTAATCATGTATGTCTGTTGCGTACGTACCTAGTAGGATCGGGATTTCGTCGTGCGGTGCGGTGTTGGGAACGGGTAACCACTCGGGCCGTTTCTAGGCTTTATGATGAGCGCGTCGTAGATGGTAGCCCGGAGGAGTGAGGAGTGGGCGTGCCACCACAACCAGTGGCGGATCCAGGATTTTTAGAATGGGTGTTCGAATTTCGGAGCTAAGTTGCTCGAATACGTACCGCAGCGCACTGTCACCCTCTAAAACACCGATATAACGATACATGTATGTAGATATAATAGAAACACATAAATTACAGAAATTAATGATTTCTTACGAGGAAATGGGCGACATAAGGCGAGCATAATTATATGAATTAAACAACAAATTATAGAGATAAATGAGAATTGTATATCTTGTTGATCTTGCCTTTTTTTACTATTTCCCTATCAGTAAGAACTGTCCATCTAAGAGAAAATTGTATGTTCCTTCCATGCAGCAAAACAGACCAAGAAAGAAAATAAGTGGAGTGGGATGGAGCACACCTAGATCTGAAGAGAGAACGATGACAATAAGTTGGAGGTGCTACTCACTTCCTAATGTCATGCTCCCTCCCGGCTACCGCGCTGCTCCCTACCTCCATGTTCGTTGTGCCACTGCCTGCTTGCCCGCGACACCTCTCTGCTCGCCCGCGCTGCCACACGTTCACTTTGCACCCACGTACCACCTCACGCATGATTGTCGTCACATCATGGCACCACGTCCGCGTCCGCCGGTCATCACTCGCCTCTAGCCTGCACTTCTGCCCGCTCGCCACTCAAAGGCCGAAGCTGCCTTCCACATAGACAGCCACAAGATGAGAAATAGAACAAATATTAGGATTTTGTTTATATCTTTACCTCTTTGGACGTGAGGAGAGCTGAAGTGGAAAGAAAAATAGGTCTAATGTATTACATGGGCTGCGCACGAGATACGAGGAGTGTGGGCTGAATTTAATTGCAGGTATAAAATATAGTTTTAACACAACTAATAGTATATATATAATATACCTATTATATATCTGGTATTTTATAAAAAATTTTGGGTGTTCAGCTGAACACCCGTGACCCATACTGGATCCGCCGGTGACCACAACGTGCCCTCCTGCCCGGTGTCCGGTGATGTTGAACCGATATGCGAACGTGCCGGAAGGTTGTATCGGGCACTGTGTTATCATGTTTGCCCGTCGGCCCAACCACTACGCAACTGAAATATGCCATGCCTGCATCGCACACCATGCATGGGAAAGGAAAACAGGAAAGCTCGTCAATCGTGATGCACTCGTGTAGTATTTTGTACCGAACAGAAGACAAAAACATAGTTTGGTTTGCACGCGGGCGGTAGGCACACTGCGTGGGAGCCCGGAGAGCTCCCGTGCGGGCGTGCGGGGCGATGGGCGCCGCGTCCGGGGCTGGACCGGTACACGCTACGACACGGGCGGGCGGTGCGCCAATCCGTCACTGCGCGTTTCTCGTGTTGGCCCTCGGCCGTTAGCGTTTGGTCGGGCTTGGCGTTGGCGGTAGGGGTGAAAACGGATCGGATACGGACGGATAATGCCTCTACCATATTTGTTTTCATATTTTTTTTCGGATACGGATACGAATACGGATAACTCGAATACGAATACAAATACGAATAATATCGAATACAGATACGGATCGAATACAAATCGAAACGAATACGGTTACGAATATTTATCGGAACATGAAAACCTCTTAAACTATACATTCAAAATTAACAAAAATACGTAAATAGTTCATCTTGTTAAAACATTCATGAAATCTAAACAAGCATAGTCTTTTCATCCACAATGAAAATATACCCAATAGTCGATCATAACATAACTACATAAGTAACAACAACGTGCAATTCATGGAATACACATGATGACATGATAGCAATTTGAACAAACATAAGAACATTTCATTCCTCCATTTCATCCATCAAGTTCTATAAAAATCCTACTTTAAATTAATTATTTAGAGTTATTTGACTTTTATTTGGTTTCCTGGATTTTCTGGAGTTTAAAGGTGTACTTTTGAAATTAAAAAGTATTTTTAAGTATGAAAATTAAATACCAACATTAGTTGAAAATATTTTTATTAAGTCCAAAATGTCACCAGGAACTTCTGTGAATTTTTCTGGAATTTTTGGAGTTTATTTCATATTTTTCTGAGCTTAAATGAATTTCTCAGGCTTTTCTGAAATCCAAAAACCAAAAATAAAAATTAAAGTCCCTCCCCTCCCCTCGGATATCCGTTTTCGTTTTATCCGGATAATCCGTATCCGTATCCGTATTCGACGGATACTAGGCTTACTGTATTCGTATCCGTATCCGATAAAAAAATCCGTATCCGATCCGAGAACTATCCGAAAAAAATCCGATCCGACACAATCCGTATCCGTATCCGTCCGGATCCGACGGAAAATATCCGATCCGTTTTCACCCCTAGTTGGCGGCATGGTGGGCTGGTGGCGGCTAGCGACTAGCTAGGCTGGCACAACGGCGCTTGTAAATAGCCAATTTAAAATAATTCAAAAAATCTGGTTATACAATTCTATCTATATCGAATTTATATATCAGAATAGCGGATAGAGGCATCATCAAGGAGTCAGGTCTACTTATTTAAGTACTCAGGTCATATTTTTTAATGATTTTATTTATAAATATAAAGCGTATTTTATATTCTAATATAAAATTAGTGATGTTTCCTTTATATCCCTATAAATATACAGTTTTATTTATTAGTATATATATATTGAATATAATATTTATAAATAATAATTAAAAATAATTTAGCTATTTTTATTACTTCTGTATGCCTCATAAATTTTGAGGGAGGGTGTACTGCACAACCGAGCTGAATGGCGTGCGGCGTGCCTAGGCTGAAGCTGCGGGCGGGCTGGTGGGTGTGTGGAAATATCGGGCCTTTTTATTTTGTGCCAGGTGGGCCGGAACCAGGAGCATCACGTAGTACTGTATTTTCTCGGATTGGCGCGGCCTCGCGGGCTGAAGTGTGGCCCAAGGGATCCACAAGCAGTTTGCCCAACAAAAATTCAGAGAAGACTGCTCAACTTGGCTTTTTTTAGCTTATAGTTTTTTCACTTAACTAACTTATTTTACATTATAGTTACTAGTAATTTTTAATGTAATTAATTTAAAAAAAATTAAAAAAATAGAAAAAACATGTTATCCCATCACAAACAATACAAAGGAATTAACAAAATTAAGAAATTGGTAAACTAGAAATCAGAAACCAGAAGTTAAAACTAAAACAAATGGGGCCTAATAATTAACGGGTGCTTTACTTACCAATGGACCGATAATGGGTATGGCGAATGATTCACGACGTGGACGACCAATGTATCGCCTTCGTTAACCTCTATGGTTGGTCCAGGCAATTGCTGGTTGACCGTGTATGTCACGCTGTTCATGCAGAGCCGAGAAATCATCATACTGCCCAACTAAATTTTTGGCATACGCCACTGCAACGGTGAACAGAGAAGTTGGAAAGATGAAATAGCATGGACCTATACTACGTGAAATGCCCCAAAATTTCAAAATTTCCTTGATTTTGCTTGAATTCCTAAACCTTCCCAATTTGGCAATTTTCCTTGAAAACCCGTTTTCCTTCTTGGCCTTCCCGCCTTCCTCCTTCACTAGCACCTCCGTGTGCTACAGCTTCTCCACCGCCTCACTGTGTCGTCGCCTCCACGCGCCGCACCATCGCCTTTCCGGATTGCGGCCGCACCTTCTCCCCCGTTCACACTGCACAGGCGCTGGGACCCCACCATATAGTCGCCCATCCCTTGCTCTCCTTGCTTCGCGTGCCGCTACTCGTGCGCTCGCTTTTCTCGTTGCGGCGCACCGCCTCTCTTCTTTGTCGCGTGCGCCCGTGCCGTACCTGCTTTCAATTCCTTGCCAACTCCTGCAAAGCGCCAGTGCCACCTCTTCCCCCTACTCCCTGCACATTGGCAGAGCCTCGCTCTCTCCCCTCGCCCGTGCGCGAGAGACACGCCCAAATCGCCTTACTGCCGCCACCACCATACGCCGCTCTTAAAACTTTTCTGCCACTGCCAAGAGCCTCACACCACTTCCAAATACCCTCCGGAACCACCAATTTGAGCTTCAACTCATTGCATCATTGCTGGCAACCTCCCCTGCGCTCCGTGAGCTCTAGACCTAATTTCTTTCATTGCTCGATTAAAATTCAATTGCATCTATTGTTATAATCCTCTTTACTTCCTAAATGCATTAGTGAACTCGCTCGAGCACGAGCAATTATGTAGAGCTTTGGTGGCGGAAGCCACCGCCGGCCGAAAGGCCTCTTTCGTGGATGGCCTAGCTGAGCTTTTCCCGACCCAAACCACTGCCACCACCATAAAGCCTATACCCCACAGACAGATGACCAAATCACTCTTAGCCACGCTGGAGAGCCACCAAGAACCCTAAACGCCACAGAAAGCCTCCGACCATCTCTCATGCCACTAGCCGCCGTCGCAAATGCTACCGCCTCCTAAAGCACGAAAATAGAATCCCCAGCTCAAGCCTTCTCCCACCATGCTTCTCATTCTTACTAGAGAGCCTTGCTAGTGCCGCTCCGCTCAGGCCATCGCTTCTCTGTTTTTCGTTGGAAGCAGCAGTGGGAGGTTGAAGATGACTCGGGACGCGACGTGGCCCAATCTCAGCCACTAGTGTGCCGTTGCTGTCTGATCCTAGCCGCTCACTGGTCCAACCACGGGATGATCTGACCACCTTTGCAAGGCTGGTCTGACCGTCAACCGATCTGATGCACTAATTGATCTAGTAGTCTCCAATTCAGAATGTAAAACTTGATAAGACTCATATGACTCATCATTAGGAATAGAAACTCTAAGTCTATTAATCTTATAATTCAAAACAACTTGGAGAATTTCAATGAAACGTTGTAGATCTATTCCTAGACCTATTTGCAATCTACTCCTCAAAAAGAATTGAATCAAAATTGCATGTATCACAAAAACGATTAATTACACAAAATGAAGCAAAAGACTAAGAACAGATGCAAGATTTCTCCATGGTTTGAATCAGAAGTTGATTTGCATTGTTGGATGACTATATTCTGTGGCTACAAAGTACCCTCATGGCACCCCTCAAACCCTAGCACAAAAACAGCCGTCAAAAGCCATCGGGAGTCCTCAAAGCCTCAGCTAAATGCTCAGCGTCTCCCTGCTTTTATATGCTAGAGCCCCAAACCGTGTCCTCATCAAATATGGACACCAAAATCTATCTATTCCGAAAATCAAGAGACCCAAAACCCTTCCAAACACGGTTTTTTCATAATCTCTAGCCTTTCCCAGTTATGGACTCCTTCATAACACTTTTAACTCAGCACATGTTGAAGCCTCTAGAATCGCACCTCCCGTAGCATCTCCACACATCATCCACATGCTCCAACGTGAGCCCAACCACCTCATGACATCATCGACCGCCTAGACTTCAGATTTCTCCCTGCTAGTCCCGGTCCTCCTTATCACCGACCATGATCGTCTCCACGTCCACTGCATATGCAAAGACCAAAGATCGCACAGCTTCTCCACGCATCATCCACCTTTAACCTCCACGTGCTCCAGTATGAGCCCGACCACCTCATGACATCATTGACCGTCTGGACCTCAGATTTCCCCCTAGTCCCGGTCCTCCTTGTTATTGACCATGATTATCTCCACGCCCAACCTGCACATACAAAGACCAAAGAACTTTTTCCCTGACACAAGTTCTCTCCAACTTGACCGACATCAGTCCACACACACAAACCACACCCTTAACCATCAACAACTATGAACCAAATCATCCACGATCTCAATTTCCACGCTCTCCAAACATCCACTTCATACCACTCAGCAAAACTAGCTAGACCACCACACACAAGTACCCAAGATACTCAAAGATCATAAGAATTGAAGCACTCGAAGCCTACGAGTACCGACTGTAAAGCCTACAGTAATCGATCGCAAAGCCTATAACTACCGATCGCTAGGTCTACGATAACCAATCACAAAGCCTACGACTATGGTAATAAATCGCAAAGTCTATGACTACCAATCACAACGTCTACAGCTATCGATCAGGTATTGTAGCTCCGAGTATCGACCGGTATTGTAGCTATGACTATCAACACGGTACTGTAGCTATGACCATTGACACGGTACTATAGCTACAATCACCAACCGGTTACTATAGCTCACATTATCGATCACCGATCGTGGGCGACGCCTCCGACTGTCGACCGTGGTCGTACTCTGCCAATCAAACAACTCAACACAAAGCTACGACTATCGACTGGTTCACTGTAGCTCTCGGTCGGTTCACTGTTTTGTATGACCGATTCACTGTAGCTCTCAACCGGTTCTCTGATCGAGGTCGTTTTATCGTGGTCGTTCAGATGTGATCGTTCTGTAGTGGTCAACATGCCATGGTCGTTTAGTCGTAGTCGATCTGCCGTGATCATAAACTGTCAGACTTCCGACCGTGATCGAAGTCTGCCGATCGGGCCACCCAACACAAGGACGATTGGACTACCAACTACCGATCATGGTCCACGCCTCTGGTTACCGTCTGTTGTCGAAGCCTGCTGATCAGACCGCCCAATATAAGGGTCAGACCGTTTATTCTGAATATTCCTACAATTCAAGTTTTCCAAAAGAGTATCGACCGAAACTTTCACAAACGCAAATTTCAATGCAATCCAATTATCAATTATTCATTATTACTAAATTCATAACATATCTATATGATCTAACGTACTTGATCATGACTTTCTTATATTGGTTGTGCTTACGTTTTATCAAAGAATTGTATGGTTTGCGTGGACTGCAGATCAAAAGACATAACTATACCATTTTAGACATTATTTGGGCAGAGATTACATTAGATTGTGCGGTATAAAAACAGCCAGTCTTGGCTAATTTTGCGACTTGTCAGGATGGTACCGTTAGCTTGAGGAACAATTATAGAGCACATCATGGAGTAGGTAGACGTAGAAGTTGTTAGAAGTCAGAACTACATTTCACACTTTTGTACAGCCTATTTGTCTTTAGGTGAAAGACCAGACGAACTGTAAACTTCCATCCGTGTCATTGGCCACATGCAGTATCATATCCAACCAAAACGTCTGCAGTTCACCAACTCCTTTCTAGAACTTGAAGTTTTTTCTCCGTAGGTAGCTTTTATTCAGTTCGAATCTCATATTTGAATGGCCTGGTAATTTTGGATTAAAAATAACTTTACACGATATTTTACTTTTCAACAAGGAATTCTCCTCGAGACTACTTGCTAAAAAGAAGCATACAGAAAGGAACAAAGAATGTTTCATTCAAGTGCTGTCATACTTTTCATTCAAGTGCTGTCATACTTTTCTTGTTATCAAGTCGTAGAGCTAGTGTATATCATAGCCACCTGCGAAGATGGGCGGTGGGTGCTTGTCATGCTTTTATTCAGTTCGAATCAAATATCAACACAATAAAAAGTCATTACTTTAAAAAAACAAGTCATCATAGAGAGATCAAAAAGTAATTACAAATAGTTTCGTAAACTATCTGGGTTTATAGGCCAGTAATGACATGAGATTATCAACGACGGTTTTAAACCATCTATTATACGAACTATCACAGACGGTTTGTAGTTGAAATCGTCTGTGATTCATGAGATATCACAGAAAGTTTCTACAACAAAACACTTGTGATAATCAACTATCACAGACAGTTATAAATCAATAACCATCTGTGATATTCTTTTATACTCCTAAAGCTAATTCTGTTTGTTGGTTAGCATCAGAAAATGCTAGCCATGACCTCTGAACCAAGCAGAAACACAACAAGTATATGTATACATCCCGTTCACATTCATTTGAGAAATAAGAACATCCATTTCACAAATCGATTAACTAAAATGAAATAAATTAACCATCTATAAACAAATACATATGTACAATTAAGCTCAATCTTATTCCAATCAAATTTATTCTACATTGTGAAATACTCTATCTTTGTTTATGACCTGACACATCAAGAAGTGCGCGCACTGTTCTCGAATTTGTTGGAGCTCGGCCTCTTCCAATGCAGTTGTAGCGATGGACGCAACTTATCGGTAGGAAGATCAATGTCGTGCATACATATAAATTGTTAAGTATGAAGTAATTATTGCAAAATTGACAAACCTAAGGATCATTGGTCTTTACGGATCTGAGGAGTAGTTTTATGTTGTGGCAAACATAGAATCCGCATGTGTTCCCCGACGGCTGCTAGTTGTGCTGTAAAAATAGAATTTGTTAGTTTGAGGGGCATTACTACGAAGTGTTATATATACAATTAATGTATACTAGAGAATACCGAAAAATCTAGATCGTGTCGCAGGGCGTTGATCTCTCCCTTGGATTTATGTATAGTAGCAACGTATGAGGTGAACGACTTACGTGATTCGAAAAAGTTAGCCTTAGTCATTGCGAAGGAAGGAAAGACTACAATAGAGTTATCTATGAAGTAAATGTATTTACCTATCGATTAATTGTTGGACAACTATGAAGTCAGTTTTGACCTTTTTTTATGGAATCAAGGTATATTACCCTGTTCCATTTTGGTATAACTACAATTAGAATCCAGTGGAACCTACACAGGTATGTCGTTATGGTCATTAAAGCTAAGTTCGTATTGCTTATAAAGTACAAATCAATAAATATAGCCACTAGTGTAGCACTTACCCCTGGTTGTAGGGCATAAGTATGAATTTCTTGTTGTGGTGAGCCACAAATGTCTTCACTATGTAATTCTCAACGAAGGATGCATTCTCTAGGATAGTATCCATGGAGACCAAGTGTAGGTCGATAAAACCTACTGATAATTTCATTAATCTGGCTTCAGTCACCATGTATCTATATATATATACACACAAAAGCAATGAGTTATATATGACATTTTGGTATTACATAAACATAGACTGTGATTGTACATACTTATAGTGTCTAGTATCGAATGAGTGAGGAGTTAAGGGCGTTGAGTTTGAAGAGAAAGAACAAATCCTCGAATGTCACAGTGAAGATACAGTCATGAATATCGGTTTGAAGGTGATGTGGCATGAACTTGACGTTGACACCCGAGCGCCATTGTCCTTTCGACTTGTTGGCCTGTTCTACATACAATGTATGCAATCTCTACCAAGACAATCTTAGAGTTTGAAGGCGCTCTATTAGGACAGCCAACAGCTCGTCTAGCTCAAATTTCTAGGCTAACGGTAAGTAGGGGATATCATCGGTCTTCTTGGGTTTACCCTTGCTACCTCGGTTGTTAGAGGTCGACTTCATGGTAGTCGACCAGGCATGAGATGTAGATACACCATGCCCTTGCCACGTCGGTGCAGGTAGCTTCGGTGCAGATAGCTTCTTCTCTGAGTATAACATCTAAATCCTTAACCATATCATAGACCTCTTTTCTGCTTCAATGCTTTGGAGCTGAACTGTCCTCCACTCTGTCAAATTATTTCTTCATCCTGCGGTATGAGTGAGCCCTCCAAAGGAACCTACGGTAACACATGTACATGGTTTTGCGTGAGTGCTTCAGCCACACACTCTTGGTATCATCTAAGCAGTGAGTACAGGCTTTGGCCCTTTTGTACTCTAGCCTGACAAATTAGCAAGGGCAGAATAATCATTTATGGTGCAGAATAACTAGGAGCGTAAAGTAAAATTCTCTTGTTTGTACGTATCACATAACTGTACTCTTTCGATCTACAGTATTTTATATCTTCCACCAACGGTGCTAGGTACACATCAATATCATTCCCAGATTGCTTCGGCCCTTAGATAAGTATCAATAGCAAAATATACTTTCGCTTCATACACAACCAAGAAGGAATGTTGTAGATACAGAGATTTATGGGCCAAGTGCTATGTCGGCTACATATGTTACCGAAATGATTCATTCCATTTATACTCAATCTAAACCTTATATTCCTCAGTTCTGCATCGAAGTCTGCAAATATTCTATCGATGTTTCTTCAGTGAGCGGAATAAGTAAGGTGTCTTAACATTCCAACCTTCTTACACTCCCCTGAGTGCCAACGTAATAATTTTGCCTCCTTTAAGTTCGCAAAAAACACTTCAAACAGGAAATTACAAGAAGATACTATGCCTTCAGACATGCATATATCCTTTCTACTTCTATTTCCAATGAATAAAGAACAGTCTTGGCTTTGTAGGTGATTTTGGACAACTAGTTTCCCTCTAGAAGCATGTCCCATAAAAGACCTAACAGCGCCGTGAAACTCTTGTTGGACCAACCGTTACCTGCCTTCAATTTCAGCAATTCAAGCATGGCTGACAATCTTGTGTAGTTTGACTTGCAGCATGTGAACAAAGGTTTCTCCGAGCCCTCCATCATGTCTTAGAATTTAACATACCCTCTCTCATCACAGCGAAGCATCTGATCTAGATTGTCATCATGCAGCCTATCCGAATTGGAACCACAATCGACATCATCCGACGGTATATCATTGATTTCGTAGGCGATATCATTATTACTACCTTCCTATGTAATCCGCTCTTCACCATGACTGATCCAACGTACATACCCCTTTTTTGAAACCCCTTCGAATCAAGTGCGCTTCAACCTGTGCTCAATTTTTAAATATCTTCAAATTCTAGGAGTCAATGTATGAACATTACATATATTTCATCCCCTTATTCAACATATCCTCCTCGATAGCTCTTGTAAAAGCAGACACATCATTAATGTACTCTTCACTCATACAGCCCCCAACGTACATTCAGCTTCGGTCCTACGTTATGTATATAACAATTTAGTATTAAATATTAAATTAATTAATTAGTATACTAGATATATATGATCTAAAGTAGCTATATGTGGTAAGAATATTAATTGAATTGAATTAAGTAGGAATAGACTATGAATTAGTTAAATCCTAAATCATACTAGATGTAAATAATCTTATCTCTACATCAAACTAGATCTAAATCATTTTCAATTCTTCTTTCACCAAAAGCTAGATCTAAAATATAATGCAATTAGGAACAAATTACTAATCATACACAGTCAAAAACTTAATGGATCTACAATCACCCTTGCCAAATCTATAGTCTCCTTTGATCAAATGGCCTCAAAGCCCCACCTTCTCAAAGCAGCAGCCTGTGAGAACAAATCTGGATTTAAGACAAATCTGTGAGGGTCGACGGGTCTGCAATTGATATAGTAAAATTATTATAAACGATTTTTAATACAAACCGACTGTAAAGTATCACAGACGGCTCAAAGAAAAAACCGTCTGTGATATTTGGCAATATCAGATACAATTCTTGTTAATAACTGTCCGTGATACTTCACATACGGTTTTTACTATGAACCATCTGTGAGATTACCTTTTCGTAGATGGTTTTTAGCGCTGCAGTAACACAGACGGTCTCTAAACCAAAACCGCCTATGATTGTATTTAATACTGATGGTTTTGGTTAACCGTCTGTAATATGGCGTTTAGTATTAGCTTTTTTTTTTGTGGTAGTGAGTTAATTATGTGTTTTTTTAGGGAAAGCAAAGTGTGTGTTTTTAGGGAAAGCAAAGTGTGATTTTTTAGGGAAAGCAAAGTGTGATTTTTTAGGGAAAGCAAAGTGTTAATTCTGGTCAGCTTACATTGAGATGAATAGTGCTTTTTTGAAGCCATCGCCCATCCAAAGTCGACCACTGCATATAAATAAACCATTCCAAAATCCATCGGGTTACCAGGGACCGGTTAGAATTGGAATTTAATTAGTACAACAAAGGACATCTTCTTGTATGTTTGTGTACCATAGTATATACTAGTATTCATGTTGCATTTTTGTTTCAGAAGCATCTGCTCTGTACACACACGTCCTCAATCGAAGGCTGAAATATACAATCCTAAATTATCCACCAAATTAATGGTCCTGAATATGCTCATGCTATTCAGCCAACGTCACACCGATAATTTATATTCATATAAGACCAAGGCAGACTAGGAAACCCGCGGCGATGGACGCAACGTAGCGTTGATGATGGCAGCAAGATTGGCACTTTAACAAAAAGAAAAACGAAGCAAATGGGCAAGAATGTCGTATGATGCGTGGCTTCGTCCTTGGGTGACTACCTCTTAATCGAAAGTTTGCCCTCCAGCTAAGCTAAATAGCCGATGCATGTCTAGCAACTTATCTCGACGCGGCTAATTCTTTTGGAATGTAAGAATTTTAAGAAAGCCAGCATCATGAACTCAATCATAGTATATAGTATGTACGTAATCATGTACTAGTAAGGTGTTCATACGTTGCAACGGATTTTAAAAGAAAATGGTACATATCATCAAAACATGATACCAAGCGTATAACAAACATCAATTTTCTCTTACACGTATTAAGGGAATTACATAAAAACAAGCTCATTAACAACTTCAAAAATTATCCGACCAGTATCCTTAAAAAAAGTAGTCAACCAAAGGATAAACAAAAGAGAGTACAACAGACATGAGAAATCTAAAACATTTTTTTGCAGAAACATATCCACATTTTGAGCCACCATTGGACATCTCGGTTTCACCAAAGAACATACCTTGTATGTCCTTGCGTCTACCTTGCTAACACAAAGGATTCAATTTCAGTCACCAAATTTACATTGACCAGATCCCAAATAGTAAATGCTACTGCCACGATAAATAATATTTGCATAGAATAGAAATGCGTCTTATCGAGATTCCTTGAAGTGGACACACATAATGTCTTATATTAAAAACAACGTAATCATCCAATTTGATAAAAACTGAAAACAGAGCTAAGTGAACTAACACTTAAGAAAGCAATACTACAATGAAATATTTGAAGGTGTTTATGTTAGATAAAAGGGAAATGTTGATTAAACAATTGTATGCAAAATTTAGAAATGATTCAAAATTAATGCGGAGCAACATAAAACAGCCAAATGGAAGGCTATGCCAATCAATTCACCTCTATCTAAGATATGTGCATGTCAGTCCATGAAATTTGGAGAAAAACTTTGTTGCGACACATGAAACAAAGTGTATCAGTAGAGTAGAAATTTTCTTGACCTATGTAACCTTCTAGGTTAGTGTTACAAGTTTATTTCAGGACATCATCCTTATTTGGACCAGAACTAAATAAAACTGTACAAAATTAGTCAACAACAGCATGTTCATCCTAATCATAGTTGCCTAGCTATATGCTAGTGTTACAAGTTATGACCTCGCACAGTTGTCTAGCTATATGATGATGCATTTGTGTTTGTTGTGCAATGTGTTACTACTATGATATATCATATGGCACACACAGAAATAAAAAAAAATCAAAAGAGGTTCACCAAGCATGTCACGTGCATAGGACTGTTCGTTCGGTTTTTCCGGTTTATACGGTTCGGTAAATATAGTTTGATCGGTAAATACTGTTTTAGTAATTTGGGAAATACGGTATTTTACAGAATACAGTGTGGTATCGGTGAATACCATATTATTTCGGTACGGTATCGGTAAATACCAATTTTACCAAAGTTTACACGAATTACTAAATATTAATCACTTAATCTCCAATTCTCCATTCCAGTCATCCAGAATTCTAGACTACAGTCTGGCTGCTGGCTGGCACCTGGTAAAGTCTAAGAGTCAAGAAACTTCCTTAGTACAATGTTGCAGAAAGGAGAATGTGTATAAATATCAAATAGAATGGAATTCAGGATTACTAAGTGGGGCAATCTTAGGTACCTGTCGCCGCTGCCGATCTTTGGAGCTGCGGGTCATTGTGTTTCCTTGCGCGATGTGATGCGATGCGCTGCGCTCGTTGCTCGGCTCTCGTCTTTCTCTTCAATCTTGCTCCTGGTTTGCTTCCTTTGGGCACAGGCTCTGCCAAGGATTCCAGAATTAAAACTTTTGTCCATTCTAACAAAGGATCTTGTCACATGCTTTTCTTCAGAAACATGGGGTAGGAATGAGTAACATCGTACTCCTAGGTAGGTAAGTACGTTGAATTATTTTGCAACTAGTCCACTCCCAACAGCACAGCACCGGCGGAAACGGAGCCCTCGATCTTACTGGATATTCATGTGCTGCCGAACGGGAAAGTTTTCAGCGCAGGACAGAGACGGTATTGCGGTGCAAAAATATGATGGCTGATCGGTTTATTTGGTAATTTCGGTTTTTACTCGGTTTATACCGAAAATACCGAATAAACCAAATGCCACTTTTTCAGATCCCGAACCGAATACCGTTCAAACCGAGTTGATCGGTTCGGTTCGGTTTTTTCGGCTCAGTTTTTTCGATTTGGTGTAAAATTGCACAGTCCTACACGTGCACACACAGAAATAGAAAATCAATATTCCGATTTAACATCTTATCTACACATAACACTTGCATGAAAAAAAACTCATCCTAATCATCTCTCAACCAATTTTGGGCCAAAAGCAAGCAAAATCATCACAATGGTTCTGGGGAAGGGATGATCACAATTCAAAAACCTTTGAGCAGGGTAGGGCAACAAAAGAGATGTGCTTTTTCTTGCATGCTTGTGTGTGTGATGGTGGTGGTAGTCAGGTTAGGGATGATGGCCAGTAATTAGGGAGGAATCATGATGCATACAAAAAAATGTAATAGCTATAGTGCTACATAGATCCAGGATAGACACAAAAAATTAATTTAACACCCAAATGAATAATACTTCATGCACAAGGAAATCTTGATCTGAGAGACAGATCCATTGCACATTCTAGAGGTATCAACATATCTTTATCAAAAATTATTGAAATTAAGCATTTATACTAAACTAATTCTAATACGTAGGTTTAAACAACTCAACTCCTTCAGATCGAACTACTACTGTGTGAAAGGTTTGATCGCACACGTACACAGTTACTTCTAAAGTTATAATAACGATGGAGGGAGTAACGTAATGTGCGTTTATACAGTTCAACCACTACAAAACTAACAACTACTGATATATCTCTCATCAGACATAAAGAGGGCACTCTTTGAAATAAAAGGAAATAACAGGGCAGTGAAAACACATTGTAAGTAATCCGTAAAAAAACATTGTCCAATAAAAATGACAAAGTGAGCAACAATGCTTAGGAAAGTAGCTATAAAAAAGCAACTACCTTAGATTCAGGCCAACCTTTAACAAACAATAATAAGCAACAATAGCAGTTTTGTAATAAAGTAATAGCTTATTCTAGAAAATATAGAATGGTCTATTATGTTTTGTTCCTAGTTTACTGTAGTGATCCCATTAAGGATCATCAACCAAGAAATATTGTAACAATTAAAAAAGAGCAATCCACCACTCCTACATGAGGACAACATGATCTGCACTTGCATGTGAGATCAACGGCTACAAAGTATATGTACTTGGATCAACCTCTGATGAGACATCGGTGTTGAAGCTCACTGACAATTCTTGATGTAGACCAATGAATTATCATTAGAGATCACTCAATCTGATCATAAGTTTATTGTCAGTTTACCATTCAAATTAACTGCATTACTATTTGGGTACCTTTGTCTAGTTATATATGTCCCAGGGTCAAACAAAAAGAACATAATTCAATTCTACATTCCAAATAATAGATCAATACATAAAATCTAGATTGCAAGAAATGCAAAAACAAAAACAAGAGTACCTAATGGCTAGCTAGTAGTGGAAACACCAAGCTCTTGAATTACGTATCATATATTATGATGAACTACCGAAGTTGATCTGATTTACCGGATCCACACCACACCAGATGTAACTATCTAAAACAGGAGCAATTAAATAGCACAAATTCTTATAACTCATCATATGTAAAGAAAAGAAGATCCCATTTCACCTTGCTCTTGGTGACTTAGTTGTTGATGTTGATGGCAGGGAAGAGCAGCATCCCACAATCCTGCATCTGGTAGAGCTTCATATATTATGAAGAACTACCAAAATTGATATGATTTACTGGATCCACACCACACCAGATGTAACTATCCAAACCAGGAGAGTAAAATATCACAAATTCTTATAAATCATCAGACGTAAAGAAAGAAGATCCCATTTCACCTTGCTCTTGGTGACGGAGTCATTGACATTGATGACGAGGAAGAGTAACGCCCACAATCCTGAATTTGGTACCTAGCAGTGGTCTCCTCAGACACATCGATCAACCTCTCTTTCATCTTGGGGTACTTCTTCCGATCAACCTTGAGCCCATCGCAGATGATCTTGAGCACAATCTTGAACTTGGGGTTGTTCGTGGACTTCGGGTAGGGGACCTTACTGGACTTCTCGAACTCAATGCCTCTGGATGATGACTCTGGTCAACAAAGGCGACGATAACTAGATCTGGTCGAATTTGGATGGGCCAAATTAGATCTAGCCGAAGAACGCTGATGGGGTGGCTCAATTGGAGTGATGACGGTTGGATGGGAGAGCAGAAGGGGGAATTTCTGTTCGGAGGAGGTGGTGTGGGGTAAGAGACAGATGCGACAGCGGCATTTGGATTCAATGGGGATTTTGGATCGGGGAAGAAATGGGAGGGGAGGAGGGAGGAGCGATGGCGTGGATGCGAAGGGAGCAGGGACGGCGAGCGGTGGTGCAGAATCAAGATGAGGAGGGAGGAGTGGCGGTGTGGATGTGAAGGGAGCAGGGACGGCGAGCGGTGGTGCTGAATCGAGATGAGAAGGGAGGAGCAGTGGTGTGGATGCGAGGGGAGGACGAATGGCGAGTGGCAACGCAGATGCAAGGGGAGGAGAAATGAGCGTTGGTGGTGGCTGGGATAGGGACACGGAGGGCGCGAAGGTGGCCATGGCGACATGAGTAAGGGCGTGAGGGTGGGGGAGGGGGCTGGGGCGGGGGAGCGGGAGTAGGAGGAGGGTGCGGAGGCAGCCATGGCGATAGGAGTATGGGTGTGAGGGTGGGAGAGGGGGCGGGTAGTGGGAATGGGAGGCGGCCATGGTGATAGAAGTAAGGGCGTGAGGGTGGGGGAGGGGGAGGTGACAATGGAAGGCGAGGACAGTTGGGGGATCGCGGCATGGGGGAAAGAAAGAACGTGCATTCGTGTGGTTGGTTTTTGAAGGGAAGGTGATGTGTGCGATGTGAGGTTGGCTGTGTAAGTAGGAAGGAGCGCTCATATCATTTCTGATTAGATCGGACAGATATGAAAAGGCGTGTAAAGAATGCATTGACGGCCACCAACTCATGCTTTTAAAGAGTAGAGATACACAGTCAAAGGATCTGAACTTCTTGACCTTTGTTATTTTGCTCCTTCCCCCCGGAGAGAAGAAAGGGAACGTAGTTACACCAAAACAATTCATGCAAACATTCATTCATAAAACATGCATACAGAATGAACAGACGAACAAAGCGCGCACATATTGTCGCTCCTCACTTCATTTACACACATGGACAAAACCGAAAATTTTGCTATGATCATGCATCACATGTTAACGACATCACGCACGCTAGAACCTCGCAAGTTCTAGCACCTGGGCAAATCAGCAGGCGGCGGAGGAAGGATGGAGCCGCGCTTCTTTCCGTTATCCACTGCAAATACCATGCCGAGTCCCATCGGCACGTGCGCGTCAAGGTGGCAATGAAGGAACCACATGCCTACGTCAAAGGCCAAATTAGAACCGTTATTTTAAGCCCACCCATTAGGCCCAAATGGACCATAAGAAACACACGGCCTATACGTAGTTTGGGTCGAATCTACAGAACAATCGTACCTGGATTGTTTGCGACGAACCGGATGACGGCCCAGCCCCCGGTCGGCACGGCGATGGTGTTGCGCGCCACCGGGTCGACCAGGTTGTAGCCGCTCACGTTGCCCGGGGTAAAGGTGCCGAGACCCTGCGCCAGCACGAAGAAGTTGAAGCCGTGGAGGTGGATCGGGTGGTTCTCCGACGGGAAGGCGATCGGGTTCTGCAGCACGATCTCCACCGTCGAGTTGTACCGGAGCCTCCTCACCTTGGTCCCCTCGGTCATCGGCGTGCCCCTCGGCGGCACGGCGTCCGGGAAGTCGGTGGTGTAGACTCCTGGCGTGCGGTTGAACTGCGCTTCCAGGAGGGACATCTGTGTCGGGAGGCGGAACGACACGCCGTTCATGGCCGCCGCGACGGCGCTTCCGACGCAACTGGTTTGGGTCGAATCGCATGGCAACTGGCCGAGCCCCAGCTCGATGGTCATGTTCACGTCCACATGAGATGGCACGGCCGGCGCGCCGGGCGAGGTCAGGCCCCTCAGACCGAAGTAGAAGGAGTTGGCTGTTTTGGAGTCGGAGTTGGTCGGCATGGTCGGCATGACAGGCGTCGCGGTGCCTTTGGTCGACGTGCCGTTGTAGCGCAGGATGGCCGTGGCGGTGGAGTCGTCGGTGACGGCCATGGTGGACGGGGACAGGGTGTCGTACGCCTGCACCGCCATGTAGTAGCTGCCGGGCGTGGCGTTGGTGAAGATGAGCGCGTCCACGGTGTTCCCCGGCGCGAGCACGAGCGTGTCCGTGGTGTAGTTGGCGGTGTAGCACGCGTCCACGGCAACGACGGTGAAGGCGTGGCCGGCCACCCTGAAGAAGAGGTGCGTGTTGAGGCCGGCGTTGATGACCCGGAGCAGCACAGTCGAGTTGGGTTCCACGACCGCCGTGAACGTCTCATCTACAAATCAAATGTTAAAAATCGATTTCACCTGCAGTAACTGTGTTACTGTAGAATTTACCAACTGATGTAACTTACTTGCACATTGGTAGAGTTCGCCAGTAAGACCGTTAACGGTGAACGCGTCGGACTCTCTGGGAAGATCACCGGACAAGAGCGCGTCCTTCTCGACGTCGACGGCATTCCGGTTCCACCACTCACCTGTTCAAGACCTCATCCAGAATCAAGATATATGCCAAATTCCCCATCAATGTACAGTAAGAGGATCGACGACGCTACCAAGTACGATGGGGACTTCTTGGTCCGGCGCGGGGAAAGGGTAGGACGAGCCGTTTTTTGGCCTGATGATGAGAGCGCCGTACACCGTCGCGCGCAGGAAGGAGGAGTGGGCGTGCCACCACAGCGTGCCCTCCTGTCCGGTGACGTTGAACCGGTACGTGTACGAGCTGTTCGGCTGGATCGGGCACTGCGTGACCATGCTCGGACCGTCCGCCCAAGGCGTCAGTAACTGGAGTAAACCATGCCTGTCAAGTTTTCAAGCACCGGCAATCAGACATGGTTAGACCAACTCTGGCAAAGTGAAGTGGTTAGCGTCAAGTACTGAGACAGTTGTTTAATTGTTTTTGCAAGAGCAGAAGATAGCGTGCAAGACTGAAAACCATTGCCTTTTCCTAGTAGAATGCTAACCTTGGTTACTTTTTTATGCGAGCTTTTTGGCTATACTTTGTTGTAAACCTGCAACGAGACGTCGTCATCTGTACACTTGGCAAAATATTAAGATGATCTTTCCTACAGTTAGCGGCTGTGCCTCGACAGGTTGGGTGTCCTTTTCAGAACTTTCACTTTCGGCTTTTAGATATAGATACAGATGCTTAAAACGAATCAGATAAACTAAATTAACTATCAAACGAACACCCCTAGAATCCAATGAAGTTGCTAGATGGAAGGTCTCTCACGCCATCTTACAAGTTACAAAAGACTCGATGTTTCTCAAAAAAGAACAAGAAAGTTACAGCAACTGAAAGTTTCTCGAGTAGAAGCACTCGGATTTTACCAGTGGATGGTTAAGTTGTATGGTGATCCGTTGATGACATCGACGACAACCGCGTCGCCTCCGTTCACTTCTATCGTCGGGCCTGGCAGTTGACCGTTCACCGCAATAATGTCAGTGCTCTTGCACAGCTGATTAACTCGCATACTTGCCACCTAATAACAGTATAACAGAGAAACAAGTCGTTATACAAGACCTATTGGATTGCAGAAAAAAACAATAGGATGCCGTATCACGTACAAGCAACCGAACTCTTGTAACAAAACCATCAAATTAATCTACAGTTTTAGGTTTATGAATTCTCCTATTTTCCAGACATAAGTTGATCCTGAATTCCAGATAGCCAGTGAATTTTACCTGAATTCCTGATAGCCAGTGAATTTTAAGTACTTAACGTCATGAACCTAGCTTATGTATCTATGTCCAAGCTTCTCTTCTTGTGAAAAACTTCTACTTTCAAAGAACTGATCGAAGGAGTAACTCATATGCACGGAGAGAAGGAGAGAGAAGTACTGTGAACGTGTAGTTCGCAGTCGCTGCATCTGCCACCGATCTGGCAAGAAGAAGCGCGAACGCCAACCACAAAAGCTGCACCATGGAAGAACACCAAGGTCGGAGAGGATTCAGCAATGTCAGAGAGGGTTAGGCAAAGCTTTCGTGGTGATCTTGGCCAACTTGTATAGCTTAGTCTTCAAAGGAACACGATAAGTATATATACTATAGGAATGCTTTTGACACTCCTCCTGGAATCGCTTGCGTAGGACTATGGCATATTTGTCCATTTTTTGCGATTGCGACATAAAGCTTCTAGCACAGCACACGCTTTATAATCTAGATGTTACTGCTCCAAATTACTCGATGTGGCCTGATCAAATGATAGAGAAATTAATGTAACTCGTCCATTGTCTGGCTATTAACTTGCTCATGACTAGCTTTGATTGCTGTATCAAATTCTTGGCCTATCCAAAAGAGCAGCGTCAAATTCTCTTCCTTGGCTAGCATTGCCGACACGTCCAAAAATGCCGTTTTCAACAGAATCAATCAGGAGTTTTACTTTCGGACACAAGATATATAATTTTCTGACTAATTATATATTATGGTTAACGTACAAGCTAGATGTGCAATGGGCAAATCATGGCCAAACAATTGGCCAAAAAAAAAACATTTCAAGAAGAACTCATCACATGTCTCATTGTGTCATTGGCTGCTCCCTGTTTGGGTCAATAAAAGCATCTCTATAAGCTGAGGTGTAACAAAAGTACCCCAGGCCATTTGCACCTGAACCAGGTAGCCCTAGCCAGTGATTTGAAGTTCTAATCAGGAAAGCTAATTAGACAATAATTTACTCCAACATTCAATTATGCCCACAAGTTTGGTCCCAATGTTGAATTTAGAGAACATTTGCATTGATATGCCATCAAATATGTGATTAATATTCCCTATATATTTTATTCGACCAGGAGGTGTATATGGTGGTGAACAAAAGACAGGTCAAAAGAGAGGATTCTTTACAAGCTATGCCTTCTGAAGCAAAGAATCCCTTGCCCTGCCGAAGGAATTCCCAGGATGGATGGACACAGAACCGGACGTATCTGGCACATCTGGATCACCAACCAGGATGGATGTAGTCCAGGATCTAGATAACCAACCAGCGTATCTGGCATAAGACATAATATACACGGAAGGAGAAAAGGACCTGAAATCATGTGGTAGGTGATCATGGAAGTCTATCTTGACGAGATAACGTCTTGATGTCTATACATACGGGCAGGAATACATGGAGACATACAGAGTTTATCTTGTGGAGAGCTTGTTTTCCCTCGCATGTACACCCTGGAGCATCCAGAAGTTCCCAACCGAATGAACCAAATAAACCATTAAATTCTGAACGCATAGATACGATGGTGACTTCTCACCTAATCGACAGATATACGCAGAATCAGCGTGGCTGCCAGAACCAACGGGAAGCAAATGTATTTGCACATCTGAAACACGCACACCGATCATCTGATTTGCTCATCTGAAAAATGCACACTGATCGACTGATATGCCCGAAGCATCTTCTACGATTACTTATGCATTTTGTTGGCTGCTTCCACTATGATGCAATCAACCGCGCGTAAATCTAATTTGTTATCAATATTATGTGTATATTTATAAGACCTAATAGGCCAAATATATAAAGAGTACAAAAGGATATTACAAGAAAATATGCCCTACACATATAAGAAAATATAAAGGAATTCATATTCTAACACTCTCTTAAACTCATAATAGATCACATACACTAAGTTTAGAGAGAAAATATAAATGTTGCACTCTAGTTTATGGCTTCATGAAAAAGTTAACAATATGTAACTCTGAGAGCACAAATTGTAAAGCAAGTACTTCCTTCTACACCTGTGAGCGAGTATATGAAACATTCACACCAATATGCTTTGTGAACTCATGCTTCACTGGACCACGGGCAATACTAATAGCACCACCTCTTTTTGGCTTGGGCCAAACACTTTTTCTCGCTGGTCGAGCACAACCTTCCTTTTCCCTACTTACTTACTAACCATTGTCCTTTATTGGTAATGTACTGTCAGACAAAAGAGTCATAGATCTCATCATTGGTACTCTAAAATCTACAAGTAGTCAAATCAACCAAGTAACCACTGTTGGTCCCGAGGATGATACGGGCTGAGCCCACACCGCCAAGAGCCGCATAGATCGAGTCACCACTGCTACAACGGTGGCGGCGGGCGACGGCGGCCTCAGGCGGCGGCAGTGACCCAATCTATGCGGCGATGGCCTTAGACGATGGCAGCAGCGGTGGTGGGATGGCATCGGAAGGAGCTAGGTTAGTGCCACAGCTCTGATACCGTATTATGAATATTGTGTGTATATTCATGAAGCCCAATAGATAATATATAGAGAGAGTACAAAGTAATACACTCTACACATATAAGAAAATACAAAGAAATTTCTATTCTAACATAATTAACTTATATATTGTTAGAAATGTAGGCAATATTTTAATTCCAGATTTTACTAGGAGGCAAATATCATAAATAACTAATGATGCATAAATCAATGCTAACAACAGGTAAATCATTGTACTTCAAAATATATGTACAAACAGAATTTAAACAAGCCGATCGGTCACACGAACGAATTACAGTTGGGTGTGAGGAAGAATAGGAAGTAGCGCAGACTCGATACAGTGCAGAACGTAGATGTCATAGCGAAGCAAGCGGTCGCAAAGATGTGCACTACCCAGAAACCTTATTGCCGCCCCCATGTAGGTCTTCACTGCAGTAACGTCTTAGAGATACCGCTCTCCTTTTTCACGGTGCACGCCGAGAAGAAGAGTCGATGAGATTCAGACGGTGCAGCACAATAGCACAGGTTTATACAGGAAGAACTAGAGGCAACGATTCTTAGCACTATACTTTAGACGTCTCTAGGCACACACACACATATGTATGTATGTATGTATGTATGTATGTATGTATGTATGTATGTATGTATGTATGTATGTATGTATGTATGTATGTATGTATGTATGTATGTATGTATGTATGTATGTATGTATGTATGTATGTATGTATGTATGTATGTATGTATGTGTATAGATGCAGACTATGAACTGACATGATTAAACAGCCACTTACCCACTAGTAACTAATACATTTAACCAACCATTTACACACTAGTAACTGCTTGTCATTAAAACCCAATAAAGCCTCAAATTCAAACGTTTGAATCTTAGTCAAATATATATATAGAGAGAGGGGGGGGGAGGGAGTGATGCACTATTCAGCAAAAATAAGATGAACTTGGTCTGCCAAGTGGAATGCTACGTCACGGCGCGGTCGCAAGTCATAAGTCACGTGATTTTCACGCGAAAATACGTGAATACGACCATGCGTGCTTGCGCGCGTGTATGATTAGCCAAAACACTCCTCATGACATCCCCATCCATATGTCACATGATTCAAGGAGTGGTAAGAACTTTATCTTATAAATTAGTCTCCTCTACGTTGCCTTAGCAATATGGTACTAAACCATGTATGCTTGGAAATTATAGGAAACGGGCTTTACTTACATGGGCCTATTTTTAACAATCCCACCAATTCCAAAGCAAAAATCAAAAGGATATCAAAGATATTGTATTGAAGTATTGTTAATATATCAGTCTTTTAGTGTAAGTCCCGTACGGATTGAACTTACACCTAGAATAACAAGATTCATCTTCACACAGCTGATAAATGGACTATGCCTTGAATTCACATCTTTTCGTGACTAGACTTTACTTAAAATCTCAACTGATACTAGTCTGTCAACGAACCACACCTAAACGGAGCATTATATGGTCATGCTCCCAAATGTGCTCATGGGCTTTTTAGAGAATGCCCAATTCTCATTAACTACGACCACACAGTTAAGCTCAAGTCAGTGTATTCTTTCTAGGTATCCTGCAGGCTAATACCCTCATTTGGACAATAGAATACATTAAGACTTTATGCCAACCTTTCATACAGTCGAGAGTATTTTATTAGGACATAGGCACAATTGAGTATTTTATTAGAATATAGGCACAATTGATATATACTCTCTTGTTACAACATCAACTTGTTTTTTCCATTGCCTAAATCATGGGATTTCCGATCAAGAAGGTATGAGTTACCATTATGATGTAACTCAAATGGGTCTTATTCCCATGTCCATAAATGCAACAGAAATACCTTCCCGTGATAACCCCCTTTTTAAAAGGATCTGCCAGATTTTTCTTAGTGTGAATATGTAGCACCCAAAAAGGAAAAAAGAAAAAACTAACCGTAATCTCTCTCTCCCATGTATATCTCACCCGTTATCTCTCTCTCCCGTGTATTTCTCTCTCTCCTCCTCTCCAATCTCTCGTGACCCATCGTTCTTCCTCTCTTGTTTCCTTCTATGGCGGCGTGGGCAACCGAGTATGGCGCGGCCGGAGACAGTGCGTGCAGGCGACGGCGTAGCCCGGTGGTGATGTGAGTGCGACACCGTGCAACGGTGCACAGGTGAGCGCGGCTGGCTGGTGCGGCCGAGCGGCGGCCGACCGTGGAGGCCAGAGGCAGCGCGGTGGGCTGCGGCGCCATGGCGCCTATGGCGCATGCAGGCAACGGTGTAGCCAAGCGGCGACGCCAGCGCGACGCCATACGGCGGTGCGCAGGTGGGCACGATGGCGTAGGTGGCCGAGCAGCGTCCGTGGAGGTCGAAGGCGCGCGGCAGGGCTGCGGCGGCATACAGGCCGGGAGACGTCGGTGGCAGGTGGTGGTGCCGATCGGCAAAGGTGTGTGGGTGCGGCACGAGGAACAACGCGTGGGCGGTGCGACCGGAGGTGGTGCGGTGCACCTAGCAAGTGGTGGCAGCCAGGGGTGTGGGTAGCTGGCGGAGGTGGCCAGCCATGGTGGTTCGGCACTGCAGCTGGCCAGCGCATGGCACGGGTGGCCGTGGCATCTCAGTGCGGCAATTGGCCGGCGCATGGCACAGGTGGCTGCGGCAGGCGACGGCACGGCATGGGTGGCAGTGGCCGGAAGCGACGACGACTTGCCGACGGCGACGGTGGTGGCCAGAGCAGCCATGACTGTTTCTTTTCACGGTCACATGGTTGGCCGGTCGGATGCACGGTCGAATCACATGTTCGCGCAGTTGTTTTGTTGGGTCGTGCCGTGGAACGTGGTTGCCCAGCCGAACAGCAATTCACACGACGAAAGGGGCAGACAAACCTGTTTCTCTCGATCAAGTGAATCTCATGTCATCTCTTGTCAATTCCAACTAGACCGTATTTGATTCATCTCTGTTCCACTTTGTAGGTTTGCACGTGGTGTTCAAGGGAACAATTGGATGGTTGTGCACCTCGGATCCTTCATGCAGCGTGTCCTCCAAGCATACTCAAGGCAAGTACCTTGCGGCCGTGACCTTTCCGTTTCGCATATCACGTGTTTCCAGTTTACTTGTCACCATGTCATTGAGTATAACTATCATGTCACTCATGCTTAATTGCTTGACTAATATCATAGCATTAAAATTATTTGTCTGGTATCATATCATTAAAGTTACCAACTGATATCATATTGCTTGGCTAATATCATATCGCTTAACCAATATCACAACTACAATTACCGGGCTAATATCATATTGCTTAGATAATATCATATCGCTAAAGTCACCTTGCCACTAGCGTATCACTAAAGTGTATCTGGTCAATACCATATCTCTAATGTTGTTTGGTTATTATCATATCGCTCATGCTTGCCTGATTATAGTCTTTTAATATTGTATTCATAACATAATGTTCTAGGTTATTTTATTTCATCTACTTTTATGTTTATTAGACTACTCAGTTAAAATGTTCTAGAATTCATACTTTTAATTAGTGTTTATAATTCATGTTTCAACCATTAATGGGGGGTAACATAGGAACATATTTAGTTTAGGTTTAAAATTATTAGCACTCTTTTTACATTAGGACTGCTATGTTTTAGTTCCTGATACCATGATATAGTAACTACTTATGTTGTATGTGGCCATGACGGATTTATATGTGCATGATACATGTTAATCTGACTAATAATCACTTAACATATAATAAAATTTGGATGAATGACAACCCTTGCATGAGCTATGTTATAATATTCCTTTTAGGTTAATTCCTAGATCTCTACCATATTGTTATCATTCCATATCGCCCTCATATTGGGAGTTAAGCATTTCGTTTCTAGCCTCAACAACCCATTCCACTTATCATAGCCTTATCCTCGCCATCTCTTAGTTCCCTTAAATTCTTATTATATAATATGTCGATGATATATCAGTTACCTTGTCACCATATTACCGTCCCCTATTTTCCAATATTAGCAAATTCTTTCATTTCTCCTAATATTATCTTAGCTTTCTCTTAGTTCTCTTACATTCACACCATATAACATGTTAATAATATAACGGTTACCTGGTCTAGGATTATCCACATATAGGGGGAGATTTTCACCCACATGGTAATGTACGTGAGGATGTACACTCTCGTTACTCAGAATATTACACCCCCATCTGCGGTTATACAGTCAAGGATAGCGTTGTGCTTGACTATTCTCGTATAACCGGGTATGTGGGGAGTAATCGCCAGCGCTATTTTCATAATTTGCTAAATAACATTTATCTTTAATACCATTATTCCTGTGATCTCTATCTCTAATCTGTATCAGTGTTTTGATAACCTAGTTTTATTACACTTAACCTGTGTTAATTGCTTGCTTTGCTTGTCATTTACATATCTTGCTTACATTACCAGTCCTTTACTCACCGTGTTATGATCGTTGTTGGGTACTTGCTGAGATTTCCAAATCCCACGCTTACTCTTTCCATTCTCAGGTTTGTTCTAAACATAAGTACCATTGATAACTAACACATATAAACTGACATGATTAAGCAGTCATTTATCCATTGATAACTAACACATTTAACCGGTTATTTAGCCACTGGTAACTAATTGTCATCAAAACCTAATAAAACCTCAAATTCAAACGTTTGAATATCATTCAAACAGAAAGAGAGTGGTGCATATTTCAGCAAAAATAAGATGGATTTAGTCTAAGTGACGCGTGTGCATGCGTATATGAAAATACGTGAATACACGTGCGCGTGATTAGCCAAAGCTCTCCTCATGCCATCCTCATCAATGTATCATACGATTCAAGGAGTGACAAGAACTCCACCTTATAAATTATTTTTCTCCACTTTGCGTTATAAATATGGTACTAAATCATGTATACTTTAGAATTATAGGAAATAATCCTCACTCCAGCCTATTTCTAACATATATCTCGTCAAAATTATCGAAGTATACAATTGTCAGATCCTTGTCGTTCAAAGCCTTACATCTTGGTCACTTGTAGGGCTGTAAACGAGCCGAGCTCGAGCGAGCTTGGCCTTCCAGGCTCGAGCTCGAGTTGGGGTCTGAGCTTGGACCGGGGCTCGAGCTCGGCTCGGCCTAAGCTCGAGTAGGCTCGAGCTCGGCTCGTTGAAGCTCGGTAACAATTAAAATAATTTATTATGCACTATTTTTCAATAATAAGAAAATTTTAAGCTCGAGCTCGGCTCTAGTAAGCTCGATAACAGTCAAAATAATTCAAATAACACTAATTTTCAATAATAATAAAAGCTCGAGCTCGAGTAAGCTCGGTAAGAATTAATATGTATTACTATTTGAGCTCGAATTGGGGCTCGCGAACTATTCGAGCTCGGCTCGGTGAAGCTCGCGAGCTCGAGATCAAGCTCGAGTTCGGCTCGTTTAAAGTTCGAACCGAGCTCGAACCGAGCCTAGAACGAGCCGAACTCGAGTAGCTCGCGAGTTTCGAGCTTTTTTTACAGCCCTAGTCACTTGCATCCATGCTTCACCATTGCAGAACTGCAACTTGCAAAAAAGCCTTAGCACTGCGGCAAGTCTGCCGGCGGCGGCGGCAGCGCCGTCTCTGGAGTCGGCCCGCTCTCCACCTCGAACACCATCGCCAAGCCGATCTGAAGGTGAGCATCGATGTGGCAGTGCATCATCCACATTCCTGCACACAGCAAAATTTTACAAATCGTCAGCACAGGGGTTTTTTTCCTCCAAACTACAACATGATAAGCTTCTTGACATGAGAAACTGCAACATGATGATAAGACTCTTGACATGACAAAAGCATAGTGGACTTCTGAAGATAATGAGACCGTGATTGCCTATTCTACGCCGCATCAGTACTCACCGCCTCCGCATCCATCAAAGTGCTTGGCAATGTCTAACGCTGGCCCGGATAGGCCCAGACCCAAGTTTACATTTCCTTCTCTCTTTCGGTAGGTCGGTGGGGGCAGGCGGGCAGGCAGCATGGCCCAACCGGCCCTGATCAATATGGCTTCAGCTTCTAGCTTCAGCTTATTTTTGCACTATTCATAAATTTCGTCTTTTTCTGAACTTTTGGCTTTTTTTGAGTTTTTTTACCGATTCTTTTTTTCCTCGTATTTGTTTACATTATACGTGATGGGCTAATATGTTTTTTCTATTTTTAAAATTTTTTAAATTTAATTATGGTAAATGAGGCTCTGTCAGCTACAGTGCTTTTTTCAGCCAGCTACAGTGTTTTCAGCCATAAGCCATGAGGCTTTCAGCCGAACCGATCACCACTAATCCAGTCTAGAGAAATCTGGTTGCCCAACCTTCTTCTTCTTCTCTCTCTGTTTTTTTAGTTTTTGTGGACTCGGATTGAAGTTGGCGAAGTCGGCCCGATTGAGCACGCGCAAATATTTCCAGATTTCACTAAATTTTCATTGAAATTAACCTTCACCTGGAGTTTTGACTTGGTATGTCAAATCAGGTTTCATAACGTCCGATCTCTCTGTAAGGTGCTTAAAAGTCCAACCCATATTGACATATTGTTCACCGCAAGTTGATATCTAGCAACTTTTCTGCGTGTTACAACCTCTCGTTTATGGTCAGGCCACGCCTTCGTAAATCGTAAGTCATGTTTAAAATATCTGACATGGAATGCGTAGAAAACCCTATTGAATGATCGACGTAGATAGATTTACCGGGGTTGTTGGCGACGAAGCGGATGACGGCCCACCCGCCGGTGGGCACGGCGACGGTGTTCCGCTCCTGCGGGTTGACGAGGTTGAACTGCTCCACGGCCGCGACGCCGTCGTAGTTGCCGAACCCCTGCGCCAGCACGAAGAAGTTGAACCCGTGCAGGTGCATCGGGTGGCTCTCGCGCCCGACCAGCGCCGTGTTCTGCAGCACCATCTCCACCGTCGCGTTGTACTTGAGCGTCTTCACCTTCGTCGATTGGCTCCTCGTGAACGACAGCGCCTGGTTGCCGCTGCTGAGCGCCTCGTTAGTGTAGTCGAACACCACGGGAGGCTGATCGGGGAAGTCCCTGGTGTACACGCCGCCCGGTGTGTTCTGGTACCGCGCCTCGAGCATCGAGACGGTGGTCGGGAGCGCGAACGATTCGTTGTTCATGCTGGCCACGACCACCGGGGCGCTCCTATTGCACGACGTCTGTCTGGGCTTGCAGGAGGAGAAACCGAGCCCGACGGTGGCGAACATGCGGGTGTCGACGGCGAGCGGCACGGTCGGCCCGCCGGGGCGGGTGAGTGCCGTCAAGCTGGTGTAGAACCGATGAGCCGTGGGCGTGTCGTTCAGTTTCGGCACGGTGGGCATCGCAGGCGCCTGTGGGCCGCTTGGTGCCGCTCCGACGTACTCCACGACGGCGGTGGTGATGTTGGCGTTGAACCCCGGCCGCAAGGGGATCGCGCTCTGGTACGAGGAGATCGCCATGTAGTAGCAGCCGGGGGTGGCGTCGGCCACCATTAGCGCGTCGATGGTCTGCCCCGGCGCGATCACGATCACGTCCGTCTCGTACGGCGTAGTGTAGCTCACGTCCGCCGCGACGACGGTGAACGTGTGGCCCGCCACCTTGTAGAAGAACTGCGTGTTGAGCGCCGCGTTGATGATCCGGAGCAAGTAGGTCGAGTTGCGGCTCACCTCGAACTTGGCGATTCCTGCATGCATATAGTTGCAACTTGCAAGCGATCATTAACTGAACTCAAAGAATATCGATCATAACACGCATGTATAGTATATCCAACTAACTCAACGTACGGCTCATAATCGGAGGAAAAAACTCGACATACGGTTAGTCGTCGTTGCGTGGCAGTCGTACAAATCTCCGGGCATTCCATTGATGGTGTACGCGTCGGTGGCCAAGATAGCTTGGTTTCCCAAGAGGACGGTGTCCTCGTTCCACCACTCGCCCAGTAAGACAGTCTTCTCCCCGTCGGGCGTGGGGAACGGGTACGCGCCGGCGCCGCGCCTCGGCCTGATGACGAGGGCGCCGTGCACCGTGGCGCGCATGAACGAGCTGTGCGCGTGCCACCACAGGGTGCCCTCCTGCCCGGCCACGACGAACCTGTACGTGTACCGGTGCCCCGGGCGGATGGGGCACTGCGTCACCATCGCGGGGCCGTCCGCCCACGGCGTGCCGCGCTGGAATACGCCGTGCCTGCATGCATGCATGCCGCCGAGCGCGCGACGGCGTCGGTTGATTAATTCGTCGGTCAGCGGCCGATCGATCGAGCCGGCCGGACGCGATTGATCGAGCCGTGGTAGGTAACACGAACGTACCAGTGGACTGTCACGTCGTATGGCGAGTCGTTGATGACGTGGACCACCACGGTGTCGCCTTCGTAGGCTTCGATCTCGGGACCGGGCACTCGTCCATTCACGGCGGTGACGCTTATATTCCCTGGCTGGCATACACGGGGTAGGGATAGTGTGGCCACCTGATAAATAAAGGAACTGAAATATTAATATGAGCATGACTGTCAAGATTTGAGAATCAATCGAGAACATCGAACAGGGTTCGTGGGCTGCAATTTCTGGATAACTAGTAGTATGTGAGAGGGAAAAACTGCACTTTCGTAGTCTGCGGTATGAGTACAAGGCTTCTACAGCAATGACCTGGCAGACAAAGTAAGAAATGCTCATGCATACGTTGCCAAACCAACTGTAAACTGAGATTGCACATCCCTGGTTGCATCGGTTCGAAATTTTCATCTGAAGAACAAAATGAGCAATTCAATGTGGATTGCATACACGCATACCATTTCAACCTAAAGGGGGGGGGGGGCATGGATGCATGTTGATCCCATTCCAAAGACAAAAGCATGGATGCATGCGCATAAAAATCATCATTCATTGACGCAACATCACCCACAGAGAGAGAGAGAGAGTGAGAGACAGAGAGATTACATTGAAGGTATGCTCCACAGTAGCAGCTTGAGCCACGGATGCAACGGAAGACAGAGCAAACACAAGGATCAGCCAACAACAAGGCATACTGCTCGATTGCACTTGCAAGGGCGCGGCAACTTAATGATATACTGAACAAAGACCGGTGTGGGCTTTACTCGAAAGCTAACAAGATAAGTTTTCTGGACGAACGACGTGAACTTGCAACACTAGCACTGACGATTGAAGTTACGACGATGAAAAATGCAATCGGAATGCCGTTATATATATATATGGATGCCGTAGTACGTTGGCTTGGTCAAGCATGGGGGGCATATGTTGACTCGCGCGTAATTTTGTTTTTTTAATTGCAATTTGTTGTATCCTCCTTATGAAGTCTTTGCGTGCTTACGCTAGTTGGTCTTGGTTCCCATGCATTTCACTGCTCAGACTGAAAAGCCGCTTATTATTTACCCTTCACCGATCATATATATATCCTGCTTAAGTACTAGTAATATTCAATGGGTCAAAGTTGAAAAAGAAAATGTTTAAAATGTAACTTCTAGTTATATGGCTCCATCAACAACTACCTAGTATCGTGCAACAAATTTCCAAATGATGATCGTAGCATCAGGTTGTTCTGCTTTCTAAACAACTACTCCACCAACTACTTCCTAAGCTCTGTTTATCCGCGCCTCTTCTTCTTCTTTTTAAAGCATGCTTGCACTTGTCTGTAGTGCTTTGTGGACCAGCAGTGGCTGTTTAGTAAGTTCCTGATTGTTTGATTTCTTGCAAGTTTTAGTTGCAAGCTACATATGAGGTTCATAGAGTTTCTATAGGAACAATTGTCAAGTAGTATAGCTGTACAAATGTGCAAGAATACTCGCAAAATCAGCACAAATAATTGATGACATATAAGTACTCAAAAAATGATTGATCATATATAATAGGTCAAGTATACCTTTAAGAGAAATATCTACCTTGAGATTGGGCCAATTCAAATTCTTTCTGGAAGGACCTTTTTTTTTTGCTGAGTGACTTTTCTTAAGTTTGAACAGAATATTTACTTGACCTTACAAAAAGCCAAATCAATTAACAAAACTATGTATAAGCTAGCATTTTGTTTTGAAGAAGGAAGACTTCGAAGCTCACAAGAGGACTTCCAACAGAGAAAAATAAACAGAACAAAACAAAGCAATATTTTCATAGAAATCTCTATGCAGGGATTAGGACTCTGGAACCCTTGTAAGCCAGTGCATGATGTAGAGAGAATACAAGACATTTCTACAGAATACCTACCACAAAGTTTAATTTCAAACTCCTCAGCTGTCACTTAACAGTTGGGACTGGGTGAATCACCCATTCACGCATCTATCTTTTTCCTTATTTGTTCTTTTGTGCAGATTCAATTTGAACAAACCCCAAGAGGATGCATCCGTAGATGATATATGTTCGCTGTCACTCGTCAGCTTGCAAAGCTAGCTTGTGCTGGACTGGACAGTCTGGACCTGAATTTTCTCTTCTTCTTTTTTAAGGTTAACGGACCTGAATTTTCTCAGAAGCATTATTAAAGTCACAGTTTCTTCATGCATGGTTCAGCATTTTGCATATGTTCTTACGCAGCTTATGCAGGAAGCATATGCCCTCGAAGTCTTGGTTGCAAAAGCTTTTGCTTTGCTTACCGTGTTCTTGAATTTTTTTAACTAACTCACAGCACTTTAATTACCTCATCTTACTCTGATTTGCCAGCTGTTTCGTAGCTATTTGATTTGATAGCTTCACCAATCTTGTCGTTGTCTTTTCGATCAAGAATGCTTCCCCCCCCCCCCCCCCCCCATGATTTGATTACAAAGTGTCTTTATTTGTTCAGACGCTAGCGCAGGATTGTGAGACCATCACACGGCACAAAGAACAGCACCCAGGTTTGGAAGAGAGCAATAAGTTACCGCTTGCCGTCTGCATTTACTAGTCAGTGAAAAGAACAGGTGATTGATTACTAGTAATAACGAATGGCTGTGAACAGATCGATTGGGAAACAAAAAAACGTGGGAGGGACGGATTGACTGAGAAATGTGTTGTTTTCTTTACCTACTCAAGTAACTGTTATCACGTCGAGATTTATGATAAGAAAGCAATGGCATACAAAACATCTTTGTAAATCCAGCCATACCAATGCTCGTCTTTCCATTTAATACATCAAATACTGTTTTTAAACAAGTCAATAATACATCAAAGTCCATGTGTCGTTTTCTTTACCTACTCAAGTAACTGTTATCATGTCGAGATTTGGTATAAGAAAACGATGGCATACAACTAAACATCTGTAAATCCAGCCATACCAATGCTCGTCTTTCCATTTAATACATCAAATACTGTTTTTAAACAAGTCAATAATACATCAAAATCCATGTGTCGTTTTCTTTACCTACTCAAGTAACTGTTATCATGTCGAGATTTGGTATAAGAAAACGATGGCATACAACTAAACATCTGTCAATCCAGCCATACCAATGCTCGTCTTTCCATTTAATACATCAAATAATCTTTTTAGACAAGTGAATAATACATCAAAGACTTTGAAAAAGGCCAACTGTAGAATAACCTAGCGGTGATGCACCTTATCTCTTTGGAGTTTGATTCCTACCAACATATGGTTGGATAGATTATTTGTGTGGATTTTTTTACTATGATTTTTCTGAATTTGAATATGTGATCCGTGAGCTGTAGGCCTTAACTTTGAAAAGGGATTTTTTCTAAATAAATTTTTACTATTATAAAGTGTGAGTTGATGGTTGGTACATTCTCCCCCCTCTTTTCGCAGCCATCCGATTTGATCTGGACCATTTGCCTCTCTCATTCTCTCTCTCAGGATACAACTGCCCACCCCCTCCACTTTTCCCATCTCCTCGCATATTCTGGCCACCCTTCTATCTTTGTCGCTTGCTTTCCAATGTTTGATGTGTGAAATTGGTCAGACAGTAAGTTTCGTCTTATCATTTTTATGACTTCATTGTAACGCACGAATCTCTATCTAGTACCTCAAAAGGATTAGATCATGAAACGAAATAGGCTTCGGGTCGTTTTACAGGAGGCGTACAACGCTCCAAGGATTGCTGGATCGGGCTTAACGATAGATGCACAGATGCTAGATGGGCTCCGGTTGGCTCACAGCCCCTATAATAATGGCAGGCCGCCAAAGCCCAGCAAGAAACAATAAACAGAATGGGGGGAAGGATCGACGAGTGACGACTGCCAGGATCTTAGGGCCCGCATGTCATCCATACGAGCATAAAATGGCACTCCTCCGGAACACGCGCCCCCACGAAGTACCACCAGTTTCCCACCGCACCGCAGTGACCGCACCATGTCGTCCGAAACCGCCGTTTCGCCGCAGTCACCGTCCGACCCACCCGCCGCCGACTGCGCCCATTCGAGCCCCACTTCCATGGCCGACGAGATGGAAGCACCAGTCAAGCCCCAACCCCAACCCCAACCGCAGCAACCTTCGTTGTCCTCCCCCTCCATGGCCGACCAGACGCAAGCCTCAGTCCAGCCCCAGCCCCAACCCCAACCGCACCACCCGTCGCCGCCTCCTTCGGGAGAGGACGACGACGAGGTGGTTATCACCGGCGCCTTCGCTGGTGGGGACGCCGCCGCGGAGGCGGCGGCGGAGCGGGTGAAGGGGCCGTGGTCGCCGGAGGAGGACGCGCTGCTGAGCAATCTGGTGGAGAAGCTCGGGGCGCGGAACTGGACGCTGATCGCGCGCGGCATCCCCGGACGCTCCGGCAAGTCCTGCCGCCTCCGCTGGTGCAACCAGCTCGACCCCCAAGTCAAGCGCAAGCCCTTCAGTGGTACCGTTTCTTTTCACTCATATATTGTTATTTTGTATCCATGAGAAATGTGTCATGCCAAACCTTAGGCTAAC
Organism: Dendrocalamus latiflorus; assembly: GCA_017311315.1. NCBI lineage: Eukaryota > Viridiplantae > Streptophyta > Magnoliopsida > Poales > Poaceae > Dendrocalamus > Dendrocalamus latiflorus. The sequence goes on along the minus strand of CM029664.1, from coordinate 53,572,825 downwards.
ATATTTTGCCTTTGCACAATGTCTAAGAGGCTTAGCATTACGGACATGATACATTGTGCGCTCAGTTGATTGTGTGGATGCTATGTATCATATCTGCAACACTTGCTTGTTAAATCTGTGGTTTTTGGCTGCAGAAGAGGAGGACCGAATTATAATGGCTGCTCATGCAGTTCATGGGAATAAGTGGGCATCTATCGCGAAGCTTTTGGTTGGGAGAACCGACAATGCAATCAAGAACCACTGGAATTCTACTCTGAGGCGTCGGCACTGCACTGGTGGCCGATGCACACAGGGTGGTACTGCAGAGCATGCTATTCCAGAGATGTCCAGGGCAGTTTCAGAAGAACCTTGGCCATTAGGGGATCTTAGTTCCTTCAATGCTACGGAAGTAAGGGAAGCTCCTGTGCAAACAGTACCTGGAAGTTATGTTGGGGCATGGCAAATCGGAGGTAACAATTTTAACACTGAAGTTGTCGATCCACCTTACCTGGCCCGACCAGTTCCAAAGGTTGGTGCTTTCAGACCATACAATGTAGGGCCTGCTCAATCAACGCCAAAGGAAGTTTCGAGCTCTATCTTCAAGTGTGACTCAACCCTTCAAGCTTTCAAGCCTGAAACTGGGATCTGCAAGTTTATTGATCCTACATGCTTTGCAGCTGAGGTTCCAAACAAATGTGGGCATGGTTGCTGCACTGCTCTGGAGAGACCTCGTAAGGACTCGTTGCTGGGTCCTGAGTTTAATGAGTTCGAAGATCATCCACCATTGAATAGTACTTTTGTTTCATTGGTATCAGAAATTAGCAGCATTGCTTGGATGAAAACTGGTTTGCAAAGCAGTGACACCAGCAACTTATTGCAGTCTGTTCTGCCAGCCTGACAAATTAGGGATCATGTGAATTAGCATGCTGGAACATTTGCTGTTGCTTGTTATATTCAGAAATAATGAAGTCAACCTGTGGTTATAATCCTGAGCTGCTTGTTTGATAGATGGCATGACAGGTGGCACTTAGCATCATGCATTTGTACTGCATCACACATGGAGGTTCTGCTTAGGTAATTGGACATGGCTATTGCATTATAGAAAAATTATAAGGCATTCCTATTCCTAATTGCATTCCATTTCCAGTATTCCCTGGCTGAATACTGAGACATGTTACAGATAGAATGAATCTTTCAGTTATGAGAAGAGAATATCGTGCCCTATTGGCAAATATATGCCAAGCGCCACATAATGTCTTTCTCTTCCGTTTTCATTTTCCTTGTAATGGCCGTTGAATCGGTGTTATTTCATGTTGTAGTTAGACCACAGGTTATTTGATTAAAATAGAAGCAACCAAAGTATTTTGACAATGGACTGATCGTCTAAGGGAAAGTATGTTGCAATTGAGCTTATTTCTAACAGGAAGCACAAGGAATAACTCCATGGAAGAAAAGGTAAAGGTGTCACTGTACTATTATGGTACATGTGGTGTAAATAAACTGAATTGCTAATTTTAGGGCACATACTTAAATCACAATAGAACAGTGCCTACTGTACAGCATAGTAATAACACAGTAACTAAAGGTATGGTGGAGTATCATATTGATTAAAATGTGAAAACATTATGTCAGCTTCCTGGATTTGCACAAACGCTCAGTTTTAATACATTAGGTTATTCTCCTTAAGATTTTTGTTTCTTATTTTTTATTACGTCTGCATGAATATCCCCTTTTTTCAGTTAAACTAGATTGTGTTGGCTTGCACAATTGTGCGGTGTGGCTCAGTATACTACAGAAACTCCAGAATTTATACAACTCAATATTTTACTTCGAGTATATCTTAATGAGAGATGTTTTCATGATTTAGGGGGCTTTCTTATCTTTTCAGTTTAAATGTTGCCAATAACATCTAATGGTTGTGAATTGTTGTAATTTGGCCCCCACCAAATTGAGGATTTTTTGTATGAGAATTTGTAGGATTTTTCTCCTTTTTTCTGAGAGCTTTTAGTGTATGATTGTAACGGAATAATTAGATCTGCCTGTTCTATGTGCACTTCAATTCATTTCTTATCTAGTACTGCTAATGTGTATCTTTATTTCTTTGCAAAACATGTTAGAAATCTTATAGCATTCTATCTTTCACTTCACATAAAGTCAGTGTCTCAGTGAGCATTCCATCTTTTAGAAAGCATATAAATCCAAAATTATGGTGGCAGCAGCAACTGTAGTTTCATGTCTCTGTAGTGTTTCTCTATGAGCCATCGTTGTCAGAGATCAGGTTTCTTTCACTGTCACTGTTTCTATTGTTGTCTATCCTGGTAGGCTTGTGAAAAGCTAGATTCTTTTCTTCCAAATTACACTTTGAATTATCGAAGACAGCCAGGTTCTATGCCTTGTCTTCATTGCTGTTATGGGTTATGTGAAGTTGGAGATGAAAATGTTTTGGTTATCTCTTTGTGAATTGTGATAATTGGTTAGTACAATCACAGTAGGCGCGTAGCTGGTTGGGCTTGCTTTCGTGGATTTGGATATTCTGCTTTGCAATTATTAGGATAGAGTAGCACTTACTATATTGCCGCTTCTCTTGCTTTCAACTTTCAAGTTTCCATTTAGGACCATCTGTTGGCTGTTGCCCTACTCTGAATCTCCCATCAACCTTATTCATAAATGCAAGCATGTATACAGTAGCCTTTTTTAATGACGATGAGTTATGTCTGTGGAAAAATATACTCTGCCTTGCCTGATAGTACCATTGAAGATTAGCAGTATTACTTAGGTCTGTTCTACCTCCAGTGGACATTTTCCTTCATCCTTGTAGTCCTACTGTGATGCTCACCTATACTTGCCTGAGGGATGGGAAACAGTTGCTGCTACTCCTAATTTGTACTACTTGGCACTTTTTGTCGTTCAAACTTATTGTTTATTTCACATTGTTCTATCTGGTAGGGTATCCTGTTCCTTTCGTTTATTGACCTGTGCTGGTGCTGTCTGTATTTATGGGGTTATTGGAGCTTTTATTTGCCTCAACCCTAGATCTGGTTGCATAAAGATTGCACAGGCAGCTTGGGAGAGTACTAATTTGCTGGACTAAGTCACTTTTATGGTTCCTGCCTTGGCTGTCAGGGTTAGGTCTCCATAGGCATTTGGTATGTAGAGTGATGGACCAAGCAGGTCCTAATGAACGTAGAATACTGCATAGACTGCTTCTTTGTTAATGCCTGAGTGGGAGGATTGGCACCTAATCCTTTGTCATAAATCTGTCTTGAGGTCCTCAGATTAGGCATGATGTTGCTTTAGCCGGAGAAAAACTGTTTTTCTGCTCCTTGTATACATGTTTTGCAAGATGAAAATTGCAGCAACCTGATACTTGTCACCAGTTGGTGGGTTTCGGGGACCCTACTCTCTCAATTATAGGATATGCTCATAGGCATGCTGATATAAAGATTCTGTACTTCATGGGGCCGGCCATGGATGCTGATTAGAAACAACTCGATGCATCAAACAATACTGTGCAGTTTATTACTCTAACAATTAGATGTAGACTGCGACTTAGGCAGGTTTGATGGTGGTGTGGGGTAGTTGGGTTAGTTTTTGATCTTGCCAGCTCCGATGATTTGATTTCCTAATATTCCTGCCTTCCTGTTTGCATGTGTTAGTTCAGACTTCAGAGGCAGCATCTGCACGCATGCTGGGATTTTTGTGGTCGTGGAGAAATCGTGAGTATTCTTCTTTGGCTCACAGGATCAGTGCCCTTCATCTTCGTTTCGGTTGGTTTGTCATGGTTTTGTCATGACTGATGACTTGTCGATGAGATCAATTTGTCTCTCATGTGGGGTACGAAGATGTCTACTCTTCCCGAAATAGTCTGGTTTGGGTTTTGGCTGGTCTCGCCTGTAGAATCTTCTGTTGCTATTTAGCTAGTCTTGTTATGGTTCTGCTGAATCGAATTATTGGGCTGTGCATGCGATACAGCCAAGAAAGCCGTAACTACTTGGGGACACGACACAATGATCTACGAACAAACAGTGGTTGGTTCAGTTCATACCCTTTTTGGTGTAAATCCTGCTGCTTGGGTTAACACGACGATTTTAAGCGCAGCAAAACTTACCAACCAACCCAAACCGGAGCTTAGGCTGATCGACGCCACAAGATACAAAGGAGCATGCGCACATAGTACCGTTCACCAGCCGGATTCGGCGTCCCGTCTATTTTTTGCATGCAGTGCCCGTCTAGCGTTCTGGACGCAGTGGTTAACCATGCAATCGCATTTTATCTGATAGAACTTCCTGCTCAATTCATCCTTGCACAGAAGAAACACTACCTTACATGCTTGTAGTACCTACTACTCTCTCTCTCTCTCTCTCTCTCTCTCTCTCTCTCTCTAAAAAAGTACTGTTATAAACATTATATGTGTATTTATGATGTCTAATGGGTAAAATATATAAAGAATACAAAAAAATATTACAAATGAATGTGCTATATACATATAAGGAAATACAAAGGCATATAAGGAAAAACATATAACGAATTCCTATTCTAACATCCACTCAAACTCATGGTGAATCGCACACACTAAGTTTGGACAGAAAATACAAATGTTATACCCTAGTTTGTGGCTTCGTGAAGAAGTCAGCAATCTATAACTTTGAGAGCACAAACTGTAAAACAAGTACTCTCTCCTGCACCTATAAGTAAGTATATGAAGCATCCACACTGTTGTGGTTACAAACCAAGCAGAGAGAGAGTATGGTAGTGGAGAGTTAGGTGAGTAATGGCTTAGAGCTTCTCCCCATGGCCCGTGTTGTATATATATGTCTACATGGGGAGTGCTATTACAATTATACCCTTATATCCGAGTATTCCCCTCAAGGGTACTCGTGTCATTATACATGTCCCATTTTGGGCCTTACATTCCCCTAACAGGCCTGCTGGGCTTAGGTGGGGGTCACCCCTACAACAGGAGCCTCTCATGGTGAAGGGCTTCACGGGCCGAAGCCATGCTGCCGAGCCCTTTGGCCCCCTCCGTCCCTGCGGCCTGTGAGCTTTTTCAACGTCCGTCGAAGCCTTGCTGCTTGATGTAGTGTTTGCCTTGTTGCGAAGGTATGGCGCCCGGCGGTTTGGCGAAGCCTTCGTTGTCCACCCGGTCTTGCTGTAGTGGGGTGGAGGTTGACATCGAGACCGAGAGGCGACATCGATGTAGGGATTGGAAGCGAGGTCGAGGCCGCCTCCGGTTCGGTGGGGTGGGAGGTTGCCTTGGCCGAATCGGAGGTGTTGGCGGAGTCGGATGCCGAGGCACGCGTATGCGGAGCGGGCCCCTAAGTCGTCGCGCGAACGCCAACCGACGACGGACTCCGGCGTCGAGTGCTCTTGATGGCAAGTGACTGCTGGCCTGCCTGGTGAGGCCTGGTTGACGCGGCGCGAGGCTTGAGGCGTCGTGGTCGCATCATGTTGTAACGTGCCTTCCTCTGGCCGACCCCGTGGCGGGACGTGCTTGGCGCGGCACGGGTCTTGGAGCATCGAGGCCGTACGATGCTGCGACGCTCCGTCGCCGTTTGGATTTTCCTTCCGTCGGTTGGAGTCCTATCGCTTGGACTTCCGCCGGTTGGACTTCTGTCGGTTGGGCTTCCTCGCTGATGGGGTATATATATCGTGCTGGTGCGGCATTGTACCTGCATTGTGCGCTCGGATAGGTGCTGCTCCCCTAAAATGGGTCCCTTCAGTGCATCCACATTCCGTAGCAGCGTTACCCGGCTTGGGGGATGTTGATGTACTGATGGAGGCCTATTTTTCTTGGGAGCTCGGTTAGCGTCTGTTACCGGCAGCTGGTCGCACTTTCTGCTTTCATGCTGCGTTTCTGCATATGGCGACAAGGTTTGCCCTGTTCTCATAGATAGGCCCACCTTCAGTCGGGTTTTCCGACTGGGCCCCTCAACATTACTTTTTCAAGAATGTTGGTGCACCGAAGGTGGCCTGTTTATGAGAACAAGCCAAAACTTGACGTGACATGGCCTCCGCCTTAACCATATACGGGGAATGCCGATGGGCGAGCCCTTGCGCACGAGTCCACTCCTCGAAGTCGAAGTGTCTCTGGAGTGGAGATCTTGGTGTTGTTGCCGCTGGGGTTGATTGACTCGTGGAGCTGCCTCCGGGCGAAATTGGGTTAAGTGGCCGAAGTCTCCCCGCTGGAGCGGGGGCCTGCCTATCCGGAGTTGCGCAGGCCGAAGCGGCCTGCTGATTGGTTGCCCCGATAGGTCAGGGTGTAGGCCGGGGTCTCTGTATGGCGCCATCCTATCGGGAAGTGCCATCCCCTCGGGAGGTGTGCCGCGCTCCGCTGTCTGCCCTTATTCTCGCGGGTGCGAGCGACCGGCATTTATTCCCTACGCTGGCCGACACGCGGCGGGGCGCTACTGGCGCGTCGTGCGGTGACAGGCCTCTGTACGACCGCAGTCGTATGTGGCATACGTGTGCCATCGCGACGCTTCGGCTTCGACCCTGGGGAGATGAGCGGTTGTCGTCTGCCGGTTGCGCTTACCGGTGGTGAGAGGCGAGCGGTCTTTAAATACACCCCGTGGTACCACGTCTGCGCCTCCTCCACACGCTTTCTGATCGTTCACGCCGTCTCCCATACTTGCTCTTCTTGCCCGTGCGCTCCTCTTCATCGTTGAGTATCCCGTGGACACCAATGGCGACTTGCGGCGAGCATGCTCAGGTGGTCGGCGGCTACGCCATCCGCCGGCGGTCCTCGCCGCTTGAGGTGAAATACGCGTTCGAGGAACGCGATCCAGCGGCGGCAGACAAGTGGTGGGCAGCGACGAAGAAGAAGGAGGGTCCGTACTCCGGCGACTTAGGCTGCACGCTCGTGACGGAGGACACGATCCAGTCACTGCTGCGCGAGGGAGGCTATCGGACCGCCGAGCGGTGCGGCTACCCGCCGATGACGAGACGGAGCCGCGCCCTGAGAAGTCGGAGGCGATCGTCTTCGTCACCTACTTCGAAGCCGGACTTCGCATCCCGGCCGCGGCGATCGTTGGTGACGTGCTGCGGACCTTCAAGCTGGAGTTGGCACAGCTGACTCCGAACGCAGTGGCTCGCCTTGCCGTATACAGCTGGGCCCTACGCTCGGAAGCATGTTGGCCCAACACCTCAATGTTCGCATATTTGCACGAAACACGGTGCCAGCTGAAGGAGCGGAAGGACAGGACGCTGTCGAAGTTTGGCAGCGTCAACTTCATTCTGCGGGCATCATGCGGGAAGCTCTTCCCTGCGAACTCGACGCGAGGGAAATGGGAGTCCAACTGGATGAGACGGTGGTTCTACCACCGTGTGTCGAGTGGTAGCGACCTTGAGTGCACGGGCCGGCCGATTGCATTCAAGACCACGCCCGGTCTAATACTCGACCACGAAGATAGGCGAAGGGCGCAAAGACTTGTGGGGGTCACCGCCCGCTTCAATATGCGCGACCTCGCCGAGGAGTACATAATGTATGGCGTGGCGCCGCTTGCCTGTGATTGGCGTCTCACCACCGGGAAACTTCGGGACGATAACGTTCAGCCGTCCGTTTGCTCGCTACCCGCGCCAACTGGTCTTCGTAAGCCTCGACCGTGCCCTCCCCTCCGTTCGTACGTACTGCGTCGTGTCTAGTCGTGTTTTTTGCCCCGCGCAGGAACTTGCCTGGAGGACGCGGAGCGCGCAGCGCGCGTGTTCCTTGGGTCATACACCACCAGGGAGCACGAGCAACGCACAGCTGCGACTGCGGAGGCGGGGTTGGGGCGGATAAATCGCGTGTGCGAGGCCTTAGGTCTTCCCGTGCCGGATCGCGCCCCTCCGGCCCCACAACACCAAGACGACGGTGCCGCAAGGACGAAAGCGTCGTCCCGCAAGAGGACCCGGACTGCGGCGACCACGCCTTGTGCAGCAGCTGTCGCTGCTCCTGTCGGTGTGGCGAGCGCGGAGTCGGATTCAGCGAAGTACGCTGACTCGGACTTGGAGGAGGGCGCGGGTACTGAGGGCGAAGGTGGCAGGGGCGAAGAGCGCGCCGTGGGTTACCAGGAGAGCGAAGTCTCGCCGCCCACGACGGTCGCCGAGGCGGAGCTGGCGTTGGCTGGCGTCATCAGGGCGAAGTCCTTGTCTGCGGCCACGACCGTGCCGGGGCTACCCTCCGCGGGGGTAGGTGGAGCGCGGTCTTCGCCAACAATGGCGGCCGAGGCGGAGGTGCCCTCTGCGGAAGTTACGAGGGCGGAGTCCCCGCCCGCCAATGTTGTAGCTGCGGAGGCCCCTTCTACGAGTGTTGCTGCCGAGGCGGGGCCCTTGTCTCAGGCGAAATGGCCACGTCTGCAAGCCCCCCTTCACCGGACTTCGAGGGGGTTTGCCGTGGCAACCGGCGTTGGGAGTTTGTGGGACTCCGCCTCGTACACCGAAGTTCCCCCGTCCCGCGCCCTCCCGGCTCCTCAGACCGCAATAGCCGTGGCGCAGGAACGGTTGGCGCCGGGTCCCAACCTGGAGGTCCCTCGGCCCTGCGGGCCAGCGCCGTTCGCAGGGGCCGGTGTCATTGCTACTCCGCCCGGAGTTAGGGAGACGTCCCAGTGAAGTCCCCCATCTGCCACCGAGGGTAGGCTGGGGTGGCATACTTTTGGTGTAATTTTCCCGCGTCTTATAGGACTCTGACTGGTACCTCCTCTTGCAGCGACACTTATTCCGGAGGAAGAGGCATCCCCTGGACATGGGGGTCCTGGCGCTGGCGACGCAGACGCCGTGCGCCCGAGCCCGGTAGACTTCGTTCCTCCATCGGATGCGCTGAGGGCGTGGCGCGGGATTGCAGACGACGTGACCGCCAGCATTGGCCAGCAAGCGTTGCAGACCTATGGGATAGGGCGCCTCGAGGACGCATTAGAGGTGTCGGGAGTGAGGGTAAGTATCTGTCCTTAAGACCACTCATAGTCGTTTAACACTTGCTAACCCCTTCGCCGCGCAGACACTCGTGTTAGCCCAGGCCCTGCAGGCGGCTTATGCTCGTGAGCAAGGAGCGTTACGTGGCATGCTGTAGGCCGCCGAAGGGGAGCTGCGCGGAGCTACGGGGGCGCGCTCTGCCCAGGATGCTCGTGTGCGCCGCTTGGAAGCGGAGTGCGCGGAGATGAAGGCACACACCGAGGAGCTCGTCGCCGTAGCGCGGGAATCGGCCGCAGAAGCGACGCGGCAGGAAGCTACGGCGGAGCGAGATGGCCTACTGCAACAAATCGCTGTGCTAGAGAAGGAGAAAGGCGAGCTTGCCTTGTCTCTAGCAGAGCGAAACCGGGCTCTGGGCGATGCTTCGGTGGTAGCGTGGGATGCCATGCTTGCTCTAGAGAACACTCTCCGAGGGCTCATCGCCAAAGTGCCAGACCACTCCTTCGGGCCGGAGGAGCTATCACGTACACTCCGATGGATCGGAGACGCAGCCGACATTGCGCGCGACGCCGCGACGACCTTCGGCAACCATTGTTCGTACGTGACGTCGTGCCTGATCTGCGCACTCCTGCAACACCGGGGCTGCCAGCACGTCAGCGAACTGGCTGATCCGCAGTTGGAGATGCCGCCCGGGGCCGGAGTGATGTCTGGCGCCGTCCGCACCGTTCGCCGCCCTGTTCGGTTTTTCCACGAGAGGATCTGGGAATACATCGGGGCGGCTGCGGCGATGGTCGAGCTTCGGAACAACCTATACCACGAGGGCGACCTCGGCCAGTGGCTAGACGAGGTCCCGCGGCGCGAGGAGGGCGGCCCTGCAAGCTCGGGGGGCGACGCAAATCCACAGGTGTGACGGCGTGGCCTCCGCGCGTTGGTGTGCGTTGTAACACAAGCCATTTTGCCTTATTAATAAAGTACAAGTTGCCTCGCCAATATTCTGACTTGCGTGCCCCCGTGTCCCGAGCAGCTACCCGACCGGCTGCTAGTTTCCGACCTTGTAACCCGACGACGCCTGCGGCGCTGGCGGAGGGCCGAGGAATCGCTGGACTTCTGGGCCAGTCGGACTTCTTCAGGTGAAGCCATGGCGCGGACGCAGGTTAAGGAGGAGCCTGCCGAGTAGCGGCTCCAGGCACCCAAGAATACTTGTACACTTATTACGTTCCCTTGTAAGCATCTTTTGATGGATATGAAAGGGTGCTGCCCACGCTTTCGTCCTTGTTTACGATTACGCGGTCTCCCGGTAGATTGGCGAGGCTACCGCATGCCCGCCGTAGTAGACATTTTACCCGAGGCAGCTTTGCGGGCGCGAAGCTGGCGCCTAAGGCGGAGTAGGCACATGAGCACTCTGTCCCCTTCCTTTCGAAGCGGTGGCAGCGAAGCTGGCGCCTAGGTCGAAGTAGACGCGCGAGCGCTCCGTCCCCTACCCTTCGAAGCGTTGGCAATGAAGCTAGCGCCTAGGTCGAAGTAGACGCGCGAGCGCGCCGTCCCCTACCCTTCGAAGCGGTGGCAGCGAAGCTGGCGCCTAGGTCGAACGCGGCGTAGAAATCCTAGACCACGCGCTGTTTATACTCCGGGAAGCACGCGTGAAGAATACCTACGCGTGTGCGGGAGACTTCGCGTCTTGTTTATACTCAGTAGAGTGCGTGGGACAATCAACCACGCCTTATTTATACTCCGCAGAGTACGCATAGAGATGACACACATGCGTGCGCGGGAGCATCCGCGTCTTGTTTATACTCAGTAGAGTGCGCAGGGACAACATCCGCGTCTTATTTATACTCTGTAGAGTGCGTGGGACAATCAACTGCTTATTTATACTCCGCAGAGTACGCATAGAGATGACACCCATGCGTGCGCGGGAGCATCCGCGTCTTGTTTATACTCAGTAGAGTGCATAGGGACAACATCCGCGTCTTATTTATACTCTGTAGAGTGCGTGGGACAATCAACCACGCCTTATTTATACTCCGCAGAGTACGCATAGAGATGACACACATGCGTGCGCGGGAGCATCCGCGTCTTGTTTATACTCAATAGAGTGTGCAGGGACAACATCCGCGTCTTATTTATACTCCATAGAGTGCGTGGGACAATCAACCACACCTTATTTATACTCCGCAGAGTACGCATAGAGATGACACCCATGTGCGCGGGAGCATCCGCATCTTGTTTATACTCAGTAGAGTGCGCAGGGACAATATCCGCGTCTTGTTTATACTCCGTAGAGTGCGTGCGGAGGCGGATCTCGGCGCTACATCTTGTTTAGAGTCCGTGGACTGCGCGCGGAGGCGAGCCTCCGCGTGTTGCGGGTGGTGAAGTTGCGTGCGGAGGCAGACCTTGACGCTACGTCTTATTTATACTCCGTGGAGTGCGTGCGGAGGCGGACCTCGGTGCTACGTCTTATTTAGAGTCCGTGGACTGCGCGCGGAGGTGAACCTCGACGCTACGTCTTATTTATACTCTGTGGAGTGCGTGCGGAAGCGGACCTCGGCGCTATGTCTTATTTTAGAGTCCGTGGACTGCGCGCAGAGGCGTCCCCCCACGCGTCTTTGTTTATACTCATGCCCGTGTTTTTCGCAGAGAGTGCGCGCGCGAACGCGTGTCTTTGTTTATACTCATGCCCGTGTTTTTCACAGAGAGTGCGCGCGCGAACACGTGCCTTTGTTGCGGGAAACAAGCAAATTTGTGCAAACGGTGAACTTTATTAAATTCCCGTTTGCGCGGGTGAGCGGTTACAAAAGGTGGGATATCGATCACTGACCGCTTAAGCACGGGAGCGGCCGCCGCTGTCCTCGCCCGGTGATGAAGTAGGGCACGGCGGGAGTCTCTGCTGCTGGGACAACTCGTGCGCGGGGAGTGCAGGGCGCTCTCCGGGATCGCCCGGGGTCTTCGCATCTGCACACCCGACCTAGGTGCCTTGGCGAGCCTCATGGCACGGACCCCTGGCGCCGAGCTCTATGCGCCGAGCCATGTCTTGGTCACCATGGACGATGATGATGGCCCGCGGTCCGGGGAGCTTCATACATAGGAAGTCGTGGTGCGGAACTGCCCCAAGAGAGTTTAGGAGCGGCCGCCCCAATATGGCGTTGTAGGGGTATGAAATGTCGATGATGTCGAAGATGACGTCCTCACTCCTCACGTTGTCGTTTTGGCTAAAGGAGACTTGGAGGCATATCTGGCCCAATGCCCGCAGGGGTTGCCCTCCGAAGCCTTGCAACGGGATGCCTGAAGGGCCCAACCGACTCCGAGGGATCCCCATCTTGTCGAAGGCCGTAGCGAACAGGATGTTCGCGGAGCTTCCTCCATCCACCAGGACGCGCCTGACCTCGCATCCTGCTACGAGGACTCGGACGACCAGGAGATCTTGGTGAGAGAACTCCACGCCTTCCGCATCAGCGGGCGTAAATGTGATTTCGTGTTGTGCCCACTCCGGTGGCGCCTACGCTGGGTATGCTGCGACGTGGTGCAGCCTCCTCGCGTAGGCCTTCCGCTGTCGTACTGAGGCGAACCCCAACGAGGAGCCTCCGGAAATGACGTTTATGACCCTGTGCTGGGCTCCTTCCGGGGCTTGCAACTGCAGGAGGACCTCTCGAGGTTGCTGCACATGGGCTTGAATCCGCAGGGGGCCTTCCTGGGGCTGTATTCCTTGGTCCTGGGGGTGTTGGACGTGAGCCACGATAGGCGTGCGTGCCTCCGGGTTTTTATCCCTGGCAACGCTCTGCCGGAGCGCTGCGATAGTGGCGCAGGCACGCGTGTCGTGGTTGCCCCGACCGTGGACTTCGCACCACTGTCCGTGGTGCTGGTCGTTGTACTCTTCGCGGGTTCTCTGGTCGCGACCCCACCCACGCCCTCGTCCCCGGCCACGGCGCCCTCTACCGCCACGACCCGCGGGGGCATTATCTTCGGAGTCGCCCTCGATGTCAAAGACGTAACGAGGTTTCCTAGACTTGCGTTGGTCGTGCTTGGGCCTGTCACCTGACGAGTCTTTGTGCTGGATGTCCTTGCAGTCGGAGGCGTCCTTCGATTGCTCCTGCTTGCGCTTGCCTTTCGAGGAGCCCTGCTTCGGCCAGCCATCGTTCTTTGCCGAGCCCTCCGCCTGATTGGTGTCGGAGTCATCGCCGTGTCGCCGCCGCGCGTCCTCTTCCGCTCTGGTGTACTCTTCCATCTTGTCGAAAAGCTTCGCGACCGTCTTGATTGGTTTGCGCGCGTTGTATTCGGCCATCGGTCCCGGACGGAGGCCTTGTATTGCTGCGTTGATGACGGTTGTTTCATTGACGTCCTTGACCTGGCAACGCACTTTCACGAAGCGTTTGAAGTAATCCCGGAGTCTCTCCTCAGGTTTTTGCTTGACTGCGAAGAGCTGGTTCGCATCGACACGCTCGACATAGTTTCCTTGGAAATTGTTGTAGAGTCGGTCGCGGATCTGCTCCCACGCGTAGACGGACTGCGACTCGATGGTGAAGAACCAAGATAGCGCACCCCTTGTAACGCGAGGGGGAGTCCCTTTACCTTCGTGGTGTCGTCTCCGCCAGCGGCTTCGATAGCGGTCTCATACACGCGCACAAATTCTCGCGGGTTGGTGTCTCCTTTGTATGCCTCGATGACACTCGGGAACTTGAAGTCCTCAGGCAGTGCCGCCTACTACAGGCCCACGGAGAGCGGGGACTCCGGGTCCACGCGTCGTAGTGGGACGCGACTGGACGTAAGGGCGTCACGGCTATCCGCCCTCTCCGGAGTGGGCTCCGATGCTACCGCCGGTGGGGCGTACTGGCTCCAAGCCTCTTGCATGTCTCGCACAGCCCCGCGGAGATCTGTCAGCTCCCGCTGAAACGCGCTGAGGGCCGCCAGCAGGGCGGTCTCCACCGTGGACGTGGTTGGGGTCGTCGGTGCGCCCGGCGGCACGATCGGCACGGCGGCGACCACGGCCTGCGCGCCCATGCTGCCCGCAGCGTTGTCATGGAGGACCCTGGAGCCGGTGACGAAGCCCGCGTCGCCGCCGGAACCGATCACCGCTCCCGCGCCGGGTGGGACAGTAGACGCACCCGCATTGCCATCGCCAACCACCCGGGTGGCGCTGCGGGCGATTGCTGCGGTGCCTGCTGCGAGGTCGCCTGCCACGTGTGGGGCGGTTTCGACGGCCGCAGCGACGGTGGCGGGGTTGGTCGTCGCGGCGGTGGTGGCGGGGTTGGTTGTCGCGGCATGAACGCTGGTGTTCACAACTGTCACACCCGCATCGCCACCCGTACCTGCGGCCGCCAACGCCGAAGCCCTGGTACTGACACGAGATTCCGTCGCTCCCCCCTTTTTCTTCTTCGCCGCCGATGATGAATCTTTCTTTGGTGCCATCCTCCTTCAGGTCTGGAGGCTTACTCTTGTCCTCCCCACGGACGGCGCTAACTGTTGTGGTTACAGACCAAACAGAGAGAGAGAGTATGGTAGTGGAGAGTTAGGTGAGTAATGGCTTAGGGCTTCTCCCCATGGCCTGCATTGTATATATATGTCTACATGGGGAGTGCTTTTACAATTATACCCTTATATCCGAATATTCCCCTCAAGGGTACTCGTGTCATTATACATGTCCCATTTTGGACCTTACATTCCCCTAACAGGCCTGCTGGGCTTAGGTGGGGGCCACCCCTACAACACACACCAATGTGCTTAGTGAGCTCATACTTCAATGGGTTACAGGCAATACTGATAGCACATGTACTATCAGACAAAAGAGTCGTACGTCCTATCACATGTACTCCAAAGTCTGCAAGTAACCACCTCAACCAAGTAACATCTGATGTTATAACTCCCAACTTAGCCTCTGCACTCGAATGAGAAACTGCAATATGCTTCTTTATCTTCTAGGCAATCAGAGAGGAGCAAAAAACACAATAAACTGAAAAAGAACAGCGATAAGAAAGATCACTAGTCTAGGTCGCATCGAAGTACGCCTGAAGTTGTAGTGAGTTAGAGTTAGGGAAAAACAAACAACAATAGGTAGTCCTATGCAAGTAGTGAAGAACACGAAGGTGGCTTTAGTGACGATGGGTCGGACAGACCATGAACTAACATAAGATAGGAATAATATGAGCTATATCAGGACGAGTGCTCACGAGATACAACAAACTCCCAACATGATGGCAATGTCGAGTAGGGTCCTCAAGAAAATCATCATGAGCGGCATGAAACTAAAGGGATAGCTACATGGGAGTCTCAGGAATGCGAGTGTCAGTCAGATCAGACCGATCAAGAAGATTCTGGACATACTTCTGCTGAGAGATGTAGTAGCCCTCAAGCGTGGAAGAAATATCAACCCTAAGGAAGTGCGTAAGAGAACCAATATCAGTTATCAGAACTATTCAATGGGATGGTTCTTCACATATGTGATGACATCACAAGTGATGAACATGTCATCCACATACAGAATAAGCAGTGTACTACCCCGAGGTGAGACATGGATAAAAAGAGTACAATCATGGGAACTGACAGTGAAACCGACAGCGGTAACAACTGAGGTAAAACGTATAAACTAGGCATGAGAAACTTGTTTAAGGCCATAAAGAGCACGATGAAGATGACAGACGTGCCCATCTAGAACAAAATACCCAGGTGGTGGCTGCATGCAGACCTCTTCATGCAAAACACTATTAAAAAGGAATTCTTAATATCCAGCTAAGAGATAGACCCCTGGCAAACAGAAGCAACCGCAACAAGAGTGCGAACAGCGATCATATGGGCAACAGGGGCAACAGCCTCATCGTAGTCACGATCGTACTCTTGCTGAAAGCCGTGAACTATAAGATGAGCCTTGTAGCACTCGATAGTACTATCAAATAGGGTCTTGATTTTATACACCCACTTGTACATGATAGGGCAATCATGCACACCCACTTGCACATGATAGGGAGAGCATGCACAGGTGTCGGTACAATGACCCAAGTCTCTGTATGCCGAAGAGCATCAAGCTCCTCTGCTATAGCGAGCTGCCACTCAGAACGAGAAGCAGTCTCTCAATAAAAACTAGGTTTAATGACAGAGAGAGCATGAACTACCGAAGCAAAACCAGGATGATCAGGATGCCAAAGGGATGTCAAGTGAAGGGCGTAATGAGGAGTATCATCAGAAGGATTAGACGTCGGTGTCGACGAGATACCAAAAGATGAGCTAGTAAAGGACGAGGATGTCTAGAGTAATGAATCCCAGAAAAATGAGACGGCTGTGCTGCAGAAACAAGAGGCGGTGCTGCAGAAAGCAGCACCAGAGGTGTGGATACAGAAGGAACCACTGGAGACAGACTAGGCAAAGACTGTGATAGTGGAAAAATAGATGAAGAGTCAAAAAGAGACAACCATGAAATCGTCTCGTTAGTGGAAACGGTACAAGGAGCCAAATCTCGATAGAAGAAAAATCAAGATTCATCAAAGATAATATCTCATGATATTTTGGGTCATCGAGTAGAAGGATCATAGCAGCAATAACCCTTATGCTCAGAACTGTAACCAAGAAACATATACTCAGCTGACTGAGTCAACAGTTTAGTGTGTTCACGAGGCTGCAATAGGACAAAACAGGTGTAGCAAAAAAACACGAAGGTGAGTATACTAGGGGCTTAAGGGTAGAAACACTCTATAGGACTGATATCCTTAAGAGCAGTGGAAAGCTGCATATGAATGAGATATGCGGCCTTAGTGCAAGTAGTCTCAATCAGATGATGATATTTGAGCTTACCAACCTTATTTTGAGTATGTGCACCAAGACAAGAACACTGGTAAAGAGTGTCCTGCTTAACAAAAACTGTCTAGAAGCACCAGAACAGTATTCACCAATAGAATCACAGCAAAAAGTATGAATAGAGGACTCAAATTGAGTATGAACTATTGTTGCAAAGCTACGATAGATAACAAGAAACTGACCACGATTATACATAGGGAAAAGCCATGTAAAGCGAGAATTATCATCAATGAAAATCAATAGAATTTATGCCCCGCCTTTAGAGACAATATGCATAGGTCCCCATACATCTTAATGAACTAAATCAAAAGGACGAGAAGACAAGAACTCAAGCCTGCCCACCTTACAACCTTGATAAAACATGGTCATGTCAATAGTAACACATCCAAAAACACCCTAACAAACTAATGAAGAAAGGCAGACCCACACAAGTGACCTAAATGGTGATGCCACTACGTAAAAGCTCAAGAGGTGGTAGCAGCAGCAGTGGTGGTGGTGGTGGAGGTAAACATAGATGTGATAGGAGCAAACTGAAATTGATGGAAGGTGGAGGCCGTCAAGAATGTAGACCCTAACGATCTCGACAATGCTGACCAGTCCCAAGTATCATCCTTATCTGTCTGGATGAAATCAGTGTGAGACTTAAAACCAACCCTACATCCAAAATCGTTGAGTTGGCCCACTAAGAGAAGTTGCATGGTAGGCTGAGGAACATAAAAAACAGCTAGAACAGAAAAATTAGCAGACAAAAGAGTGCCCTAACAGCTAACAGGTAGAGGAGTACCATCAATTGTCTGAATAGAGATAGAAAAATAGGAGGTCCTACTGAAGTGAGAGATGTGGAGTCCAGTATTATGTGGAAAGATGCACCAGAATCCAGAACCCAAAAGAAACCTGACAGAACCTGCTGAGCTGTAAGGGAGCTGCTAAATTAGAGTCTAGCAGAGCTGCTGAATAGAGTCACCTCACTGAGAAGGTCATGACATTCTGGTATGTCCTCCCGTCAACGAAGGCCCTCCATACCCCCCTTGGATTGTCCACCCCTACGCGCCTTGTTTCGCTTTTCATACCGTACAACTCTGGTAGTCGTACCTAAAGTTCTTGCAATAATTGCATTGAACCTTAGTTGGTGCAAAAATAGGAGTAAAAATAGACACCCGAAGAGGGACTGTAGTCGAAGCAAAAGCTATCGATGTAGTCGAAGAAGAGCAGGCAGCAAACACATCCGGAATAGATTGTGCTGCTAACCCGCAGCGAAGCTCCTCAGCACAAAGCATTGAAAGAGCTTTGGTGACGATCGATCATGGTGAGCAGCTTAGCAGTTGAGCCCTGACAGGCTCAAAGTCTAGGCAAAGACAGCAGATGAAGTCACAAATGCAAAGGCATAATCATGATTCTCCTTCTGCGCCTTATGACACTCCTGGCAGAGTGAAGAAGCTAGCTCATCCAGTTGGCGCCAGAGACTGGTTAAGGCTCAGAAGAAGTCATCGACGGAAGAGTCCTCCTGGCAAAGCGTCTCCAACTCATGCTGAAGTGAAAAGAATTAAGCATCGCTACTCTGCTGGTATTGTTTGTGTAATTACTCCTGGATCTGACGAGTAGACCGCAGACAAATAATGTCTGGCTGGATGGAGTCGTCAACGTTGACCACCAAGATAACTTGAACATAAGCCTCAACAACACACCAGCGCTCGAAAGCGTTAATAGCATACTGAAAAGTCTCATCAGCAGCAACCTTTGCCTCCTTGGCAACCTTATCTTCTGCAGGAGGTGTAGAAGTAGGATGTCTAAGAGAAGGCTAAACCAACGGTGACGGAGAAGGTCGTGCACCACTGATATGTCCCTAGAGGTGGAGACCATCGAGCGTGATCTCCATGAGTGAAACCATAGCCTATAGTTTGTCCCATGGAGCTTGCTTCCCGAGAATAGGATCGCAGCTGATGGAACAAAAGCCATCAGTAGACAGCGCTGGATGGCGCAGCGACCAAGACAACAAAGTCTAACAGGTGGCACTGGACGGCGCGATGGTTAAATCAACATTTTTTTATTTTTTAACCATGAAGACTTGCTACTTATACAAATCGGTCTTATGGAAACCGTATTTGCGTGGCCACGTTAGTCTCGGTACCTTGGTGAACGGCGACGATGGCGTTGGCCCGATTGGCACGCGTACGACCTCAATGAGGCAGCCGTCAGCATCGGAGGCTAGGGCGGCCTGCGCGCGGAAGACCTTGGTGGCTGCCTGGGTGATCCGTGCGAGGGCAACTAAGGCATGGTCGGCCTGGGCAGCGGCAACGGCCTAAGCGAGACGGCGGCAACCTAGGCGACGGTGACAGCGAACAACGAGATGGCAGCGAAAGGAGCTAGGTTAGTGTTCTAGCTCTAATACTATATTATGAATATTATATGTATATTTATGAGGCCTAATGAGCAATATATATAATGAGTACAAAGAGATATTACAAGGAAATATAGTATATATATAATAAAATACAAAGATATATAAGGAAAAAATAAGAAATTCCTGTTCTAACAAGTACTATTATCTATTCGTATGACCTTTCTTGATAGTTGATACGCATCTCTTTCTTTTCACTATTTCTGGTTTATGTGGCGATTATTTCTGGTTTATGTGGCGATGTGGATATGCAGATGTAGCCGAAGTACCAGACCAATTTTCTAAGTTGATTCGAACGCAGTCCGGAAATGTTTCTGCTCGCCAACAAAAACCACGACCCGACCGGCAACCCGTCTGTTCTGCCTTGAAGCTATTTAGCTAGCAGGCCACACTGACCAGCTGAAGGCATACGTTCCTCTGCCCTAAATCTCAAGAGCCTGTTTAGAATACATAAATTTTGCTGGATTTTTGTAAGATTTTTATAGGAAACAATTCAATTTCTGTAAGATTCGAGAGAAAAAATTCGTAATCCAAACAGGGACTAAACCTATGTGTTGTACACCGCGGTTTCCTTCGCTGACCGTCGGTCAAACATTTGGCAATGCACTTTGCTGTACAGCGGTACAGGCATATCATTAGAAAGAAAGTACTTCTTAAGTCTTTTTGCTGTTCTTACTCATCGTTTACTAAGTTTAGATGGTGGGATGCCAGTAGGGATAGAATGGCTCTATCCCTGTTGTTAAGGACAGGATCGTCCCTATTCTTTATTTGGTTGTAAAGGATAGGACTGTTCCCGTTTTTTGTTTGGTTCTGGGACATCAAAATATGGGATGAGTCATCTGATGTGTGGGGCCTTTTTGTCATCCTCTTGTTTTTGAGAGGCGAGGAAGAGGGACGAGCCCATCCCCTCGTTTTTGAGGGACGGGGGCATCCTCGATTTAGGAGAATATTCCCGGGATATTCTCCAAAGGGGATGGACTCTGTCCCTGCTGACTCCAATCTAAACAGGTCCAAATCTGGGATCACCCTGTTCCATCCCCTATTATCCCTAAAACCAAACACACACTAAGATTGAAATATAAGGTGGGATAAGTTTATCCCTTAATCTCTCGATCCAGCGCTAAATTTATCCTGCCTCACATCCTAATCCTATTCCTACCTCCTCATTTGCCACTTCCAAACGGCACCTCAGAATTTTGCTGTTAGGATCACGTGAAAGATGGCTGGAGATGGGGAGAGCATCTGATCGGCGGCAAGATGCATGAGAGAGATGGCGAGTGCAGAGCTATCCTGTCCTGGGCAAAGCAAATAGGTAAAGGAGCGCCAAAAAAGAGGATTCCGAGCGCGCCTGGCCGAAATATCACATGTCAAATCATGTCGCGGTTAAGAGACGATAGTTGTGGTAGCGTAGAGCTAAAGATGGGTTGTGGCACCAACTGCCAAAGGTGAATTAGCTACTTCACTCAAAGCTTCATCCAGGCCAGGTGATAATGGGTTCCCTCGTCAGATGGTAATGCACTTAACGCAGTGCATGGTTGTCACAACGATCTTGGCGACCACGGCGTTGGTGACCATGGCATCTAAGGGGCGTTAAGACACCTAGTCATCCTCTAGTGATGCTAAGCGAGCTAAGACAGTTCACTTGATGAGTACCTGACTACTTCACTAAAATAGCAAATTAGAGAGAGATTAATAACAATTGCATACCTAATACCTTAATGAGCTTGCCATTCTTTTGCGCTTTTTGCAGCTAGGCAAGCAATCCCCCATCCAAGATGAAGTTGTAGAGAAACAATAGAGACTAGCTTCATAAGAATAGGATCAAAGCCATATGTTCCTGCCATTGAGAAAGATAGCCTACAACGATATTATGCATAGGGGCAAAAGGCCGCCTAGCTTCCTACTGGCGCCATACCACGTGTAACAGCTCACCCGCACAAACAGGAAAATAAATAAAGCCCAATGTTCATGAAGAGACTTGTGTCCCACTATCTCATGCACGCCGTGTGGAGGATACCCTCCACGCGCACTCTACGGAGTATAAGTAAGACACGCGGAAGATATTCTCTGCGTGCACTCTACGGAGTATAAGTAAGACATGCGGAGGATACCCTTCGCACACACTCTACGAAGTATAAATAAGACGCGCATAGGATACCTCTCGTGCGTACTCTACGGAGTATAAAAAGACGGGCGAAGAATACCCTCCGCGCGCACTCTACGGAGTATAAATAAGATGTGCAGAGGATACCCTCCGTACGCTCTCTACGGAGTATAAATAAGACGTGTGGAGGATACCCTCCGTGCACTCCTTCGTGCACACTCTACGGAGTATAAATAAGATGCGTGGAGAATACCCTCCGCGCACACTCTACGAAGTATAAATAAGACACACGGAGGATATCCTCCGAACGCACTCTACGAAGTATAAATAAGATGCGCGGAGGATACCCTCCGCGTGCACTCTATAGACTATAAATAAGATGCGCGAAGGGTACCCTCTGCACGCACCTAGCGGAGTCTAAGTCACTGCCACCGCGTGTGTCCACTTCCTCCCACCGCCAGCTTCGCTGACACTAGTTCAAAGGGTGGGAGATAGAGTGCGCACGTTTACTTCATCCCACCGCCAGCTTCGCTGATGCCAGTTCGAAGAAAGGGGGATGGAGCTCGCGCGTTTACTTTGTCCCACCACCAGCTTTGCTGACACCAGTTCGAAGGGTGGGAAATAGAGTGCGCACATTTACTTCGTCCCACCGCCAGCTTCGCTAATGCCGATTCGAAGGGTGGGGGATGGAGCGCGTGCATCTACTTCTTCCCATCGTCGGCTTCACTAACGCCTCGAAGGGTGGGGGACGGAGCACACGTGTTTACTTTGTTCCACTGCTAGCTTCGCTGACGCCAGTTTGAAGGGTGGGGGACAGAGCACACACATTTACTTCGTCCCACCGCCAGCTTCGCTAACACCTATTCGAAGGGTGGGGGATGGAGCGTGCGTGTCTACTTCTTCCCATCGCCAGCTTCGCTAACACCAGCTTGAAGGGTGGTGGACAGAGCGCGCGCATTTACTTCGCCCCACCGCTAGCTTCGTTGACGTCGATTTGAAGGGTGGGGGATGGAGCGTGCACGTCTAGTTCTTCCCATCGCTAAGCTTCGCTAATGCCAGTCCGAAGAGTGGGGGACGGAGCGTGCGTCCATTTCTCGCCTCACCAAGAGACAAGGGTACTTCATCGGTATTACGTTCGAACAGCGGGGGATGGAGCCTATGGTATTCTCGTCTTGCCCATCCTGTGTCCTACCTACCACCGAGGCTCTGAATTACTCGTCACCGTGGCAAAGCGCTAGCGAAAGATAGCTATGCTTACGAAACAGATGCCCGGGGAAAGTCCTCGCCTTAGGCAGTACTTTGATAACATCGCAAGTAACGTTTGCATGGGGATAATGTTTTAAAGGTACAGTCACTTGGAGTTAATTGGCTATGCTATTCATCTATTGGGTTTTCTATTTTTATATACTCCCGCACAGAGGCCTCCCCCATCGAACGCCGCTCCTCCCAGGATCGTAGAGAATCCTCCACCCAGCCCAGTGTCAAAGGTGGCGCCGAACCATAAGGTTTGAAACTAGCAAATGGTCTTCGTCAAGCACCTACTTGTCACAAACATTAAACATAAGAATGCGACTTGTGTCACATTTTCATTCAAGATATATTGCCAAGATGGGTAGGCATGCAGCACCGTTTACATAAGAGCGAGGAATTGTACATAGTGGGCTATGTGTGCGAACATAGGGCCTCGGCATCACACCTACGGATCGACGTCGTGCTCCGAGCCAACCGCACCACCTTCGCCTCACCAGGGCACTTCATCAAGCCAAGTGCCGAGGTTGCTTCCGCCCTGCAAGCTCCACCTCATAGCGACCTTTGCTATAGCATCGTCGATATAATCCCATATCCACTGATGGAATGCACGCGTGGAGCAGCGTATCGCGTGCACGGCCCCAGACATGACCCTGCTCCCCACAGGCAGCTCCAAGTGCAGATTAGCTAGCTCGCCCACATACAGGCAACCTCGATTGTGAAGAAGGCCAAGCACCATCCAGGTCGTCACGAGCGAGCAATGATTGCTGTAGGATCGCACGGCACTCAGCGCGAGCACTGAGGCCTCTCCAATCCTCCAAAGACTACTCGAGAGATCCTTGGGCCCAAAGGTCCAGGGAGGCACCACAACGGTGAGCTCGGAGAGTGTGTTCTCCAGGGCCTCCATCGAGATCCACACTGTCAACAAGGTGTCACCCAACGCGTGGTCCTTCTCGCCGATCGTGGACATCAGCCGAGCCTTCTCCTCTTCCTGCCCGGCAATCTGCTGCAACAACCCCTCACGTTCTTCAAAGGTGGTATGCTGAGTCTACTCCATCAAGTCATGTGTGTCGGTAATAGCCTTCGCGCCCTCGGATTCGAGAAAGCGGATGCCCTCATCCTTCGACGTGCAAGCCGCAACGGCATCCTCGGCAGATTGCCGCGCAGTGGTAGCCTCCGCCTCCACAGCATTGAGTCGCTCTTGCAGGCCACTTCGTTCACGGGCCCTAGCCGCTTGCAAGGTGCGGGCAAGAGGAGAGCATGCATGGCACAGAGTGGTTAGCAGCGTCCCTAGAAACATAATCATGGCTAGTTGGTACAAGTACCTTCATCTCCGTCGCCTCGAGAGCGCTTTCCAGGAGCTCCAGTCCACATGATGATAGGGTCCAGTGATCCAGACCCGCGTCCACGCAGTCTGCGGCCCCTGGAACACTCGCAATGCCTCTGGCCAGGGGACGAAGTCTGCCATGATCAGATGTTGGGTCTCCGAGCCGGCAGCTTTGATAGGGGCAGACATCAACGATACATCCATAGCAGGAGTGCCAATCCTCCCGCGACTAGTTCCATCGCTAGAGCCATGTGCATGCCCTGGACTGGGATGTGTTGAAGTCCATCAGGTGCCCCGACCACCTCAAACTGCTGCCGCTCTCTTTGCAGTGGTAGAACCACTGCCGCATCCAGTTTGATTCCCACTTTATCCAGGTCGCGTTCGCTGGAAACAACTTGGTGCACACGGACCGCAGCACGAAGTTCACACTCACAAAGTTGGAGTATTCCTGCCCGTCGAGCTTCTTCAGCTTGCACTGCGTGTCGCGATGAAAACCATCGCCTCCGACTCCGTCAGGTGGGGCTCCATCTCGTCAGCGGAGGGTAGCTGAACCACATCGCGGTCCGAGATCTTCCCCTCGCGGACTAGTGACCGGATTGTCTCCTCGGTCGCCAGACTCTACCCCAGCTAGGGATGGCAATCGAGCGCGGCGGGTACAGGTAGTGCTCGCCCATACCCATACCCACGACCCCGATTTATGTCCACATGCATACCCGCGAAGGACGACAGGTAAAAAACCTCACACATACCCGTCGTTCGCGGGCATACCCGTTTACCCGCGAACTGAGTGCATCACATTCACACATCACCAATGCATTGTCAATCTTTATAACTTCCAATAACTACACAGAATAGGATAAAGGCTTCACTAGGTATACCTTTCCTAATAAGTAGGTATTATAACTTCCAATAATAACAATCTTTATACCTTCCATTAGCATTGTCAAGCCTTCAGGAAGCTCTGCTAGGTATACCTTTCCTAATCTACTCTCTCTTATCATGTTCTCCTCTCTGAAACTGCTTGTATATTGCTGAAGAGATGCAACAGAGAAGGGTGCGGTAGAAGTCGGGGTACTTGTCCTTGGCAGGGTATTATATGTACTGGCTGAAGCTGCAATATCCTATGCTACAAACTAGATTCGGCGAACAAATCAAGAAACATGATCAAGAAACTATAATATTCAGTGAATGAGGGAGTATACTAGTTTAGTAAAGCACTGTGG
Organism: Dendrocalamus latiflorus; assembly: GCA_017311315.1. Classification (NCBI taxonomy): domain Eukaryota; kingdom Viridiplantae; phylum Streptophyta; class Magnoliopsida; order Poales; family Poaceae; genus Dendrocalamus; species Dendrocalamus latiflorus. The sequence continues at coordinate 53,547,884 of CM029664.1, read as the reverse complement.
TTGTAGGATCTTGAAAGATCTCAGTCTGATTTAGAGAATAGTTCATTCGATTTTATCACCCTCTCAATTAGCTATTGAATCAAACCTGAAAATCAAACAAGCTACATACTACAATCCACCACAAAAGCAAGTTGCTGAAAATTATAACCTGACCATAAGTAATGCATTATTGCATTCTCCTAAAAGATATAACATGTTACATGCCAAAGACTCCATTAACGAGCCAAAAATGGAGCCAGTTAATAGGAGCATGTAGAAACTGTAGGATAAGAACCACTTGGTTGCTGAATGGTCTGCACTTGTCAATGGGTCTACAAAACTATAGCAATGTCAACATCTGTTAACAGACCCAAGGGAAGAGATTCCAACACCATTTCTGACAATGATTGTGATATGGAACAAAACACACATCTACTGATCTACACAACTGCGAGTATGAGACTACTTTCTTGTACGTCAATTACTGCATCTCAAACCAGGAAATGAAGAAGAGGTAAATGTGCAGAGGTGAAGACAATTCAATAGATTTCACTTTAAACTGGTTTTCCATTTGTTAAGTATATGTAACAAAAGCTTTCATCCCACCGATTGTGATAAAACAAAACACACATCTACTGATCCCAACATAAATATTCGAATCCCAATTCAAATTGGAAGCCAAAGGGAGGGGTTAGGGTTTTAGGTTGGAAAATCGGAGGCGGCACCATGAGAGGAGAGGAGAGGAGGTCAGACGAGGCGAGGCTATCGTTACCATTATGGAAGATGCAGGTGGCCGGGTGGGGGCGGAGAGGTGACTGGCGGCGGCTAGATCTGGAGGACGGGTCGACTGGATCTGGACGAGACAGCTGGATCTGTACAGGATGAACGCCGGCGGCTGGATCTTGAGGATGAGATGAACATCGGTGGCTGGATCTCGAGGACGGGATGAACACCGGTGGCTGGATCTTGAGGACGAACGCCGACGGTTGGATCTCAAAGGACGAACGCCGGTGGTTGGATCTTAAGGACGGCTGGATCTCGATGTAGAAAGAGGCGGCTGGAGAGTGGAGACGGGGAGACGGCGACGTCGGCAAGTGGAGTCAGTCAGGAGTCGGTGAGGTGAGGAGACGAGGGCACCAGGCTGAGGCGACGAGGGCGAGGAATGAGTGAGTGCGGCGCTGGGGAGTGAGTCGAGTGGATCAGTCGGGAGGCGGCGTGGTATTGAGCTAGGGTTAGGGTTTTCTATTTTATTTATTGGGCTAGTCCACTTGTCCGATCGAGGGTAAATGGGCGAAATAGGTACGGGTGAAGCTCACCCATACTCGTACCCGTTTACCCGATGGGCAGAGAGTTCCCCCCATTTTAATACCTGTGGGCAAAGAATACATCCCATACCCGGCTCTATTAGGATATTTACCCACGAGTACACGGGTAAACAGGCACAATTGCCATCCCTAGCCCCAGCAGATTCGTGCACACGCCTTTCAACTTCCTCGCCACATTCCACCATTTGTTGGCCATCGACGGGTCGCGCCCAACCAATTCATACTCCGCCTCGATCGTCGATGACCCTCGGCGGCTGGAAGAGCCGCCGTGGCTCGTTGAGGCACCGCCGCTTGGCCGGCAGGAACACTTCTCACAACAGGCCATTCCGCTACAATGCTTGGTGAGGTGGCCGGCGGTAATGGATGACGTGCTTGCAGTTGGGATATTCCAGGCATGGTGTACCGACTGGCACCGGCGCAGAGGGGATATGAGGCTGCAATGGGCGGTGGCAACGACCGACGTAGATGGCAAGAGCACGTGCTGGAGCGTTAGCGAAAAGGCAGTACTATCATAGCAGGTCGAGCATATGGGACAGTGACGCGACGGCCACGACGGCTTTAAAGCCTATTGGACTCCTCCACTGCGCATGGGAAATGAACCGGCGAAAACTGACAGTGCACGATGCGCCAACCACGCACTGTCGCGTGTCCCACGACGCAAGAAACGCCTGCACGACCCCGGTCAGACTTCAACCGATAGCGCACAATGCGCCAACCACACACGGCCGTGTCCCGTGTGTCCCATGACGCACGAAACAGCTGTACGACCCCGGTCAAACTTCAGTATGGTCAGAGGCTAAAAAGCTCACGAACAATTGCAACACAGGCCGCAGAGACAAAGGGGCCAAAAGGCTCAACAGCATGGTTTCGGCCCGTGAGAAGCCCTTTACCATGAGACGCTCCTGTAGTAGGGATGGCTATTATTGTAATCATGCCTTATGGGTGGGTGTGTGTGCGCGCGTGCGGGACATGGAGGAGGGGGCAAGGATAGCTCATCCATCACAACTACTCCACTACTTTCCTAGTTTATTGTTTGGTCCATAGCCACAACAATACTCTTGTTTTGTGATATCCGTTTCTTAGGAGTGTTTTTGTGGTTTTTAAGTGTCATATGCTATATTTTGTATTAGAGATCCTTGCATCAACTTTACAACCAGGCACTACACTAGTGCATGCAGTTTCTTTAAATTCAGTGCATGTGTACCTGCTCGTTTTGGCTTCAGTTTCTGACTTCTAGTTCATTACTTCTTAATTTTATTTTTTTGACCTTTTGGCTTTTTGGGGTTTTTGCCTTTTTCTATATTCGTTTGCATTGTCCGAGATGGACTAATCTGTTTTTTATTTTTAATTTTTTTAAATTTAATTACACCAAAAAAGACACCAATAACTATAGTATAAAATAAACCAGCTACAATAAAAAATTATAAATCAGTTTATTTTAGCCGAACTAAGCACCCTCTGGAAAACAAATACAACCCACGGTGGCTATATTTGTGTACCAGCTACTCGTTGGATACCAACAAATGTACACGAGCACATGATTTGACGATGTTGATAATCTATGGCATGGCCAAAACATTCCTTCCTTTTGCTGCACCAACTCCATTTAATCATACCCTAATATTTGATTAAGTTTAGAAATAGAACCTTGTATGACCAGAATAAACAACTTAGGCCCGTTAAATTTAACTTTTTTATATAAAATTCCCATGTTTTTAAACAGGACTTTGATATTAAAGACGATAAAAATGGAATGGTTCCTCACAAAGCTTCTTTTCGTCCACCAATCCCGAACGATGTAACTACACCAGATCAAGCTTAGACAACAAGGATTATAGTATTGATGAGGCAACTTACACGTGAATTTTCTTTAGGCCAAAAACTTGTGCACATCCAGGGGCTGTTTGTATACTAACAAGCCAAAACCATACTAAAATTTGGTAACACTAACTAAAATTTGGTAACACTAAAACCTGAGCAAAGCCAACTACTGGTAAAAGAATATTGTTTGGATCATGTTCAAAAGAAATTTGAGTATTGTTTTTTTACTTTCCACTGTAAAAAGAATGACACTAATCTCAAAATACATGAAAGGGTAAGTAATCACTATCCACCATTCAGTTATGTTTTAAAAATTGTATAAATCACTTTGAGAAAAGTATGAAAACACCTTCCAAAAATTTTTAGAGTTACTAAGGGGCCATTAGGTTGGGTGAATGAGGGTGGATGGAATGAAATGGTTCAGGATTTGGTGGGATAGAATGGGATGGGATGATCCAAGAGGTTGTTTAGTTGAGTGAGTAGGATTGTATATGTTGTTGTTTGGTTGATGGGATAAAGACGGATAAGATGAGTAAACTTTATATTTGGTTGGATGGATGAGATGAATTGAAAGGTGGTAAGGTAACTCGTGGTGAGATTACCCTCCTACCACAAATCTGTTGCCACCATGAGCATTGGCAGTCAGGGCCGTGCCCATGGGCGTGCAGCCCGCGCGACCGTACAGGGCCCCCAAATTTCCAGGGCCTCAAAAAATCAGCCCAGCAAGAGAAGGCCCATGTATTCGTGTGAGGCCAGAGCGCCAGAGCCTAGCTCGAGTCCGCGCGCGCTGTTAGCCGTATACGTGCATGGGACTGCACATGTACACGTACATATGCATGGCACTGTAGCTGTATACGGCTAGGTCCGTGGGATATGCTCATATGCATGGCAACGGACTCCAACAAGGGATTCACGTCTTCCTTCATACGGCAACAACCAGAACTAGGATTCGAATAGGATTCTCTCTCAAAGTCTCAATCTCTTATTCTGTTTCCTTCCGGTTGTAACATAACTCTATATTTGCCAGTATGGCCAATGGAAGAGAAGAATTATTGCGTGAGTTATTTCCGCTCTCATGACTCATGGTATCCGCGCGGCAACTTCGCGTGCGTGGCAGTGGCGCTTCGTATTCTCGGCTCCGAGTCCCGAGGCCCCCACCGGCCCACGGCGTTTTGTATTCTCTTGTATTCGTGTCTTCGTGACTTCGTCAGTTCGTGTTCGTCTCGTCTCCGCCGAGCGCCGGCCGGCCGGCTCGTCCAATCCATTCGTGATTCGTCGTCGTCCAGTTCCAGTACTCCAGTGCAGGTATTCGTTTTTTTTTCAATTCTAATTGTATTGTACTAATTAAATCCTTCGTATGAAAGTCTAGAACTGTTTGCAATACATACATTATTTTGGCTATATTTGGTACTTTGGTTTAGGCATCACTTAGACCTTTGTACAGGGCCTCCAAATTTCACGGCACGGCCCTGTTGGCAGTAGTGTCATGTTCACAGTTCTATCGCTTTGCTTCGTGCTGTAAGCATCGACAAAACACCTTACTTTTAGTGCCCAAATGACACAAGTTTTGACTATCAATAGAAGTCATGACAGAACTTCACAAGGACACGAACACAGCTTATCAATCCAATCCGTGCATGATCAGATTACACAGGGGTCTAACATGGATTTGAAACTGCATAATTGGCATGTACACACTTTGAATATGATCATGTGCAAGCACGTACGATCAAATATGTTTTACTATCTCTCATCTCCAAGCATATCAACATGCTCTGAAATATCGTAATTCAGGAATTATGCCAATCCAATTCAAAATGATCAATTATATCTATTTGTTGAACAAGCACAAAGGATAACAGGATTTTTATTGATGTATTGATGTATCGCATTTTGACAATATCTGCTTGTACAAATATTACCATGTAAACTTCACTGCAAGAAAGCAAAAGTGGATACCCAAATGTAAATTCCTTTTAAGCATGTGCCGCACTAGAGGGCCTAACAGATCTGACCGCTCGGAGAAGCAGAACTCGCTGCCGAATCCGCGAGACCGCTGCAACGTCTAGGCAAACGCCTGGTACTTGCGGATGTCGACATCGCTAACACTCCAGATGTCCTCAAACCAACATAATCAAGATTTACAAGCTGTAACCTAAGGTGGACTAAAAATGTTTGAACAATTAGATAAACATGGTAAGCTTGGCCAAACTACAACTGCATATGAATGAAAATCCAAAAACCATATGAATGAAAAGGGGAAGAGAACATAACACGGCACGAATACAAACCTGCTTGTAGTCATGGACAAAATAACAATGAGGCAGATGGACGAGCTTTTCGGAATATATATGCGCATAGCAAGATGGAGAAACAAACTGCAGGATCATTTATAAGAAACCAAATTAATTTAAAAACACTAAAGGCAATGAATTGTTAGACCTAGAATCTTCGATGTAATCATACCTCATCTGTAACTTTTTCCATCTCAATTTCTAACTGTAACAAAATCATAAGAAACTACGTAACTTTTTGGCTGTTTCAGTCATAAGAAATTGCATAACATGTATGTGCTAATCTTACATATGTGAAAATACTATCCACAATAGTATGCTCAACTGAAAAAGGCAAGAACCAATTGCCATAACCTCAAATCCTGACAGTAGTATGCTATCCATCGAGTTGACATTACTAAGTAGATACATGTAACATGTGTATGCAAATCTTGTATAAGTGAAAATGCTATCCACATAATCAATGCATGATAACAAATAAATCTGACTTCACAAGAATGTTTCAGTTCAGCAGTAACATATCCATACGTTCGCAATTCAACAATCCTTCACCGCAAATTAAGACTAATAAGTGAGAATAAAACCAACATTGAATAACAAAGCCAAGGTGAGGGAGGGGAGGAAGAAGAAGGTCAAGGGGCGGCAAATCTGACCAACGCGGGCATCGAGATAGCAAGGAGGGGAGGCGACAGGTTTAATCCAGTCACCACCGGCTTTCAAATGGGACGTAGCACCTTGGATCTAGTGTCCGCCGTCATTGGGTTGACGATAGCCTAGATCTGGTCACCACCGCGCCTTACCATGCATCACGACGACACATCAAAGGGCCAGCGGGGTTAGATCCGGTGCAAAGTAGAGGTACAAGGCACAGAGAGGGCGAAAGGGGGGGAGTCGGGGAGAGAGAGAGGAGCCACCTATGCGAGGCGAGCAGGCGGCAGTGATAGGGGAGGCGACGTCGCCCTTCCTTGCGTCAAGACTCATGTTGACAGAGAAGAGAAAATCAAGAAGGAAATAGAGAAGGAGAGGTGGCACCTTGCAGATCTTTAAAGCCGGCGATGTGAAGATGACAGACGGGTTGCAACGTTGAGGGGAGAAGTGTCGTCGATGATCTGTGCGAGAGGATATGAGGCGGTGCCCTTTTTCACGAGAGGGGAGGATGAACGCCGAGAAGGTAAGTGCACATAGCGCGAGTGCACGAGGGCGTTCGGTACCCCGTCGTTCGGCTGTTTTTGTCGAATGAAATGGTTCCGGATCAACGTGGAATATTCCCTCAAATGGTACCAATGGGGAGATTCAATTTTTTGTCACTCTTAAGATTGACCAATTCACTCTGTCACTTACTTGTGGGGTCACCTGAGTCACTGACAATGGGCCAGGATGGCAAATCTGTTGCCACTGGACTCATAAGAGTGGCAAATGATTAAATTTTTCGGTATCAATGCATTCAGGATTGCTTCGTTCGGTTCGTCCAACCAAACGCATGGATCAAGGTAAATGGTGAACCATCTCATGCGGGCACCACCTCATGCATCCATTCAAACGGCCCCTAAATTTTGATAACCGATTTCCTCATTCTCGGATTATCCACATGTAATATTGAATTTTATTGCCGTTACCAAATTCATATTATTAAACTACGGCTAATTTCCGTAGGTGTTACCGAATTTCGGTCGACTGCGTCCAAACCGCACCAAGTGTTTTCGCTTGTCGACTGCGTCCAAACCGAGTCTTCCCCACTACTACTAGTCTACGACGACCCCAAAGAGGATGACATGACACCATTTCGACTGCGTCTCGTCTCTCCCCTCTCCCCCTCTCCGATAAGCGCCGCAAGTCTTTTCTTTTCCCCTTCTCTCCTTCGGCCAACTCTTTTCCGGTTTTGGAACTCCGCAATCTATTGCTTCCGTCTCACACACACACCCCTCTTTTGGTTTACCTGCTGCGCTCTGCAGCCATGGATCAAAAAACCACTTAAAATCCAATCTTTTAGCCACCTAATGCCTCGTCGGTAGGAGCATATTTCAATTCTCGTTTAGAGTTTAAACTCTACCCCATTTGGATTCTTCTTGCGCCGCTGCTTCTCTTGATCGGCCGCATTGTGTTGTGGTTCGCAGCTCTGGGTTCTTGGGCGCTGCTTTGGAGTGGCCTGCAACTGCGAGAGTGGTATTTAGTTCCCCCTTTCGGCGTTTCTTGTTTGCTTCCTTCCTTTTTTGCTCTTGTCGGGATTTGATACTGGAGGAGCAATTGGAATGATTCGTTTCCTTTTCTTGAATTGATTTTTTTGTAGATTTCCTTGGAGAAAGTAGCGTACTTCTCGTGGGAGAAATGGTGAACAACGGCGAGCAATCGGTGAACGTTGCCGCTCCCGCTGCCGAGCCTGGCGTGGAGCGGGACTGCCTCGGCGGCGGCGGCGGGAGGCGGCTCGCGGAGGAGAGTTCGGACGAGGAGGAGGGGAGCCAGTGCTTCTTGGACGCCGACGACCGGTCGTGGTACTCGCACTCGCGCCAGGACTCCGCCGCCCTCGAGGACTACATCTCAACGTGCGCGTCCGTCCGCTCCGGAGCCGGCGCCGGGGACGGGGAAGGCGAGGGCGCGGCCGGGTCCGGCAGGAAGTCGTGCGTGTCGGAGTGCTCACTGGACAACGTCGACCTGGAGGCGGGGCTGACCGAGATCACCAAGGCCAGCCCCGACAAGGCCGAGAGGAACTGCCGCATCTGCCACCTCGGCCTCGAGAGCGCCGCCGCCGAGTCCGGCGCTGGCATCGTGCTCGGCTGCTCCTGCAAGGACGACCTCTCCTGCGCCCACAAGCAGTGCGCCGAGACCTGGTTCAAGATCAGGGGCAACAAGTAAGCCCAGCTGCTGCTAATTCCATAATTCACTTCGGATACTTACCATTATCTGCTAATGCTATAGACAACTCAAATGGAAATATTTTACTGTGTCGTGAGTTCTGTGTAACTGCAAACCTGCCATTATTTGTTTAGGATAGACGCCTTTGTGAAAGATAATGCACTTGGGTATATCAACACATGATTAAGGAATCTTTGGCAGGAACCAGTGTTCTTTTCTTCTTTATTTAGGTATGTGATAAAGGTTACAAGGAGATGAGGGAGGAAAGGTAAAAATGGAGTATGATTAACTAGTAGGTTATAGGTAAGGCTAGGAATCCCAGTATGATAGAACATTGGAGATGATAGTTGGATTCCTTCTTTCGGTCTGCTTTTTCTAGCAGATTCTTGTGTAATTCTCTTGATCTCCGAAAGTGGAAGTGTTGACCTTTTTCAGTTTGATCTGTATGACATGCTTTTGTTGTGGTGGTCTAGACTCTAGAAGGGGTGCTATTGCGTCACCTTCCACTAAAAGAATGTACTTCTTCATGAAAATTGTGGCCGACAATCATAACTCACTGCATGAAGTGATTAGGATCTCTATGTTGGTGGGAAAAGGGCTTTTCCCATTGGAGATTCTACCACAGAAAGGGTTTTCTTGCAATTCATTTAAGAAGTTTGAGAATTTCAGAAGTGAGCAAAGGTTGTAAGCAGTACAAGTTGAACTGGAATAATTGTTAAGCAGCTGTGCTTTTCAGTATTAAACATTGTTCAAGTGGCAAAATATTTCTCTTCTACCCAACAACGAATGCTAATGAGCTAGAGTATGAGCATTCTCATTGACAATAGTAGTAAAAATTAAGTGGGAAGAAAAAGGAAGGTGAAGGCACTAGGTGTAAAAGGAACATATTGAATTACTTATGGTAAGCTGCATAATGCACCCTATTTCTCATTTTCTCCATGCTCTTGAAATCATTCAATGCGCATATAGAACCAACACACATGAAAATAACTTTGGAACAAGCTATTATCTTTAAGCAGCTACAATGATGTGCCTCTTTGAGTGCAAGATTTCAAGAAAAAGATAGCAGCAAGAGCCTCTTTAAATGCAAGCATTTGAGTACATATTTTCAACTGTTTTAGTGTAGTCTGTTCTAGTCAGATCTATATCATGCTTTCTGCCTACAAAAACTATCTCTTTTTTCACAATCTCTTTTTTCTTGTGTGATTTTATTACATCGGAAAATGATTAGGTTGACAATTGTTAAATGCTAGGGGATAACGAAGGACTTCTTCGCAATTTCTGCCTAGAAGGGAATATACTATGAAAGTGAGATCCTGTTCTTATTCATAGTACTGACAGAAGACTCTTGAGCACTCAGGTGTTATCAGTTATCACTTGAATTTGAATTTTGAGGGAGACATCTAGAAATATTTAACTAGTCAAGAGAAGATATGCAAAGATGCTTCAGCATCCTGACCAAATCGCAAGCATAACATTTATGCCACCTATTATAAAATTGATCTGTTCCTTGATCAGAGTTCAGATGAAATTGGACTTATGCCCTTCCACTACTTACTGTGCTTTGACAGTGGTTCAGCTGAAATGCTATTGATTTAACACAATTATTGAGTTATACCATGTTGAAGTTTCGTACATTGGTTATTATCCTTGTATAGGCTTAAGAGTCATACAATGAAATTGTGTTAATTTACTGTTTAAATATAAGCATAACTTCATTTTGTGGTTTTGAAATTTGAATGTGGAAAAACTAAATGGCTCCATCCTTTCTTGTCTTAGGATATGCGAAATTTGTGGCTCAACTGCATGCAATGTGGTAGGTTTTGGTGATCCAGAGTTCATTGAGCAGTGGAATGAATCAAGCAACACTGCAGCTGCGCAGGCACCAACCAGTGAGCCGCGAAGATTTTGGCAAGGACACCGGTTTCTCAACTTCCTTCTTGCCTGCATGGTGTTCGCTTTTATTATATCTTGGCTCTTTCACTTCAATGTCCCCGGCTGAGCCTTGTTGGACAGAGTTCTTAATAAAAGCTTCAAAGCCATTATTACTGGTAAAAATGCTGGCCAGTATCAGAAAAATGCGAAAGCAAACTGGGCTGAACTGAACCGACAATTTGAAGAGAGCTGGTCGCGTGAATGGTGGTGTTTATTTTGTAGAAAGTCCATGGTATTACATCCAGGAAAAACGGAAGGGCGGGCTATTCTGTAAAGATTGGGGCATTTGTGATCGATGGTGGCGATGAAAGCAGAGAATGGAAAGATCTCACATGCTTCGTCTGTTAATATTAGCGTGGTTTGCACGAGTTTTTGTTTATGTGCTTAATAAATGTCCTCCATCTGCTTACATTTTCCTTACAATTCAAACGGTACCATACGCTTGGGCCATCTGATCTACTATCCCTGATTTCATGCCCACCTGGACCTCTATCTGGATCGTGGTTCAAATCACAATCAGACAACCGAGAAAGGTGGAACTGCAGAATGCAAGGTAAGGGCTTGGCTTGTGTGGAAAACAGAAAATTCACACGAATTTTTTAGGAAACAATGTTAACTCCCTATAGGAATGCTCCGTAATTGCTAGTAGGATTCTGGCTTGTGAACGATCTCGAGGTCCTTAAACCCAATCTGTGCTCATGGGACTGCGTCTTGTTTATATAGTATTAGCTACTCGACGGAATCAGTTTGTCCAAGGAATTGGCGACGCACCCAGGTAACATCAGTTGAGAGATTTTGCTACCCCGCTCGGTTTGGCTGAAAAGCTGTGACTTATGACTGAAATTTCACTGTAGCCGAAGGTGGCTTATTTAGTGTAATTAAATTTTTTAAAAAAAGTAAAAATAGAAAAAATTTGCTAGCTCATCACGGACAACACAAACGAATACAGGAAAAAAAACAGCCCAAAAAACCTCAAAAAGCGCTAAAATTTCAAAAAAAAGATAAATTTATAAATAGTAAAAAAATAAACGAGAAGTTGAAGTAAAACGAGTGTGGCAAATGCGTAAGTCAGCACGGCCGGTATCGGAGTAATCGCAGAACGTGGGTCGGAGTGCGTAACATGCAGCTTGCGGGATTCAAGGAGACCGCAATCACCCGAGCTGCATGAACGTGCGGCCCCGCCCCACTGTTTAATGCTTATTTTTTTATTTTGTAGCTAAAATAAAAAAAGTTATGTCATCATAACAATGCAAAAAAATAAGAAAACAGAAAGAAAAAGGACTGAACAAGTAAGAAAAAATAGAAAAAAATAAAATTATGAAGGTAGAAACCGAACGCTGAAACGTAATGAAGCAGAGCCGCGCATGATGTTCTTCATGTTGTCGCCGTTTGTAAACGCAAATAAATTCGCAGTACAGACCGAGAAACCGCTCCTTCAGATGAACTCAAGCACGTACGTTTGCTCCTCTTCTACTCTGGTACGTTACGAATGGGAGGCGCCGTTTAGCGTTTGCCATCGTGTCGTCTCTTGCACGTCTCATGGCAGCGGGACCGGAGCCATCGGCTGATCAGCCGCTTGTCGCTCCACGAGCTGTACATGTCATTCCGTGCACTCGGGCCATGAGCCTCCCTTCACCGCTGCGCACGGACGCAGCAAGCGTACCACAACGAGACGATCGACGCATACTCCAATCGTACACAGAACGGCACGGATGCGTGCGCTTATTTATCCCTTCGTCGCACGCGCATCGCGGCGCGCAGACGAGCGCTTTTTTATGCTTTAGAGCGCCATGTCCGTGAGGCCCTCCTCTCCCGTGAACCCGGTGGCCTATCGTCACGCGATTCGATCCGCCCGGATGAACATTCAAAGCCGCCACACGCGTCGCAGCTCACAAGCAAGAACGGCCAGTACGACCGATCGGCATAAATTACCCATTGCGGGATAAAGCCTAAGCTCGCCAATATCTTCTCATATCAATTTGAAAAGGGTCATCCCAAAATCTAAATGGTGAGGGTAGATAGCTAGAGATTCCATAAAAGAATGCAAAACTGTAGCAGCTGAGAAAAGCCGCGAGATTCTGATTCTTTTACGGTTTCTATACTACTGAAGCCCGCGCCTGCCCCATTCATCTCTGTGGCCATACTACCATGGGAGCGCAGAACAAATGCTGGGGCAGGTACCCTGAGAAAGTGAGAAGCCTTTCATCATACAGAGGCGCCATGCAAATTTTTTTCCCAGCAGATTCCCCTGTCGATGCGAAAGACAAGCACCCCATGGAAAGCAGCTGATCATGTACCATTGGGAGTTGCATCAGAGAGTGTGTGGTTGATGTCTTCGCCATGCTTTCCGTTCATCTGCACCCGTTGTCGCTGGAATAATCAGGAAAAGATACATTAGGGAAAGGAACAAATACATTAGTAAAATGGCAAAAGAACTACATGTGTACAATCTACGAAGTCCCAGCATATGATGATTTGAGGTTATGTTGTAATTGGACTAAAAATGCAGTGTGATATATTTCACCTTTATATAAAATATACTGAAAAATGTAATTGAACTACAAATGTGTGCATCAAAAAGTGCCCAAAACAAATAAATAATTCAGAAATCTAGAAAATGTCAGGTGGTTGATAAATGCTCTAGAATACCCGGTCAGTGGAATCAACAGTGTTTCCATTTAACAACTTATGGAACTCATCCTTCATTTTGCTGTCCTTCTCAAGCTTATGGAGCTCTTCATTCATCCTGCCATCTTTATCTTTTGCACTTACTGGAAGCAAAGATAATCCACATGTACGATCCGGCATTTCTGCAGAGTTGACAGCAAAGCTTGGTACAAAATGCAACATACGGAAAATCCTATATGATTCCATGGGGGCAAAAGAGGGTACCTGGCAGCTTCTTGTCAACAAAGAATACAACCAAATTGACAGTATACCTTCAGAAAAAAGAATGTGTCAAAGGGAAGGCAGATGCCACTGCAAGATAATCATATCACTAAAATGGAATTTTATCCTACCAAGCAACAACAACATCCACAGTGTAGTGCTTGCGAGAAGCAATTATAAGAAGACTCTGAATTATAGCCATCAGCCAAGCAAAGAGCTTAATCAACCTAGAAAAACAACATCCGCCAGTGAGACTAGAGCATGTGATGATTTGGCCCACAACTAAAAGCAAAATTTAACCCGCAAATTACAAACACAAACACCCACAGAGACACACATGAGCACACACGGGATTTTAATACCTGTTTGATCCATATTTATGGTATGTACGCACAAAAACAAGAGTAAAGATCATGTGAGATGAAAATATCAGATCACCACAACCAAAAAGCACTCCATGAGGAACTGCAAAGAACAATATGAAAATCAAGAGAACTTGCCACCCACAACAGTCAACCAAACAAATGAAAGGCTTACAGTTGATCAAGAGCACTTCAAATATATTATTGGGTGGTGCAAGAGTGGCCAGTTTCGAACCCTATAAAAGCAAAGGTAAATACGGTAGGCCTTCATGGCATGCTCTCATGAGTGACAGTATAATGAGAATTTAAGGTTACCTCACGACAGTGATAATTTGGACCAGGAAGCTGAGTGGAATAAAATGTAATAATCCGCAAAAACTGTGAAGCCTGGAGGGGAAGAATGGATCACTTGTTGGAACATGCATATAATTATGTACGCATAGAAGTTAAGACTTCTGACAACCGCACTTACAACTAAAAAAGCCAGCACCCTGCGCCAGAGTAGAACAGTGTAGAAACGTTTGCTATGATAAATAAAAGGGTGAAAACTCCACTGCAATACCATGAATAAATTGTCAAAGCTCATAATCCTAATATATGTCAAGCGTTATAAGAAATTATGTGAAAGATGCAGAGAGGAGTGAAGTACAAAAACGACTCAGGTATAATCCACCACAAAGAAGTATATTTGACCAATACAACATCCTAATCTTACACGAAAATAGTGTAACAAATATCATAAAAAATATTTTAGTTGGTATTAGAAATGGAAAATTCAAGAAAAACTTCTAGTGCCCAACCAAAACAAACCTAAGAATTACTCACTAAACGGAAGCTCCAAATTACCATATAGTATTTCATATCGAAGATGCAAATAATTTATCAGACAGCAACCCACTGACCCATTGTCTTCATGTTGCAAAATCCCATTGAGATATATAATGAAATTTCACATATCAACCTAGATAAGCATCACTTCTCATATTTGTTCTCAATGAGATTGCCTTCAAACTGTGTCGGTTACTTCTCAATACAAGCCTGTGGATCTTTCATTGACATTTTTACTTGTTCAGATCCCAGGTCAACTTATCCCAGATATAGGAAGAAAAATATGTTACAAAATATGCAAACACATCGTAACAATAGCCAACAGGTAGTGAAGGAAGCGAGTCACCTACCAACAGAAAGGAAATGAAGATGAAAGTGAATACACTCTCACTAAGATAACCTTTGTCTTGCCCGAGCTCCTAAAAATATGAAGAAGTCCCACCAGTGGCACAAACAAATCAGTACCAAATATTCTTTAGATGATATGAATGGAACTATAAGCAGATGACATACCGGAAGGGCCATAAATCCCAAGTCCTGGAGTAGTGGCCCAGGCCGATGCAAGTAATGTACTCCTCGAGCAGCTAGTCCATGAACGTACTAATTATAGGTAAAACGATTGCATGAATCTCCAAAATCATACATTAGTGAACTGATAAAAATATGTTAATAAGTAAATTTTAGAAGACGTTGAAGAATAATGAAAAGCCAGATATTAGGAATTTTCCACTCTATCAAAAAGAGAACCTGAATAAATTACAAGGATATTAGCAAATGAGGCAGATAGCCAGGACATCTCAGACATGGATATAGCAAAAGGCGCATTACCCAAAAGTTATAGGGGATGTCAAAGAATATGGTTGTACAATTTAACTAAAGTGTCGAAAGATAGGCAGCACTTTAGTTCGAATATATGCATATCCTTCATTTTAAGTCAAGCTAGCTAGCCGAAGGATGTTATGTGTGCAGCATCTCTCATGAGGTCTAGTGATGCTATTTTTGTTTCCTAATAGTTTTCTCTAGGGGTACTGTTACAATGAACAACAGCAAAGGACACTGCAGATTCTTGCATGGATATCCAGAGCATTCTCAGAAAAGTCATTGATAACAGTCTTCGGTTCAATACATCTACATGTCCGCATGAGCATGATTACATGCAGAACAATAATAGTTTGAAGGAGATTTCATGCAAGAGAAGAAATGCCAAAGTAACTGGAGAGCTCGTGCAGTATGATTTTTGAAAGAATACAACACATAAATTAAAATTTGCAAAATCTAGACAAACATAATAGGCAATTTATCTAACATATTCACAGGGGCACCAACATGCTAGTTGTCTCAATGCAGGGAAACTAGCGGAGAAGACACAAGGCGACAATTTAGCCCCATAACACGACATGTATGAAGATATATTGCTTTTGACCTCAGCTCCAGCTCAACCAACATGTGAATAATGAGCTAGCCCACGCTTCTACTACTTTCAGTGTGAATTTGCAGCTATTGCACACAACATGCAACATATCTCATAAGCTCTTAAATCTTAATGTTGTATATACTTTCCATGTGAATTTGCAGCTATTGTACACAACATGCAACATATCTCACAAGCTCTTTAAGTCTTAATGCTGTATATACAGAACACATATCACAGAACAAATTTCAAGCCATACATCCTTCTCCGATACTCTCCTCCTGATCAACAACAAATCGAGATGCATATAAATGTACAAACAGATATTGTTCGTGCAAAGGTTCGATCAGCCACTGCCTTAGAACAAACTGAGGTATAATTTAGCACGCTTAATTCAACCAGATACACCTCAAGACAAAATCATCATAGGATTCGTACCAGCCCCCAGATCCAACAATAAAATTAGCAACAATTATACAATGCAGGGATAACTAAAAATGCAAAGGGGGGGGGGGGGGGGGGGTGAACCCTTGCGACATGAAAATTTTGAAACACCCAGAAAATAACAATGGCAACTGACAAAGCACGCCACAATCGGGTAATTATACACACGGAAGACAAAATCTAACGAAATTAATTGAGAGGTTCACCTGAAACACCAATCCGGCGAGGAGCAAACGCCACTTCTCGAGCAGAAGCTGCAGCTCCACCGACGTCTCTGCGCTCACCTTCCTCCATAGCTGCAAAGACACCAATCGAAAATACTTCACAAGCGATACCTAGAAATTGGGGGTAAACCCACAGGTACCAACGAATCGAGACCTTGGTAGCCTCCCGCGCGATGTAAATCGCCATGGCCGCAGCTCTCGCTCCTCGTCCGCACCCTACTGCTACCGCCTGGTGGGCTCACACCCATGCTCCGATCCGCACATCACTGCTGGGATTGCGGCATCTCGCGCCGGAATTCGCCACCTCGGGACCGCCGCGAGATCGCCGCCGCCGAGTGGACGACGACGAGGGGAGGGGAGGGGGCGTGAATGCAATCTCCGGCGACGCGACGAGTGGGAGTGGGTGGTCAGTCCGCCGCTGAGGAGTCACGCGGCGACGGCGTCGACGGTTTGAATCGGGATTGGAGGGTGCGTTCGGGGAAAGGGGGCAGGGGAGTGGGCGTTTTGGTAAAAGCGTCGGGCTTAGTAAGTAGTAACTGACCACTTAGAGCGGAGTAGTTGCTCTCACTCGCGTTAATTCTTAGGCAGCAACAGGATTTGGCGACTCATTTCGGCCTATATATAAACCGGTTTATGCTTCTGATTTTTAACTTCTTTTTTTTAATTTTATTTTTTATGGTTTTTATAGATTTTTTATCTTTTTTCTTAAATTTCTTTATATTATTCATGACATACTAATATGTTTTTTATTCTAAATTTTTTTAAATTTAATTACGCTAAAAAAGCCATTAACAACTATAGTACAAAAAAACTAGTTATAGTGTAAAAAGGCCATAAACCACCACAAAAAGCCCAACTGAGTGCATCTGATCCATCTACTATCGTTTTATGTCAAAATATGAATTACATTTAAATTACATACATATTTCATCTATTCTACTGACAACACACCGCAACTCATGTGTACATATGACCCCTCTCTTGGCAAACACTAGTTGGTTTTTTTCTGTTTATGTCAGGCCCGCTATTTCAGTTATAGCTTCTGACTCCTGACTTTTAATTTGCTATTTTTTAATTTTATCTTTTTATGATTTTTTGTTTTTTTTCATATTCATTCACATTGTTTGTATTGGGCTAACTTGTTTTTTTCTATTTTTAATTTTTTAAAAAAATTTAATTACACCAAATAAATCATCACAGTTACAGTGAAAAATAAACCAACTATAGTGAAAATGTAATAAGCCATCGTTAAACTAAGCGCCTAGAGCTTTCTCTAAACAAACAAATGAAACGACTTCTTTGTCGTCTTTTTGAAACGACTTATCAACTTATCGGTATTTGGTTCGTTCGCACGAGCGCTCGTACTAAGACTAAAAACCATCAACTACAGACAAACCATCAGTCACAGCCGAAAAGAACCTACCCACTTCCTTTGTGCGGGCGCATGCTCTATTTTTTTTTACATGTGAGTGTCATTTAAATATGAGTTTTTATTAGATATGTCTGTATATGTATGCAGACACAGTAAGTTTCAAAGAAAAATTGAAGCATAATGGCGTGAATGATTTCTATGTATGACTGACCACCATCTGATTCTTCGTTATTTCGGCATTTGGTGATTAAGTTGGGCCCGGGAACTGGGGGAAGGCGTAGCTGGCTAGCTGTACATGTCCAGGTCCCGCAACCTCGGACTTGACCCAGATGTAGCTTTCGTTCAGCTCAAAACGGATTTCAAACGTTCATGCTGAACATCGTGCGATGCAATGCGTTTCCAAGAATGGAGTAGTGGACCATTCCAAAACAATTTCCCATAATTGCATTCAATTCATTCCTCTAGAAAATATAGACACTGGTCAAATCACATCCGTTATACTTATGTTCCCAACTCGCGTCCTAGTCATTCTAGTTTTTTTGCGAAGTTGGCATGCTCATAATTTTGTATTACTATAGAGTAAATTTCACGTAATCATATTTATTCTTATAAAAACTATCAAAAAACTATAATTCTTTAGAACTAATTTTATAAAACCATATTTATTCTTACCAATCATTTCAAAGAGCTATACTTCCATCACCTACAACTATTTCGATGGGGTGAGTCCGCATATTATTAAGGCTATGCTCATTTCGGCTTTAGCTTCTGACTTATTTTTTATTATTCCTAAATTTTGTCTTTTTCTCACTTTTTTATCTTTTTTTTGAGCTTTTTGCCGGTTCTTTTTTCGTACTCATTTGCGCAGTCCGTGATGGGCTAACCTATTTTTCTATTTTTAATTTTAGTTACGCTAAATAAGCCACCATCAGTTACAGTATAATTTCAGCTAGCTACAGTATAATTCCAGCTATAAATCATCTTATTTCAGCCCAACCGAGCGGCACCTAAGACTCCAGCATCTAACCCCGTTATGTCGACATGGAGGGCGCTGGTGTGTGACTAACCGAAGTGGCAGGTGGCAACTTCCTTTTCCTGCAACAGGCTATTTTTCTCTTACTTCATTAGATTCTTCAGAGCAAACAACACCTCTATGTTGGTTGGCTATGCAACAGCGCCCTTCACATCACCGTAACGGGGTTATATGTTGGAGTCTCAATAACATGCAGGCCCACCCTGTCAAAATAATTGCAGCTAACAGAAGTGAATAAGTATGGTTTTGTGAAATTAGTTCTAAAAGGTGTAGTTTTCTGATAGTTTTATAAAAATAAGTGTGATTTTATGAAATTTACTCGTTACTATATGCACCAGGAAAAATTAGTGGTATTTTATAGTACCCGGGAAAAAATGCTATGATAAAAATTTTCCTTACAAAACATTCCTCAGGTATCGCCTAGAGAAACATTCCCTTAAGTATCCATATTCTGGGATGGCATACATGAAATTTACAACAACCAGTATGACATCTACGGGCATCAGTACATGCTGATGTAAAAAAAATGCGCACTTCAACCACTAGACAAATGTGAACTCTCAGGAGCATCGATTCGTTAGCTATTGTTGAAAATGAAATGTAGAATTATAGAGGCCGGTGTCATCCTTCTCTCAGAGAATCAGTTCTTTACAAAACCTATCAACATCACTTAAACCTTATTCTGTGCATGGTTGGCGCAAAGCAGATGTTCTGTCCACGCCTCCACGGTATACAACCATCTGGATGCTGCAAAGGCCACCGTCCCTCAGGAAAACATTGAACTTATCAACACCACTGTTTGTTTCAAAGCTAACCCGGAACATTCGAAAGGAATAACCAGGCTTGGATTGGAGGGGGGAAAGGAAAGGCCAAATTCGAACGCGGCGCGATGTACTGCTTCCTGGAAGAGGCGGTAGGTTGGTCCCACAGTGTCATACAGAGGTTACGCCGACACTGCTGGCGAGGGAGACCCAAGCGACGTGATGAGCATGTGCATCTGCTAACCTATTTAATACGTGTCACACACATATGTGAAGCGATCTTAATAGTGGTACACAACTACACATCACACACATGGCAATGGTATGAAGCCATCTATTTAGCTGTGATAGATGGCTTTTAACTTTAGTACAAATAATTGTGCGAACGAATCGAATATCATAAATTGTTTAAGGCAATTCAAAATGATAATAGAAAAACTGTTTTATTTATTTATTTAAGAAAAATCATAAGTTATAAGTTATAAACTAAAAAAAAGTAAGCCCTTAATGAGTTCAGTGCTAAACTTGTACGCGCCCGGCGAGAGAAGGGAAGGAAGCTTGTAGTGCCGGCGAAGCAAACGCAAATGGCCAAACAAACGCGACAAGCCCACGGCCAGAGGCCGCGGTATTGCCCAGATGGGCATCCTGTTTTATCCGAGCCCGGCATGCGCTTTCGGGCGGAAAGGCCAAGACGTCCGTGTCACAGACGCGGAGCAGACAGTCGCCATCACCTACGTTGGTAAGGTCTCGATCACAATTCACAGTGGCCCATTTTGGGACATGTATGCGAAGCGAAGTTTTGGCAAAAACTCTCACCAGTTTCAAATCAATATGATGTGATCGTGAAGTGAAGAACCAAAAGCTATCTCTCTCTCTCTCTCTCTCTCTCTCTCTCTCTTCACGGCACGCTTCAATACCGTATGGAGGGAGAAAATTGAATTTTACAGAAAGTAGACTGAAAAGGCAAGGCTACATGAAAACCATCGAGGACACTTTAGTCCTTATCCATTAAGCCTACATCACTCACCCATTAAGTCCTTAGTCCTTATCCAAACACTTCCCTAAGGCTTGCACATCACCTGAGAAAAGCTCTACCATCAGGTGGCAATCACCCCGCCGTTTTTATCACCCGGTAGATCCCCATCACTCGACTTGCTGGTAAACAGTCCTCGGAAAACAAAATGCACCTATGGATAGGGAACTGACGAGATTTTTGACACAGTGATGATTCCTCCTGCCCGATCCTGTTGCGTCGTCTGAGTGGAGCAAATATAGGTCATGTTCTTTTCAACTTCTAAAAGATGTTTTTTGATTTTTCTATAGTAATTAGCTTTTAATCGGAGTATTTTTAAAAGATATGGTCTACTAGTTAATTATAGTACATAATTTACTGACTTCATTTATATTGGCAAAAACCACACGTGAGTTTCTGTTACTCCGTAATCTTTTGTACAAACAGCCCAAAAACCACAAGTTACAGTCAAAAGCCACAAACCGCAGCCAAAAAGAACAGGCCCATACTTCTGATGCGATCAGTTCACCTAATTCAGATACGAACGTGTTTCGAAAGAGACTTTATCTGAAGTCTGAAGGGTGCACTCTGCCTAGTGCACGTATGATGGTATATATCAGCTGTCTGTATGCTTATGCCATATAGAATTTTAGGTAATATAGAGAAGAGAAGAAAAGAGAAAGATGGTGTTAACAGATGGTTTTGTAGACAGTTTTCTACTGTCTATGCCATTATATGCACAATCTATTATTAATTCTAGAAAATCATTACATATAACTATATATAATTTATTATATAAGTTATTTTTAGTTCTATATATAAATAATATTAAAATATATTATAAACAAACGCCGTGTATACCATTTTACATCCTCTTACAGAAGCTCTCCTCCTCTCGTAACGAAAATGCTGCTTTTTAAAACAGAAAGCATCAAACCAAGCGATAGCGACGGGCTGCAAGTCCATAATTTGGGCCTCGGCCTGGCCGTCTGGTCTCCATAGACGAAAGAAACAACGGAGTCTGAGAGTTCACTGTGATGGGCCTGAAGGCAACAGAGCCCGTGGATTAGATTAGGTTTATTCGACATGACTCGTAGGCTTTTCTTTTTCTTTCGGACAAACAAGCAATATCAGGGCCTTTACTCGGCTGCTGGCCCATGAGCATCATACACCACCAGCCTAACGGACTACTCTTTACTGTCCTACAACCAATAAATTAAGAGAGGTGGTATACCACCGGCCTCCGTTATCACATCGCCCTAGGCAGCTCCGCACGCCTCCACTACCACCTTCTACCCCTCCACCACCACCCACAACCGACGGCGCCGTCGTCGCCTCGCCACGCTGCTCCCTGACTCCTCCCGCCACATCGCTTCGCCCAACCTAACTGCCACAGCCATCACTGTCACCACCCTCCGGCTCTGTCCATCGCCCTCCTACCCCACCCATCACCCCCACCGTCGGGCCGCCGCCTCCCCCAACCTCCTTCTATGCCCGTGGGAGGGTAAACCCGTAGCGAGAGAACGGGATTTCCCCCCTTCGACACTAGATCCGGCAACGGAACCCCTCTAGACCACCGGATCCGGCATGCGACGGGGCCGGCTATGAGCAAGGGTGAGGAGATTGACGGCAGCGCTCACACGAGAAGGAGAGCGAGAGGGAGATCAAAGAAGGGAATGCGTGGCGGAGGTGACGCATATGCAAGCGAAGCGTGGTTAAGGGTGACACTTTGCCCTGATCAACTCAGCTTCGGCTTCTGGCTTTTGGCTTGTTTTTCACTATTCATAAGTTTCGTCTTTTTCTGAACTTTTAGCTTTTTGTTGAGCTTTTTTGCCGGTTCTTTTTTTCCCGTATTTGTTTGTATTATACGTAATGGGCTAACATATTTTTTATATTTTTAAACCTTTTTAAATTTAATTATGTTAAATAAGCCTTTGTCAGCTACAGTGTTTTTTTCAGCTAGCTACAGTGTTTTTAGCCATAAGCCATGAGCTTTTCAGCCGAACCGATCACCGCCAAGATTCGTACGTGCAGGAGAGAACAGCCACAGGCTGTACCGTCTAAACATGTCAGAACGCTATAGCGTTCTTTAGATTTATTCAGCAATTCACAACCCCGCTGATTCCTACCGTTTCGAACAAGATCCTGGACCTCATGAGTCGAGCAATTCACAACAAAGTAATCAAAATCCTGAGAACTGAGCCGTAGCTCAGTTGGCGCGTTGCCGTCGTGCACAGCACGCACCGGGTAAATCCTTGATTTATTCAGCAAGTTTCGTTCCAGGCTTAATTAGCTTGCGTAGTAGTAGAACGCACATGCGCGTGTGTGAGACGTGAGTAGGGAGTGTGTATGCGTGCGTCCTCCCAAAAAAGTAATAAAAATCCTCAGAGAGAGAGAGAGAGAGAGAGAGAGAGAGAGAGAGAGAGAGGACTAATCACCCTTTCATGTGAAGCAGCGTTCTGCACATCGGCCGCGCTGTGCAATCGATCACAAACTGCCATCATAGAGAGCTCATGGCAAAGATGCCTTTGTCGCTGGACGCACACGTAGACCAATCCATGCATCCATGAACCAACCTCGAGAGATCCAGCGCTTATCAGGATATAGCAGAGACACAGCACAGAGCGTGAACGGCAAGCGTGTGCGCACGTACGCGCGCAACGAATGAACCCAAACCCAGCATGCGATGTACCCACCGGATCGAGGATACGCATCTCTTCCGGGGGGCCATCCCAAAAGGCAGACACGAGACGAAGCTGGCACGACCTGGCGATCGATGAAAAAAAAACGGGCATACGCATGCACTTGAATACTGCTAAATTGTACTCCAATTTTAATCGAGGAATTTGGGGACCTGCCGTGCCGGCGAAAGGCTAATCAGGATCGCACGCACATGGCCGCACGGCGGCGAGCCGCACGGTGGCCCAGCGCGAGCGTGCCCACGCGCGACAGGTGTTCCACCGGCACGTCGCTGCACATGCGTGACGAGGAGACGACTGCTCGAGCAGTACTTCCATAAAGCAAGCAGTAGTATATCGTCTACTGATTGAAGGAAGTAGTTAGCCCCGGTCCCAAACAACTTGCGCCGTCACCGGCAGAACCTTGCTGCTGATGATGGATGTATAGTTGTTATGCACACATCGCTCTGTTGGCTGTAGCATTGAGGAATGGAACACAGCATCTGCTGCAGCCCATGCGGGTTTGGTGTCCATGGCCTTGTCGGCGTAGCATGGCATGTCCTGCGCCAAGATGACAACAGGAAACGAAACGTAAAACAGCTCAGCAGGAATTAAATAGATGTATCGTTTATGGTTACTCACATAACGTACTGCAAATAAATCAGTGGTAATAATCGTATGAGTAACTAGATTTTTTTCCCCTGGACGTAGCACTTCCGATGTAGACCTAACTGCAAGGTACTACTAGAGCTGGACCATTGTCATGGTCCCGAAGGAATGGACCACGAGAAAGGCTCGCAAATTAATCAGCGGATTGTCCCATTAGATTCTTGTTGTTCTTTGCTAATCTGTTGTCACTACCGTACTACCGGTCCCCTCACGGCCAGATACTACAGATAGCCTGTCCTGGGGAAAGGTCTATGACTCAATGGTACAGGACTCCAGGACCAACTTGAATGGAAGCCGGCCCCAGACCAAACTGCTGGTGAAATACTGGTGAGCTGCCAAACGGAGGATCAGGGATTCCTAGGAGGAGCATATTTTGACATTTTTGTCGTGGCTTATGATTTTTTTTTAGCTTCAGCGAACGAATTAATTATCAAAAAATCGATTTAAAAAGCTACCCAATAAGCATTTTTGAAACAACGACGGAGAAATCAATCTATTTATTTTTTTTAAGGAAAGACATAACCATAAGCCGTAAGCCTTTTTCTTTTTAGCTTTTCAATGATTTTTAACTTTTTTTAGTAATTACTATTTATTAGAGTAATAAATTATAGCTAAAAATAATAAGCTGTAGTTCAAAAAAAAAACTGTCCCGAAACTCGCCTTAAAAGACCGGGCCAGAATGCCGTGTAAACCGAAACAACCGGAAGCGGCGACCTCATATTGTCGGTTCACTTCAGAGACCGTCCACGCCATTGGACCTGAGAATCGGCGAAAAAGGAACCGATCGATAGCTGTCACAAGGAACCATGCTTGGGTTGGGCCATATCTTGCACGTAGAGACTTGGGCCGAACCCACCTCCTTTGCAAAAGAGTAAAGAGGGATGCCCTAGCTCGTATCGAGAAAATTGATCATTTGCCACTTTAAAGAGTGGGCTTCGTAAAATTACCATTTTCAAAATTGGCTTCACAAAAATGTCATGCAGTACATTTACCTCTTGATTACCATACCATTTGAGCCATTTAATATATTTTCCCTAATTTCAGGGGCTGGAAAAGACCTTTCTACCCTTCCTAATTGTATCAATGTCTTCTAATTGTATCAAGACATTGCTTATGCTCTGTACTAAATCTGTAGAACACAACTTTTCGAGGATACTGGTTGGCCTAATGTAGGATATCAGAAATTTGCTTCAAGATTTGATCTTGGAGCATAAACACAAAAAACCATCAGCTCTTTTAAAAACCAAGTCAATCGAATTGTGATTTTTGTGACCATCTTCTCCCTCGTGATCTCAAACAAGTAAAAGTTTCTTATGTTTCAGGAAAAGCACGAAGGCAACAATGGCGCCCTACAGCCATCAAACGGCCAGATACAGCAGCAGCAGCAGCTCTGCACAACATGCGCGAAAGGGCACACTTACCAGGCAGTCATCAGCCGGACGAGGCAAATGCGAGCCCTGATCGACGCGAAACTTAGCAAGGGTATAAAGGTCTTTTTCAGCCTCTGAAATTAGGGAAAAAATATTAAATGAGTTAAATGGCTCAAATGGCATGGTAATCAAGAGGTAAATATACTGCATGATATTTTTGCGAAGCCAATTTTGAAAGTGGCAATTTTACGAAGTCCACTCTTCAAAGTGGCAAATGATCAATTTTCTCAGCTCGGATCGTAGCCTGTACTTGTCTGTTCTTCCGGAGCCGCCTCAAACGTTCTTCACTTCTTCCCCGTCGCAATCTCGTTCCAACTTCCAAGCCACTACCAAATCTCCGGCGTCGTCGAGCTCGCGACGGCCTACCAGCGTCCTGGGTGGATCGCGGCGGCCTCGTTGCACGTAGCAGCCGTGGCCTCATGTAGTCAGCATCCCGAAGGCACTCGAGAGTGCATTGTAGACAGCTTTAAGCTGCAAGCTAAGCCTGATTAGTAATTTGTGAGTTTCTTTGCCTTAGTCCTCCGCTTGGATTCAGATTTCGTATTCCCGTTGGTTATTTGGTACTAGAGAAGATGTCTAATGTACTGTTTTCTAAACCTTGGCCGATTTGCCCTACCATGCAGTGATCGATTGTATATTTGCGGAACATATAATTATTTGCCAGATGCGTGTAAATATCCTGTACACAAGCTAATTTTTGTGTAAGTGTTCAATAATACACCATATTTCAATAAAAGATATGTATAAAATATTAAAATATTGATATATACAGAGCCGGCGGTTAGACCGGCGAATCGTGAACCGCTGGTGTTCGATGTCCGGTCCGGTTTTAAAATTACGAGGAGGAGCCACCTTTTCCACTTTGCCTTTGTGTATGTGCAGTGTGCTTGTCTCGGTCTCTGTCTCTGTTGGAGGGAAATTTCAAACATCCAAAATTTTCGGAAGGTTTAAGCCTGCTCGTCTCGGTTTTTGTTTCTAATTTTTGATTTATTTTTTACTAGTTATAAATTTCGTCTTTTTTGCATTTTCTTTTTTTAGTTTTTTTCCGGTTTCTTTTTTCTGTATTCGTTTGCATTGTTCATAATGAGCTAACCTGTTTTTTATTTTTAAATTTTTTAATTTTAGTTACGTCAAATAAGTTACTATTAGCTAAAGTATAATTTTACCTAGCTACAATACAACTTTAATCATAAATCAACTCATGTCGGTCTAACTGAGCGACACCTTACACAGGTAAGAGGCATGAGAGACCAAGTGACAAATGGCAGCTAGGAGCTATTTGATTTGTATACTACTACAGTAGTTAAGTATGAGTTGAATAATGGTAGTACAATAAGCACAAGCCTCCATTTGCCTTGCAAACGTAATTCGCTTTTGTTAATTGTTACGGTAGTTAGTTGCCCAGGTCTCCAAACGTGAGGTGACATAAGCGGAGAACTAATCATGCTTTAATCTAATTGCATACAGTTGACTATGCATCTGACAGAATATACTTGCACATAAAACCCGCCTCTGCCATTTCAAATTTCTAGACGCACACTCCAGGTCCAGTTCGAGTCTCCCACGCTCCCCAAGGACCCGCCAAAACATTTTGAATTTTGTAGTACCACTACAAACGCACACTTCCGTTGAATCGCCTCGGATTCTGTAGATTCAAAAAGATACTGAGTGGTACGTAAATACCTCATCACTGGACGCATTTTAAGGACTACTAGATGAATTAAAAGGGTGAAGCAATTAGGGCATGTACAATGGGTCTCTTCAAGCCGTCTCCATCTCAATACTTTTTGCAAAATACCCCTTGCATGGTCAAGAGACGGCCTCCGCGTCTCTTCACGAAGAGACGGTGAGCAGCTCGTCTCTACGCTGAAGTCGAGGCTTAAAGACAGACAAAAAAGACGTTGTATGAGTTGGAGACTCCAAGTTCATCTTAACCACATGCAAAATATTAAATTACTTAAAGACACTAAAATAAATACTCCATTGTATGAACCGTCTTTTCACTGTCTCTATATCATATTTCAGCATCTTATAGACGGACTCCTGTCTCTCCATTGTATATGCCCTTAGTTGTCTATAAGTCTTATCACGTAGAACACAAGATGATGTGTAAAACAGAGAACATAAAGAATTGAATGAGTTATCCGTAGAAACATGTCAAAAGACATTTCATAGTGAAAATTGTCTTTAGGCTCTGATCAATATGGCTTTTTTTGAGTGGCTTATGGCTGAACAGCACTGTAGCTGGCTGAAAAAACACTGTAACTGACAGAAGCTTATTTAACATAATTAAATTTAAAAAATCTAAAAATAGAAAAAACATATTAACCCATCACGTATAATGCAAACAAATACGGGGAAAAAGAACCGGCAAAAAAACTCAAAAAAACTAAAGTTCAGAAAAAAATAAAATTTATAAATAGTGAAAAATAAGTCGGAAGCTGAAGTCGAAACGAACGGGAACCTTAATGTAGTTTATAAATAATATAAAAAGTATTATAGACATCAGTTAACAGCAGTTATCTATGATATTATGTATCCCTCACGCAACCGGCGTGACAACGAGCCGAGACCAATCGAGGGGGGCCGTGCCACCACCCGGCCGCTGGCTCAGTGGCTCTGGGCAACGTGATGGCCACATGGGCGCCCGCCGGTTGCACCAGCTCGGACGGAACCACCCGATGAAGACAGCCCGACACCGGATGCATTCCTTGTTTCCTCGTACACAACCATCCTGCCACGATAGAAGTACCGCTCTGTGCAGCAAAGCGAACTACAGAAGGTTCTTCTCTGCATACGGCTAGGATCGAGCGAGAATTCTCTAGCAAGTGCACAACCAAGGTTCTTCTCTGTGTCCGCCATGACGAACATTGGTTACCAAACCGAAAGCTCCTACACCGCTACACGTTCGAACAGTTTGTAAAAGCGGTCTAAAGATTTGCGTTTCTACCGGCTGTGATCAATTGGGCTTCAGCTTCTGGCTTCCGCTTATTTTTCACTATTCATAAATTTCGTTTTTTTCTGAACTTTTAACTTTTTGTTGAGCTTTTTTGCCGGTTCTTTTTTCCCATATGTGTTTGTATTATACGTAATGGTCTAACATATATTTTTATATTTTTTAAATTTAATTATGCTAAATAAGCCTTTGTCAGCTACAGTGTTTTTTCAGCCAGCTATCGTTCTTTTCAGCCATAAGCCACCCAAAAAAGCCCAACTGATCACCACCTTAAGTACGATAGGAATCTACAAGGGAAAGAAAAAGGCAATCCAGAAAGGAACATTTGGGGGAGCCAACAATCCGATTAGAGCAAGTTTAATAGTATAGATAGCTGCTACCTCCAATACATTTCCATGTCATCAAAAGGTAAGATGCAGCCAACTCATACAATAAGTTGGCTATAAGTTGTCTCTACAAGAGCTCTCAATCATTTAATACATACATGGGTATTGGTCATTTAATACATGCATGGGTATAGCAGTTAGTTCTATTGGTACATGCATGGATAACACCTCTTTTCCTGTGCTATAGCCTGACTCTTGCATGGGAGCCGGCTTGGCTCTCTCTCTCCTTTTCTCTCCCCTCCACATAGGACTATGCTGACATGGATTCCCTTATAGCTAGCACAGTCAGCCTTATTAAACTTGCTCTCTATCTTATCGTGCCATACTACCCTGTAGAAAGATGCGTATCAGATTACCACAATCTTTTCCTCTTCGATGGAAGAAAGGCATCTCACAGGGCGAGGTTACTTTTGAGCAGAACCCGATGTTACTTTGGACACAAGGGCCGAGTAAACATGAAGAAGGGTATCTTTGGTTGAGCTTTTGGGAGTTACTTTTGCTTTTAAAAAGTCAAAAGTCAACCAAAGGGGTGAAAATCAGAAGCTGCTTTTTCAGAAGCAGCTACTTTTGGGTAGTACAGTTTTGAAAGCACTTTGGACCCTGCTTTTGGCTTTCTGCTTTTTGAAATGGTGAAAATAGAGAGTTGTTTCACAGTTGTTTCAAGGAAAATAGAGATAGGAGGTAAGTTTTATACTTGTTTGAACCAAACAGCTTACAGCTTTTTCACAGCCTATAACCTACAACAGTTTTTCCACAGCCCACAGCTCACAGCAGTTTTTTCAGAAGCCACAGCTCAACCAAACAAAAGGAGTTAACTGACGCGCCCACAGCACACAAAACAACATTGACCGGGTCGCAAGCTCCAGCCGGGACTCCGCGCGACAAGACGACAGGAAACAGCCACACAGGGCAAAACAGAGTTTCTCCCAAACGCTTCTGATATCTCTGGCCATGGGCACGCCGGCTCGTGTGGATAGGGACCAGACCAAGGAAGATTCAGAACAAGTCGTCCCAAGATTAAAAAAAAAAACCTGTGTGGATCTCGCAAATAGTGCAGCAAAAATAACAGGAGTTGGATCACATGCGTCAATGCCAGGTAGATAATGACATGGAGCCATGGAGATGCGAGATCCCGGGCCCCAACTCGGGCAGATTCTTCGGGGGAGGCAGATGGCCCGTTGATTTCAACTGAAACTAGTAATACAATAAAGGAAGAACATACCACCAAGTTAAGCAACTAGACGTCATATATTAGACTTTGCACCAAGGTAGAGTAGAACCAGCAGAGTGCAACCACCCATTTACCTCTGTTCCTGCCAACTCGACATACAACCACCGAACTACATGCCACTCCAACCAAATCAAATGGATTACAGGAATGAAATGGATATTTCTTTCGTTACCGCAGGGAAATTCCATATTCATGAAGCAACCGATGCAAAAAAAAAAAATATTCATGAAGAAACCGATGCAAAAAGAAAAAAAAAACGGTGCAAGAGAGACTGACGTGGTACAGCAACAAAGGAAGCCCAGAGTTATGGAAACCTGGAGCTCTTATTTCCTTCATACAATGACATCGTTCCGAACTTCTGATGATTTTTTTCCCAATCACCATACTACTAGAACTAGCTAACATACCTCCCAATTCTCCAAAAGAACCACTTATTATTTCGCCCAAATGCCACCCCCAGACTACGAAAGCCCTTGTCTCTCGTTCATCTGCATCCATCACCCACCATCCAAAATAACCAATATATCACCATAGAAAAGAACGCCTAACACTGATGCTACTGCCACTGCCTCCTACTTCTAGCCTAACATCTAACTAGCACTAATAGTAGTAGTAATTTTTCTTAAATATAATCCATTAAACTGGGTTAGAACAGACGATGCATCTTTCAATCTGCTGCCTCAATACGTCCATTCCTGGGGGAGATCGACCTCACGAGCAGCGGCAAGCGGCGGGGGGTGTGCGGCGGCGGCATGCAGGTGGGGGGCGCGCTTCTGGGTCGCCTGCATCGCGTTGCTCCGACTGACCAGTGCGTCTGAGAGAAAAACATAAAGTCCAAAATTTTAATGGCCGTTCATTAGCCCAAAGAAACAACACCACTACGATTGTTAGTCGTATTGAGCAAAATTAACTACCGTGATCGAGAACGAAACCGCCGGGATAGCAAGGACGGGCGCCGAGGTCCTCGACGTTGAGATTGAGCGCCTGCACGACGCGCGCCGGGAGGAGAACGGTGGAGCAGCCTGAAGGCAAGCAGAACCACAACATGTCAGCTAAAAATGCTTGGAGACCTTCGCAAAATGGCAGGCAAAGGAATACGAGCAAAAGCGGTCGCGGAGGGCACACTTGGCTTTTTCTTGGGCTCGGCGAGGGCGCCGGCCTGGCGAGGGATGAACACGCCGGTGCCGGTGCACTCGCGCTTGGCGCCGGGAGGGGTGAGGAACACGGCGCGCATGCCGGCCGCGGACGCGGCCTGCTGCTGTGGCCTCTGCAGTGGTGGCCAGGCCGACGAGTTCAGACCAAGCGACGCACCAACGCCGGTGGTTCGCGGAGCACCGCCCCGGTGCGTGCCCCAGGCCACCGCCGCCGCGGCGGCCAGTTGCTGCTCCCGCTGTTGCATTAACAGCTGCTGCTGCTTCAGGAGATGAAACTGGAAACCAAGGTCCAAGCCGAACAAAACAAACCGTCAGAGAACAATCCCAAGAGAAACAAAGCGGAAAAGCTTGCACCTCGCGGTGCATGACAGAGGAACTCACGCGAGCCGCTTGAACCTGGCTCTGCGTGATCAAGTGATTCGGCGGATACTGATAAGCGCCGGCGGCCTTGCGGGCCGGCACCGGCGGAGAGGGCTTCCTCGCTGGCGGCACGAAGCCCTGGCCTTGGTAGGCGGGTGGGTTACTGGGCACCAGGATGCTGTTCATGCGCAGGCGGGCCACCTGCCCGGCAGCCTCGTACAGCAGGTCCCAAGGGTCGGTCGGCTGCTGCTCCAGCGGCGACGACGGCGGCGAGCTGACATGCGACGCCCCGCCGTTGGGGCTACCCTCACCCGAGGCCGGCAGCCCGCACAGCGTCGACTGCGGCGACCCAGCCATCGCCTCCGCCTACACAAAAAGGTGAAAAACAATCAGATGCTTCCAAAACACAAGCGCAAAACCAGAGCTCCCAAACCAGGTGAACAAAACAGAAAACCAACCTTGGGTGTGGAACCGTTGCCGCTGCGGTGGCAGTCGAGGAGCCCGGCCATGCGACGGGAGAGTCCGTCGAGCCCGTCCTCCTCGTCGCTCTCGCTCTTGGCCGCCACGGCCGCCTTCTCCTCCTCGGAGAAGAAGTCATCGTCCAGGAACTCATCCGGGAGCCAGAGCTCCGCGCTGGCATGGGGGCACTCCGCCATTCCGTCCAAGAAACCCTCCGCTGCTGCAAGCGTGGACGGAACAACCCCCCACCAGATTATTATAGGACGCCGGTGGCCAGAAATTTGCCTCTCGGGGAAGAAATAATTATAGCCAGCAGCACGTACAGGGTGATTGATGTCTCCCTCCTGTGCTTTCTGTGAGACGGGTGGGCCCCTCGAAAAGGCAAAGCGCAAAGTATCAGATATATTTTTCTCCCGAAAGACGGATGGACGGAGGGAACCGGCGGGGTAGGGAAGAATGTCCAAGGACGACGAGGGATATTGAGCGGCTGTGGATGCGGAGGTCAGACAATAAAAGCTGTCCCCACGATTAGCGTTATAGCGTAATTTCTTATAAAATTTGGCATTCGGAATTTTTTTTCAAAAATAGTTCCGCCTCTAAGTTGAGTAGACGATATGTATCACCTGTCACGTCACTAAAGCTTGACACAATGGCAGAGGCACCTGTGCGGCAGGCGAGGGGAAGGCAAGAGCTACCGAGTTCCCCTGGCTCGACAGGTGGTGGGGTGGTCGACCAGCTAGATGCGACGCGACATGCTCGGCAGTGATTCCCGTGGCTTTCAACAGGGCTTGGAGCTAGTCCCATGTTGTGTGCACCCATGCGGCCCTATCGGTCGTCAACGTCTCCCTGCGCGCATAAAAAGGCTCACATCCCTCTCCACCCTCTTATCCGAAGTCACGTAGTTGAGTATCTTCCCCGTGAGCAAGAGAGATAGTAGAAGTGAATTTAAATTAGTTTTTGAAGTGGTTTTGTTGCGATATAGGGGATTTCACATTTGGAATTAGTGTAGATTCAGTGAAGACCTCGAAGAAGTGGTATGTTTCATTCACCTACGAGCAATGAGCTTAATATGTCATTAACGTTTCATTAGCATAACGGTGATTTGGTTGTATATAATGCGTTTAGTAACCATATTTAGCTTACGTGTGTATTTAGTTCATGTGGCGATTTTTGTAATTAGCAATGCTAATGATGTATTAGTGATCATAATGATGATTCTTTGTAAGTAGTTGAAGAAATACACATAGTTATTTGTACTGTTGTTACTACATTTGCAAATTAGAAAATATGTATGTACGTATGTGTGTGTGTTGCTCTAGTATCACTGCAAATAATATAGATGTTACAGGTGTGAAATCCAAACACAAGGCGTGAAGGTTGGACGTCTGACGGGCCACTATTCATGTTGAGGGAGGGTCCCCGCGCTACCTTGGATCCATGACCACCTTGAAACGATGACACCCATTGGAAGGTCTACCCCAAGCCGTCTACAAGACAACTTCGGCGAGGTCCGCGAGACCAACCTCGGCGAGGTTAGCAAGACCAACCTCAGCGAGGTTGGCGTGATCAACCTCAATGACGTACGCAAGACCAATCCTAGAGGGGATCCGGGGAGAGGTTCGGAGTCAACTCAAGATGAAGTCCAATGTTAGCCAGAACCGACCTTGGAGTCCTGAATGTGGTGGGACCCACGCAGGGCAAACGACATAGATACCCCTCAAGGACAATCTTGAAACTTCACTTGCCTCCCTTTCCGTTCTATAAATATGACCCCTTATAAGGAAAGAGAAGAGGTCATTTTGTAACCCGAGACACTCATATTGAATACTCTTAGGTCATTTGTGTGCGTCTTCTTGATTCCCTCCCCATCCTTAGTGGTCTTCGTATTTGGCCGGAGGTGCTTCTAAGTTTACTGTCTGGTCTCATATCGAAGATAGTTGGCGCCGTCCGTGAGGACTTGAGCAAGAAGTCATGCCACCTAAGAAGAGAAAGGCTTGGAAGGTCACCCAGGTGGGAAGTATGGACCCCCTCCGAGGCCAAAGTCGAGCCGGATAGCAGCCCGTGCAGCCCTGGGAGTGAGGCACAACTAGACCTCTCCACAGAGGCCCAGGTCACTGGTAAGACCATGGCTTCCCAGAAGACTGACCCTCCGAATGCTCGTAAGGTGGTGGAGCGGGAGTTGGAGGACCTCCAAAGGCAGTTGAAGGAATCACAGACTGAATCTCTCGGTCCACGACCGAGACTCACTAAACGGGAGAACTCTGGGCACAGCTCGAGAGGGCGCTAGTCGAGGCAAGACCCCCGCTTCCTATGGAAGCATGGGAAGTTGAGAAGCTAAGGAATCAGCTGGAGGAAGCATGAACATCGGCACATGAGACAACACGCCTTGAGGTCCCTGAGGTCGAAGCCCTCTGAGCCGAGTTGGTCGAAGTCTGCGCCCGAGCAAATTCGACCGAAGTCCAAAAAGCCAATGATCCCCGAGCACAACTCAATTAAATGTGAAGAGAAGTCCAGATCTCGGCTGAGGGTGCAGGGACGAGTCATGGACACCCAGGGGCTGTGCTGCCCCAGGTCGGCTAAGTGCAAGATCTTGCACCCAACTCCACGCTAGACTTCCCACGTACCTTCTGACCCATGGAACATTTGTTCATGTTCTACGGGGAGGGTGTTGTACAGGCCGAGTCGTACAGGGTTAACCTTCAAAATTGTGAATGGACTGTAACCCAGGCTCTAGGGTTGAAGGAGATGGGTCTCCCTAAGCTTAGGAGGTATGTGCGGTGCGCATTTGATGTGGAGGTTGGTAGAAACAAACTTGTCATCGAGGCGGGGATAGCCATGGTGGTTAGAGAATCAGGGGAGTGTTTCTAGGAGCCGAAGAAGGTGGTTGGCAACGTCGCTTGGCGGTAGTACATGAAAATTGCAAGTAATCCTGGTGTAATGATATATGAGAGGCCAATGGTGTATGTGCGGTTTGTAAAGAGAGTAGAAGCGTCGAGCAGGGGCGAGGCTGGTGGAAGTGGTGACGTGGAAGTATCGCATTTGATTGGTGGTGGTGGCGTGGAGCGTAATGTTGGTGGGATGGTGGCGATGAAGTGAAACCTTCTGGTGCTGCCCACGGTGGTGGTGTGGTGAAAGATTGTATTGGTCGGGATAATGGAGGGCTGTTGAGGTTGGCTCATAACTTTGAGCCAACCAAAAGTGCAGGGAGATGGTGGGCAGCGCGTATTAACTGCCATGAATATTTGGATGATCTGTTAGATGGAAGCCATTATGTCGAGGATGAGGATGCCGGCACAACCAGCAGTGGAGGCGAGACTGGTGTAGATGCTGCGGGGGCAGTGCATCCGATGGCATTATGTGTGTAGATGTAGAGTATGTCTCCTCAGGATTGCATGTCGTTGTATCGGCCTCCCTAGTTCTGCCGTCCGAAGATGGGTTAGAATGGTGTTTTGACAAAGACATTCTCATCGAAGGGAAACGCTTTTCCAACAAGGGTGCCGCTTAGTAAGCCACTACAAGATATTTGATCTGCATAAGTCGTAGGTATCAGGTGCATAGGTCGAACCACGACACGTATGTGGTGAAGTGTGTGGATGGTTCTAGTCCTAGGAAGGTCTGTCTACAGAGATTCAGAGGTGGTGCAAGGAACTTCCGGATAATAGTGGTGAAGGATCACACCTGTGAGCTTGTAGAGCCACTGCACAGGCATCAAAATGTGACCTCATCACTCGTTGCGAGCTTGATCAGTCACCTCGTAGTTGCGGACATCACAGTTTCACCAAAGCGGTTGATGGCCGATGCCGTAAACCTAGTTGGTTTCCCGGTGAGCTTCAGTAAGGTGTGGCGGGTGAGGAGGAAGGTCATATATATAGAATTTATGACACGTACGAGGAGGCCTACGACTTCGTACGAAGGATGCTATATTAGATTGCCGAAGCTAATACTGGGATATATATAAATAGGATGGAGAGGGTTTACCCTTCGAAGGGCCCCAACTGTTTCATCCTTGGTCAGGTTTTTTGGGTGTTTCAATAGGCAATTGAGGGGTTCAAGTACTATCATCCAGTGCTCACGATGGATGACACATTCCTCTCTAGCGAGTACAAGGGCACGGTGTTGACACATTCCAATCTAAAGCAAGTAATTGTTCAAAACCAACCCAACGTCTGCCTTATCATGGGCTGCAACGCCCGGTTGCTGTCGGTGTTAAGCAGAATGTAGTAAGGGATTGAACCACCCTTCTAATGGAATGACGTGAGGACTCGTTGGTGCATTAGTCATCTGGCAGCAAACTTCCACACCTATTTTCGCAATAA
Source organism: Dendrocalamus latiflorus (assembly GCA_017311315.1). Taxonomy (NCBI): domain Eukaryota; kingdom Viridiplantae; phylum Streptophyta; class Magnoliopsida; order Poales; family Poaceae; genus Dendrocalamus; species Dendrocalamus latiflorus. Next base: position 53,511,705 of record CM029664.1, on the reverse strand, counting down.
AGAGTTGATGAAGAAGTTCAAAAAGCTCTACATGTAAAACCAGAGGTGTAAATTCAATGCGAGGTGGTGGGAGCTTGATGATGAGACCTCTAGGCATATGAGAGAGTTGCAGGGAGTAGAATTGGCCATAACTCAGGCCGTTATAGTAGCAATGGATGAGTTCACCTGATGGATCAACTTGTATGCCCCCGATTTGGAGAAATCATCCCTACTTCATGACCCAGATGCTGTGAGGCATGGGATTATAACGACCAACATGTCCGAGGTGTCTAACAGTATGCTGAAGGGTGTGTGTGCTCCCTCTCTATCACTATAATTGTGGACAAGAGTTGGAACCGTACCATCGATTACTTCGCTAAGAAAGCCATGATTGTGAAAAAGCACTCGGATGAAGAGGAGCAACTCTTAAAAGTGATGCAGGTGTACATGGAGAAGCAAATGACGAAGGATTGTTCACATGTCACTCAAATAATGGATGGGGTGAGAAAGAAGTTTGAAATCTGGTTAAGGGAGAAGTACGTCATGGGCCGCTTCAAGGCTGATCACATGTATGCATTCATCGTTGGCAAAATTGTGACCTGCATATGTAACCAGCTGATGCTCCTTAATAAGCCCTGCAAGCATGTTTACGCCACATGCACTGCATCGTGGCAATCCTCCGTACAGTACATTTCAAAGTACTACGACATCCATTATTTGCACGGGACTTGGAGCACTGTGTTTAACTCCTACGAGGTGAACATGCATTATAGGGAGGTTTGGTCGGGAAACTAAAGTGGGTGCTAAACGACACACTGGAGTAGCCCAAGTGCGAAAGACATCAGTCCCATCGTATCCACAATGATATGGGTGACAGTTAACGTGGCCAACGGGCGAGACCACAGAAGCGTAGGCAATGCAAGACAGCGGGGCACTCCTTGAAAAACTACCTGAATAGGCCTACTTCATCGGCCGCCCCATAGACGTGGTGCTTTGTAGCACCTGCACCCGAGTGCTCGTTTATTCTTTATAAGGCCAGCATCTCTTGCAATGTAACTCTCAACGAAGTAATATTCGGCAATGCAATTTTTGTGTGATTTAATTTAAGTTCAATCGTAATGTTGGCACATTCTTTTTCATAATTTTAATGTAAATTTTGTATGAAAACTAACACATGCTTTTAATGTACATTTTGCATGGACACTCACACATACACGTCTTTTTCTGTATGCAAGGAATCACACTCCAACGACTGAAGCATGGCAGACAGAGCTAGAAGCTCAAGGCGTGGGAGGGGACGATGGACATAGACTCGGTTTCAAGCCCATGACCGTTACCTCGAAGACACGAGCATCTATGATCCCCTGAACCTTGACCCTTGAGCCCTAATTTATTGCTCAAAACCAGGAGTCATATACCCCTAGAAATACATTCTGCACCTACCCATACATCCCTGAGACTTAGCCACAAGCCAAGCACAACATTGATCCAGTGGTGCAGGTTTGTGATGACAATACGCACCTAGGACGTCAATTCTTTCGCTACCATCTATTCATTGTAAGTGATTCGTTATCTACCTATACTTATACGCATGACACACTTATAGTCACATCGTCTTAGTTGCATACAGTGGATTGTAACTTCACCAAATTGGTGAATCCATCGTATCCAATACCCATCCTGGTTTACATCCATAAACCACATATCTGCCTAGAATAGTTATGAAAGGAGCTCAGACCGAGAGAACCAACAATGACAAGCTCTGTAGGCAGAGGATCAGGAAAAGGAAAATGAGGAGGTGGTGCACTTTGGCACGACTATCACCCATATTGCTCCTATACCAATCCGAGCTGTATTTGCATCTACCACTACCACGATAACTAGTCATGTCCACACCGCCCAGATGACTACCATGCCACGTGGGTGCCCTACAGTTTCACATTTGCACACTAGAGCCATTGTAATTCGCACCTTTATTGTGAAGTGTTATGTCAGGCTTGACATGTTCTATTGCTATAATTTTTTGCAGTAATGTATGTGCATTACTTAAAAGAAGAAGTTGGTAGTGTTGGTTCATCTGCTCATCCAAACTCCGCCCTGCACCTTCCTATATTTTTTAAACAAAAACAGATAATTTTTTATCCGTACTGCTAGTTGTTACAAAAGGGGTTAAATGGGCAAACGGCCACAGGGACTAGCTCCTGCTACCGAGCCTACGGAGCTCGGCAGCCTTGCAGGGCCCACCAGTGCGTGAGCCTTTCCTTCGCTTGCCACACTGGTTGCCCCTGCTATTGTGCTGAGCACTTGACACATGTCATCTGTCATGTGTGTCGAGCTTGGGGACGAGGCTATTATTGCAAAAACAGATGTCTGGGGCCAAAGTTTTTTTAAAAAATATGTTACAATATTAATTGTATGAATAGTTCAAACAATAATTTCTCTTCTATTGATGTATGGGTGGTTTATAAGCTGCTAGAGGAGAGAGAAATGAAACTTAACAAGGGATTAGATTAGTGGCGGCGGTTAGGGCTATAAAAAGAGCTCAAGGGTCATGAGCGGTTCAAGTTTGGCTCGCTCTAGAATTTATTTAAGACCGGCTCGAACTCTAAATAAACTGAGATCGAGCTTGATCTCCAGCTCGTGAGTTTCAATGAGACGAGCTTGAATAGATCGTTATGGCTTGATTCGAGCTTGAATATTGATGTATGTTAACTCTTATCGAGTTTATTTGAGCTAAGCTTGAGTTCAAGTTTTTCTTATTGTTGAAAATTAGTACATGTTGAATTATTTTGACTGTTGTTGAGCTTACTCGAACCAAGCTCGAGCTCAAGTTTTTCTTATTGTTGAAAATTAACGCACGTTAAATTGTTTTGACTGATATCGAACCTACTTGAGTTTGGATTGAGTTGAGCTCGACCCTAGGTCTAAGTTCGGAGCCCAACTCAAGGTCGCTGGAGACTCGAGCAACGCTCAACTTTGGAGGCCAGGCTCATTGTATGTTAAACATACATATAGTTTTGCGCAATCCTTTCAAAAAAAAATATTTTTTTGCGCAATATGAAAAGATAATTTGTAGTGCCTGTCTAGAAAGCGTGAAACACGCAGATATTTCCTAGGGAATGAAACATCCATTTCTAATGGTTGTATGGTTTTCTACAACATTCCATGTGAAGCCTGCATTCCAAATGGTAACCTTGAGTATTTATGTTTTCTTATTACGGCAATCATATCAGGTTGTTATTCCTCTTAAGGCAGTCCCAATGCTTCACGTAGAATAGTGTCTATGACATTAATTAGATTGCCATGTAGGAGTTTTAGATAATATGACGCTATATTAAATAAGAGAGAGAAGAAAAAGAGGAAGAAACTGGGTCTCATGCAAAACCTAGTTTCTATGAGAAAACCAATGCAATAGACACTACCAAATTTTGCATTGGAGAGATGATATCTTCATGATAGATGGAGAAAAATTATGATTGGTGGAGAGGGGAGAGAGATTTTGATGCTTAATTAATTGCTTAGGTTATAAATAGACATGGTGCATTAGAGATAATAGTGTTTAAAGTAGTGTCTATATGACATGACATAGATAGAAACTACTTAAGTGGTTTCTGCACTAGGACTGCCCTTAGGGCATCTCCAATGGTTCTAACTAGCAACTAACTAGAAACCTGCCACATCATTTATATAGTACACACTAAAAGCTAGCATTCTAAGAGCAGGTACAATAAGGCTTAGTCAGCAGGCTATAGCAAATATGATATCAACAAAGTCTTACGTGGCAGAGAGAGAAAGGAAGAGAGAGAAGGAAGCTGGCTACTAAATTACAGCTAGCTGTAGCACGTAAAAATATGCATTTCACTCTCTTACACATGGGGCCAAATAGTTATTGTAATAGCTACCTTATTGTATGAACTATTTTTTTGAAGGCTATAGATGAAATGGACAAGTGTTATAGCCACTAGTTGGCTATACTATTGTACTTGCTCTAAAGAACTATCTATAAGGATAGCTATTTGATGCTTACAGAAAATAACTATCATTTATAGAAGTTGCCTCGTTTTGCGTTATAGACTAGTGCTTAAGGAAGAGCTGGCTCGGTTTTTTTTCATAGTCTCTTTCCTCTATATAGGATATATGCTGATGTGTACATACATATAGTTAGCTGACTCAGACCATTGGAGATGCCCTTATAGTTTTGATAGTTTTGACATTGCTTTCATAATGTCATGCAAGGTGCACCCACTCACACCTCCATTATTACATGGCAGTTCAACAAATGTAGACAAAACCACATACAAACAGCATAAAGTTTATGTTCACATCAAGCACTCAATAGCAACGCAATCGAAGAAACTCAGTGCTACGAGTGTCAAGTGGTACCGTTCGGTGTTTACGCGGAAAATAGCGTGCCAACTCACTCGATTATTCGGGAAACTGCTTGCAAAGCAGGTCTGGCCGATTTGGCGTACGCGAAGGAAAAGCGCAAACGTGGTCGGACCAGGTACGGGATGGAAAGGCGCGAGTTTTGTGCGAGTAGCGTGTGTCCAAGATTTTCTTTAAAATAATTATTTATATTCAAAATTATAAAAATATATCTACAAGCTTTTTCTTCACTTTTCACCTTATGTCACCCAACCGTTGGGTGATTTCGGTTAGTCGCCCAGTCACTGGGTAATTCGTGGCCAAGTCGCCCAATGGTTGAACGACTAGTCCATGCCACCCATCAGTTGGATGACTTTGTTATTAGCCGTCCAACCGTTGAGTGACAAGGGGTATTTACCCCTGTGTTACCAAGATTTTTTTAAAATAATTATTTTTGTTCAGAATTACAAAAATATATATTTGATTTTTTTTTTGCAATTTTGGCCTAGTATTCTTAATAAGCATTAAAAGATTTAAAACTCTTCATGACGATTAGAATAGGATGTGTCTTTAAAATAGTATGCAATGATTTAAGATTACGCATAGCAAATAAACTGTACGCGATGATTTAAATAGCATTTGAGTTGTAAAAAGTCATAAATGACTAAAATAAAATTTTGTCAGTCGTTTATAAATTGTACAAACCCCAAAATTAGTATTCTTGATAGGTATAAAAGGATTTAAAACTATTCATGACGATTCAAATAGGATGCACGATTTAAAATAGTACACGACAATTTAAATAGTATTTGAGTTGTAAAAAATTCACAAATGACTAAAATAAAATTTTGTCAGCCACTTATAAATTGTAGAAACCCCGTAAAATTTATTATTATTCATTTAATTATTATATTTAAATTTTACTTTCTGTTATATCTGTAAATAATTGTGTCACAATTGCTTGCTTAAAATTGATTTGTAGATATGGCTCGCAACATTGGTAGTTTGGACTGGTCTTTTGAATTGCTGGACTAGCACATCGACATGTCACACCGCACAAGATGTCGTGTCACATATCCCGATGGTGGGGGTAGGGAGATTGAGTTAGGGGTGGTCTATACGGGGGCACCCCGATGGGCTTAGAGACGACCCACGTTGGAGATGCAGGTTTGTGTACAAACTATGGCACACATTTTTATGATATTTGCGCTATGTACTAACTTCTTTGTGATTTGCAAGCTAAGTGTTGCTGGCCTTCTACCACTCGCACGGATGGTGGAGGCCACCGATGAGGATGTCGCTCCCGTCGAGGAGGCCAGGGAGGTCCAGAAGCGGTCACGACGGTTCCTGTTCGATCGGTCGTTGTTGACAGCTGAATATCTAGATGAAAGACTAACCTTACTATTCCCACATTGGAAGACAAATTGAGTAAAGGGATAGATGTCATGGACTTTGGTGTAGATAGCTAGAATATTGCAACGACACTTTGGCCATCGATAGTTCGTCAACTTTTCTGCCTTTTGTTTTTGTTTCCTTGATGAGGATCCAGCATCCGCTATTGATATGATGTAGGTGTTGGCTCTAAGGTAGAAACATGGAGTGTTGCTTATAGGGGTGGGTATGCCTGATTTTATAGGTGGTTGGGGTGTAGCATTGAGGAAATAAATTTTGGTGAATGCAAGTGCACTAATATCTGCGAGAAAGTATTTTTGGCTATAGAATAGGCTAATGAGTTGTTTATTCATTGAAAAAAGCTAGCGCGTATTCAGTCTGAAAAAGATAGCATGGTATGATTATTTCGGTATGAATAGCTCTTTTCATAGTACAGCCACCTCTAGCCGTAGGACATCAGGTGACGTGGTTAGAAATGAATAATGGTTTCCAGTTAATCGCCCCTTCCCGGACTTCACGGCCCTAATTTATCAGGCTCTCTAATCTTCTCTCCACCGCGCGCTTTTTCCTTTGACGGGTCGCATTTTTGGCGGGTAGACAAAAATAGCGTGAGGCGCCAGCAATTCAGGGATTAGGAAACGTGGAAGCGAGAAGCCGAGAACGTTGGGTACTGCTCCATGTTCTCGCCAGGATCGTGCTCCGGTTTGAGAGGAGAGATGGGTAGGGGTGGAAAAAAAGTTTGTTAGTGGGCTCGTTGACTCGGTTCAAAATTGCTTTAATTATACTTGTTAATTGGTTAAATATTAAAATAAATTGATTTCAAATGAATTTGAATTTTGCTCAAGCTCGGCTCGGCTCGTTAGCTCGTTTCTAAAAATTATTTTTAAATTATCCGTAAAATGATATTAAATCAAAATATGTCAATTTTAGAAAAAGCTCGATAAGATGAGCAGTTGGCTCGATATCCACCCCTAAATGGGGAAGCAAACGTGGGGGACGTGCGTACCAAATTTGGCTCAAAAGAATCTGAAAATTAACAAAGGTAATTAGGATACGTAGACATTGTGACGTTCCCAGATCAATATGTTAGGTATAGATTGTCTATTTGAGAGGCGATGTCGCACAGGAAAAGCTGGAAATATATGCGTCTAGAGAGCCATGCTTGCTTATTGATACTGCATAATTCTCTTCAGTTCGATGAAAGTTCCGTGCGCAATGGATCCGTTTCTTTTTAGATTTTGGCTTTTATCTTTTCTCAACAATAACTATTTATTAATCTATTAAACAGCAAGTAAAACATAAGCCGCAATATAAAAAAAACCATCCTAAATTCCTACTAATGATGCGGGCTTGCTCTAAATGACTTATAGCTTTTTTATATGTATTATGGCTACAAAGGCAATGGGTCTATTCTTTTTTGCTTTAGCTTATGTTTTTTGCTGTGGCTTACTTTTTTGGGCTATTTGTGAGAAAGGGTATGGAGTAATAGAAACTCGCGTGTGATTTTAGCTGATATAAATGAAGTTGTTATAGTATATACAAAATAAACTTATATATCTCGTCTTGAAAAGATACTCCATCTGAAAGCTAGTTATTGTAGAAAAGTCGAAACAACTTTTAGAAGCTGAAAACAAGAGGCCCATTGTAGCGCTGTTAACTTTTTTGTGAGTAAAAAGGAAAAAACAGTAAAAAAATTCAAAAGCACCGTTATATTTTTGGGACAATGAAAAGGAATAACATGAAAAACCAAAAAAGCCAAAAGAAATACCAAATATCTAAAAAAGCCAAAAATTTAGAAGCCAAAAAGTTGAGCCTGTTTGGATTAAGGCCCTAGGTCTTGTTCTTTTTAGTTTGTGATTTCTTCTGAATTAATATATGGAGTTGTTTCTCTTATGTCTTTTCAAAATGATTTATCGGAATAATTTTTTCAAAGCGGTTTATTAATATTCAATTTATTTACAAAAATACTCATACTAGTATCAAAAGATATTAAGGCCCCGTTTGGCACAGCTCCACCACCAGCTCCTTGGAGCTATTTGGAGCTGTTTTGTGCCAAACGGGGTAAAACAAAATAGCTCCATCCAAGGAGTTCCTTAAAACCTGCTGAGACAAAAGTAGCTCCACCCAGGGGCGGACCCAGGGCCCGGCGACCCTGGGCCCCTGCCCGGGCTCAGTTCCCGAAATATTGTTCTTTGCTTGCTTAAGAACTTGCGATGCTAAAGTATAATGATCTTGATAATATCATAACCAAGTACAGTGTTGATATTATGTGCAGGTATTTGCTCTGAGAGATGCAGGGGATTTAGGCTTACATCCATCGTATGCTTACCGGGACCGGCCACCAGCTGTCGTAGCTCCGCGCCACTGCTGTCACCCGTCGACAAGCAGCTAGAGGCAGCATCCCTCAGCAGCGTCATAGCACTAGTCTTCTCAGTTCGTAGCAAATGGCAGACAGACAGAGGAAACTTAGCCAAACAGGTAAATTAAATTTGGGCATTATTTGATAGTTGATGATTTGGTTGATTGGTTCCATTCAGTGTTTAATTATTGTAATAATTCTGTAATTTGATTCAGGAATGAGGCGTTTTTTGGTTAAAACTAATGTGGTTGTCATATTTTGCTTGTATTATGATCTATGTTTCTGAGCGTTTGTTATTTAGACTTTGTTCTTCGCCCAAGCTCATCAAATTCTCTGGGTCCGCCACTGGCTCCACCCAAAGAGCTGAAAAAAGTAGCTTCACCCAGCTCCACTTGTGAAGTCAAAAAAAACAGCTCCACTTGTGAAGTGGAGCCGTGCCAAACGGGGCCTAACTATAGTCATATATCACGTAGTTAAAAAAAACACAACTTTCTGTAACTGTAACATGCAATGCATGGGCCAGCGAACTCTGCAACGTTTTGTGCATGCAATGTAAACTGTAAAGACAGTGATTTCTTTTATTATGTGTGCGCGCTAACTTTTGGGCAGAATTGGCTGGCCGGGCAAAGCATAGCACGGGGAAGGGGCCAGCATTGCCGCTTGCAGTGGGAGCCATCGGTTGGCGTGGAGACCAATGCCTTGACCCACCGCACCCATGCTCGTTGCTTCGAGGCTATTTGATAAGTTAAAATTTAGTTAAAGCTAAATATTAACCAAAAAATATTGTTTGGATCGTGTTCAAACCGAATTTTGGCATTATCAAATTTTGATACCGATTTTCTCGTTCTCGGATTGCTCAAGTGTGACATTAGATTTTATTGTCGTTACTAAAATTTCGCTCCAAAGAAATTACACTATCGCTTTGACTGTTGGATTTTGATTGAAATTACACTATAACGACTGTTAGTTTTTTTCTTAGTTACTCAATTAAAAAATAAAAACAGTTATATCGTTGCACTAAACTATAGCGACTGTTAGTTTTTCTTAGTTATTCAATTAAAAAATAAAAATAGTTATATCGTCACGGATAGTGCAACACAATAAGAGAAAAAAGAAAATACAAAAAAAAAATCAAAAAACTAAAATTAAAAATTAATATATTTAAAGTGACTTTTAATTTAAATAAACAGAAAAAAGACAGAAGGTGAAGAGAGCGGCCGAACTAAAAGCAGGCCTCTTAAATATTTGCGATGACTTATCGTACCCATCCAATCCGAGGCAGTAAGGCCGTGCGATCGACCGAGTTCTGCAGGAGGACGAACGCCACTTGGCGATGGCTGGGAAAGGGAAACCTCAAGCAGCGATGCAGTCTACCTGTCCCGGCGACTAGAAAATTTGAAGCGTGCCGGCGCCTACTTGGACGGTTACCGGGGCCCAATTATTGCCACGCTGCCAGCCGGCTACGCATCCATCCCATGCACACGTGGATAGCGATCCTTGCAAAGTCCTCGCGCCGTGCCTGCCTGCAGCATTCGTTCACGATTTCAACGGCCGTCCGACGGCCCGAGCACAGCAAACATGATACTCGTATATCCACGTTGCTTGCCCACGAAACATCAAGATCAGGTGTATTACGTTCCGACGGCAACTTGCTGTGCTCATTTGAGTTGAATATGTCTAACTTATGGTTGAATTTTTATTATACCTTATTTATTTTATACTGTACATGAGTGGTTTATTTAGTATAATTAAATTTAAAAAATTAAAAATAAAAAAAACATGTTAGCACATCACGTATAATACAAACAAATACAGAAAAAAAAATCAGAAAAAAACTAAAAAAGCTAAAAGTTTAAAAAAGTTAAAAATTCAAGTCGAACTGAGCGACTGGTAAACCGTTCGATACTTCGATCGTGCTATACAACGCTCGTCGATGCCAATTAGCGCAGGCGACAGTGGCCTACGCGAAAGGTTGTGCTTCGCCTGCCTTCTTTTGAGTTGGGAGACCAGACGGCTGCCGTGTCGCGCATATGCGGCATATCCGTGATTGGCCTATAACCGGCGGTAATGGTGCGTGATTGATGGGACAGGGCTCTCGCTGTTCTGACACGGCTCGCGGCTATCCTCTCCGGCGTGGCCCATCCGCCGCATGAGACGAGACGGCCCTCTCACAAAACCAGGGCGCCCCACCGCGCACTGTTCCCTCGCCGGTTAAGATCGGCGAGAGCAAGATTTTCTTATTTGCGTCGCTAGGCGCGGAACTGAACAAAAATAACCGGGTTTAACACTTAACCGTATATATATATATATATATATATATATATATATATATATATATATATATATATATATATATATATATATATATATATATATATATATATAAAGTAATAGTGATGATCGAAATGCCTACTAAAATAAAGAAATCTGATAATAATATTGGTTAGTTGCAGCAAACTGAAGGAACTAACGACCAAACCATAGGCAAAAGTTAGTCGATATTGTTAAAATACATCATCCGACATCAATAACCTACTAAAAGAGAACAAAATTACTTAAAGTTTCAAATAATAAAATAGAATGATCAAATATAAGTTAATGCATTACCTTTTAGTATTTATGTTTTTTAGTTCATAAAGCGGTGAATCACAACATCATTGTTAATTTTCATCAATTCTTATTTCCCCAGTAATAGAAAAGGCCAATTAGATATTTATATATTCAACAGTTTAAGAACAATATAATAAAAAAAATATGTTTAGTGGCTTACTTATTTAATATTGTGGTCAAATACTATAATTTTACATCCGATTTGCAACGAGTTAGACACAGTGTTACAAAAATTAAAATTGCAACAGTAAGTCTTAACCATATAATTTGATAGAAAACAATCATCACATTGAAACACTAACTCACAATTTTAGCCTATGTTCTTGAAACCAAATCGGAAGAATTTAGAGAAATTTAGAGCAAAATACATACTGATTAGGTGGACCTAAACTTCCTTCGTTCAGCGAGGGCATAAGGCAACAGGGACCAAATGGCCCTGTGGTGAGATAGTAAGCGAGGGCAGTTGGTGGCTCCGATTTTCCCTTTTCTAGCAACTGGTCGCCATTTTCAGTCACACGCACCGGGACGATCAATTGGACGTCTTGGTTTATTGCAATCCTTCCTCTTAGACTGACTCAAGTGCTAGCTTAACCTGCTATAGTTGCGTGATGGGTTGAGGGAAGCAGATGTTTCTTATAGACCGCTGATAGCTACTGAGAATTTGAATCGCTAATACTTATTTTTTAGACTTTGAGAAAAGAATGAGATACACTAAATTTAGCTATAGGTTTCCACGTTTGTTAAAAGTGCTTATTCCTGCTACAAAATTTTGGGACCCATGTCCTATGCGATCGGGCCCAGTAACTTAGGGTGTGTTTGGTTGGTGGAATGGGGAGGAATGGGATGGGATGATTCCAGTTTTTTGGGATGGGATGGAACGGGATGGTTCTGTTAGGATGTTTGGTTAGTGGGATGGAGTGGTTCTGTTTTTTGTTTGGTTAGTGGGATGGAGAAGAATGGAACCGTTCCGTTTCTTGTTTGGTTGGTGGGGGGAGGCGCGGGCGGGAGGTCGCGGCGGCCGGACGGCGCGGGCGGCGGCGCAGAAGGTCGGCGCGGGAGGCCGGCGGCGGGAGGACGGCGGCGGGAGGACGCCGCAGGAGGTCGGCGCGGGCGGCGACGGAGGCCGTCGCGGGCGGCGACGGAGGCCGTCGCGGGCGGCGGCGCAGAAGGTCGGCGCGGGCGGCCGGACGGCGCGGGAGGACGGCGGCGGGAGGACGGCGCAGGAGGTCGGCGCGGGCGGGAGGTCGCGCGGCGGCGACGGAGGCCGTCGCGGGCGGCGGCGCAGAAGGTCGGGGCGGGCGGCCGGACGGCGCGGGAGGCCGGCGGCGGGAGGACGACGCAGGAGGACGGCGCGGGAGGCCGGCGGCGGGAGGACGGCGCGGGAGGCCGGCGGCGGGAGGACGGCGCAGGAGGACGGCACCGGCGGGAGGCGCGGGCGGGAGGTCGCGGCGGCCGGGAGGTCAGGCGACGGCAACGACGGCGCCCGGGATGGATTCGTCCGGGAAATTTTTGGGGATGAGTTGATTCCGAATTTTGAAGGAATATTCCTTTAGGAGGAATGGTTTGCTTCCACTTCATGCCATTCCATCCCATGATCACAGTTGGATGACCTCAAAATTGGAACAGGATGATTCCATCCCATGGCCATTCCACCAACCAAACACACCCTTAGGTCCGCTGCTTCGCTGCTGTCTTCTCTGTATAGTACACTAATATTTTTCACGTTAAATAATGCGCTGCTGCTTTCCTGGGTCAACTTTGCTACGGAGTGCATTCTGGCGTAGGCAAGCAGGCAGCCATGAATAGGTGTGCCCGTGATCGATGTCAACTTTGAATCGTGGAGCCCCGATCGCATCAGCAGCGTCGGCAGTGCGTGCTATGTCGCATCGATGTCAACTAGCCTTACACCTGAATACGTGACAGATCACATCGCTGACTTAGCCACACCGAACAGTTCCTTTCTTTTGATAGAGCGCACGGAACAAATTGTTTGCACGGTCATGTGGTGGTACCCGCTGATAAGTTTACTCTAAATAATTTCTCCTAGTTAAGAGAGATAATATAATTTTTCCTAGTTAACAAAGATAATTTAATCATAGAATAATACATAAAATACAAGACTAAACACAGAGAGATAAAGAAACTCCTTTATTGTTTTTACTTCAACAAGTACACTTTATAACGATTGAAATATCCTATTTATAAACAAAGTGTAAGGTGTCCACCAATATACCAGACTTACAGGTCCAGATCCATGTTTCTCAACACTCCCCTTGGTCACTCATCGACACATTCATATCTCATCAAAACTCTACAAAACATTCAGCGGGAAAATTAAGAGAAAGTATATGATACATGTTATATTGTATTTCACGAAATACCTAATTAAAACCCTTGTCTGAAAAACTTTCAAAAAACTCGTCAAGGAAAAAGAGTACAATCTATCCAATTTCATTTAATCTACAGGATTTATTCTCAGGGTACTCAATATTCGTGATCAAGTTTTAATAGTGAGCTCGAGAATAATCTACTTCTGAATTCTGCACTTCTCTAAATATTATCGTTCCAATTCTATGTATACACCTTTCAAAGTTATATGTTGGAAGCGATTTAGTGAATAAATCTGCAAGATTTTTCACATTATTTAGTATACAATATTTTAATTTTATCTATCTTTTGCAATTCATAAGTATAAAAAACTTGGGGTTGATTTACTTTATAAGATAACTCTTCATGTAACCTGTCTACACATGTACGACACAAGCTGTATTATTTTCATAGATAATTCTACGAGTTTGCACGATATTTAATCCACATAACTGTTGGATGTGGTGAAATATTCGTTGAAGCCAAGTACATTCTCGTGTGGCTTCGTAAGCGCTATGATTTTCGAATGATTCTTTGAAGTTGATACAAGATTTTACTTAGATGATTTTCTATTGAATTGCAATTTCACCACACAGAAATACATAACATGTTTATGACCTAGCTATATATGGGTCTGACAAGTAACCTGCATCTGCATAGCTAGTCATATTTGAATATTGGTTATTTCTAGTGCTTCTACTTGCTCACCGCTCCTTTCAATTGCGGGGGCAAGTTCTTTTAGTTTTTCAGCTCTGATGCATGTGCACATATCCATGCTGGTTTCTACCTCCATGGGAATGTTCAAATCTGGTATGCCTTTCCTTGAAGGTGTTATACTAGTGCTAGGTCTCAACTGGCCTCTCTTCTGGTTCTACGGAAATTCAGTTATTAGCTGTGTTAATTCTTTCTTATCCTTTTTCACCGGACGTCCCTGGATACTTTTGATTCGTGGGGCCAAAGTTCTCGTCCTATTATTCTGATGCCTCTACATGGGATTAGTGATACCTTCAATTTTTCTTCGGTATTTCAACCCTCTCCGGTACATTGCGTGCAGGCATATGCGACTTAGTCACGTTATTTAAATCACTAAAGTGGTAAGGCAGTTGATTTGCTAATGCTTGCAAGTCAATGATCTTTTGGACTTCTTGTTTTGTTTCACTAGTGCACGGGTCATGTGCATATATTCTCATGGTTTGCCATGTAATTTCCTGATATTTTTCATCAAGAGGTTGATTTCGTCACCCTAATGCTGGGAAATTATCCTCATCAAATATACTATCAGATGGATGTTAAGACGGCATTTCTTAATGGCGACTTGCAAAAGAATGTATACATTGCTCAGCCGGAATGTTTTGTCGTGGAAGGCAAGGAGCATTGGGATGTCGACTTAAGAAATTCATTTATGGCTTAAAACAAGCATCAAGGCAGTAGTATCTCAAATTCGATAAGATTATAAGGAGTTTTGGTTTTAAAGAAAATGGAGTTGATAACTGCATATATGTTAAGTTCAAGAGGAGTAAATTCACCATCTTACTACTTTATGTAGATGATATCTTATTGGCCAACAGCGATAAAGACATGATGTTTGAGACCAAGAGATTTCTTTCATCTAATTTTGATATGAAGGATCTCGGTGATGTCTCTTATGTTCTTGGCATTGAAATTCACCGAGATAGGTCCAAAGGAATATTAGGTTTATCTCAGAAGGTATACATTGACAGAGTAGTGAAGAGATACAATATGCATAAGTGCTCTGGCTCGCCTACTCCTATTGTTAAGGGCGATAAGTTTGGGACATTTCAATGTCCAAGGAACCAATATGAAACTGATCAGATGAAGTCGGTTACTTATGCTTCAATTGTCGGAAGCATTATGTATGCCCAAGTATGTACACGTCTGATTTAGCTTTTGTAACCGGGATGCTTTGCAGATATCAGTCAAATCCAGGACTGGGCCACTGGAAGGTCGTTAAGAAAGCTTTGCGCTACATGCAAGCTACTAAGCATTTCATGCTCACATATAAGTTTTCTGATAACCTTGAAGTTATTGGTTATTCAGATTCAGATTTTGCGGGATGTGTTGATACTAAGAAATCCACGTCAGGTTATATCTTCGCACTCGCTGGAGGAGCTATCTCGTGGAAAAGCTCCAAACAAACCCTTACGATATCTTCAACGATGCAAACTGAGTTTGTGGCATGTTATGAGCCTACCGGGCAGACTGTATGGCTTAAGAACTTTATCGCGAGACTTAGAGTGGTAGACAACATATCTAAACCACTCACCTTATACTGCGATAATGAACTCGTAGTCTTTTATGCAAATAACAACAAGTCAAGTGATGCTGTCAAACACATTGACATTAAGTATCATGTTGTGAAAGATAGAATCCAGGATCAAACCATAAGTATCAAGCATATTAGTACTAAGTTAATGCTTGCGGATCCGCTTACTAAAGGCTTACCACCCAACATTTTTCGTGATCATGTTACCGGCATGGGTTTATTGGAAAGCCTCTGATTCTGGATAAAAGGACCTTAAGGCAAACCAACTCCCATTAAGTATAATGAATATCCATTTCAAGATAGGATAGTATACTATAGGTACTGAGGTTGTACGGCACTTAATTGGCCATGCAACACATTGCCTTGGTTTGCTATTTTATCGAGAATTGGTTTATGATGTTAGCCTTACGATCAAAGGGGAGAATGTTGGGTTGATCTCGGCTAACAACCTCCGAGATCTCAGGGAGGTCACGCCCTCCACCTCGCGCCCTGATCGGGAGACGCAACCAAATGTGGCTTGGTTTCGGTCCCGGTCACCTAGCGCCAAATAAAAGGATGTTTCAGTAGGGCTTCGCGCACGAGTTGCTCCAGGCTTTACAAACCCTAAAAATCTGATCTGCTAACGGCGCTACAGTGAGCGAAGGCCGGAGCCTTCCTCCGTCCACGACGACAACAACAACCTCGGCCACCCTCCTCTACTTCATCAACCGAGCACCTCAAGATGGCCACCTCGAGTTCGGGTAAGTCCATTATGCTTCCGCTCTAAGAGCAACTCCAAGAGATTAGCCAAAAGAAGTATCTAAATTTAGTGATTTAGCTATTCTCTAAAATAAGTCTCACAAAAAAAACAAGACTACTCCAACAGGCTATCTAAACTAGAGGGCGCGCGGTGGGTCGCATACTCGCGGGAATAGGGCGCAGCGTGCGGGAAGGAAACGCCGACGGCGCCAAGAGGCTGGATGGTGAGCGAGGTAGGCTATCCAAAAATAGAGAGCGAAGGAGGAGGGATGGAGAGCTACTAAATTTGGAGAGTCATTTACAGAGTCTATTGGAGACGTTTTTTCTCCAATAATAGCCAAATTTACCTTTAGAAAATGATTTAGCTCTTCTCTTGGAGTTGCTCTAAGGATCTATTCTAGGTGTTCATGCTTTGATCTAGGGTTAAGCCTAATGATTCATGATTAGACTTAGATTAGCACTTATATATAGGAGTCATGGACACTTGCAAATTAGGCACATTCAATGTGATGCCAACAAGAGGAGCTAGGAATTTGTTCGGCCTCTTGGATCCGGACCTAGCCACTGGAGAGTGGGGAGCTAAGCCAAGAAAACTTGAAGAGTCGAAGAATGTTGAGGGGTTAAGCCCAACGATTAAGCAAAGCAAGAAGACCCCATCTGTTAGTTTCAGTTGCCATTGCCGCCCGCGCCGCCAGTCGTTGACGCCACCGAGACTGCTACCCAAAGCCACATGGGAAGCCGACGACGGGATCCCAGCACCAGCAACAACCTCGACGAGCTCGATGCCGGGATCCCAGCACCGCGACGACCTTGACGCTGGCCCCGTGCTTCCGCTTGCACCGTCGGGAGCCACCGCTCGAGGTCTGGAACCATCTCGCCGCCGAGAGCAGTTACCGCCGTCGCAGCTTGAGATCTGGAGGCTGTTGTCGCCGATCAATCTCGCGGCAGCGGAGCGCAAGGAAGAGGATTTCGGGGTCACGGTGTGGAGATGGGCTGGCGGTGGCAAATCAACCAGCGGTGGCAGCAAATCAAGAGATGGTGAAGCTGATTCGGGCAGCTCCGGCGCCCGGCAATGTGGAGGGAGAGAGAGCGCTGTTGGGGAGAGAGGATGGGGACGGAGAGAACGAGGGAGGGGAGGGAACGGCATGTTCTTTTTCAATTTTACTCTGTCGTGGGTCCGTCTTTGGTGGAAGAAGCGGGATGGGTGAGTGCTCAGTTTGAACGAATTTTTGTGATTTATGGTTAAATTTTTATTGTAACTAGTTAAAATTATGTTGATGGTGGTTTATTGTGACATCCCTAAAAATATGATTTTGTAAAATGTGGAGCCCTTGAGACACTTTGCAATATATTCTATTTTGATTTGGATTTCATGGTGTTTCTTCAAGATTTTTGGTTGAGGTTCCCAAAATTGGAGATAAAAAGAAAATATACAATTAAGAAGAAATTTCAGATGGTAATGAAGAATATGAAAAGATGATTCAGAAATTAGGAGGGAAGAATTTAAATAAAATCTGGAATTTATACACAAAGTTGTGCCAAAGTTTAACCAAAAATGTGCAAAGAGTAAACCCAAAAGTACACAAAAAAATGGGTGGAGTTAGGCCGGCCGAAACCAGCCAGCCCAACCCCATCCCTCCTTCGGCCGTGCAGCGCGCAAGCACTCTCTGGTGGGCGGACCCCGCCTGCGCCCCGCGCGTGCGTTTCCCTGACCGCGGGCCCTTTCTGCCCGCGCTTCCTCTCCCTACCAGCGAGCCCGCCCTCGCCCGCGTCTCTTCTTCCTCCTCCGTCTCACTCTTCCCTTTGCCTCGCGCTCTCTCTTTCCTTCCCCGTGGCGCGAAGACTCTGTCGATGTCTGCGGCCTGCCCCGAGCCGTCGCATTGAGCGAGCGGCGCGCCAGCACACTGCCCCGGTTTCACCCTAGCCGCCCACAGCTTCGCACCGTCCACCCCCCGCTCCGTCGCACTCGTCGGCCATGTAGCACAAAAGCGCTGTCTCCCGGCGCGCGTGCGAAGCAAGGCTGTAGACAGGGGTAGCGGGTAGCCAAGTTCCAGGATTCTCGCCGCTGCGCCCTGACGCCGTAGCCTTACCCGCCGCCTGACATGGCCTGCCATCGCCGCCCCGAAGTGAACGAACAAGCCCCGCCCGTTGCCAGCTTCACCCGACCGCCTATAAAAGGCATTGAGCCCTCCATCGAGCTCCCCACGCCTCCCTCTTCGCTCCCTCAAAGGTAATTGCTTTTCCGTGCCCCGTAGCCACCGGCAAGCCTAGCTTCCTCCCCAACTCCGGCGACCACCGAACCGCCAAACCAAGCCTTTAGCCACCGATTCCTCGCGCCAGGACCATCTGCAGAGCATCGCGAAGCGACCCCCTGCCTCGCCTGAGCTCCCCGGCGCACGTACACCGCCGGCGACGAGGCTCCTCCCCGAACCGCCGCCACCGCGCGACGCCGGCCACCACCGTGCCCCCTCGGCCCCCGCAGAGCTCACCACCGGCACCTCCGAAGCTTGAGGAACGCATTTTGCTCCTTCCCCGGACCTCCCCGACTGTACCTCGCCGCCGGCACCGCGCCCTCACCACCGTTCCCGACTTCTTCTGCCGGCCCCCCCTCCACGACCTACGCTAAAAGGATTTTTCATCCTTATAAGGTAGGCAACGCCTCCCCGCTCACTTGGCTAACAGCACTCGTCTCCCCCCTGTTCCCTCGGCCGCGCGCGTTCGAGCCCCCGGCTCCGCAGCGCGCCGAGGTTGAACTCTTCTTTTATTTTCACCTGACAGGTGGGCCCCACCTGTCAGCGACAGCCCGCCGGAGCGGCCCACTGGACAGTGGCACAGAACCTTCACTGACATGTGGACCCCACAGAACAGTAGCTGGACCCACTTGTCAGTAGCACAGAAAGTAAAAAGAAAATAAATAAAATGGAAAAAATTCAAAATGAAACTGAGGCTGACAGTGGACCCCACATGTCAAGATTTAGTAATTTTTGGATTTGACTGAAACAGGGAACTTTGACCGCTCATAACTTCTTCATATTAGCTCCAAACTGAATGAAACAAATTTGTAAATTCATTTAAATTCAAGATCTGTCTAATGGGACCGAAACCATGAATTGGTGAGTTCATTTGAATTTTTGACTGTGGATTGTATGATTTGCTAATTTTTATCCAAAAATTTCGCGCAACGTATATAGTGTTCGAGGCCCAGCAAGAAGAGGCAGCAGACGACACCAATCCAGACAGCCAAGACCCGGACACTAGCGACCCAGGCGAGTCAACACTTTGATCATATTGAACCCAACATTTCAAAGCTATTTCGTTTTAAATTATCAACTTGCATGCTATTATTTCATGAAATATGATATGTCTGATTTCAGCAAGTTAGATATACCCTGTTATTGCTATTGTGTTTATTATTCTCCTTGTCAATCTTGGAAATGTGAACCTTGTCGCCATAGTAAGAATTAGCATATGATTTCCCAAATTAAGTCCCTAATTATATGGCACGCTTAAGAATGCTAGATACTTGGGGTGACACTAATGCCCCCAAGAAATATTCTTTGAACTATTATGAACACAATGGGTAACTTATGGTGGGATGCCATAAGCCACATATGGTGCGATGCCATATGTATTGTTGGTGCGATGCTAACATTTAGCGTATGGTGTGATGTCATACGTCGCCCTTGGTGCGATGCCAAGAGGTAACTTATGGTGCGATGCCATAAGGTTAGTTGGTGTGATGCCAACAACAAACATATGGTGCGATGTCATATGCAACACTTAGTGCGATGCTAAGAATGGGATATGGTGTGATGCCATAAATTGGGAAAACAATGATTACATGGATTATTACAACGAATGGTTTAAAAATGTGATTTCAAACCTGCTAGGTCACAGGGAATTTTAAGTAATTGTATTCAAAAGCACTCATTGGCAAAACAAAATAGCCCTATGTCTTTCCATTGACAAGCCATGCATGTTATATATTTGCATTCTGTGTGTTGGCTTGCGGAGCACGGGGTTGGAGTGCTCACTCTCGCAAATATCAAACAGAGACAGGGACACAGGAGCACTATGAGCATGAAGAGGCTCCTACAAATGCGGGAGGAGGCGACGACAACAACTAGGACGCTTATTACGTATTTTGAAACATAGACAAGAGGACTAGATGGAGATTGTGTGCATATATATATATATATATATATATATATATATATATATATATATATATATATATATATATATATATATATATATATATATATATATATATATATATATTATCTAATCTTGGGTAATATGCATGGAACACAATTACCCTCCGGTCACTTGCCTGTGGTGATGGTTTCACTTTTGCTACTATTCCGCTGCTTTAATATGATGTAACTATTAGCCAATGTGGCTTCTATGTGAACTATCGCCCAATATGGGAAGAGACCTTTATGGCATGTAATATTTTGCGATGTACGTGTATGATTCAGCAATGTTACTGTGTGCACTACCTACTGATCCAGGGAGTAGTGCAATAAAACACAGTGGATTTGGATTGAAAAATCCGGGTCCGACACTTATTTAGCACAATTAAATTTAAAAAAATAAAAACAGAACAATCAAGTTGCCTAACATGTATATTGTAAACGAATAATGGAAAAAAATAGGCAAAAAATATAAAAAAATCCAAAAAATAGGAAAAATAAATTTTAATAATAGTGAAAAATAAACTGAAAGTCAGAAGCCCAAGCTTAGCTCCTGTTTGCTGTGACGGAGAGGTGAAAAACTTAGCCCCTTTGACATTGTAACATGTCCTTACCACACTGATTACCTAGACAGCAAATAATTTGTACGGACATATCTTTCCTGCCATTGCTTGCTCTATTTCTTTTTACACCCACAGAAAAATCTGAACGTAGCAATACCTGTCAACTGCCATGTCCTCCCATTAACAAGATATTTTCTCCCACAATGCCTTTTGGATGCAGGAACAAAAAAAAATCACTACTTCATATGAAAGAAAAGTTCTTTCCGAACAAAAAAGAAGCATGCTTGCACGCACGAGTGGATCCAAGCCGCTGTAGTGCATCCATGAAAACGCAACGATGCTGTCCATCAGTCCGAGGCTCCGTGCTAGAAAGGCGTCGGCCCCGCTTGGAATTCTAAATCTTCGAGTGGAAGCAAACAATTGAGCGATAAGCCACTTTTCATAGATTTTTCTGGGCAGAGGGATAAGATCAGGCCCATGACAATGTGACATAGGGAGGTTTTAAATTTTAATCCGTTTTTGGCATTCTACTTGTAGACTTCGCAGGCCAGCAGCTACCAAAAGTGGCGAAATTCTTGACGTATGTCCATTTGTGATCCATGGCACGGTGCCCCACTCATTTCAGCTTTAGCTTTTGACTTCTTGCTTATTTTGCACTATTTATAAATTTCGTCTTTTTTTGAACTTTTGATTTTTTAACTTTTTTGCCGGTTTTTTTTCTCGTATTCGTTTGCGTTGTCCGTAATGAGCTAACATATTTTTAATTTTTAATTTTTTTAAAATTTAATTACGCTAAATAAGTCACCTTCATCTACAATAAAATTTCAACGGCTACGGTGCAATTTTAGTCATAAAGCCACAACTTTTTAGTCCAACGAGCAGGGACTAAGATTTTTTCTGTGGCTTTTTGGGACCCACTTGGATCATGTGTTCTTCTCCAACCCTTGCTCGTTCTTTTTGTTGCTTGCTGCGTCCAGTTACCTGCCTAATGGACCAATAACACGAGTCTGAAAGAATTGATCGTGGTACAACTGTGTAACCACAAGGTGCCATGCCATGCTAGCGGGGCTAGGGATTAGGGACTAGCGCAAAGATCCGCGGGAATATGATCAGGATGATATGATATGGCACTACCATTGTCTTGCTCTTAAATGGCACCAGAGATATCTTGTACTACTTTGGAGTATCTAGATCAAAGATATGGCTATCAAAAGTGAAGATTTAACAGGCTTACACTTCCACTTGCCCTACTTTGGAGTGTGTACTAGTATATCACTAACGTCAGTCCTTGCCACGGCATGAAGTTAAGAATATCTTTCTCAACAATTTCTTTGAAGTAGTACCAATTTTGAGTTCAGTTCATTTCTCCGATGCTCGCATTGAAGTTTAGGTGGTGATCGGTTCAGGTGAAAAGCTTGTGGCTTATGGCTAAAAACACTGTAGCTGACAGAGGCTTATTTAGCATAATTAAAATTAAAAAAAATTTAAAAATAAAAAATATGTTAGCCCATTACATATAATACAAACAAATACGGGAAAAAAAGAACCGGCAAAAAAGTTCAACAAAAAGCCAAAAGTTCAGAAAAAGACGAAATTTATGAATAGTGAAAAATAAGCCAGAAACCAGAAGCCGAAGCCGAGTTGATCAGAATGTAAGTCGGTACCTTGGTTCGTACGACAACAAAAATACGAACATCAAGTTACGTACGTGCTCTCCCTAATCCACTCGAAGTATCTAACCAAAGGTCTACATACAATCCTCCACGCAACACGAACATTTTGGCTGTGCACTTGTGCAGTAGCAGTACGCCCTTCCAAACCAGATCACGACTAATAAAACAGCAGCGCACACGTACGCACGAGCACGAGAAAATAAAAAGGGAACCGAGACGCGACGCATCACGGCTCGGAGAAAAGGGGGCGCAGCGGCGTGCGGCCACGCCGACGCGGGCGCACGCGCAGGCAGAGGGTATCGTGGAGTGAAGGATGATGCGGCGGCGGCCGGTTCGCACTTCTCGAGAGGGGAGGGCGGGGCGAGCACACGCGGCGGCGCACTTTCGTTCGCTTCCATTGGTCGTCCAACGTGGCGCCGTGCATGGGATCGCCGATCACGTCACCTCCGCACATATACACAAAAAAAGAGAGAAGAAAGTCGCCCTCAAAAAAGAAAGAAAGAAAGAAAGAAGAAAGTCGGTCGTCCGGATCGGATGTTCTAGCCTTTTGGTGCAAGGAAAATCAAATGTCCTGCTGCTTTACACTACGGGAATCTTGGCAATTTGCGTGCACGCCCACTGTTGACCGTTCTATGCTTTACGTTCATTTGCTGCTCTCGTGCGTTTGCCTTCTAAAAATTATTATTATTTATTATAAATGATTTTCTACAGTACCTAATTGTTAGACAGAGTGTCTTTTCGAATTGAAATCTACTTATAGTATATAATATATTAACTTTATTTATATAAATTAAAATTACACATAATTACCTCTCTTTGCAAGTTCTTACAATCTGTTACTATTTATATGACAAAGTCAAAAACTACAGTCAAAAGTCAATGTGAACAGTTTTAAGCTCCACCATTCCCACCATATGCAATTCAAATAGTCTAGGTGTCACCTATCTGATTACTGTGAGTATTTCTCCTACTTTGGTACAGCTATTGTGCTTAGTGCGCTATACTAGTGATTTCATACAGTTTATCTTTGGATTGAATAGCACTAGTATTGGGTGATGAGCATAATAGTTTGTGGACTTACGAATTGCTCGATGATGAACTGGCTAAATGATATTAGCGTGATAATCTTGGAGTACAAAGTCTATAATTTAAACTGTTGCTATCGTTATATTGTTTATATTCTGTTTTGACAGCTCTTGTTTTACCTTTGCAAGAAACAATTATTAAGTTTGGTAGTTTTTGATTAGCTTTGGCAATATTAGATTAATTTCAGCAATCTCTATTTTTGCTGGCATCTTTCTGTTTGGCTACCTCATAGATTATATATGATGCTGTTAATCTAATTGTTACCCGTTATCTTTATTTTTGGCTACGGCAACATTATTGATCTGTCTTTTACAACTTGCTGGATAATTGTTTTGGTAATTAGAACTGCTAAAATTCTAGTGTATTTACCTTGTAGAACTATCACACTAAATCGGGGATTAAAGCTAACCTTTGTGTGGAGGGGGTCTCGTGCTAAAACAAGAGCAACAGTAACCTGAGTGCAATACTGAAAATAATCAACTTAAATTCTTGTTAGTTGTATTTGTGATTCTTTTTGTCAAGCATGATAATCTGGCTAGATGACTTGAGTAGATTATTTGATTTCTTTAATCATTTCGGTCTCATGTCATTTATTAGTAGTTGGTATTATGCTTTTCGGTTCATATTTATATCTGACTTTATTGTGATACATGAGCCGTATTATTAACAACAGTTAGTCAGTTACACGACTGTACGTGTTACACCTGCAGAGACTGTACGTCCATTGTACACTCCTTTCGAGCATTGGGTGACGAAATATGCTGTCCAGTCGAGCAGCTTACGGAAACCACTAAAGCCGACCTGTTCCACGATCACCCGCTAACCCACCAAATCAACCAGACGAGAGCACGAGATGATAGGTAACCCTTGTCGTACATCAAATTATTGGATGCATCCGGCCATTTCAGACATACGACGCCTGCGCTTCGGGACGGCACAGCGAGTCGCGTATCCCACTAAACAATTTTTAACCGTGGCAAATTATTCGCGATCAGAAGCGTCTCTTTCGGAGAGGGTGGGCTACCCGGTAATGTTTCAATTCAGTCCCTGTGAGAGCGAGAATGTACAGTACAGATGTTTAAAGAGATACTTAGTAATGAAAAATTGATTTTTTTTACCATATAGGATAGATAAGGTGTTTATTTTGAAACATCGATACTTAAATAAGCACCGATGCTTAGCAGATGGTTATGTGTATAACTATCTCTAATTAATAGATAATGTAGCATCTAAGCACCCATAAAAGAGATACTTATATTGAAGAAAATAACTTTTGCATAGGTACTTAATGTGTGTCTATATTCTCTGTATTTAAATATTTATATATAAACATCTTATATTATACCTGCTCTGAAAGGGTAAAGCGAAGCGCCGATGCGCGGCTGGTGCGAGTGTACTTCCGCCAACCAAACCGGTGACCACCCGGCGAAGACGAGCTCAAATATTTGGGGACTGGTTCTTCCGACAGCGACGTCGGCGGAGTTGCAGACGTCCGGTACATACCAAATATTTCTCTACAATTGGATCAGCTCGCCCAACCCAAGTTCTGTGAGGTTGACCTGACGATGGCCGCCATCATATCCACAGGATAGTGCACAAGTAGAACTGGTGAGCGACCGTCCTGACTGGTCGGAGAAAAGAACGGACGGCTCGGCAGTCGGCACTCCTGTTACACTTGACGCTTTTCTTGTAGAATAGCTGGTAGGTTTCAGTGCGTGCACGGTGTCTTACCACCAAATTCTTATCTGCTCGTTTCATTTAGACATTGCAACATGCGTCCATGCAAGGCATTTTACTGCTCCGCTCTTTTGCAACGGGCAAAAATGTCCTTCAGCTTTCTGCTTTTCGCGAGATAGTGAGGGCACAATGGCGGGCTAGAAACTGAAACGAGCTCACCAACGGGCCAGAAAGACTTAGGCCGTACCGCGCAGAGCATTAGTAATGACGGGCTGGGAATCTTACAAATAACAAAGCCCACAAACTATCTTACAAATTGAAGCTAAGAATCGTCTACTAAGTTTAACGCAGTACTTAAGCATCTCCAATAAATCTTCTAAAGTGCTCATATCCCCTATATTTTATAAGAAAAGATAAAAAAGGGGCTCCAACAGATCCTCTAAGTGGTACTCAAAAATATAGAGGACTCCATCCCTGATTTTTCGTCCCCCATATATGGAGGACGCACACCATCCCCTAAATCGGTCCCAACGCTCCTGCGCCGTCCGATCCCTTAAATTCTTTGGTTGGTAGTTTTTGTGGACCCAGATTTTAATTTAGGGGACCATATTTAGAGGACTTGTTGGAGGTTACATATTTTTAGTCTTCTATATTCTAGATTGTGTCCTCTAAAAAGTGATTTAGGGGATGAGATTTAGAGAACATTGTTGGAGATGCTCTTACACCGATGGTATAAAGCTGCAGCCACCCTCACGGTGGTTCTGAGTACCGAAAACACTTGTATTGTGATCAGAAAAGCATGATCTCTGCTAGCACACGTTAGAATTTCCTCGACCTAGTGAAACACAAGCACATACTTTCTCACCAAGACAACCGTGAGTACTAGAATAAGAACCCTCACTCCTACGACTCCACTACACCTTTGAGCTGGTTCCCATGAGATGCCTGTTTTTATCGGTGCTCAACGAGATTAAAAGCCAACCGTAGAGAAGTGCACAAATTGGAGTTCAAACACTAAGGCAGGAGAGATCAAATATCGAAGCTCCAATACGGAATTGGCCCAGACAATGATGCTACCGTTTTATTCGTAATTACTTCCAGCCTAATCAATGGGAAGTGTATTTAGCTTTTACAACCTTGCTGTTGATGACGATTTGGAAGTCAATTTTACGAGTGTAAGGAAGAGGAAGATCACTCAATAGATTACACGAATGAGACAATGACTTCTTTAGATGATTTGGAAGTCAATCTCACGAGTGTAAGGAAGATGAAGATCATTCAATAGACTATACGAATGAGACAATGGCTTCTTTATCGCTAAAGGGATGTTTACAGGTATGCGCAAAGAGATTTGATTACAGTCGTGTGTAAGATTGGAATCCTCGACGTCTTTGTTGTGGTTGCCCTAGCTTCAGAGGGGGTGGCAGTTGCCGGTCACCAAGAGACATCTCCTTGCTTCCCAGATTCAGTCAAGAGATGAACTGTTGATTCTCAAATATGAATATAAATATTTTCGAATACGGATTTTACTTACCACATTTATGGTTTCTCGAATACAAATATCAGATCAAATGAAAATGAGCGGGCCCAAGATGCCTGCACATCAAGTATCAGCATATGTAAAATAGTAGAACTAAATAAAGGAAAGCATTGCTCGGTACTATCAAAAACAGCATGACCGAATTTTTTCTATTTTAACCTTTTTTTTGAAAAATTTTCACATTTAGACCCCTGGACGTCTTAATTCCGTTTTTGGACCCAGGGGGTCGGCGCCGTGGGTCACGGCGCCGAGGTAACACGTCTCGGCGCCGTGGTCCATGGTGCCGAGGTAACAGGCCCGCTCCAGCGTGGCGGCCTGCGCGGCGCCGACGTGGCAAGTACGTCGGCGCCGTGGTTTGTGGTGCCATGTCTCGTGGCGCCGAGCTGGCTGCCACCGGGCAAAAATGAATTACTTGTTGTATTTTTTATTTGGATTATTTAATTATAGTAATATTATGTAATATATTTATTTATTTAAAGAGAGCAAAAAAATACGACGTATGTTTTGAAAATTAGTTATGTATTACAGATGATACATGTAGAAAATTTATTGTAGTTTTTTTAAAAGATTATGGTACGTTGTTAATGGTTTTTGAAAAATAAAATTTTGATGTGGAGTACATTTTGGTGCTACGCAAATTATTTTTGCAATTATGAAAATTAAGAAATTTGCTTGGTAGAGTACGAACGAGTTATGTGTGAAGTAACGATTAGTGTATTTGTGATTTTTGTACAATACTGACCGTGAAAGATATGTTGAACTGGCAATAACATTTTTCGATCATGTTATGTTGTTTTATTGGAAGGAATTTATTGAAATTTTTTTGAGGACAATTGTGATATGAACAATTGGACAAAAGGAGGAAAAGTGATAATAAGACACATGGGAATCATTGCATGCGAAAAGCCGAGATAATAAGCTTAGCTGAAAAGTCGTAATCTTCCATTTGTGGAAGCACGCTCTCACAAACATGCACATCTATATCTTATTGTGTCTATCTCTCTTGTTGTGTCATTGCAAACGTGTCGGCATATCAATTACTTTTATCGTGGACGTCAGAAAATTTCGGCAGAGTTTGCACTCTTTTTGGAGCCACTCTAAACACAAATATCACATGAACATAACATATACACATATATACAACACGTAGCTCATTAATAACACATCTCAGTCCATACGAACAAAGTACAAATAGTCCATAACGTTATAACAGTTCCTGTACAGGTGAAACGACTAGTCTCCGTCACTACCTCCTAGCCTTACCCTTACCAACTGCGTCGGTGCCTGGAGTGTAACGGCTAGGTGAGTGGCGGCGTCTGCGTGGTAGAGGCTGAGTCGAAGGAGCGTCTACGAGCTGAGACGGGCCGATCTCATCGTAAGTCTGCTGCTCCACCTCGTCCTCGTCGTCGTCCTCACCGCCCTGGGCCGGGAAAGTGTCGCTCCTCGTGGGGGACGAGCTCTGTCCCGTGCACGACCCTCGCCGCGTCGGGTCTGCAAGTCGTGTCGAAGGCACGTCTACGTCCCTCGCCGCGCCTGTGCTGCAACCACAACGACCAGTCGCACGACGTAGCTGACCTGCTAGCCTCTGTCATCCAACATTTTGTTAACCAACAAGATACAAAAATATTATGTACTAATTTTGTGAGTGGCTTTGTCGAAGCTTACCTCTAGGAAGCTATGCGTCCTGACGTTGTCGACTGTCCTGGAGAAACGCTCTATGTCCTGTACGGACTGCTTCAGGGTGTTGCCCTACAAACAAGCAAAAGAATGGATAATTTGCTATATGTAGTGGTATTTATGTCTATTGAAAATAAGCAATGAGATTGAACATTACCACACGGTCCAGGACTGGTGCTATCTCCACCTGCGTCCCAAGTCGAGTAGACTGGTCGTAGGGCGTGTCGTCGTCGGAGGAGGACTCAATGTCAGCATAGTCATCTTGAGTCCATTGTCCCTTAAGCTTGGACCGCGTCGCATGCTGGTACCAAACTTGGTACCGCCAGAAGTGCTCGTTGCTATGCGGCTCGTCGTTGTCGTCCACGTGGTCCTGAAAGTGTCCCCACTCCTCAACGTACACGTGGTGGTGCTGCTCGAAGTCTGTGACCTTCTTCTGTCGTTGACGATCAAATCTGCCCGAAAGGTAATATTATCGTTAAAATTAGAAAAAGTTCTGTGCAATTGGAATCCAAGGTTAGAATTGAAATTGCATGGCACTTACTTGTGCAAGGCCACAGACGTGGAGAACGGCGCTACTGGCCACAGCTGCCTCATACCAAACTGGCGTGTAACTTTATGTGGCAGGTGATACTCAACAGCATAGAAACAGATTAGGGGGCACCTCATCCTGTAGAGGGCCTCGTCTATGCTGCACAATGCGCTGAACTGAATGGCCTCCACCTCTTGCTCGGCGTACGGCTCCCACTTAACCTGCATAGCAACAATTTACTTGTAAGGTCATATACTAACAAATGAAAATCACGATACCAAATGGAATTAACTTACATTGGAGGCCGTGAGCGCATCGAGCTCGTTCGTGTACTCTACGTAGGCCCGCTTCGTCCTGGCGTAGGGAACTGCGACCTGGTCCCAAAGATATGCAAGTGTCGGACGTCGACGAAGAGGAACCTTTGCGAACAATGGACGAGGAGGCAAAACCGTGGGACGACCAACTGGTAGACGACACCACATCCACAGCTGGAGGAGGTAGAGGCAACCACCTACTGACGAGTTCGCCGAAGTCCGACGACACGCCTCGCAGAGGTGGCGGTAAAGGAACGCCAACACCCCGGAAGCCCAGCTGTACTGCCCCGCCGTGTCCCAGTCAGTGAGGCAGTGGATGTACATCCACGACGCGCTGTCCCCCGTTGCGTCGGGGAAGAGAACGCAGCCAAACAAGTGCACGATCCATGCTCTGCAATTATATGTAAAATGATATTAAATCAAACTATGTCAATTTTAGAAAAAGCTCGATAAGATGACGAGTTGGCTCGATATGCACCCCTACTTGCAGTAGTAGGCAACTATCTGCTCGTTCGCATCTTCAGGACACATGCCAAAAGTCTGCCGGAGCCAGGTGATTGGAACTCCAGAAGTGCGATGGCCTGCCTCAGGAGGAAGCTCTGTCCCGAGGAAGGCCTCTACTCGGGCTCTCCAACCAGCAGCCACGCACGGCCCGATCACTCGACGGCCGTGAATGGCGACACCAAGTATCTTCTGAGTGTCCTCGAGCGTAATAGTCATCTCCCCGAAAGGGAGGTGGAAGCTGTGAGTTTCCGGCCTCCACCTACATGATACAAAAAAGAGGACTACATGTCAGAGAATTTGAGGCGCACATAGCCGATAAACAATGAACATGCAAGTGGAGCAATGGTTTAGGAGAATACCTGTCAACCAGTGCAGTGATGGCCGAGGGGTTGAAGGTAGGCAACCCACGGCGAACCTGGTAAGAGATGGCGTCTAGCCCAGCCCTCTCCAGCAAGGGAGTGTACCTCTCGTCGTACGGGAGACGGCGGCACCGGGGGGGGGGGGGGTGGCGGGCGGGGACGCAGGCGGCCGCGGCGGGGAGGCGGACGGGAGGCGGCGGCACCACGGGGCGGCGGCGGGGAGGGGAGGGGAGGCGGAGGCACCACGGGGCGGCGGCGGGGAGGCGGGCAAGAGGCGGCGGCGGGGAGGCGGGCAAGAGAGAGGGACAGAGGAAAAGAACGAAAGAAGGCAACCCGACGTGCCCCAGGAAAAGGCCGCATGCTCGGCGCCAGGATCCACGGCACCGAGCTCGGCGCCGTGAGTAGTGGCGCCGAGGTGCTTGCCACGTCGGCGCCACGCAGGCCGCCACGGTGGTGCGGGCCTGGGACCTCGGCGCCATAGACCACGACGCTGAGACGTGTTACCTCGGCGCCGTGGGTCACGGTGCCGACCCCCTGGGTCCAAAAACGGAATTAAGACGTCCAGGAGTCTAAATGTGAATTTTTTTTAAAAAAAAGTTAAAATAGAAAAAATTCGGACAGCACGATGAGTGGCTCTCCTTGCTTTCCTCGCATTGCCTCGTCGGACCTAACGAGAGACAAAGATCCAAGTAAAAAAAATCGGTGTGATATTGACAAGCAAAGATCTCAAGATTTTCTAATACCTTCATCTAACAAACAAACATCAAATATATTTTGCTCGCCTTATAAATCATGTAGGAAAGAACGTCGAGGCAAATCATTTAACTAGAAGATACATAATTAAAATGTGCCGAAGACGAATTGAAACGCCAAAATTCACTTGTACCAAATGCAAGCCAACAGCACGTATAAATCGAATAAATAACACATGATTTTTTATGTCTTAATTTGAAAACAAAAAGGCAAACCATCGTACTTTGGACGGTTTTACCTTTTTCGAAAGCAGAACCTTAGACGTTTTTTTTCCCTGAAACCTTTATAGGCAGCACCCCCATTATCAGCTGCCAATGCGTGTTAAGGTACTTGCATTATGCCATATCACAACCACAATAATATATAACAGAATAATAAAAACTAGTGGTCACACCTTGCTTAAGATGCTGCTTGGTTAGACTGAAATAAGCTAGCTTATGATTGAAATTGTACTGCAACTGACTGAAATTACACTGTAGCTGATGGTGACTTATTTGGTTGTAACTAAATTTTTACAAAATTTAAAATAGAAAAATATTAGCCTACTACAGACAATGCAAACGAATACGGGAAAAAAGAACCGGCAAAAAAACTAAAAAAAAGCTAAAAAGCTAAATAAATTTAAAAATAGTAAAAAATAAATCAGAAATCAGAAGTTCAAATCAAAATGAGCCAGCCCAAAATACCTGCACATCAAGTATCAGCATATGTAAAATAGTAGCACTAAATAAAGGAAAGCATTAGGTAATCCACACTTCTATGCACACTTGTATGCACGTAATAGGGGGTTATTTAAGGAAAAGAATAGCCAACATTCATTTGCGGTCAAAACCCTAACTCTATCGATAATTTTGATAGAGGTCCAACATTTAATCTTAACAATTCAGTCGAAGGAAACACTTATCGATTTGACTTGCAAAAGGAGAGGATTATAGCGTAAAGCCTTGGTCGCACTGAGCCCTACGAAACTTGCCTCTGACCTCTGCCATCTCTCTAATTCTTAACAAGAAAACATAATTTTGAATTATCCGTCTACTACTACTGGCCTGCTTGCTACCCATCAAGAACTTTATTTTTTTTTGAACTGCAGGTAGAAGGGCTACCCATAATTAATTAAGAGGAAGAAAAAAGTTAGTTACAAAGGGGTTTCGCTCAAGGAGCCAGATGCCATCACAAGGCGACTATATAATGAAGGAGAAAGGAGGATTAAAGGTAGCGGTAACTCCGCCAGCTTCTTGGCTCCTGTATGGACCCAAGTCCCTACCTCCTCTTTGATGCATGCAATAAGAGACTTCGACGTGGACTCTGTCGATCGAAAGATCCATGTATTTCATTTGCACTATATTTTTCAAGTTACTAGCACTATGAGGGTTGCAACCGCTTTCCTAGGAACTCTAGGCAAAAGGATTACCGACTTCCACCATTGTCGGATAGAGGAGGTGGTCCGCCATAAGGTTGGATTCAAGGAACTGCAAGTGGTTCAATGTGCGGCAGCCGTCCAGATTCGAGAGGAGTAGAGACATTCTGCTAGTAAGGATCGCAGTTTCTAAGGCCCATTTGCAAAGGGGGCATGTGTGTTGGTTTAGCCATCCTCACTTGGAGAGACGGTTCATTGTCCAAATCCTATTTTGAATCACTAACCATGCAAAGATCTTGCATTTTTGTGGATCCCAAGTCTTCCAAACTAGACTGTTCATGGTTGTTCACGTTGAGCCTAAGAATTAAGCTTTGTAAGCAGAGGATCTATGTCTGTGTATGCTCGTATGTGTGGAGTTGAGTTGGTTTTGGTCGTCTTGGATGTCTTGTTTCTGTTCTTCAGTTGTTTTTTTTTCTTTTCTTGATCTGAGACTTCGTTCTTGGCTATCTTGTTGATAATCTGACCTACCAGGTGTTGAGAATCCTTACACGAAACCAGCTTGACTATTCTATTCTTACTTGCATGGTCAGATGACTCTTCCTCTTCTCAGTCTCGGTTTTGCTCCCATTTATTAAAATCTGGTGAAGATCCCTATTGTCTCGATAAGTTTTCAATTTTAGTCCAGAGCAACCTCCTGAGATCTTATTTTTGTTGTGTGCAAAGTCTCTTGACCAATTGATCTTTAAGTCGAAAGTTGTCTGAAATCTTGGCCGTGTGGTCGTGCGCCGTTCTGCCCTACTCTATCTTCCAGAGAGCAATACGACCACGTTATGTTGTTCTCAGGTTTCTGTTGCTTTCGACCACGTTAGTCGTTCGACCACTTGTTGGCTTATGACTATGTTCTTTTTGGCTGTCTACTAGAGCTTTACAACCACGTTAGTCGTTCGACCACTCGTTGGCTTACGACTACGTTGGTTTGGTCTACGTGGTTGTTGACTAGAAAAGCTTTACGACCTCGTTAGTCGTTCGACCATTCGTTGGCTTTCGACTACGTTGGTCCAGGTCTTTGTGGTTATCGACTAGATCGACTTTTGACCAAGTAGTCGGTTATCGATCACATAGTCGGGTTTCGACCATGAGCTCAGTTTTCGACCACATTGTTTTTCTTGCTCTATTCAGACTGTCTGCTCAATTTTCCAGTGAACTTTCGACCCTAGTCTTCATAGCTCAGTAGCTATTGGAGAAAAAGAGTTAAGTAGATACTTGGAGAGATTTTGAAGGCACCATTCACCGCCCCCTCTATTGCCTGTTCGGTTCTACAAATGCATTTGTATACCTTTGTTGTCACTAAGATATTGCAATGTACTTCCATTTGTTGTCAGTGGACTTGAATAAATCCTGAATGTCTTTGTTTGCAGTCTTGCCAAGTTATCTCTGCTGTACCTGCAAGCTGTTATACATATCGTTTGTTTTCTAAACATGTTACTGTTATACATGAACACCCGCACGTCCATATATACCTGTACACACATACATATGCTTTGGCCACACTGGGAAATCTAAATTTGGCTTGTTTAATTAGAATTACTTTAGGTGCTATCAAAATCTATGGGATTTGGGCTAGGCCAAGGCCAAATGTTGACAAGATTGCACATTGCGTAGATCGCCATCCTGTGCTGTCTTCCCCGTCTGGTTCAGAGTTTCAGACACCACATTTATTTGCATGAAAACTGATATAAAGTTCCGGTCGAAACAAACTATTTTTTTTTCCAGGAACATATGATCGAACAAAACTTAACCAGTTGAAACCATTAGTAAATATAAGAGCCATCTGAATTCCATCTAAATTGGTAATGTATCGTTGCTTCTTTATTCCATAACAGGAGCTACACAGTACACACTCAAGTTCCAAAACTAAGCGCATGGACTAGAGTAGATGAAAAACAGATAAAAGCAACATCAAGCAAACACTCATCAAGCAAACACACTCAGATCAGATGTAGAGATGAGCTTGCAAGATGACAAGAAACAGCATGAGCAGCAGCCCGTAGATGACGGCATGGACGAGGATGGACGCACCGCTGGTCTTCATGTTCATGAAGTCGACCGGCCGCTGCCGGCCGGGCATCTGCAGGATGCCTCCCGGGCACAGAAGAGCGAACAGCGCCGACGCTATGATCGGCGGCGCCCAATCGTGCATCGTTACTACAGCTCCGTTCAACTGGCAGCAGAGCAAGAGAGGAAGAACCAGGAGAAGGCAGTGCAAGTGTACCTACTATCTTTAAGATGGCACGGCACAGAGCGCGACACGAAAAATATACTCCGGAGATAAAAAGATGAGGAAAAGTAGGGCATCGGGCACATTTCCACTGGTAGCGAGGGAATCAGTGGACTGATTGATTGATCGATAAGGAGGCATCATCATAGCGGCGAATCGAAACTTTTGAGCATGGAAACGTGGTTTTTGGAGTGGAATTAATTGTAAACTATCGCAGCTGTGCAAAGCAAGTACGGCGGAATTGTGTGATTGTAAGCAGATCAAGTGGCATCAATATGTATGTGACTGAAGGCTTCAGATATTCAGTAGGAGCAGTCCGTGACACAGTGGACTAAAGAATCGAAATCCAAGTTATGAGCATGATTACGGGCTGGGTGGCTGCATAGTTCGCGCGCGCCTGTTTTGCGAGCACTTAGGTCCTGTTTAAAATAGCTTCTATCTTTTATTTATTAGAAACTGATTTCTTTTAAAAGAGTAGCTTTTTAAAGTGTTTTTCATAAATCATTTATAGGAGTCTTTGCAGAATCCGTTTTGAACGGAGATACTTTCTTAACACGAGTGTACCTTATTTCTTCAATCTCTCTCGTAATTAGTAAAAAGACAAAAATCACAGCACTTTTGAAGAAGGTTGCCAAAATTCCGCTGTAATCCAACTGTACCTTTTTTTAAAGCAAATAAAGATGCCTACCGGTTAGTGCTAAAGGAGCTGCTTTTTTTTTTGGAATTACAAATGTGCTTCTGTGCATGTCTAGTCTGCCTAGATGCCCAGACAGCCATACGGGCAAATTGCAGAATTTCTAGAATTGAACTTCTGCTTATGACATAACGTGGATAAATTTCTCTCTTTAGTACTAGCGCTGACTGAATTTCTCGATTAGTAAAACCTTACGCTTATACAGAGTCACGAAAAATCTCCTTGCACAAACTCAGTGCTGTGGAGTTGACTAGATACAAGTGCACAGCTGCATTAGCGGATATCACACAGAAACTCAGTATTTGTTAGTGTCCGCAGTATGGAAGGTGTTGCTTCAGGATTGGCGCCATTCTTGCACGACGGTCGTAAATTGTGTTGGACCTGAGGGCCCTTGCTGTAATTTCCAAATTTTGATTGGCTGTAAAATAGAAATTTGAGTCTGGTGGGACCCACCTGTCATAGAAAGGGGGAGAGAGCCTGGCTTATTCATTTGAGAGGAATGGTTTCTCTAGGTGGATCAGATCGGCCCAACTCTTAGGGTATTCATAGTGTATATAACCCAAGAGGTCTTAAGGTGGGTCCTATCTAAACCTTAAGGTCGACTCCATAGTGTATATAACCCAAGGGGTCTTAAGACAGTCCCACTTGGCAGATAAAGAAAAATTGTATTTTAATGCTTGTGGCAAGATCTTTAGCTTGAGGACCAGCCTTAAGCCTTTTTTGCTTATAGCATGCTTAAGGTCACCCCTGTAATGTATAAGGTTGACCTTAAGGTGACTTAAGACCCTCTATTTGCATATACTACATATGCCCTTATGGTCTCTCTCACGCAGCTCTCTCGGCAGCCACTCCGACGGTGCTGCCCTGGCCTCTTTCCTTTATATGTTAGTGATTTCCTCACTAGAAAGTGTCGATCGGGGAGTTACTTCTCACTTCCCGCCCCATCCTCTATCACCTGAGTGATTAATCTCGTAGTTCTTTGATTCGGTGGCGACAACACCTGGTTGTGCTTCAACTTACTGCAACCCAAAGTTCAATTCAGGGCCTCAGCGGAAGTGGATGTGAAGGAATCGTTCAGGGTGGTGGACTAGCTGGAGTCTTGATAGACCCGGGTCGTCCTCTTCTCCGCTGCGATCTGGTGGTGGTGTCTCTTGGTTGCAGCCAAGCTCGGCTATGATTTTGTTGGAAGATTGCCTTGCTGTGTGTACTTGGCTAGTGTGCACTTCTCTATTGTCTTGTGTGGCAATTCATGAACCTTGATTCCACTATTTGGTGTGCCTCAATTGTGGATAAGGGCATTGTATGTCCGTGAACCATGCCGATCACATCACGGCATAGCGACAGCGATAAGTTTTCTGGGACAACGTCAACCTTGATGTGCCTTGCAGTGTTTTCTACTTAGTGGCTTTGAGTGCCATCCTTTCCATTAGTTGTTTCTCAATTGATTTATTGGCTGGTTATCCTATTTAGAGTGCCATACTAGTGATTTTTTTGGTTATCGGTTAATTATCTAATATCTAGTACTGCATAACTACACATGATAATATGTGGGATTGAAATGCTCAATGAGGATA
This sequence comes from Dendrocalamus latiflorus, assembly GCA_017311315.1. NCBI lineage: Eukaryota > Viridiplantae > Streptophyta > Magnoliopsida > Poales > Poaceae > Dendrocalamus > Dendrocalamus latiflorus. The sequence continues at coordinate 53,474,837 of CM029664.1, read as the reverse complement.
CACTGTTCAGTGAGATCAGCGTAACAATTTAGAAGTATTCTGCTAGTTTTCGAGTTGTTTGTTACTAGTTATATGCTACTCTGTTCTTTACCCAAGCACTGACTAGTTTTGAAGCATTAAACTCTCATTTACCAAAGCATTCGTCTATTGCTTTTTTGTACATTATTTGCAATTAAGTTTAACTGATACTATTGCTCTACTATTTAATACTATGATGATGTTTATAGCTCAACACTAGCAGAATATTTAGAAAGAGTTGCTCTGATTGTGTGATGTCTCATATCATTATCCTCAAAACATGCCACCAGTTAACAGATTACTATTTTCTAAGCCCAACATCTTAGTAAATAATAAGCCTTACCAGAGTTGCAGCTGAACAATAACCAGAGATTGTGCTTTATTACAATAGCTGGACACACATGGCTATAGGATTTAGTACAAATACTTAAGTACAAAAGAGATATACAGATTATAAATATGTATACCCTATCTCTCGGTGACGAAGCACTACAAGTCGCCTACTCATCCCAGTTGCTGAATAGGCATCCACCTCTCCTTGGTCCTCAGCACAATCACCCTCGTCCCATGTGGCATCCTCAGAACCTAGATACCCCACGTCCCACTCAAGGTATTCCCCGGCTAGACTGGGATTTAACAAGGGAAGAAATAGTAAGGGTAAGTATAAATGTACTCAGCAAGTGTTAATAGCAATAAATGCAGCTGTATGACTCATCCCTTTCTCATCATGTCATTATCTATCTCTTCTCTTCACAAAATAAATTATCAAAATAAGTGGGTTTTGTAAGTTTTAATATTTGCAAGACTACTAGTCACTCAGTAAGAAGAAAGGCCCCCAGTCGTCTCCGTAGCCTCCAATCCAGGAGATAGGCATGAATTCATAATTTTACTTAGCACTGCGCAGCCTTGTGGCACTCTACCCATAGCTATCCTGAGCTCTTTAAAACGAGGTCTTCCATATTTCCTTAGATACGGTGTCAAGTTCAGAGTACATAACATTTTTCTAGTTCTGTTATTATATCCCCACCCAACAAATCATAGTCGGTGGCCTGGGATGGTTTCTTACCCTCACCCGGCACCTCGCTCGACTGTGGAGTAGTTAGGCCTGGACGAAAAACTCGAAGCTCGTTAGCTCGCTCGGCTCGTGGCTGGCTCGGCTCGGCTCGTTAGGATAACGAGCCGAGCCAAGATTTTAGCTCGTTAGCTATAACGAGCCAACTCGAGCCAGCTCGCGAGCCGCTCACGAGCCAAACGAGCTAGCTCGAGGTTATGGTCATGGACCTAATTTGTACTCTATTGCATGGATGATAGTTGATGGATGAATATATGATGGAGATATGGACATAATTTGTACTCTATTGCATGTGTATGCATATGCTGCTTGCTGCTAGCATGTATGATGGATGAATATGTGCTGTATGACTCACTGGAATATAAGGTAGTCTTCATTTTACATTTTTTGGTCCTGGCTCACGAGCCAAACGAGCTAACTCGAGCTTTTGGTCGAGCCGAGCCGAGCCAGCTTTTTAGCTCGTTAGTTATAACGAGCCAGCTCGTTATCCTACCGAGCCAGACCGAGCCGAGCCGAGCCAGCTCGATATCCAGCCCTAGGAGTAGTCGTTGGTTGGGGCAGTCTAATCCTCACCCAATACTCCACTTGCGCTAATATATGCGCCTAGGCTCACCACTTCCAGACTTCATACTGGTTCTGGCCCTGCCTGCTTGGATTCAACACTTCTGGGCTTTACACAAATTCTTGTTTCCTCCATCTAGTTATGCTACTTGCCCATTATGGAGATAATAATAATATTAGAGGGTAGCATTTTTTTGCTCATTAGAAACGGGAATATAGTTGACAATAAAGTACCACCCTCTTTCCAAGTGAAAGTTGATTGGTCTTTATGTTATAACTATTTGCAGAGGACCCCCATCTTTTTTCCTTTCTTTCCTGCCAGGGCACCCTCTACACTCTTATAATAATTCGCCCTGATCAACTCGGCTTCAGCTTCTGGCTTATTTTTCACTATTTATAAGTTTCGTCTTTTCTGAACTTTTGGCTTTTTGTTGAGCTTTTTTGCCGGTTCTTTTTTTCCCGTATTTGTTTGTATTATACGTAATGGGTTAACATATTTTTTTTATTTTTAAATTTTTTAAATTTAATTATGCTAAATAAGTCTCTGTCAGCTACAATGCTTTTTTCAGCCAGCTACAGTGTTTTCAGCCATAAGTCACGAGCTTTTCAGCCGAACCGATCACCACATATCTTCCAGCCCAACTCTTATCTCTTTCTTTCTTTCTTCATTTATCCGTATTTGTGCACCGGATTGTGATGGCTCCGCCTCCTTCAGGACTACTCTCCACCGCCGTGATGAGAAATGGTGGCTACCGGTGCCTCGTGTGCCCTCTGGGGGGCCTTCAAGACAAAACGAGGAAGCAATTGCAGCACAACCGCGATTGTGCAAATCAAATCTCAAAGGCTGCCATGGCCATCAACAGCAATACTTTAGCTGAGATGGAGGTCCCTGAATCGTAACTTGACTCTGTACCAAAGATATACCATGATCTAACCTCATGTGCAATGTCCAAAGCATTTCTTGATCTCAACTTGTTGCTTTAACTTTGGATGTTAGAATGGCAGGGCGACTTTGGGCGACATCATATATCGCTACATAACGTCTGATCAGTTTTCCCCTGAGTGCCTTCTCGACTGCCTGGACTTGTCGACGGGAGTACCAAGCCCTGGAAATTACCAACCGTGTCGAGGCATCAGTGTATGTGTGGCGCCGGAGGGTTTCTGCAAAACCAATGAATGGCTTAGGCCGTGCAGCCAGTGCCAGATCATCTTGGGTTATGGTGAAAGACATGATAATAGACGCAGAAAAAAGAGCTGCTTGCAGAGCGAGCAGAGGGGTTATTAATATGCTTGAAGCAAAGGTTTCCTGGACTGACGCAGACAAGCTTGGACATGAGCAAAATTCAGTGCAACAAGGTTAGTGTGTGTGTCTCTGCATCTTCCTTTGTTTTATTTATTTTCGAGTCAATAACTGATCTCGCCCTTGCTGCATGGTGAATTTTCAGGATGTGGGCAAATCAATATTGGAGAGTTATTCAAGGATTCTGGAGAGTCTGGCTTCCAACATTGAGGCTCGCATCGATGATCTACTTAACATCGATGAGCTGAGCCGGCACGCAGGGCATTTTCCACCAGGTGATGCAGATTGCAAGATTGCTTGCAACAAGACCGTCGTTCCACCCTAACAAGTGCCTGCCTCAGGCACCATTTGTGACGGCGTATGCCACGCCTAGCTCCTCGCCAGCGCAACTGTCAAGCCCATCTAAGGAGGAGAGGGCCTCGCTTACTGCAGGAAGACGGTCTCAGAGCAAGTTTAATAGAAGAGGTGGCTGCTACCTCTAGAACTAGTCAAATAAGCAAAAAGAGTACATGTAGCTCATGATGGAGGTAGCTAATACAATAAGTTGAGTAGAGGTTACCTCTACTAAATCACTCAAATATTTAATACTTGCATAAATATATCAGGAGTTACCTCTTGCATGAGGGGCAGCTTGCCTCTCTCTCCTCGTATGATGTGCTAGAGGTTACCTCTTATATAAGGGCATCTCCAATGATTCTAACTAGCAACTAACTAGAAGACTTCCACATCATTTATATAGTCCACACTAAAAGCTAGCATTCTAAAGAACTATATATAAGGATAGCTATTTGTTGCTTACATGCACACACAGAAAAAGACTATCATTTATAGAAGCTGCCTCGTTTTTGCGTTATAGACTAGTGCTTAAGAGCAAGTACAATAATGCTGACTAGGTCGCCTCTAGCGAAATCCACGTCAACACAATCCTATGTGGAAGAGAGAGAAAAGAGGAGAGAGAGGCAAGCTGCCCCTTATATAAGAGGTAACCTCTAGCACATCATACGAGGAGAGAGAGGTAAGCTGCCCCTCATGCAAGAGGTGACCCCTGATATATTTATGCAATTTTAAATGTTTGAGTGATTTAGTAGAGGTAACCTCTACTCAACTTATTGTATTAGCTACATCCACCATGAGCCACGTGTACTCTTTTTGCTTATTTGGCTAGTCCTAGAGGTAGCAGCCACCTCTTCTATTAAACTTGCTCTAAGGAAGAGCTGGCTTGGTTTTTTTTTGCATACTCTCTTTCCTCCACATAGGATATATGCTGATGTGTACATACATATAACTAGCTGACTCAGACCATTGGAGATGCCCTAAGGGCATATGTAGTGTATATAACCCAAGGGGCCTTAAGGTGGGTCCCATCTAAACCTTAAAGCTAACTCCATAGTGTATATAACCCAAGGGGCCTTAAGGTGGGTCCCATCTAAACCTTAAAGCTAACTCCATAGTGTATATAACCCAAGAGGCCTTAAGACGGTCCCACTTGGCAGATAAAGAAAAATTGTATTTTAATGCTTGTGGCCAGGTCTTTAGCTTGAGGACCAGCCTTAAGCCTTTTTTGCTTATAGCCTGCTTAAGGTCATCACTGTAATGTATAAGGTTGACCTTAAGGTGGCTTAAGACCCTCTATTTTCATACACTACAGATGCCCTAAGGGGCAGCTTGCCTCTCTCTCCTTTTTTCTCTCTCTTCCATATAGGATTATGTTGACGTGGATTTTATTAGAGACAATCTAGTCAGCATTATTGTACTTGCTCTCACAATAACAAGGGTGCTGGCGCAAGGAAAGCCTTCACAGATCATGTTGGTCCAGAAGTCAAGGGGATGATAATCGACAGTAGTACGATGATCGATGTCTCGACGACTACAGAGCTGAAAAGCTAGGCTAATAGACTGCTCATTTATGTGTGCCTATTTTCTTACTATATTTTGAATTCTTGGTGCAAAGCTACTCCTATGTGTACTGCTGTTTGCTGACCTCGTTATCAAACAGTACTTCGTACAAGCAGATTTAATCTAGCTGCTAAATCAGAGTGAATTTGCTGCATTTCTTCGATTGGTACGGACTCCAGTTAAAACCTGCAGCTTTTACTGCTGCGAGTTCTTACTGCTTTACATATTTGAGCTTTCTGAAGATCCGAAAAAGGCAGTGAAGCTTGGTTCTCGCGTTTTCAAGAACTCCGACCGGGTAAAGCATGGCGCCGACATACCCGGAATGATTGTGAACCGACAAAGGAGAAGAATCTTTCCATCGCCGGCCATTTACGCGGTGGATGGTCAGAGACTACAGAGAAAGTTTCATGGACGCAGCTTACATGTAGAGCTTAGTGCATGCGCGCAGCTTAAAGAGAACGTTAGTGCAGCCTCCACTTCGGGACTTCCACACCATGACCTGCGCGAAATCTCAAGCAACCCATGATGGTTTCCGTTCACGCTCCAGGCTCCAGAGCTGTATATATACCCCCTACGAGACATCGAGACGATCATCATCAGAGTGCGGCGCAGAGAGCAAGAGTGTGAAGTGAAGCAGCAGCAAGAAGTGGAGCTCAAGCCGAGGTGCGCAGAGAGCAAGAGTGTGAAGTGAAGCAGCAGCAAGAAGTGGAGCTCAAGCCGAGGTGCCTCTGCTTTGTTATGATGCTTCTGGTGGCCAGCTTCGCCGGGCTGGAGACGGCGCACGGCGTCAGGCCTGGACAGCAACAAAGCAATGCACAAATTCATCGGCACGGCAACTATACACAATTCAACCCCTCATCTTGTAGTAACTTTGATGATAGCTTCAACCAACAAGTTAGCAATGGAATGATAATCACAACATGCACAATTTATATAATGATTTACATGTAAAATCTCCTATAACCGAGAGGAGTAAAAAACCAAGGGGTCAACACGGTCCACTCAAAATCTACCACTATAAATGATAATAGGTTTAAGGAGTTCTCTCTAAAACATCTAGAAGTATATCAGAGCAGCAACAGCATCAATAAGGTAGCTATAACCTTGATACAACAGCAATAGCAACAACACTAAAGAAAAAACCGACAAAAACTAGCACTTTCAGCTGAAACAGAGTGACTGCAGTCTGTCCCTTTCAGAGTTCAGCTCACACCGAGCAAACCACAGATCCAAAAAATCTCAAACTCAGCAGAAATGTAGGTCAACAAGTTCTTAACAACCTGACAAAGTCTTAGCTAAATCGGACATCATTTGACCCCTCAAACAGGGCATCCACCAAGACTGCACATTGTTGAATCTGCTGCTAACAGAGCTGTCAAACTCTCTCAAATCTGGTGCTCTACTAACCAAATCCTCCACCCTATCCTACCGTACAAATCAGAGAGCTACAAGTGTAGAACGAACTAAACAAAATTGGAGCCAATCCAACCACGTTTGCCCCTCTGACCAAAGGCTTGATGAAGAATGCGTAGGACACACCGAATCTAGACAAATTTGCTTCACTTCTTCTCCACTTCTCGTCTCTCTTTGGTAGTTCTAATGGCTGCCCTCCCTCACAGCCTCTCCACAGCAGCAGCTGGAGCTCTCTCAGTCTCTCTTGTGTGGAGGCAAGAGGTGGCTAGAGTTCTTTTATGTATTCTCTCCCATCTGAAGGAAACATCTCAAACGTTGATCAAAAAGTGAATCAATGGATCATAAGTACTGAGCTTGTGGGCTGTTGTTGGGCTACTCCTCACCTCTATGTGGAGGGACAAAGCCCGACACGGCGCGGGGCAGTGCGGCCGCGGCCTCGTGGACCAGGTGGCGCTCAAGCTGCGCAGCATCGGCCATAACCCCATGTGCCTCTGCCCCGTCATGCTGTATTGCTGTCTGTCACCGCGCGCAGAGCCGGTGTCAAGCCCGCCGTGGCCATGACCGTCGTCAAGCGCTGCGCCATCGCCAACCGCCCCCATCGGTTACAAATGTGGCCGCAAGTTTTTACTCGTGTGGTTTTCAGTCAGCTCCTCCCTTTCTCAGTGTTTCTCCTTAAAGAAGAGTACATGGAATCACCATCAGCTGATTTGTCCTGTTTTACTGTGCAGCATACACCCTGCCATGAGGAGCAAAGGGATGAAACTGGAAGGGCTGTCGAACTCTCGAGTACTGTAACAAGCTGTGATCTTTGTCATGTGAAACTTTTCCTGGATGTTTTCTGAATAATGTGGGTGTAATGCCTCTGTTGGAATAAATCACCTTTCTGATTTCATGATATAATGAGATGAACACTTCCCAAACTTCTGTGAAATTTAAGGAATACAGGTGTACAATGCAAAGTGATCTCCGCTTCTCCAGCATTTTTGCTCTGGAGCGAGGATCCAACAGTAAAGAAACATATATTTTTTTAGACCTAAAGAAACATAATTTGATTTGTAGGAGTCAAGAGACCAAACTGATCAGGTTTGGCAGAATGGAAAGGGACTCTTTATGCAACCTGCGACCTAACTCCTACTGTGCTTGTAAGTTCATTACATTTCACATCTAAAGCACGAACTATGGAAGAAAAAGGTAAAAACATACTACATCTGCCCAGGTGTGATGATGCATCCAAATACTGCCACCACCGATGGACGAATGCGACTCCACTATGATGTAGGTAACTGATACTACCAACAAGGCCAATCAAGGAAACCAGCTTCACTCCCTCCCCTTTCAATTCCTGCCGTAAACAACCCAATAAAATAGTGAGAAAAATGATAAAAACCAATAATAACATGATACAATGGCAATGTTGTAGGTAAATAATCATCAGGATACACAAGACATCCGGCAACTACTTAGCTAGGTATGATAACTTTTTTATCATCTTTTTTTCCCCAGCCCCGACTATGCTATCATCATTGAACCTATTTGGAACTGTAGTTAAAATTAGGATTAACAAGCTGCTTCAACTAAAAGGCTGCGTAGAAAATATACATCTCTACTTTTTTACAATAACATATTTAATAGATTGATTCTCAAGAGTGATTTACCATGGAGCATGGCACTAATACCGCCATACCAATGGAGCCTGAGCCTTATGCTCTTATTGAGGATTTATGTTTCTTGAGAACAAAATGATGGCACAGAACAGCAAGCAAGTAATGGGAACATATTCACAAGAGGTGGACATACTTTTGTTCTTGCTTTCTCACCCAAAGTGAATTTATAGTATACAATTCTAGGTTGTGAAACTATATTGAAAATGATGTAACTAATTGTTGGCCCTAACATAGTGATGGAAAACATATAAAGCTAGGAGGTTAACTAAGTTTTTCGCTCCAGGACAGTTAAACCTTTATTCCTCCCACTGACTTTTATGGCTTTATCTACACAACTTCATAATTGTACATCAATCTCACAGCTGGTTGTGCAGAAAAATTAATTATCTATTGAGGCCAAAACTTTGATATCGACACATGGATGAGTACATAAGTTTTTTTTGTTATATTAATATTATAAACAGGAAAGGAAGAAGTGGGAATAGACTTGAGTGCAGAACTTGGAGAAGCTTGAAATGAAGCAGAAAGCAACCTTTCCTCATAGAAATGGAGTTGTTTGGGCATTTTTTTTAGGGAAAAGTTGATTGAGCACATCATATCATATATCACTAGTAACTTATTTTTCCTCGCATATAATTTGCATTGTACTATTACTATTCTGACTTTTGAAACAGAAAAAAGAGCAATGTTCTCTTCCGGATAAAGAAGAACTGAGAGTACATGATAATCCATAAATAAGCCAAGTGAGCCAACAAGGATATGTATGAACTATCAGTTGCCGATGTTCATTTGGGATTTGCAAAAGGAAATTCAATGGCGCCAAATTGTAAGCTGAATAACATATATCACGTGCACAAGCAGAGGATAGCACCAAACCATACTAATATAAACAATAGTAAGCTCCTCCCTTTTACCTTGTCCACCTAGGGAAAGGCTGCCAAATTTGCTTAGTAGTAAAATGAACCTGAAAGCGAAAAACATATTAGTCAACAATATGGACTCAGTCATAATATCTATCTAAATATACAATTACACTATACCTTGCCACCAGTCGCCATGAGAATCTGCAGCGGGGTCCTTATTGTCCACCTTATGCTGAAATGAATACAGAAAGCATGTTCAAAGCCTTGCTGAGGTATAGAGCCGTTCATGCTGATTTAAAAAATTCAAGTAATTATGAATTGCAAACGTGAGTTGTATTTTTTGGGTAGAGCAATTTCTTACATCATTGGATTCTGTGGCTTGCTTGGGTGTAGAGCTGCCACAAAAATAATCTCGACCACCATAGTGCATAGAAGAACCAAAACAAGACGTATCAACCGAGTCATATGGATGCGAGTGTTTGTTATCCTTGGTGTATGCAGTGTGACTTTTAGCAGGACTCCACTGGGATTTACCATCTGAAAGACAAAATAATCTTTTTGCAGTTAATTTGCTGTGTGTCATACCTCAGTGCTCTAAACAGAGTAAGGTGATCACCAGATGATCAGCATTCCATGATATTACTTCAAAAAAGACAAACAGTCCACGATGGTGGAGACAAGAGTTTGAAATGGAAAGCAATTTCTGGTTGGTTGACTTTGAAGATAAATATGCCGCAAAAGTTAGGAGCCTGTTTTCATTTGTAGTTACCATTTGCATAGATGTAGGAGTTTCATAAGTTTAGCTACGGGCTCCTAACTACAAATAAATTCGTTGATACAGAGGTGTGATGTACTATTCCGTTTCATTTTCACAATACTAGTGTCCTAATGGCATATAGGAATAAGACGAGACAGGGGAATTCCACAACTACCTGTAATGCCGGCTTGTGCACTCCCGTTCTGCCCTTTGAAAAGAATGGCGTACAAGTCCTGCTCTTTACCGTTTGGCTAAATGAAAACGAAAAAAAACTACGAAATTAGATCACACTACCACAATATGAATCCTCTAGAATTAAGTTTAAAACAATACTATAAAATAATCGATATCCACTTGGAAAGAAGGGTGTATCTACATTAAAAGATTACTAAATTATCGCATATTCACTTCAAAAGAGGGCTGTATATACATAAAAGGCTTTTTTTCCCGCATATTCAACAACGATAGATAAAAGGGCATATCTAAAATCTGGTAACGCCCTGCACACGAAGAGAACCAACTGCATCATCATTACAAAAACCCACAAAATTGTTCCGTCTAAAGAAAAGATCACGTCGAGCGCAAACGCCACAGAGAGACATAACATCGAACAGGCAAAAGGCATCAGGAAATGGGTACCCCATGCGACGGCGGATGGAACAGGCTGCTCAACGGCGACTCGGCTCCGACGGCAGCGGTGTCGACGCCGGCGCGGGGAGGGGACTTCTTGGTCTCCATGTGGGGCTGGGGCTGAGGAGAGGACTTCTTGGGCTCCATTTGGGGATGAAATGAGAGCTGCGAAGGAGGTTTAGGGCACGTGAAGCGGTTATAAGCGGCGGCGGGAGAGAGAGACGGGGAGTCTAGGGAACACGCAACAGCTCGCTGCTCGCCTCGTGGCGTTCTGTTCCGGCCTCCATGCGTGCCCGCATTTAAAGGCCTGGGCCGAGGACTACGTCGAGTGATTTCGTAGATCTTAAAGGTCTTATATGCAAACAGAAGCAGAGACCCTGCGCGCCGCTGGCCGAGCTGCCGTCGGCTTTAGGACAGAAACGGATCAACGAATAGTGTCCACACGAATACGAATTTATATTTTTAATATAAATATGAATTTAAATATAAATATGAATTGAATGTCGTAACGGATACAAATTCATATTAAATATGTACTTAATTCGGTCGAATACGAATATCCTTCTACAACTTCTGTAATAAATCTCGGTACAACAAATTTTTAGCGGTTTTACCGGTTTCACTGGTTTTGACCAGTTACCAGAACGGTTACCGGTTTCAAACCATCTAAATTCAAATTTCGAATCACAAAATTCGTTCAGGTTTTTCCTAGGTTCCGGAAACAGATCAAATACAAATTGAATAGTCTCGAATACGAATACAAATGTGAATACGAATATTCTCAAATACGGATACAAATATTTTCAAATACGAATATGAATATTTTCCCATACGAAATTTGCTTACCATATTCGTGTTTTCTCGAATACGAATATAGGATAAAATGGATTATCCATTATCGTTTCTCACCTCTAGTCGGCTTCTCACTCTTTCTCGAAATCTTGGTGTTTTTGGCCCCCATGCATGCAAATTCCAGCTTTGGCCCCCGTTTGTGCAAAATTGCAATTTTAGACTCCTTCCATGCCCCCCGTCCGCGCGAGGCCTCTCGCGCGATTCCCTGTTGCGTGAGGAGTGTGCTGGCGTGGCTGCCATCCGCGCGAGCCCCCCCCGACCCACGCCTTTGGCCACCACGTGGAGGGCGTGCGTCGGCCGGCCCCTACCCCACCCCCACACGTGCCATTTGTGGCAAGGTCGGACATGCGTCCGGCTAGCCTCCCATGTGCACGCAGTTGCTCTGGCTCCCCTTTGGCGCGTACACATGCCCTGCTATTAAAAGGATCCGTAATTGATTTTGAGAGGCAACGAGAGATTGAGAGAGGCAGCAGAGACTGAGAGCCAAGAACGAGAGGCAGAAGGAGGTAGCAAAGAAGGTTGTATTTTTGAGTGGTTTCCATTCATAATTTCAAGTTTGCGCATTTAGAAAAGTTGCAGATCGGCTTTGAGCATCCGAAATAGGTAATTTTCATTGACATGCGCCATATTTTTAGCAACATGATTAGCATGTAATTAGAAAAATGACAGTTTGTTAGTATGAGAAGGTGGTAGTTAGCCTTGTGTAATTGGGCAGTGGCCTTAGTTGACGTCGAAGAAGTAGCGTTGTTAGTTTGTTAGTGTCGTTAAATGCTTTTTAGTCACACTAATTATATGAATGCCATAGTTTATGCACAGGTTATTTTGTTTGCATGGGAACAAGATTGTATTTTTTGCATTTGAAAATACTTAGTATGCATTTTATACGATGTTTTGCACAAACTGATAAACATGCATGTTTTGGTTAAATTATTGTGCTTTGTGCAGATTATAGTTAATGGCCTATTGTCGCATTATTGTTATGTTAAAAGTTGTATATCAATGTAGTTGTTTGCTTACAAATATAATGCAGTATCATTAGCACTAATTTATGAATTTCAGGGTGGTACATATGTGATATGCTTAGTTGTGCATAGAATAGCAACGACAAAAATAGTGCAAAATGGTGCAACTTAATGTTGGACACTCTGTGAAATATTTTAGGTTAGCTTAGAGGGAGGGGTAAACTATGATAATTGTATTGAAAATTAGAAAATAAAATTATTTTAGACTATGGGAAATGTAAACAATATTGAAATCACCTACGAAAAGACAAAAACCCTATTTATTTAAAATAGAAAGCAACCTTCAAAAAATCTGAAGGACCAAGTCACCTATGAAAAGACAAAAACCCCTATTTATTTAAAATACAAAGCAACCTTCAAAAAATTTGAAGGACCAAGTCACCAAGTTGTGATGATTTGCTTGATTTGCCTTATTGCTCAAAAACAGATGCTTCTACTTCCTCCATGCTTGTTGATAGTAACCTTGTAAAGAAAAACAAAGAGCTCAAGGACCAAGTCACCAAGTTGAGTAATGACTTGGAGAAATGCTATAAAGAAAAGACCTCTCTTGATAAACTTTTAAGCAATCAAAGAAAGTCAAATTGTAAGAGATGTATTGGCTTCATTTTCAAGAAGAATAGCAAGACAAGATACAATATAAGACACACGAAAAATATCAAGTACTTTGGTGCAACAAGAATGACCACTTCGCCTTGGTGTGCCCCCAACAAGTTGGATGACAAGCAAAGATCATCAATAAAGAGGCAAACCGGTAATAAGCAAGACAAGAAGATGCCAAACTTGCTATAATTGTCGGAGAAAAGAATATTTTAGTAAGGATTGTCGCAAAGGTATCACTTCTAAACTCTCTATTTATAATGAACATTATTTGCTTAGAAAGGATAGATATGATAATATGTTTGCTAGGAATGTTAATTCACAAAAATTTATTGTTATGGCCATTTGGGTGTCCAAATTTATTATGACTAACATTCATTGACCCAACCAAGTTTAAATATCAAAATGCGTATAAATACTTAATAGGTACTTAGAGAGGCATTGAAAACTTAGCTTATTCATGAAGAAGTAAATTTCACTATGTGCAAAATAGGAGCCAAGTTTAAGGATGACCATGCCACATCATGAGCCAATGCCTTCTCAGTAACAAGTGTTTATATTGTAATATTTAGCTCCTACCCTTATGTATGTTGAATTACATGAAAATATTCAAAACGGGGTGCTCGTGCTCTTGTTCAAAACTTCATTATTGTAATATGAGCAAGATGTAAGTGGCACAATAAGGGAGAATTTTAAATCATAATCATATATATCATATCCCAAAATGTGCCTAAATTGATTAAGTGCATGTATATCATATCCCTTGTGGCCAATTGGGGTAAGATCTTTAGCACTCTATTTCACTCTCTTGAGCTAGTATGAGATTCTCCTGTCAATTATACATGTGTTGCACCTTATGAGTAAGGAGAGATGTCTCTAGTTGCATGTGTTCCATCTAGAGGTGGATTTTGTATCTACTTGAGTTTGTACATTCGTTGCACATGGTGAGAGTCAAGCAATAGGTTTGACTTGTTATTCTTTGAGATTGCCGACTCCTAAACAATGTTGAATGCGTCGTGTGCGATGATCTTTTTTAAAAAAAGTTGTGAGAAGGTCCATTGTATTGTAAAGGTTGGAGCTCATCTACCCAGAGCGAGAAAACGCTACCACTAGTAGAATTGAGGTGTTTGTCTTAATTCGTAGAGCTGATCTAATTTATTTGGGCTTACCTCAACGTGAAATAAGTGAGACCGCAAGTCTCCGAACACCATGATAAAAAGGAACCGTGTTTTTATGGTTTATTTTTTGTGCTTAATTTACATTCAAGCAATTTATATTTATAGAATTAAATTGATTATTTGTCACCATAAGATTGTAAACTTTTGACATATACTTGGGTTATTGGTGCACTTAGATGAACCTACTTGATTTAGGCCTTATATGTGCTAAACCAAATTGATTTATACGTTTGTATTATAAACTTAGTTTTAGCTAAAAGAAATTTAAAACCGTCTTTTCACCCCTCCTCTAGTCAACCTCTTCGATCTTAGACTCGCTCGAACTCCACCACCATCGTGAGCAATCTTCACAAGCGGTTCTGCTGAAACCTTACCTAATGAGCAATTGCTTCGACGAGGTAGGGAATTATTGTTGCAACAGCAGATTAATTTCTTGCAATAATCTTTTTTATTTGTTGTAGCAATAGGCGGATTGTTGCATGCATCTGGTAATTAAGTTGCACATGATTTCTTGTTTGTTGCGATAACTATAGCTGATTGTTTCAATAGAGATTTTTATTTGTTGTTACATAGTTTGGTGTGTATTTGTTGCACTAGCCTTTCTCTGTTGTAACTTTGTTTTTTATTGTAACAGCTTAAAATTTGCAATTTTTTTAAAACCAAACCCTTTTTAAATAATGCCTTAAAATTTTGAAAATTCACTTTATCGCTTCGTTGATTATTGAAAAAAGTCCATATAACACCCCGAACTTTGCTCGAAAGTCCATCCAGCACTCCAAAATATAAAACCGAACATTTGACCCCCTCCTGAACTTTGTAATCCAGTTCAAATAACACTCTGACCCGATTTTGGATGGTGGTATTGCCCGCGTGGTGGAATGAGTGGGTGGTTTTACCATATAGGATAACACTGGTCAAGTGTAGGTGAATGACATGTGTGGCATGCATAGCCTTCTCTCCCAAATCAAAACAAAGAGGGAGAAAACTACAGAGGGCGGTGGCCATGAAAGCATGGTTGGGAGCTCAGTGGAGGAGAAGCCCTTGTGGGCCCCACATATCACTAACCCAACTTGACCAGCGTGACATCCTACAAGGCAAAATCAACCAGTCATCGCACCACACTGGCAATGCCACCATGCGAAACTAGATCAGGGTGTTATTTGAATCAGATTGCAATATTCGGGGGGGGGGGTCAAATGGTCGATTTCATAGTTTATGGTACTGCACAGACTTTCAAACAAAGTTTGAGTGTTATATGGACTTATTCCTTGATTGTTTCCTAATTTTACAAAACCATGTGCCATTTATTTGAATATCTCTTCTACTAGAAATGCATTTCCAAATCTTTAGAAAAAATAGAAAGGGATTTTCTATCACATCGGACGCTTCACTCCCACAGCTACTCCCACCTTACTTTATCCATCTACATCACTGCCAAACGCAAACCACTCATTTCAACCTATCTCTCACACATGCATCCAACTTCATGCCCTTCTTTCCTTCTCTGCTACTCTCTTCCTCACGAAGCTCTCACCGGACGTCATCATCATCAACCTCACAGATCTCTCTTCCTTATGGACCCAGTGCACGTGCAATAACCTTCTGCCTGTGAGCCTTGCCATGGTAAGTAGAGCTCCATTATCGCAGAATGCTCGCTGGTTCCACTTCAACTCCTTCGATGAGCTCTGCTACTCGCCATTGTCCATGCCCTTCCTTTTTTGGTAGGCTTGCTGCGGGTGTTTTCTCGAATTGTTGCGACTCGCTTCCTCCATTGTTGCACGCAATATTTTTTTGTTGCAATGTCTTTTTCTCAAATTTAGTAGAAAAATGTAATTTTCTTGTAGTTGGGATGATTTGTTGCACAACAATATATATTTTTGTTGCGATAGGGTATTATTTTGTTGCCCATTTTTGTTGAAATAGATTGATGCAACAAGTTATTTGTGATATTGCAAAAAAAAATTTCAATTGTTGCATATGCATCTTCAAACTGTTGCAGGAATGAAACATCTTTTTAGAGATAGATTTGATATTTTTGAAATGATTTACGCACGGAGTAGGCATAGCTTAGGGCCATAACAGTAGCGTCAAGCTCCACGACCACCATCAACCAGCTCCTCTTGTTATTTTATCTATTCCTTCTCCGATGGCCACGAGGAGAGAATACGATGGCGGCAATGGGCAGATGCGATGTGGTTTTGCTAGGAGGAATCAAATAATAGTTACTCATAGGCAAATCTTACATTAAAAATATAGAGTCAGCATCAGATTGTAGCATCCTTAGCTATTTAGTTAAACTCCATATTTCAGATATTGTACCGTTGAGGGCCTGTTTGGAACAGAGGAATTTCACAGGAATTTTACAGGAAACAGTTCAATTCCCGCAGGAATCGGGAAAAATTCCCGCATTCCAAACAGGGCCTGAAAGTTGTCCAGGTAAATTGTATTATAACCCTTGCATGGTTTCTTATTTGCGTTCCGATGTAGTTAGTGACGACGTAGGACGAACGAAGGTGTATACAGAATTGATATGGGGCATGTTTTTTTTGGCTGCGATTTGTGGCTTTTGGCTACGGCTTGTGGTTTTTGGGCTGTTTGTGCGAGAGATTATAGAGTAACAGAAACTCACGTACAGTTTTTGCCGATATAAATGAAGTCGGTAAAGCATGTACTACAATTAACTAGTAGACCCTATTTTAAAAACATACTCCGTTTAAAAGCTAGTTACTGCAGAAAAACCGAAAAATAGTTTTTAGAAGCTGAAAAGAACAGGGCGGATTAGAGGGTGCATGTGGGGGTCATAGCATCCACGGGTGGGACCTAGGCCCACTTGGCCTGGTCATGGACAACACGTGTGCAAGTGGGGTGAAATGATACACCAACTGTGCAAATCTTAGCAAATCAATCCAAGGCAAAACTGAATTAGGTTGTTTCATGCTCAAAAAAGTCAACAACGTAATCTTTCTTTTAGATCAAATGGGATGATCTGATATGCTGATGTAAGAGAGGATTATTGAACCAATACAATCGAGGGCGTGGAAATATTTTTATAATATTCTAGTTTTATTAGATTTTTAATATATTAAATAGTTAAAATTGTATTTTGAAGATGAGTTGATATACAAAATGACATCTTTTATGGTTGGAGGGAGTATTACTCAGTTTCCCATTTAGTTAATGATTGAATTTGGCCCCGTTCTTTGTATTTTCAATCAGCTAGAATTGTTCAATGCACTAGTATAAATAATACAAATGCCTGACATGAAAAAAAACTTCTTTTGGCATTATCTAGAAGGTCCGTTTCTATCCCCTGAGGGAGGAAGTTCAACTGATCAACAAGTACTAACACAGCGAGGATAAGGATACTCGGTGCAGGACTAGCAGACAGACAGATTCGCAATGGCATAATGCATCACATCCATGTGCAATTTGACTTTGCGTTTGAGATGAGAACCACCCATGGGGACGGGCATAGCATATACGCAGCTCCTTGCATCCTTTGACCTAACTCACCTTCTCCGAGGAGGATTCCATTCCCCGCCCCAATGATGTTGAGCCCCGGCCTTATCGTCGCCTCCTTTCTCTCCGTCGTCTCCACCCCAGCCATTGTCACACCAAGTATCCACTCCCTCTGCTCACACACACCACACACCTATCTAGCTTCTTTCTTTCCATGATTCCATCAGCTTTCTATGCACGAGTCAACAAGTGTCAGTGTCTCAAGAGTTGTTCGAGTTAACCAAGGATCCTTTTTTTAAAAAAAGATTACCAAGGATCCTAGCACCTACTTAAATCGAGGATTGCTTTGTAAGAGTTGGAGTTTGCGACGGTGCAAACTGCATGCGGCACGCACGATGCATGCAACCTGGCTGGAGCGTACATGTGTGTGGAGACCAGTCTACAGGCACACGGCCGAGCTCAATTGGCCCGAGCAGCCTGGTCCAAAAGGAGGAGCCGAACAGGACCACAGGAGCCTTGCAAAGTGCAATCTTTACTAGCCTGCCTGTTCCAAGAAGTTGGCCAAACTGTTCTTGCTTCTCGCCTGCATTGGCGAGGCGGCACACGCAACGCAACATGCGTTTTGTCCACCACATGCACCAGTCGCGCCACTACTGGCCCTTCAGAAGCATTTCCACCGCTCCATCAAGGTCAAGCTAATCAAGCGATTAAGCCAGGAATTTTCAGAGAAACACCATACCATGCATCATGTCTTGACTAATCATACGAAGCGTACGTGACATGAGCATGACACATCGACACCAGCGGAGAACGGAGCCTGGGCTGGAGACTGGAGATATTATCTGAAGTGGATTTGTGTTCCTCAAAAAGATGCCGTTTTTGAGGAGCGTGCGAGAGAACATCAATCAGAACACGATGCGCGCACGGACCCGCCCCACGGTTCACTCTTATCTCGATGTCTTGTCCGAGATTCGGCCGCCGATATCGATCTGTCCGAGCGGCCGAAACCACGCACGGCCTGGCGCTGGCCGGCGCGCGGCGGGGTCACCGGGAACCACCGTGAAACCGGCAGCCCCCGCGCTGCAGTCCACACAGCCTGCATCGCTCTCGCGATTTTTCTCCATCGCCCGGCGAGCTCCACGGCGAGACCAGAACAATGCGCTTAGCACATACGTAGTGGCCCAATAATTCGACCCTGCATGCATCTTTCGAGCTTAGAAGTTAGAAGTGTAGCACCCAGTGCGGCAGGGAGGTCCACGCCGATGTGTCAGTGATGCGGCCTGCGCGGTTGGGCTGATGCCGCCGCCACCACCCGCTGCATGCTTTCTATCTTGTTTGCCGCGGAAGGCGACGGCACGGCGACGAGAAGGAAAGCGAAGCGCAGACGCCGATACTGCCGACGGGACCGAAACCCGCCTCTGTCCCGGTCGAATTTTGCTGAAATTGATTTTCAAACATTTTTGCCGATATTGTGTACCGATTTTCACCGATTTCTAATCGATATTTATTTGAAATTTTCGGGCCAAAAATCACTAAACATTCCTTAATATCGAGGTTATCGCTTGTATCCGCGGTCTCCTCGGGTAAAAAAAATAGACTGATATTAAAAACCCTGGTGGAGTCACATCCATGGTCCACACGTCAAGTTGCTGCGGCCTGGAACTTGGAAGGGATAAGAGAAGAATTCAACGTGAAGCCTGTTGGCGAATGAGGTATAAACCTTTTGGGAGACGTCTAATCTGGCTTGAGATAAGCAGCATGATCTCGTCGAAAGCCGAATGGAATCAGTGGTTCGGATTGACTCGGGACGTTGTTTGGTCAAATCGGGTTAAGTCATACCAGCGGCAAGCGCCGCGGAGTTGTCAGCTGTCCAAGCTGGCTTGAATCGGAACGAGTGGTGTCGGGAGAGGTGCGAGTTGCTCGAATTGACCGGAGTTTGTAAGGGCCACATCTAATGTGTTCCCTGTAATAATCAGAGCTACCACTTTCTTTAATCACTAATATATGTCATAATAATTTGGTACAAGTTATACATCATAAAATATATATTATGATAAATCTAATGATACCATTTTTATACGACCAATCTAAATTTTGTGTATATTGAATGCCAAATCTAAAAGAAAAAAGTTCATATAGCATCCTAAACTATACTTAAAAGTCCGTCTAGCACCATAAATTATGAAATTGGATATTTAGCCCCGAAATTTGCAATTCAATTTAAATAACATCATGACCTAGTTTCAGATAATAGTATTACCGGCGTGCCGCGATGAGTGGATGGTTTTAACACGTATGACGACATGTTGGTTAAGTTTAGATTAATGACAGATAAGATATCCAGGTTTTCTCTCTCAAATCGAAACATAGAGGGGGGGAACTACAAGGCGATGGCCATAGAAGCATGGCTGAGAGCTCGGTGAGGGAAAAGTTCTTGTGGACCCCACGTGACCCAACTTGGCTAGCGTGTCATCCTACATGACAAACTGCATACTCATCACGTAACGAGGAAAATACCACCATACGAAACCAGGTCAAGATGTTATTTGAAACGAATTGCAAATTTTAGGAGGTTAAATATCTAATTTCATAGTTCGCGATACTATACAGACTTTTAAGTAAAGTTTAGAGTGTTATATGAATTTATTCTAATCTAAAAATGTTTTATATGCATGGATTCTAGAACGAAGCATTTTATTTTGGGAGGTGCCTCAGCGCTCTCGCTGAGAATGAAGTTCACAATCTTACATCAACACTTGATTTGTCAACAGTGGTGTGGCGTCAGCACCGGAGCATATTGTGACATCGGCCCACGGACTTCAGACAATCTTGTGACCAAAAGAGCACTGGGAGAATCTTATGTCCAAAAAATGTGCTTGATTTAATTTCTCAAACGAATATGCTTGATTTATGGAAAAACAGGTAACTAATGTCTCTAGTGACAAAATGTCCTCGGGCGATCTCTGACTGGGCCGAGCCAAACTACACGCCGGCCCGAAGCGAGCAATCTCTGAGGCTCCGACTGCGTGCCGACCAGCCCACAGGCTGGGCCGATCTTTGCTAGCTCGGAGACTCCAAGCCCACGACCCGAACAAAACACACAACGCACATCGGAACTAGCCTTGAGGAGGGAGGGAGGGAGGGAGGGAGCGAGGGGGGAAGAGGAGATGGCGCGTCGGGTGGACGACGAGTACGACTACCTCTTCAAGATCGTGCTCATCGGCGACTCCGGCGTCGGCAAGTCCAACATCCTCTCCCGCTTCACCCGCAACGAGTTCTTCCTCGAGTCCAAGTCCACCATCGGCGTCGAGTTCGCCACCCGAACCATCCAGGTACACAACGCACGCGGATCTGATCGCGTCGCTGGTTTTTTTTTCTTTTTCTTTTTCTTGGTTGCTTCCCATGTGGTACAATTACAATTGTGCGTCACCATTCTGTGGAACTGTGACCCTGCGCTGGACTGCCGTTTAGGCTACTGAACACGGACTCTGGTTGACGTGATGCGCGAGACTATGAGCACCGTGTGCTGAATTTTCCGTCAAAGTGTCGCAGTCTCCTGCTGTGTTAGGACGGGAGATCTCGGATGAATGATTGTGGCGGACGACAGACGGGGATCCTAGGACGGGGGATGTCTTTGTTGGTAGCATGCCTGCGCTGACAATGACATGCAACACATGTTTTGTTTAGTTGCATGACGGACACACGATACCGCCGTAAAATTTGTAAATAGAAACTGTGCATGTTGCTGTAGGTTTTCTCTTCAGTTCCTTTTGCATTTGTGACAGTATTAGGTTAGATCGTTAAAGAGTTCCTATCCATTGTGGGCATGGTTTCTTTTTCCTTTTAACGCAGATGTAGATCATGTCCCAAGTACAATATTGCTAAGAAATTTAAAGGTAACTGTACCATTAGTACTTGTTAATCGTACTGTTACTATCTTGCTGGTACTAAATTGGAAGGGGAAAATAATGCTAGTAGGCAAAAATAGACCGACGTCCCACCATATATGTCAGAGCAGAGTGGTGCCCAATACGTGCTGGATTCATAAGCCTCGTGCCATTTAGTAGTAGTGCTAGTGTTATCTAGATTGATTGGTAGGACCCTTTTCTCCTTATGTTTGGCATGTAGCCATGTACTGAGCAATGAATTGTCTTTGTAATGAATTGCAGTCAGATTACTTGCATAACAATTCTGTCCGGTTACCATAAAGATGGAAATGACGTTTTTCCTTTTTCTTTTCTCGTTCGTTGGCTTTATTGAACAGTGAACTATTGCTAAGCTCTATTTTTTCCCCTGATCTTGTCCTGAGCTGGCCCTGATCAATATGGCTTCAGCTTATTTTTGCACTATTTATAAATTTCGTCTTTTTTTGAACTTTTGACTTTTTTGAGTTTTTTTACCGGTTCTTTTTTCCCTCGTATTTGTTTACATTATACGTGATGGGCTAATATGTTTTTTCTATTTTTAAATTTTTTTTAAATTTAATTATGGTAAATAAGGCTCTGTAGACAGTGTTTTTTCAGTCAGCTACAGTGTTTTCAGCCATAAGCCATGAGGCTTTCAGCCGAACCGATCACCACCAATCTCTCTTACTTTTATTTGAACAAACATTGTAACTAGTTTTTGCTACAAGTACATCCACATGTTTTTATTGGCCAGGGCATTTCATTCCTTGAATTTAAACACATGAACTTCAGTAAAAAGAAAAGAACAATGATAGGTTTCTGTTTCTTGGAGCTCAACTTGTCAATGAGGATTCAGTAATCTGGGGTGTTGTGAGATTTCTAACCATTCCCATAATAAGTGCCGGTGAAGATATCCGGTGAGATTTGCAATTACTTGTTCCGCCCTTGAATTCACAAGGGTAAGTTGCTTGCATTTGCAAATGCTGCAGTCTGCAACATCCAACCATATCGTGAGATTTATAATAGACGAGAAGATCCATTTTTTTCCCCTTATGGTTCTCTTGATTTGTTCATTGCTGATTGTGCGGCTAGGTAGGTTAAGCTCATGTAGCAGCAGACTGTTGCTTTGCCTGTTTTTCACAGAGTAAGCTGTGCACTTGGTTTATCCTCAACTGTGGATCTCCTAGTGCTTAAATCTCACAAATATGCCATTGCTCTTACCAACATGCATAATGGCATTATTGCCTTGCAACAAGCATGCAAAATGGTAATTGTGGATCATAGGGTTGGAATAGTATTCCTTTCTTATTAATGTTCTATACTTCTGATAAAGGCATATTTTTCTGCAGTGCCCTGCTGACCTGTCCTGCCCAGTCACTAACTAGGTCTCATAAAGGTACTTTGTTCTGCTTCTCAAAGAAAAGGAAGTTTTCTAAGAGCTCAGAGTAAGATCCTTGGCTCCTCTTCATTCTCTACAGGGGTCTCTGCCCACATGGAAGCGGGGCAGAGATGGATAAGATCAAACACGGGAATAAGAAGCATTTAAAATGCCTTTTTGAGAGGCAGGTAAAAAAGAAGGAAGCAGGCTGGGTACACATGGTAATAGAGCCCACTGGAGATCATTCAATCGGACGTCTTCCACAAAGTCAAGTTAGACGCATGCAATTAGCGAAACATTTTATTCAAACAAATGTAGAACCAGAATGGATGGTTTTGTGCTTATTACCGGTTCTTCCTCGCCCGGCCAGCAGGCCGGCGGCGTGCTTATCTTGTGTGACAACACTACAGATTTGGACTCGTTTCCCCTCAACAAATAAAGGCTTGGGCTAACAAAAACCTACCTAATGGGAAGTCTGGACTTAGCCTGCTTTCAGCCAGACTAACTTAAAAAAAGATTGCTCCTGTGATCCTTCTCCTGATGACGGAGCTGAAACGTTCTCCTATTGTAGTAAACTCAGCAAAAGTTTATTTTTCTTTTGAGACAGATAGACGGAAAGACTGTCAAGGCACAGATATGGGACACGGCTGGTCAGGAGAGATACCGTGCAATCACTAGTGCTTATTACAGCCTTACAGGGGTGCGGTTGGAGCACTCCTAGTCTATGATATAACAAAGAAGCAGACCTTCGACAATGTTCAGAGGTGGCTCCGAGAGCTCCGGGATCATGCGGACGCCAACATTGTTGTCATGATGGTCGGAAACAAGTCAGACCTGAACCACGTATGATCGGTCCCTGAGGAAGACGGGCAAGCATTTTCTGAGAAGGAAGGTCAATGTGGAGAAGGCATTCCATACCGTATTGAGTGAAATTCACCAGCTGTAAGCAAGAAGGCACTTCTGCGCAGGAGTCTGCAGCTACGAATGGGCGTTCTATGCAAGGAACCACTATTAACGTCGCTGAACCATCCGGCAACACAAAAGGTTCTTGCTGTTCCAGTTGAAGAACTGCTTCCAAGGGAAGAGATCTTTGGAAGCGTTTGTTTCTGCAGAACTGCAGCACCACGTATAGGTTTTAGTTGGTTTCTCACGTTATCTGCCTCCTCATTTGATGCCCATGACTTGTAAATTCTTTTATCACAAGGAACATTTCTACATGAAAGACCGAATATAGCAACAGAGCAAGATGAGTGATGCTTTCTAATTTTTTCCTAAGTATTCAACACTCCTTCACTCTAATAGCTACAAAATTATGAAATTGGAATAGAAAACCAACACCAAACAAGCAAAACAAATATCCAAAATTTTAGAGAAAAATCAGGAATATCAAAAGTACCTTTGTTATAACTGCGATACTTTCGAAAATTGGAAGTACATTAGTTATAAATGCGGTACTTCCTTTTCTTGATAAACAGTGAAATCAGCCTAAGTTCAAAAATTAAAATTGATGGAACTTTTGATTCGAAGATCTAAATGACATGAAATTTTACAAGAATCTTCTCTAGGATATTATAAATCTATTCAAACAAACGATTATCAAAATCAAGGCTAAAGTTGAGACATTTTTCAGTTTGTTGAAAGGTTACACCGAAACTGACCCAAATGCCAAAATCGGTTAATATAACTTGCTCGTGGGATGATGATGATTAAGAAGGGTCTAGATGTATTTTCACATGTCACAGCAAATTAGATCACTACAAAACCAAATCAACAACCATCAAATCAAGAGATGGACCAAAAAAACCAAAGTCAAGCAAAACCGAATTTTCTTATGAATCTTGCCTTTAAAGTATCTAGATGGATGAAGATATATTTTTTAAGGATTATCTTCATCTCTTACAAGTCCTTGGCATAGCAAAATCACGAGAAGGGAAGAGGAAAGATAAAAAACAACTAAAAGTCAAGCACACCAATTAAAACAAGGACTCAAGAGTTGCACAAAGATTAATGTATTGCTTACTAAAAAAGATAGGTTTTACAGCTACTTCACTTTGAAGGACAAAGAGTATCCAAGTTACTCTTAAACTCTAACCCTAGAGATGAGAGTACATAAGATGGTTGGATGGTTACCAACTATGTCTCTATCCTAACTCCGTTTATAGGTGGGCAACCGGCCACCTATTCATCTTAGTGGATACGATCCACTATTACAATGGGAAAACTCGTTAATCCTACACACATGGATTTTATTCACACAAGTTCACTTATGCATACTTTTCAAAGCGCATAAGTGTGTATCCGCTAAATTCTTAGCCTTGATATGTCTTGATCAAACCAACTCCACCTTGACCTAAACCGCTCTTCAACGTATCGCTCATGCACCGTGGTTTTGATCCAAAATATTTTCCAACATTTTAGTCAAACTACTAAAATATCGTTCCTTGACTCGGCCATCACCAACCACTGCAATCAATCATCATACATGCCACGTGTAGGTGCACCACTAGATTGCAACACGTTGTCAAGTCTCTCCCGTCCCGGTTCTACCAAACCACGGCTCACTTAGCCCGTGCAAAGCCACATGGTGCCATCCCACCATTCGAACTCGCCTTCAACATTTTCCGTCTTTCTCGTGCCATGCTTGAGCTCACCGTCTCACCCTGCATTCTCGATCGTTCTGGGTCTCAACTCCTCCATGAGCCTAACCCTGATTCTCGCCATTAACCACTGTTGACTCCAAGCCACCCAACACATCAAAAGACAAAGAAATCGTTTCTAGGTACATGTTCTTTACAACTTGACCTATATTAGTCAAGACATGCATCATACAACCTTAATCCAATGTCTCAGATCATCTCAACTCAATTCATGAATAAAATCCCAAAACCCTGTTTTTCTAGGAAGATCGATATTACTACACTTAACATGCTGGTACTACCGTACTACCGTACTACGATACTACCGCTGCCTAAATCGGTACTTCTGCACCTTTGCTCCTCACACAGGACCTCTCTAGATAAAATGTACCACCATATTGTCGGAACTGCCATCTTGCAGTACTACCGCATGAACCCGTATAGTACTATCGCGCTTATACCGCTATTTTAATTTGCAGTTGATTTAATGGAGAACTACGATTTTCAACTCTCCAAATTCAGCCTCTCGACGGAGGATATACAATCGTTTCAACAAGCATATCCATCCGCGGAAGGTCTACATGTACAACAAACTGGAGAGGCCGAAGAAACGACGGCCCCGGTGGCGCAGGGTCCAATCGATCCATCTTCTTCTGGCTCAACAAGTGCATCCACAACCCAAAGTACGGGTGCAAAAAGAACAAGAGCTAGTACATCAGGAGTTTGGAATGATTTCGACGAGAAGTTCAAGACCGACGATGATGGGAATTCGGTGAGGTATGCAGTTTGTAAAATTTGTGGTAATAAATTGACTGCAAAATCTTCAAGTGAGACGGGTCACCTACAATGACATGATGCAAGCTGCAAAAGAAGGCAAGGAATACAAATGCGCCAGACACAACTGCAATATAACCCTGACGGCTCGGTACGTTCGTGGGAGTACAACCCAGAGGTAGCTCGGGGATCTCTTTGTAGATTAATTGCTTTTCAAGATTTATCTTTAAATTTTTGTGAGTCTGATGCTTTTCAAAAATATATATTAGGATTGCTCATAACCCTCGATTTAGTGTTGTATCTAGGAAACCAACAACTAGAGATTTAATTAAATATTATAACAATTGTCGTGATAAATTGAAAGAAATATTTCATACATGTACATTCTCTATTGCTTTGACATCCGACATATGGAGTGGTAGGGCTAGAGATGATTATATTAGTATTGTTGCTCATTATGTTAATGATGATTAGATAATGTAAAAAAGAATTATAGGATTTAAATTAATTAATGTTTCACATAGTGCTAAAAATACTGCAGAAAGTATTATTAAAGTTGTAGAAGATTTTGGCCTCACACATAAGATTTTTCTATAACTTTACATAATGCAGCTGCAAACACTAAACCTATAAAAATTCTTACTCCTTTGTTTAATACTTATGCACAATCTTTCTTACTGCATCAACGTTGTGCTTGTCATATTATTAATCTTATTGTTAAATTTGGTTTAAAAAGATTAAATGTTTGTATTGATTCTTTTAGAGATGCAATTTCATTTATTAATTGTTCTAACCAACGAATAGCCGCATATAAGAGTTTTTGCGTAGTAATGAATGTTCGTCCTAGAAAATTTGGTTTAGACATGCCTATTAGATGGAACTCTACTAACATTATGCTTAAACATATAAGAGCACATTATCTGTTTTCCATCACACCCAAAGTCATCAATCTCGTAGCTCCTCCAGTAAAACCCAAGTTAGAGACCCTGAACTTACTGAGGACAATTGGGTTGTTGGTGAAAAAATATTTTCCTTTTCAGAACTTTTTCATAAAGCTACACTTTGTCTTTCTGGAGTATACTACCCTATATCTCCTCTAATTGTTCATAACATTTTTGAAATTGACACTCACCTAAAGGCTTTTGGAAAATGATCCTATACTAGGGGATGTTGTAGTTGCCATGAAAACTAAGTTTTTGAAATATTGGAGGGAAATCCCTATTTTATATGCATTCACCTTTATTTTGGATCCTAAGGCCAAACTCCAAGGATTTATAAATATTTTACAACTTTTAAGTGATGCTACCGGTTTAGACTATTGTACATACTATACATTAGTTAATGACAACTTATATGAGGTATATGATAAATATGAAAATAAGTTTAGGTCTGTGCGTTTGGAAGTAACCCCCGGTAGTCCCTAACACCTCTAGGGGACTATGCAATGGGGCAAGATTTTTGGTTCTTCGTCTAGAGATTCTCGTGCAGGTACACATCAGTCAGGAGGAGGAAGGCGACAAAACACTGAAGACCTATTAAGCTATCTCAACAGTGATAGTGTCAGCTTCGAGTAGGAGTTGAACATCCTCTCATGATGGTAAACCCAGAAGATATCATATTCAGTGCTATCCATATTAGCGCGGGATGTGTTGACTGTTCCTGTCTCTATAGTCTCCTCGGAGTTAGCATTCAGTCTATCTGGAAGAATAATCGAGGATCGACGAACAAGTCTCTCCAACGAGATGGTTGAAGTCCTTCTAACCGTCAAAGACTAGTAACAAGCTGAATCAAGACTCCAACATACTGCAGATAATAGAGATTTAGAAGAATCTTTTGAGAATTTATATCTAGATAGCAATGAATATGATTTTTAATATTTTTCTTCACATGTAGTCACTAATGAGTTTTATAGGCTGTACTCCTTTTTCTTTACCAAGGTTTTCTCAAGTTAAGTTTTTGCTAGGTAAAGTTTTTAATGAGGCAGTCATCCCATGTAATTTAATAAGTTAATAAAGCTCATTATGTCATTGAAAATATTTATTTTCATGATTAACAATGTTTACAGTTTTCTATAATTTTTCTGAATTTTTTCTGAATGTTTTACAATTTTTTAATTTTCTGCAAATTTTTTTAATTTTTTCTATTTTTTGGCTTAACGGCCCATTAAGTCTTAATCGTGCCCAGGCTGGCACGGCATCGGGCTATGCCTATGCTCGCACCGCGGCCCGTGGGCCGGCACAGCATGGCTCGTTTATTAAGCGGGCCATAACGGGCCGTATCTAAACGGGCCATACCATGCCAGCCCGACATGGCCCATTGGACAGCTATGACTGACCCTTTTCCTGATGACAACAATTCTTTCCAGTATCATGTTGCCTTCGAATTCCGTCGTAATGGAACAATACTCGTTTCATTGCTATTCAGCATTCACAGATGTACTGATCCAGCAACAAGCCAGTGAGTAAAGCAGAGCATGACTGTTAGATGGGTACATGTGATACGTACATTGTCCAGTCTTGACGTGCTGTACTGCTGTTAGACGGGCAGTCTAGAAGCCTAGAAGAGGCTAGGATACCTTACAGTGTTTGATAGTTGCAGCTTTGGATGTATTGAACCACATCTGCAGTGCTCGCCTGTCTGGCGAATAAAGAGTTTGATTTGAGTTGTCCTCCTTTTCCGTTCAGAATTTGTTGTGAACCGAAACTGCCAATCCGTCCTACTGTTTCACCAAGCTGAACTTTCTCTCTCAGATTCATTGGTGTCTAGGTGTTACGAATGTGATAAGAGCAACTCCAGCAGGGCCCCTACTTGAGCCCTCAAACCTCAAATTTGAGGGCTTGAGGCAAAAATAGAGGTCCAGCAGGGCCCCTACTAGAGCCCTCAAATTTGAGGAGCCCCTCAAATCCCCCTCCCACCCCTCATTCCCAGGGGCCCCCTACTCTGGCTCTCATCCTACCGTTGTTCAGTTTTTTCCCCGCCGCCCGTGAAATTCCCCACCTCCGCCCGTTTCCTCGCAGCCTCCGCCGCTTCAACTCCCAGATCCCCCGCCGGCCGCCGCCTCCGTTCGCCCGCCCGCCGCCTCTCCGTCTCCGCCTCCGCTCAATGGAACAAAAGATGCAAAAGGGGGCGGGGGTTCTGCGAGTGACCTTGCATCCGGTGGAGAAGCCGAGGCGAGCGGCGAGGGCGGCGCTGGCGGCCCAGCAGAGGAAGCAGAGGAGGGCGGCGAGGGCGCCCGCGCGGCGGTCAAGTAGGAGGTAGAAGGCCCCGTAGAGCGCGGCGCCGGCCGCGGCGGCGTGCGGGAACGGCGCGGTGAGGTGGAGGAGCAGGACGGCGGTGAGGAAGATGGGCCAGACGAAGAGCGAGTGGATGGCCACGTTGACCGGGTTGCTGTGGTACGCGCCGTAGAAGGCGAAGTGCCGCTCCAGGTTGAGGAGGCCGCAGCTGCCGTGGCCGCGAGGCTTCGCCATGGCTTGGCTAGACTGCTTGGGTTTCTTTGGACGAGGACGAGGTGACTCGTCGATTTGGGCACGGCCGCACGGATGCTGTGATGCGCACTAGAAGCCACATGGGTGCTGACTCAACCTCGCCAAATTCGCCAACAGGGACAGCAGCAGGGGGAGAAGAGGGAAGCGGAGGCGGCGGGATGGCTGGAGACGGCGGGGTGAGGCAGAGAATGAGTGGGTCCCATATGTCAGTTGTAGTGGAATAGATTTGAGGGCTTAAATTTGAGGGGTGCTGTTGGAGTAGATGCAAAAAAACAGGGCCCTCAAAAGTAGGGAGAGCCCTCAAATGAAAAGTAGGGGCCCTGTTTTAAGGGCTACTGCTGGAGTTGCTCTAAGGGCATTATTCCCTCCTCGGATTCATTGATGGCTCCAGTATTCTTGGTGTTAGTATGCTTTAGGCTCAGGCTCCTCTGTTCGTTGACATGTATGCCATTCATGAGTCCCAACCGTGTTATAGTGGATTTCACATCAGCTGATGGCCTCCCCGCACCCACCTGCAAAATTATCTATCCGCACTGTAACCATCCATCGAGGTGTTCTACTGCCTCCATTCGTTTGCGCGGTTGCTCACGCTTCGTTCTTGGATTGGATATGCAGATGTGACCATGAGTAACTGCTCCGTAGCCTACCACCCTGCCGACCTCTACTGATTCATCCTGCCTGCGCCTGCAACCCCCCTGGTCACAAAAAGCAACACCAGGAGAGCTACTTCTATCGTGTTGGCAGGCAAAGGGCATAACAACTAACAATATACTTATTTAGATCCTGCTCATTTCGGCTTCAGCTTCTAGTTTCTGATATATTTTTCACTATTTATAAATTTTATCTTTTTCTGAACTTTTAGCTTTTTTTTATCTTTTCTGCCGGTTCTTTTTTTTCCTCATATTCGTTTGTGTTGTCTGTGATGAGCTAGCATTTTTTTTCTATTTTTAATTTTTTTTAAATTTAATTACGCTAAATAAGTCACTTTCAGCTGCAGTGAAATGTCAGCCACTACAGTGCAATTTCAGCAATAAACTACAGCTTTTCAGCCCAACCGAGTGGGGCCGAATCTGATGATTTTGTGCCATTACTAGCACAGGAGGTACAGGTTGTTTCAAAATTTTTTTCTTTCTTGAGAGTAGTTTTTTTTTAAAATAGTCTCATAAATATTATATTTGTGTTGATGGCCTCTTTGCACGGCCAGGAACCATGCCAAGCGTTTGGCTACCGGAAGGCACGTGATCGAACGAGTCAGCTTTCCACAGCGATAGACCCGCTGCCTCGCGAACGCAAAAAAAACATCAACTACTACGGTGCACTGCACAACAAGGATTCGGACCATGGAAGGGTACATGCCTTTAGGAGGTTGGAAAACCACGGCGCCCAGCATTGGGGAATAATACGTGATGAGACGGTCTACTGTGTGAATCGGGACTATTTGCCCTTCCTTGCGAGCTCAACGTTACACTCCTCCTTGGCTGCCTTGGCCTGGGCGCGATAGCACACTTTATGTCACGCTCCTTCTCGAGAGCCAGGTGCTCCGTCCGCCACTACGCCTCAAGATGGGCTTGCGTCTCACGCTGGATACGATCGTCACGCTCCCTACTCCTCGCAATCAAGATGCCACTTGTTGTACGGATGAATCTCTTGGTCGATCCATTTCCAGTAGCCACACAGTGGATCTGGGAACTACGGGTAGATAGGAGAGATTGTTAGTATGAACTTTCATACAGAAATAGAGGAGGAATGCACTAAATACGGTCCTTACCGGCTGTCAGTAGCTGCCCATGTCCCGACAGTGGTCGAGATAGTTTTAGGCGTAGTTACCGCATCCCCAGTAAAGCATGCTCACGCTTGGGGGCTCTTTGGACTTGAAAAACTTTGCATCTGTCCCTGTACCAGCAGAGAGACGGCGTATCCTCCTCGAGGGGGTCTTGTAGGGAATGCTCTGTCAGAATGTTCAAGTAGAGGTTGCTGCTCGGGAGGGGGGTGTCGTTGCGCGAAGGTGCTCTCCTAGCACGTTGCCTTTCTTCGTCCTGGGCTACAGCAGCACTTGCGAGGTTGCGGATCTCGTCCCACTGGCTGTCCATGTGAGGAAGGATAGTGTTGTACTCTCGTTGTAGGATAACTCGCAGTGGAAGGGATGGTACTTATTTAGTGAGCCAGCATGGCGTACGCTGGTGAAGTGCAATTTGGTTGACGTTTTTCTACTGCCATGAGGCAACGGGCCCATCACTGCGGAAAGTTGACTCGTTTGATCACGTCGCTGCAAGACACGACAAGACACGACATGATGTGAAGTTGAAATTATCAGAAAAAATGGAGCTCCGCGCTGTGTTTGGACTGGCATCTTAGCGCGATGAGCTGATCTAGTATGGCACGGATAGTACCATGCCTAGCCAAGCATGGCCTAGGGCACGGCACGGCCTAACCGATCACTCTCCTCTCTCTCCTAGCTGTGCTTGGTGCCCCCTTCCCCAAGCTCGGCCATCCGCCGCTTCCTCCCTTCCTCGCCTCCTTCCCCGGCCCAGTCGCCACCTGCTCCGTCTCACGCTCCGTCGTGTGGTCATCACCTCCTTCCTTCTCGGTGCCTGCTCCCTCTCGCACTCCGCCGCTCGACCACCGCCTCCTGCCTCCCCAACTCGCCACCTCCTTGGCTCCTCACCTCCTCCCTCCCTGCCACCAGTCCCCTCTTGTGCTCCGCCGCTCAGTGCAGCTACCTCCCTTCCCAGCCTGACTATCGCCTCCTCGGCTCCTCCCTCATACCGCTTGCTCCATCTCGTACTCCGTCGCTCGGCCACTGCCTCCTCCCTCCCCAGCCCGATCGCCGCCTCCCTGGCTCCTCGTTTCTTCCCTCCCCACAGCCTGCTCCCTCTTGTGCTCTGTCGCTCGGCATTGTCACCTCCCTCCCCCGACCTGATTGTTGCCTCCTTGGCTCCTTCCTCCTGCCGCTTGCTCCCTCTCGTGCTCGGCTGCCGCCTCCTTCCTCCCGCCGCTTGCTCCACTCTCTCCCTCTCGTCAGTGTCATCATTGGAGGTAGCAGTGCAGGTGCCAGGGAACATGCGGCAAAGGTGGCACATGCCTATATACTAAACAGGCCATCTTTGGCATGTCGGGCTACACGTGCTCAGGCCGACACGATACGGCCCTAACCTTCTTAGGCCATGCCTAGGTTTGAGGACGAGTTCGTGGGCTAACACGGTATGACTCATTTAGTTAATTGGGCCAATCAAATCGTGCCTATACAGGTCCATGTCGAGCAGCCAATTTGGTCAGGTCTACGGTTTAGAAACTAGGGCCAAAGGGTGGACTGGGCCATTCTACACTTCCATATGTTGATTCGATCATTTGAAGCATACGCTTCACCATTTCTTTCCTATTTTTCCAAGAGAGATTGTTCACTACGACCATGTTATTGCAGCCTTACAGGGAATTTTTAAGCCATGTCCTTGTTCAGCAGCACCCATCTTCTACCTCTGTCCTCTGTATATTTTTTCTTTGCAGGTATGGTCTGTCTACCGACTGCTCTGTCATATGCATGCTTATTTCATTTTTCAGGGAGCCGGGTTGGTTCAATAGGGACAACTTTTGTAACTTGGTATAGCATGCGCATAGCTATTATAGTGTGTTCTTTCGAACTGTGATTTATAGTTTTTTACTATACTTTTCAACACGACAGCGGATGGCGAGGCATCGACATAGTCACATAGATGATACAAAGGATTTTAAGTTTAGAAAGCTGTTTAGAGAATTCATTTTAAAAAATATTCTATTTTGATTATTAGCCTTTGATTTTTGGAGAAGGCTAAGAACAGAAGCCAAACGAAAAAAAAGGAACGTGCATGCATAGTTCCCTCTGCAACCGAAGTGGGGGAACGTTCTATTATTGGATGGCTTTTAATTATGCAGATACAGCATCAATCACTAGATCTTGCACCGAATACTAGGGTCCAAAAATCCTTAGCATTAGGTATAGCACGTATGTCCAGGATCATCACCGAACCCTAGCTGATGCTCCGTGATGTAGTACGCATCGTCGCATTATTATAGCCTGGTCGATCCGATCAGCGATCACCCAGTTTTAAAATCCCAGAAAAGGCATGTACGCCCATGCTGGCCGGCGGCCAAACCCGGGGGCCACCCCGGTAGTTATCCAGACATGTTATACACCAAGATATGTGAACCACGAAGCCTATCAGGAAAGAAGGGGAAATTTAACTTTTTACCACTCATAACAATACCACCTATTCAAATGTCATCCTTATCGTTGCATTCAACAATTTGCCACTCTTAACATGTGGTTGACTAATTTTTTTGCCACTTTCGAGCCCACGGAGCGCCATGTCAGCGCCTCCCCACCCCGCTCGCCGGCGCCAGCGCCAGCGCCGCCGCGCGCGCCTCCCCGCTCGCCGGCGCCGCCTCCGCTCCGTCCCCGCGCCGTCGGAGAGCACGAGGCGCGCGGGCGGCGGCGCGGGGACGGAGGCGGAGGCGGCGGCGGCGGCGAGCGGGGAGGCGCGGGGACGGAGCGGAGGCGGCGCCGGCGAGCGGGGAGGCGCGGGGACGGAGCCGGCGGCGGCGCCGGCGAGCGGGGCTGACATGGCGCTTCGTGGGCTCGAAAGTGGCAAAAAATTAGTCAACCACACGTTAAGAGTGGCAAATTGTTGAATGCAACGATAAAGATGGCATTTGGATAGGTGACATTGTTATGGGTGGTAAAAAGTTAAATTTCCCGGAAAGAAGAGAGGAGAAAAGGTTGAACCAGAAAGTGTCAAGTATCCATGCAATATATGCAAAGCTGCTGTTACACCTGAGGACCGAGCTAGCTCAGGTGGTCAACGTCGTGGGTGTTCGATTACAGCGTATCTCATCAAAATAATTAGTAACAGACACCCGCTCTGATTAGGTGTGTGCTAGTAGATATAACTAAAGTTGTTCGAATCATGATTCTAAATTGGATCAGAGATATTCTAGTAAGTTCATATTCTAGGATCAAATATTAGAATATAAGATCTTACTAGTTTCTACCAGAAACACATTTTTCTAATTTACCGTGTATTCTAAAAGTGATATGAATGTTTATTTGGTCATTTAAGAGCTAATTTCACACACACACACACACACACACACACACACACACACACACATATATATATATATATATATATATATATATGAAAATTACATAATGCACCATGGTGCCTAGGCACCAACATCCGATACACATGTATGATTGATAATTTTTTTGAGTTTGGGTATGAAAATGTTTTATACCCTTGATATATTTATGGTAAGTTAGTTTTGAACTCAGTTCAAACTAGTTTGAACTACTTTTGAGTTCAATGCAACTACAGTGAGTATATACCATAAAAATAGTTCAAACTAATTAAACTGAAGTTGAATTTAAATTTTTTCGGAGTTTGACATCTCAAATATACTTTTTTATGGGCATATGAAGATACCCACATGAAACACTCGTGTGTGTGTGTGTGTGTGTGTGTATATATATATATATATATATATATATATATATATTAGTCACAATTAGAATTGTGGTTTTAATTATATGTTATTAAGAGCTACAACTAGAAGAGTAATATTATCAATATTGCTATTATTAGATCATTTTACATAAAAAGTAAAATAAATTAATAATCAAATTAAAATTTATTATTCCAAACCTCTGCATCTTAATATCTAAACTATTAACATATAACTTGAATTGAGGGATAAGACACAATTAAACACCCAAGTCTTTCATAATTTAGGATGATGTGTGATTATACACAATTCGATCATGATTCTACACGATTCTAGATTAGAATCACAATTATACCAGGTATGACTCAAGATACAATTTGAGTTAGTTTGGTTCATGGAATCGTAGGATCATAATTTTAACAATTTTAGATGTATATATATATATGTGTGAGTTGGGACATACTTGCATGACGCGTGTGAGAGTGCGATCCACCCATGTACTTAAAAATAGCTGTTACACCGAACGTCGACTGTGGCCAGGGGCGGAACTGGGCCCGGGCTGGGTAGGCTATAGCCCGAGGCCCAGCAATTTTACTAGTACTACCTCTATTTAATACTACCTTTATAACATATATACTATACCGGCCCAGCCCGAGACTTGAAATCCTGTCAACCCGGCAGACCAAAGCGCGCGCGCGGCCATGCATTCTCGGCCCACCAAACCAGCGAGATATGCCACGCGCCCTTGGCCCACCAAACCAGCGAGATAACGCCCTCAGCGGCAGCCCGCCCCAAACTATGCGCGCCGCGCCCTCAGGCCTCAGCCATCGAACCCTAAATAAAATCCCCCGTCCGTCGGCGTCGCTTGCATGACCCCGTTGTGGCGCCGCCCTCGCCTGTAGTCCTTCACGACGCTGCCTTCCTTGCCTGTGCGCGCCGCGCGTCCACCGGCCCCCGTCCTCGCCCCTCGCTCCCGATGCGACGACGTCGCGGTCCGCCGGCCGCACCTGCACGACACCACTACGGCGCCGCCCTTAACTGCATGATGCCGTCAGCCGCCATCCTCGCCTACACCGCCCGCCTCCCCGCCTGCACTACCTCGGCGCGGCGGCGCCCCCCTCTCAGCCTGCGCCGCCTGTCTCCCAGTCAGCGCCGCTCCGACGCCCCCCTCCCGGGCCCCGGCCAGCGCCGCCCCGACTCCCCTCCCCCCTCTCCTCTCGGATCTCGGCCAGTGCCGCGGTAGCACCGGCGCCAGTGTCTCCCACCTCCGGCCAGCGCCAGCTCCTGCCTCCCGTCTCGCCGTCTCCTCCGGTCATACCCAACGGCCAACCCCAATCGACAGGTCACAGGTGAAAATCCCCCATTTTTCAGATTATGTACCCTTTTTTTTGCAGATTTTGTATGTGTTTTAGAATTTGGAGGAATTGTAATAATAGTTTCAAGAATTAGGGGAAAATAAATCTGAGGATTCAGGATTGATCATTGGTGGGGAGATGGGGGCGCTTATCTGAAAATGTTTTGAGGCTACAAATTGAGGGTTTTGAGGCTGCCTGTTCGGCTATTCAAGTGTTCATGAATAGTGATGGTGGACTAATGTTGAAATATTGAATGAATGAATTTATGAATTCCATGTGCTGAGTACTGAATGCCATGTTTTGAGGCTGCCTGTTCAACAGTTCAAGACTTTAAGTGTTCATGATATTGATATAGCTTCAGCCTTCAGTTATAACCTACTAGTCCAGTAGCATTCTTAGTCTTAGCTTTCTAAACCAGAAACTAAAGTAAGCGGCAGAGCAGTACATTTAATTAGGGAAAGAGAAGTATCAAGTATAAATTTACCCAACTCAGTTGTACAGACATAACACGAGGAGTTTCATTTTTTCGAGTCTGAACTATGAATCGTCTAAATATTTTCAGTCTGACAAACTAATTGAATTGAATTTCTGCCTAGATCTAAAAGTAAAGGGGGAGGAGAGAGAGAGTCAGAGAGATATAGGGAATTAGGGATTATGGGCTGCGAATTGATGTAACATATTAGAAATTTTGTGTGAGTATTGAAATATTGAATGCCATGTTTTTTGCTGTTATCTAGAATTCAGTATATGAAATGAAGAGGAGCAAGACATTTAAATTTCATATATTTTGTTTGTGTATATCCCTGTTTTGATTTACTTTGTGTGTTGCCTTTGTAGGTTTTAGTTCTTGTTCGATTATTGATGAAGAAATATAGGCACCTAGGAAGGAACAATGATGGACAAAATATTTGTTATTTAGGTACTCAAATTGTATTTCTCTACTTTACTATATTCTTTACACGTTCTTCTTGTTCTTATGCGCGCTCAAATTTCATATCAATTATACATTTGCGCTATATCTTTTTGTTACACCTATATTTGGCATAAGTTGTATCGATTAAAATTTCCCAGGCTTAGTAGTAGTACTCGCCGATGGTACGGCACGTGTACTGTTCGTGTAACGTGTGAGCCATCACATCACGGATGTATACTACTACACTAGTGATCCATATGTGAGCCCATGACGCTGCGCTACACGACCAAAATACTCAGGGCCTGTTTGGAACAGAGGAATTTCACAGAAATTTTACAGAAATTTTACAGGAAACAGTTTAATTTCCGCAGGAATCGGGAAAAATTCCCACATTCCAAACAGGGCCTCAGTCAGGGCCATCACTCTCGCTGTTGCCATAGCTAGCATCGCCCTCTCTCTTGACGAAGTCAAGGGACCAATGCATGCATGCAGAAGGCTGTGTTCTCGAACGGCGTGTCACGGCAGCTTGGCTCCATGCATGCATTCGCTTTAAGCCAAAACTTTAATGCACTGCTCGCAGGTGCAGACAGGCAGCGTGTAATATGGTAGGTCACCGACGCTATGTGCTAACGTCACAAGCGTGCCGCAGCTAGCTTCAGCCACACACGCAGTATGCAAAACGATACATGCATGCGTTCCATGTCCTGTATGCCGAGTTTCTAGCGGATTTAACATTACTTGCAACGATATTTATAAAACTAATTGTATACAGGACGTATTTATAGAAATGATATGTGGTGAGGCCGTCGGCGGCAAACGTCTGCCACCCCATGTTGCTTAAAAATTCATACAATTTTGATATTTATACGAATTTTTACATATAGCAAATGAGCTTCAAAAATTACAAAAATTTATGTAAAGCCTACCGATACAATCATAGTTATTGTGTGTTTTTTTAAATTTTTTATGTAGTCTGAATTAAATTAACCCGAATAAACGTGGCAAATTTAGACTACATAAAATTCCTAAAAAATTACATAATAACTATGACTATGTCAAAAGGCTTTACATAAAATTTAGTAATTTTTAGAGCTCGTTTGCTATATGTAAAAACTCGTGCAAATAGCGAAATTGTATGAATTTTTAGAAACATTCACAATGGATAAAATTACCCAAAAATCACACTATAAAATACGTTGTGTCTGAAAAACTGCACATAAAA
The DNA here is from genome assembly GCA_017311315.1 of Dendrocalamus latiflorus. Taxonomy (NCBI): domain Eukaryota; kingdom Viridiplantae; phylum Streptophyta; class Magnoliopsida; order Poales; family Poaceae; genus Dendrocalamus; species Dendrocalamus latiflorus. The sequence goes on along the minus strand of CM029664.1, from coordinate 53,436,409 downwards.
TTTTGTAATTTTTTTAAGCTCATTTGATACATTTTAAAATTCAAACAAACATTAAATGGGAAAAAATTAGGGCAGTAATCTATGTGTCATCTCTCCTGCGATGTCACCCACACACCAGATGACAGAAGTACCATTTCTATAAATACACCATATATATAACTAGTTTTGTAAGGCCCCACTCAAAACGGCTTAGGCTTCTGGTTTATTTGTACTATTCAATAATTTCGTCTTTTTCTGATTTTTTGAGCTTTTTTGTCTATTCTTTTTCCTGTATTCGTTTGTACTGTCCGTGATGGGCTAACTTGGTTTTTCTATTTTTTGATTTAATTACGTCAAATAAGTCACCATAAACTATAATACAATTTCAATCAATTACAGTACTTTTTAGCTATAAACCACTAAAAAAACCATTTTAAGCACCCCTAAATCTGCTAAAAACTCCTTGCGTTGTGTATATGCATCGAACTGAAATCGATCTTGTTGGCAACAAAGAGCAAGGTGTCAAATCATTGGTCTAATGACAAGGGGTTGATGAGGCAGGAGTAAGGCAGTAAGCAAAGAGATCTCCGGCTTGTACTTCACGTTACCTACGTACTCCTGCCGCTGCATGTCAATCAAATGCTACCACTGCGTTGGCCGGCCGGCCAGGGGAGGGCCTACGTACGTACGTATATCTCATCTGATCTGAGAGGGTTCAGACTTCAGAGACGCTTTGTGCTTTGAATGCTAGTGGTGCCTTGTAGTCCCAGACAACGTACGTAGATGGACGGGACACTGATTAGCCAACCTCCTTAAAGAGAGAAGGAACCAAACAGATACGTACAATGTCATGCATCCATCCGTCAGGAAAGAGAAAAAGAGACGGTGCAGCTAGCCGGTTCCTCTGAATTGACCGTAGTGTCGTTGCTAACTATGATTATGATTCTATGGTTCCTCTCTGCCACCTCGATGCAGCTGGAGTGATTTTCTACAGGAGACGCCATCTACTGCGAGCTCATTTCTTGCAGACTACGAGAGGCAGGCATACCACGCACGTCAAAAGGAATAGCTCTCATGAGCACGTCAGACATGTATGACCAGTTAACCACAGCCGGTAGTGTCATGCGATGTACTCCTACCTGACAGACAACTCGTTTTTCCGGAAAGTACGAAAAAGCTGAATGAACTGCAACCATTTTCAATGCAAATAAAAAAACCATGGTTTGATGAGGCCAACATTAAAGGCACTTATCCGATCGAAAAAAACAGAGATCATGGTTATCGTTTCGCAAGCATTGTAGGCGCTTTTCTTTCGGGGTATTGCCTCTACTTGGTACCTCCACTTCTGCAATAATTGGGCAGAAATTATTGAAGCACAAGGGTGTACCCATATCAAGCAGCTTTCTCTCGCTCTCCTGAGAACTCTCCGTGCATACATTGCTTAGTAAAAATTATAGTTTAACATCCTACATAAACACAAAATTAGAAATAAATTTTTAATATATAATATATAGCGACCATCTCGCTGCAGTAATTTCTTTCCTCTTTCCTCATCTCATCTCGCTCTCTCTCTCTCTCTGTGATCTTGCTCCGTGGCCTCGGCTCACCAAGGAAAAGATCACGCTGCAGCTATCTAGCGTCCGTCGATATGTATGCATCGACCGGGCGAGCTAAACGCGCATGTATCTGTGCGACCGTGGCTTGCCCCGCTGTGTGTCAGCACGCTAGTCGCTAGACGTGGCGCGCGCTCCGTCCATTGCCAGTGGAGGAAGAGAACGAAGCAAAGCCCCGGCCCGCGCGCAGCCGCCTGCTTGCGTGAGATGGACACAGCGCGCGCACAGTGCTGTGACTGTAGCTGTACTTACGTGCTTTGTGTTACGAACCCTCTTGTATTTAGTTTTCTTTTTTTTTTACAAATTTGCAAACTACCCATAGTGTGTTATAGCTATAATACTATCCCTTATTGTACAGAAAAGTTAATGAGATCAAGTCGCCGATCTTATGTATCGTTAGGGCGTCTCCAACAGCTGGCTATTTAGTTAGCTAGATCTGATGTGGCAAGGAAAAAGTAGGAGAGAGAGTAGTCACTAGCGACGAGCAAATAGCTGATCTATTTCACGTAGTCCAAGAACATGAGAGAGGAGCATATGGGTCCAACAGTATAAAATAGTCTTTGCTTTTGTCTCTCACCTCCACGTCAGCTGACTATATAGCTAGTACTAGCTATTACCATTGCGGACGCCCTTAGGGCGTCTCCAACAGCTGGCTATTTAGTTAGCTAGATCTGATGTGGCAAGGAAAAAGTAGGAGAGAGAGTAGTCACTAGCGACAAGCAAATAGCTGATCTATTTCACGTAGTCCAAGAACATGAGAGAGGAGCATGTGGGTCCAACAGTATAAAATAGTCTTTGCTTTTGTCTCTCACCTCCACGTCAGCTGACTATATAGCTAGTACTAGCTATTACCATTGCGGGAATGAGCCCCCTTTAAAGAATGAGCCCCTTTTTTACTATAATGTGTCTTTCTTGTGTGTGATTGGTTTGGTGTTTTTCTGGGACGGTGACAATTTAATACTTTGCTGCTAGCTTCACGTCTTGCTCGAGAAAGTTTCTGATGCGTTGCCGCGGTGGGAAAAATAATGACGAGATGGAGGTAGTAAAATAACACCTTGCTAAAGCATCTACGCCCCTAACATGATTTTGATAATTAATGACGATAAGGTTTAAGGGATTAACATATTTGTTAAGATGTTTGAAAGGTTTAATCATTGATTTCTATGGCGTCACAAAAAACATGCAAAGATGACCAAGGATTAACATAGATCAAGATATGGCTTAAAGATAAAAGTATATTGTAGTATAAGAACCTCTTAATTTATAGCTTTTACCAGTCTCGGTGTTTGAATGGAAAGACCGGGTTGTTAGAATAGATGTCATACTATAAAGAGCGATCATGGCTAATAGTTTAAAGTTAATCTTGTGTTACTTTGATCAATTATGGTTCATAAATGCATTTGAAACTTCATTTTGGAATCCTCTCTGAATTTCTTTTAGAAATCAGTATGACCACAGGTGTATCAGCAGTAGTACCGCTCCATCGGTGTCACATATTGGTAGCTTATTGCAGAGAGGTGCATTTCTAGCTTTTTCTTGAAATGGTACTATCGCATTTATTGGCCGATACTACCGTAGTGGTATGACCACACCTGGTGTCCGGTACTATAGGAGTGTGGTATGACCACACTCTAGTTGGCGGTAGCTAATTTTCAGAGAGGTGCATTTTTGGAGCATTTTCTCTCCTCTAGAATCGGTACTGCTACAGTTGAGGTGCGGTACTACCGGGGCATGCGAGTGTGGTGCTACCAAAATTTGATTTAATTGCTAGTTTTTGTGTATTTAATGGACCTTAAGTAGTCATTGAACATTATGTGCGGTCGTGCAAGACATTACATGACGGTAGTACCGCATTCCTTAATTTTTGGGAATTTCAAAACTAAGGATCACCCTGGTGAATGGAGGCTATAAATACCCCCCACAAGCAGTAAGTAGCTCTGCTTGGACCTTATTGAATGCACTTGAGCTCTTGCTACTCTCTCTTCAGCTCATTTGCTCTATTTTCATATTTTGATGTTGTTGAAAGCATTAAAGTGCATTGCATCATCTAGTCCATCATTGTGGCACTTGAAAACCTCCAAGCAAGTGTCATTGGCCTATTACTCTTCGTGGTTGCCGACAACTAAATGGCTTAGATGAGTTTGCACGGTGATCTCTTTAAGATGGTTGTGAAGAGACCCAGCACGATTGTGAAAGGTGGAAGCTTACCTCCCAGAGCGGGAAAGAGTTACTATAGTGGATTGAGTAAAGGCTCAAGATTGCATAAGGAGTTGGCTTGATTAGTTCAAGCTCTCTCAACATGGATAAGGAGAGACCGGTAAATCTTTGAGACCAAGGAAAAATATTATGTGTCATCTTTGTGATTTATCTCTCAAGCATTTACATTTCACACTTACATTTCTAGCATTTGTTTGACTGACTTGTGTAGTTGAATTGTATCTTGCCTAGACTAAGGTTTGAGGTGCCTTAGTTAGACATTGAGGATTTTGACCTTGACTTGTGTGAAAACAAATTTAATTAGTTCACAGTTACTATAAATTCGTGTTTTAGTCAAAAGAATTTAAAAACATTCTATTCACCCCATCTACAAAGTGATATCAGAGTTTGGTCACTCTTGTTAGGCTTTACCATATAGAGAGCAAGGATGACCAATAAGGGTATCTCCCTAGACAAGACATATCTTTTTGATGACTCTAATTATGTTTATTGAAAAATTAGAAATAACTACTTATTTGAAGGCAATGAGCCTAAGTATATGGAGGATTGTTAGTTGAGGGTTTCGAATTGTCTCTTGATCCTACACGTCCTATGGATCTTGAGAAGCGAAAGTCTCACTATAATACTCAAGTGATGAACACTCTCTTTAGAGCTTTGAACACAGATGAGTTTCATCAAGTAAGCAATCTAGAAACAGCTTATTAGATTTGGACTACGCTCTTAGAAATTTAAGAGGATATATCCACGATCAAAGATGTCAAATTACATATACTCTGAACTAAATATGAGAATAATAATATTGTCGGATGAAAACATTAATATGAAGCACCCAAGGCTCGTAACACTGTGAATGAGATGTAGAAATTTATGAGGATATATTCGCAATCAAAGATACCAAATTACATATACTCTGAATTAAAAATGAGACAATAATAATATTGTCGGATGAAAACATTAATACCAAATACCCAAGGCTCGTAACATTGTGAATGAGATGTACTAATGGCTAATATATGAGATATTCGTAACGTTACCTTTCTCTCTCTTCTTTCTCTGTGATTGCTTCGGTCCAACGCAGAAATAGAGCTCGGAGTGGATGTTTCATTTCGTATATTTTGCGGAGGAAAGGATCCTTTCCTGCGGAATTGGCACGTGCATTCCCCCGTTCCAAACGGCATTCTCCTGAACTTTCCCTGGGACTCATTTCCTTCACTTTTCCGGTGGTTATCCTTCGTTCCAAACTAGAGGTGGGAATTGGGCCGTGCCGTGCCGGCACGGCCCAGGCCCACCGTGCTTCGGGCCGCTTCGTGCCGTGCCGGTTCGGCCCAGTCATCCCATCGTGCCGTGCCGGCCCGCCCCGTCTTCGGCCAGGCCCAAGCACGGCCCAAAGCCCACCGTGCCAGCGTTCGTGCCGTGCCAGCCCAAGCCCAGCCCAAAGTAACTATACACGACAAAAGCGATAGCGACAATGGTAGCGGTGGCCGCTATCTTCCTTTCTCTTGTATCCGCCTTATTAAAAACCTACTTAAAATTCGATTATATTGTCTCATGCCATTTCACCTTCGAACATGGTCATCTAGTCCAATGGAATGCATATCTTGGTGCAAATTAGACTATGGCGTACGTGGACATCGCCCGACAATCTAGCATAGGCCTACCCAACTAGTCAAATAGAAAAGCTCAAGGAGAATCATGAGTACAATTTACTATAGTTAAGAAATCAATTTTAAATAGTTTCTGGCCAACCGTGCTCTTCGTGCCGTGCCGGCCCGAGCACGGCCCGATCTGCCGTGCCGTGCCGTGCCGCCCACCGTGCCGGATTTTGAAGCCCAGCCCGGCCCACCGTTCGTGCCGTGCCGGCACGGCCCGCCACGTGTCGGGCCGGGCCGTGCTTGGGCCGGGCCGTGCCGGTCGTGCTTCGGGCTGGCCCAAAGAAGCCCGGCCCAAGTCCCACCTCTATTCCAAACGGTCCCCGAGCAGTTTCGTGAAGTGACACTGCGGCATGGGCCCCTCGAGCTCGCCACTGTCCTGCCACTGTACGCATCCAGGGCTTCGCTTTCACCTGTTTGTGCGTGCAGTAGATGCCTAGTAGCTAGTCATGCTACATCGGTTTAGGGCATCTCCAATGGTTCTAGCTAGCAACTAACTATAAGATTTTCATATTATTTATATAGTACACACTAAAGCTAGCATTGTAAAGAACTATCTATAAGGATAGTTATTTGATACTTACATGCACACACAGAATTTATAGAGGCTGTCTCGTTTGGAGTTATAGACTAGTGCTTAAGGAAGAGCTGGCTCGGTTTTTTTTGCATACTCTCATTCCTCCACATAGGATATATGCTGATGTGTACATGCATATAGCTAGCTGACTCAGTCCATTGGAGATGCCCTTAGAGCAAGTTTAATAGTATAGATAGCTGCTACCTCCAATACATTTCCATGTCATCAAAAGATAATGATGCAGCTAACTCATACAATAAGCTGGCTATAAGTTGTCTCCACAAGAGCTCTCAATCATTTAATACATACATGGATATTGATAATTTAATACATGCATGGGTATAGCAGTTAGTTCTATTGGTACATGCATGGATAACGCCTCTTTTCCTGTGCTATAGCCTGACTCTTGCATGGGAGCCGGCTTGGCTCTCTCTCCCCTTTTCTCTTCCCTCCACATAGGACTATGCTGACATGGATTCCCTTATAGCTAGCACAGTCAGCCTTATTAAACTTGCTCTTAGAGCAACTCCAACCGGTTCTTTATCCTGCTCTTCATTGTATATTTACCTAATATGACCCAAGAAATGGACTCCAACCGGTTCTTTATCCTCCTCTTCATTTTTATCGAGTCGCTATTTTCTCCCGGCCGCTAGCTAGATTTGGCGAGCGCCTCCTCACTCGCTTCTCAAATAGCTAGACCATTGGAATGCTAACTCAAATAGAGAGCTGAAAATAATAGCTAGCCTCTTCATCCTAGGAAATAGAGAGGGAGAAATGACTAATGAGATGGAGTTGCTCTTAGGGCCTGTTTGGATGCACCCAGATTTTAAGAATCTGGCTTTCGAAAACTGGGTGGGATCCAAACAGACCAATTTTTGGGGCAGTTTTTAAAATCTACCTACCCAGATTCTTAAAAACCAAGAAGTGTTGATACCCAGCTTTTGCCAGTTTTTTGCACAAATACCCATTTACCCTCATTAAAGACCACGCGCATACGCTTCCAATCATAAATGTAAGGGTATAATAGTCTATTAGCACCAATCATAAATGTAACCAGCTTTTAAAAACTAGGGGATCCAAACACCCCATCAGTTTTGCTTAGAAACCAGCTTTTAAAAACTAGAAGTAATAGCTGGTTTTTAAGAATCTGAAACTGATCCAAACAGGGCCTTAACGTACAAGAGGAACCCTACAGTAATAATCAGGAGGCGCAGCCATCGAGAGAGTTTAGTGAGGCTTAAACCTCACCTCCTTCGACGGTAATTTTATACATAGTAAAAATAGAGAGGGGTTAATAAATCTAAAAAGAAGCTAGCTCTTCTTGATGGGAAGATTAACAACAGCATGAAATTAAAGAAGACGACGACGAAGAGGAAGACGAGAAAAGGTGAAAATCATAAAATTAAAGAAGAGCTAATCAATCAATCAAAGAAAGAAAGAAAGTGAAATAATATATATAAATCATAAAATTAAAGAGGAGGAGAAGTAGTGAAAATCATAAAATTAAAAAAAGATAACCAATCAAAGAAAAAAAGAAGAAAGAAAGCGAAATATATATATAAACCTTCTTGAGTTCGAGGATGATGGTGGAGAGCTCGATGAACCTCTCGTTGATCTTCTCCCTCCGCCGCTGCTCTGCAATGATGTGCTCCTTCACGTGCCCCGAAGGCATCGTCACCGCCGAGCCCCTGCCGTGAAAATGATAAGAACATTGGATAGAGTATGAAAAAAGATGACGCCTTTTGTTTCTATTGTCTCGTGATTCAAATTAGCTTAATTCTGGTATGTTTCATATGATCTAGGGCATGTTCTTTACAGCTACTAAAAGCGGCTTTTGGTTTTTGCTACAATACATAACTTTCAAATAGAGTATTTTCTCAAGATGGGATCTACAAGTTAATTGTAATACACGTTAAAAGCCTAACATCTGTATCGACAAAAATCGCAAGCGAGTATCTCTCTCTCCGTAATCTCTGTCGCAAACAGCCAAAATTCAAAAATTTCAGCCAAAAGCCATAAGCCGCAGCCAAAAAGAACATGCCCCTAAATTTTCATTGTCATTCATAATTTTCTATTATATCACTAATTTTGATATGTTTTATACATAGGTGACTTATCACTACTCTGTACTCATGGCGCTTTCTATTATTGAGGTGTCTACTTTCTATTTTTCTATTTTTCATTACTTGTCTCCGTCCAACTTATAATTTCTATATAAATTTAAAATTTTATAAAAGTATAAGACTAATTTTATGTCAATTTAATTTAGATTTATAAATAATTTAGCTCACTCTTAATTTTCTTTCTGGCTAATAACAAATAGTAACAAAAGCATAACCCCGGAGTAGTTCGTTCGCCCAGTAGCGTGCCTTTGTATTATTCGTATGTGTGCTCTCTCCTCTCCCCTGCTACGGAAGCAGATGGATGGTGGGTAGATAGCTGGATGTGAGGTTAGGATACAGCAGCCAAGTCACTTCACCTCCTCTGATCTGACTAGTGATGCTTTTAGCTAACAGATCCACTAAATAGTATTAGTTAATACAAGATAAAGTTAAAAATCAACGGAAAAGCTAAAAATAAGGCAACTAATGATTTTTAACTGCGATCCTTTTAGCTAACAGATCTGCTAAATAGTATTAGTTAATACAAGATAAAGTTAAAAATCAACCGAAAAGCTAAAAATAAGGCAACTAATGACTTTTAACTGCGATCGAGGATTTTTATCTGTGTTTTTTTTAAGACAATAAAGAGGATTGATACGGATGACACAAGATTTTAGAATCTAAAACTGTTTATGGATTCTGCTTAAAAAATCATCTATTTGTTTTGATTTTTCTTGGATTTGCGGAGCAGCCAACCGTCAAAAACAAATAAATCCATCGCCATTACGTAGCGTTCTCGCACTTGCAAATTATGCCACGCCCTACGAAGCCCTGACACGTGGCCCCTAGTGACATCCCAACGACGTAATTTTTCTGGAGCGAGACCCCGTATCCCAGGAAGCGCTGATCGCCATGCCACTTTGCGTCCTGCAGCGATAGCGCTGGGGACGTGGGGCCCACCTGTCGGTGTGCCTATGGTGGAGTGGGTGGGGGTGCGCGGGGGCGAGGCGGGCCGTGTGCCAGGGGATGTGCTATGTTTGGTCATGTCACTGCTAGGGCCTAGCCTTGTGATTGCTCACTTGCGGGCCTAGCGCCTGCCCCCACCCAATGGGGGAGGAGGGTTTGGGCAATGCAATGCATTGAATGGCGCATACGGTTTGCTGCTGTCTGCAGTCCTGCTGATACTACACTTGTGTGGGAGAGTTTGGAGGGTGGGCGATAGATGGGCTGGGGGAGGGAAGGGCCACCAATCAGAGATGCATACTCACACGGCTAGGTATACGGCTCTTTTCATTTCAGCTTGAGGTTTATGGGTGTGTTTTTTCCGACCGCTAAGGGTATCTGTAGTGTATATAACCCAAGGGGCTTTAAGGTGGGTCCCATCTAAACCTTAAGGTCGACTCTATAGTGTATATAACCCAATGGGCCTTAAGACGGTCCCACTTGGCAGATAAAGAAAAAAATGTATTTTAATGTTTGCGGCCAGGTCTTTAGTTTGAGGACCAGCCTTAAGCCTTTTTTGCTTATGGCCTGCTTAAGGTCACCCCTGTAATGTATAAGGTTGACTTTAAGGTGGCTTAAGACCCCCTGTTTTCATACACTACAGATGACCTAATAGCTTTTAACTTTAGCACAATCATTTATACAAAGTAATCGAATGTTGATAAGATATTTTAAAAGATTGTTCCGATAAATCGTTTCAAAAAGATGATGGAGACATCATTCTGTTTGTTTGTTCGAGAGAATTCATAAGCTAAAAAGAACGAGATCTATGACTTATTCTAAACAAAAAAGGATGATTTCTTTGTCTTTTTAAAAGTTTATGAAAATAATTTTTTTAAAGCAGCTTATTGGCATCCATCCGTGGTCTACACGCAACGCAGGCAAATGGAGAGGCTCTCTTTCACGCTGACTTGCTTTCGGCAGAGCCTTCATAACTCTGAATACTCCTCTAAAAAAAGATAACTTGGATACTGTAGATGGTTAATGTAAGGCATTCTTCTTCTGAGGAGTACTCTCTCTGTTTAGTGATACAAGTCTTTATTATTAAAAAACATTGTTCTATACTATAAGTCTATTGCAAAGATCAAATATATAGCTATTATAATAATTTTATCATATATCTTTATTTTAATGCTAAAAAAAGAGAATACTTATGATATATCATTTAATAAAGATATATATGGTTTAACGATGTTATTTTAAAAAAATTAGTATCCTTCTTATCTGTATATATGATGGTTATTAGACTTGTATTGCGGCGCGGGGTTTATGACGGGGTTGCATTGATTTGTGCATTTAGGAGCACGCACAGCTTGCTGTAGCAGCTAGGAGGTACAAAGCCAGTTACCAGCAACAGTGTACATTTAGTAGGGGACTAACGAGCTGCATATGGAATGTCTTCGACTCCTGGACTAGTGGTCAAACCTACACACGGGTATGTGCCAACCCACGCGCGCGGTAAAACAAGGTGAGGGGGAGAGAGAGACAAAAACTCGCACGCTGACACACGCATCTGGCTCCCAGCACCAGCGGCAGCGATAAGGGCGTAATCGTTGGAGAGGGAATGATGTCACGTTAGTTCAAATTAGTGGCAAAGCCAGAATAAAATGAAGAGTGGACAGAATAAAATCAAAAGTAGATTGAATTATTTATCAGATTAAACTAAGTTGGTATAAATATAGTCTTTTACTCTTATAGAATTTCAAATTCATACAGAAATTATACAATTGTAGTCTTGAAGACAAACAACGAAAAACAGATAAATACAAAGTAGGTACCTTGACAATAGAAAGCGCATGCCCAAGAATATATAATTATTCTGCTATGAGTACAAGGTAGCGATAAGTCACATGTGTATGAAACATATAAAAATTAGTGATATAATAGAAAATTGTGAATGACAATGAAAATTTAGATAATATAAAACATACCATAAATAAGCTAATTTGAATATAGCAAAATCTATAAATAAATTATTAATTTCTGTCAATACAAAGCTATAAATATATAAATTAATTATGAGAACTAAACTATCTATATACACTGAATGTGAATGTCTAAAGTCTAAAAATACTAAATTGATAAGAAATGAACTGGAGAAAAATTACTCACTATTCACTAACTCATCAGACGGCTGACACTCCCCTATTTCCTCTGTCTTCTTGGTGCTCTGCAAATCACAATCTCAGCCTCTCTAAACTCTCAGTTGCTCACTACCTCACTCGCCCCGTCACTCGATCGCTCTATCTGTCTCTTCGCTCAGACTCCGCGTCTCCGCCACTCCGGTCTCTGGCCTCTAGGACTCCGATCTTCGGCCACCAGGCAGGCAGAAACGCAGGGCGCGGCCACGCAGCCACCCGCCCACCCGGTGCTCCTCCGTGGCATCGCACCGCCGCCCACACTGGTCGATGGCGGCTCGGCCCTCGTTGCCCTGGTCCGGCTCCTCCTGCCCTAGCTCAGCCCCTCTCGTCACCCTGCTCTGACTCCCCCCGCCCCGACCTCGGATCTGGTGGTTAGCCTTCCCTTAGCCGACGGTGTGGGCAGCTCGCTGCCAGATTTGGCTACCCCAGCTTTGGTCCAGCACTCCGGCTCCGGCGGCACCCCCTTCTGCATGCGTGGCGCATCCCGCCCGGTCGCCCCCAACCCCCTCTCTCTACGACTCTGCATTATGGCGGCGCCGATGCCTCTCCTCTGGGAAGTGGGAAGTTGGGAACCAATTGCAATTGCTAGTTTTGTTAGTTGGAGTAGGTGTTTTTGTGGGTCAATGGGATGAATTTGTTAGGCCTCTTAAGGGCAGTGGGCTGCCCACTTGACTAGGCTTTTTTCTTTGTTTTTTGTTAGGTCTCTCGGGTCGACGTCACCGCTGGTCGCTGGTTGCCGCGGGCGCACCGAAGGGGGGTTGCCGCCGCCGAGGAAGGTGAGGCTGAAGCCTTACTAAGGCCCCCACTGGCTTCGCCCCTGGTTCAAATTATACAATATATATATCTCAAGTGATAATTTTAACTATTTATAATTAATAAAGTACCATAATAAAAAATTATTTTATCTCTCCTCTCATCCTAGATCACTACCTCTTCTCAAGTTACCACTTCTTTTATAGGTAGCTGACACTACTGTAAGCCACTGCCTTTGCACTCCCTTTCAAGGCACACGTTGCTTGAGGCCACCATCTAACTGGAGTACAGTGGATGCTCTCAGAATCTAACTATATGCTTACCACCATCGCACCCTGTTGGAGTCTTACGACCACTCCCAGAAACCGTACGATCACCATGTAGTCGCTACGACCACTCACTGCAGCTGTACGACCACATTGAAGGAGCTACGACCATCGCCTATATCGTTACGACCACTCTGTTGGTTCTCCGACCACCCTGACAGTCGTTATGACCATGTTGTAACCTCTCTGATCACGTATCACTGCTCCGACCGTGTAGTCGTAACTCCTGCAGAAGCTACGACCACGTTCACTGTCACTGCGCTCCACTTCCTTCGACCACGTACTAGGCTCAATCACCGTAGTCGCTTCTCGATTACGACCGCGCAGTGATTCTGTTGACCACACTGAAGGCTTTATCAACTGCCGTTGTCGTAACCCTTACGACCATGTTAGCTGCTTCACAATCGTGGTCGTAACTCCTTTACGACTATGCCTCCCGCTGTGGTCACTTACGACCACATCTTCTCGCTCTGTTACCATGTCGTAACTTGCTTACTACCACGTCTGCTGCTCTTGCGGACACCTCTGCTCGATCGCAATTATGACCACGTCTGCGATCATGATGAACTCGATACTTGATCATTCCCATAGCCAAACAACTCTTTTCTTCTTTATTCTTTCACTCGTTCGATCACACCGATCACTTCTCTCTTTTTCCCTTGCCTCTCTTTCGATCTCACCAAACGCTTTAGCTTCATGCTTTCGTTACAATGCTCTGCCCTTTATACCCTGCTCTACGACTACGACTCGAGCTCGATTACGACTACGACTACTACTCCTACGACTTCGACACGGACTCGATAAACATACTCATACTCATACACGACCACGAGCACAACCACAATGATTCAAACTCGATTTCGACTTTTTGACTTGAACATGACTACGACTTACGACTTTGACTTCTAAACGAGAAACAAGATTACAAACTCTAACAATCACCTCCTTAATCTTGTTTCTCACTCTTGATCACGCCGATCTTCTCTCTTGCTTCTACTTCTTGCTTGCATGCCTTCCTAGGCTGGAGCACTTGCTCCCACAGCTACCTTGTCGTTACCTAAGCCTCCCATCTTTCTCCATCACATATCTCGGCTGAGATCACGCCACCTTCGGTCTTTGCGTTTGCATGTCCCACTAACGCCGCTCCCGCGTATCTCGCTTTAGCCTAGAACACTCCCGCGCCTCGTGCACCTCCTCGCCTTGATCTCCCTTTGCATTGCGTGTGCTCGACTTGCACCAGCTGCATGCACTCCTATGCCTCCTGCATATGGCCTATGCTGACTACCCGAGCTGATGCTACCTTGCCTTAGACCTTCTCCATGCAAGCCTGCATGCCTGCATTCAACTACTACGCGCTGCGTTCGGGTCTTGTTGCTTTGTGCGCCCAAGCCATCGCTTGTTGCGTTAGCGTGGGGTTCACCACCCTCAAAGCCTTTGCCTCCCTCTGCGCTGATTGTGTGTATGTGAATTTCACCATCTTTTGGCTCGTCCAGACCATCCTTCATACAAACCGATTTGGAAAACTTTTCACCTTCATCAACAAATCTCTGTTCTTGTCATACACTCACAAAAACTCATCCTACAACACCACTCTGCACCCTTTTTCTATCATCTGCTCGAGACTAAGTATGTTGTTGCATAGACTTGGTATATTATAAATTCATGTCAACAACTTCTTTTCTCTGTTCTTGTATTGTAACATCATTGCCAAACTTCCTTGCCCCAAGCCTTCTCATTGAGCTTATAAAAAACGGAGTGATCTTCTGCCATGTGGTTGCTTGCTCCATTATCCAAATACCACTGATTCGTGTGATTGTGGCTACCTTCATTCGTGCGTAGTTTTGGAACTACGTTCTCCTCATTCAGTATCACGATGGCCGACTCCTTTTCAACATATGAGGAGAGAAGTACTAGCGATTCGTCATCTTCTTTTTCATTTTTGGCGAGGTTCATCTCCCCATCCTTCTTCTTGCTTTTGCAATCCGAAGCATATTGCCCAAACTTGTTACAGTTGAAGCACTTTATATGGTTGCAACATCCTGACGCGTAGTGCCCGTATTCGTCACATTCAAAGCACTTGACATGTGACTCATCACGGGATCTCTCACCACCGCTGTCAGACCCAGATTTTTCAATCCGAATCTTACTGTGTTTCACTGCACTAATCCCTGGATCAGTAGTTAGTGCACACAGGAACATTGCTGAATCATTTCATACATCGCATAAACATTCATTATATTACATAACTTGAAATACACCACGTCGGGTGATAGAGTTTACAAAAGAGGCCGATCAGGCCAATTGCCTTATTACAAACATGCACAGCGGAAGTACAGCAAAAGTAAACCCAAATCCACAGGCAAGCGACTGGAAGGTACTGTGTGCATTATATGTCACCAGCTAACTAGTAATATACGTGCACACAACGCCATATGTCTACTTGTCCATGACTAAACAGCGAAGCCTACGCCTTAGTTTCCTTCGTCATTCTTCTCCTCCGTAGCGGGAGCTTCCTCGTAGGCGTAGTGGTCCTGCGCTCCTGGTTCTGGATTGTTGCCACAAAGCGAGCGTGAGCACTCCGACCCCGTGCTCAGCGAGCCAACACACCGAATGCAGTATATAACATGTATGGCTAAGCAAAGGATGGCTCAGGTTTATTTTATTTTTGCGAAGAGTGCTTTTGAGTACAATTATATAAAAATTCCCTAAGACCTAGCATTTTGATCACATGTATATGTTGAATGCAGTAATAATAGTGATTCAGATTCCATCCACCATTACATGGCATCTGCACCATATAGCAATTTCTTCAGCGTTATAGCCGCTTAACTTACCACTGGGACGACACCCAGGACAATTCCAAACTAGGGCCTCACACTGCCCTCCACTTTTTCATTCCCATCCACAAAGCATTTTGAAATAGAACTATATCTGGTTAAGTTCCCATGTCTGCCCTTGACCGTGGGCACGGCTATTCGAATAGTTTCGACTCTGCAGAGTTTGTACACTTTCACCACAAGAGACAATCAACTCATTGCCCCACATGATTCCTTAGTCATGTGGTTGAGCAGACCATCACAGCAACTTTTCAAAGTACCTCGCCCCTTCCATCATTTCACCCTATGGGTCGTTCCCACTTGCGGTGGGTCCCATACGTTGTGCGGGATGTCCTCCTTCTGAACGTCTAGCAGCTGGCTCCCCGCCCCTGCTAGCCCGCCACAGCAGAACTTCACCTTTCACGGGTGTCCCATTCAAGCCGTCTCACAGACCGCCACTTGCACATCCTCACACCACCTCCTGGAAGGATGACTTTCAGGGTCCGGCACATTTACTAAGCCAAGCTATACTTTACAGACTTGTGGTTGTACTGTTTTACACGGGTTGGCATGACAAGATTCAGTCCTTAGTGGTATCTGGGCGGTCTATCACTAACCACTTTGTGCTTCCACCGCACCACACTGTGCTTCCATTGCACCACACTCTCACACCATCGAACCAATCCGCCCAGATATTAAAGCATGTTGGGGTTTTTGGAAACATACGATAATCATATTCATCATTTATCAGTCATTACCACCATGACTGCCCGAACAAATTTTCTCATGAATAAATGTGATGCTCGGGACAATTTCTTGCCCCGGATTCCTATTCAATGCTAAGCATGGCATATGGTTACGGACTTATTTTCGAAATGTTACTATTATATTTTTGCTAGGGCGACAAGGTTCACACATTCAAATACTCAAGGAGGGGGTAATATTATTCAAGGTAAACAACGGTATATAACTAGAATATCAAATTTAGCATGCATTTTCATAAAACTAACAGCAATGCAATTTGTTAATTTAAAACAAAGTAATTTGCAGAAATGTAGGTTCAACATGATCAAAGTATTGACTCGCCTTCGTCACAGTGGTCGGGTGCTTGATGGTCCGGGGCTTCTAGTGCTGCGGCCTCGATCTCTTCCTCTTGAGCTTCGTAGGCTATTGTAATCGTGCGCGAAAATTTGGATAAAAAGAAAACATCCAATCAATAAAACTTCACCAAAAATTCAAATGAACTCCAAAAATTATGATTTCAGTTCCATTGGATAGATCTTGAATTTAGAAAAATTTAGAAATTTGTTTCATTCAATTTGGAGTTAAAATGAAAAAGTTATGATCCTTTAAAGTTCTCAGTTCAGTTAATTCCAAATATTATCAAATTTCTGACAGTGGGTCCCACATGTCAGTTTCTTTTTATTTTAATTCTTATATTGCTGTGTCGCTGACAAGTGGGTCCAGGTACTGTTCACTGGGGTCCATCTGTCAGCCGGGTCTCATTGCAGACGTGTCACTGACCGGTGGGGCCCAGTGGTCAGCGAGCCGCCTCGGTCACAGCGGCCGACAAGTGGGGCC
Organism: Dendrocalamus latiflorus; assembly: GCA_017311315.1. Classification (NCBI taxonomy): domain Eukaryota; kingdom Viridiplantae; phylum Streptophyta; class Magnoliopsida; order Poales; family Poaceae; genus Dendrocalamus; species Dendrocalamus latiflorus. The sequence goes on along the minus strand of CM029664.1, from coordinate 53,419,653 downwards.
CACCTGTCAGTCTGAGGGAAAAACCAAAAGAAATGCTCAACCGCGCGCGCGGAGTCGGACTCGAACGCGCGATGCGGGAGCAGGGTGGAAGGGGAGGATAGCGCTGAAAGCCACTCGGACGACCGAGCGTTGCTTACCATGTAAGGGTAAGTATACCTCTTGAGTTAGCTCGCCGAGGGGGTCGGGCTGAGGAAGAAGAAGGCGACGGCGCCGGCGGCGAGCGGTGGCCGGAGGGGTCCGGGTCATGCGTGGAATACAATCCCCGAGTGACGGGGAAGCTTCTGGCGGGGTCGGTGGAGGCGGAGGGGCACGGTGGCGGGCCGGCGGCGTGCGACGGCGGCGGTTCGGGGATGCGGTCGTCGCCGGCGAAGCTCACGCGATGGGAGGCCCGGTGAGGGAGGGGGTTGGCTTCGCCTGGCTTCTACGCAGCTCTGGGAGCGAGGAGGGGTTCGGGGACGGCCGGAATCGGTGACGGCTTGGTCGCCGGCCGTGGGGAAGACGAGGGCGTGGGCGGGGTTTGAGGGCGTTAGAGTTCAATTGCTCGCGGGGAAAGGGAGAAGGGAGGGTTGCGACGCGAGTACAATTCCAGGAGGGGCTTTTTATAGCCGGAAGGGGAAGGCACGGCGAGGGTGGCACCTGGCTCCGCCCTGTGCATGCTGGCGAGGGGGGATGGAGGCAATCTTCACCGAGATCTCGTAGGAGAGAGGTGGCGGGAGATGCCTTGAACCTGGCCTTGAGGTGTAAGGGAGAGAGAGGGAGATTTGTTGCGGCCGTTGCGGGAGAGAGCTGGCGAGAGAGGGAGAGCAGCGGCAACGGGCGCGTGGAGAAGAAGAGGGAGGAGGAAGAAGCGAGCGCGGGCGGGGGTCCACCAGCCAGGGAAAGAGGCGCGGGGGCGAGGCGGGCCACCGGTCAGACACGGAGAGGCGCGAGCGGGCGCGGGGCCACCGGCCAGCGGGGGATGGCGCGCGCGAGGGAGCGGGGCAGCGGGGCGCTGGGCCGCGTGCGTGCTGGCCCACGCGGGCGCGGTCGGGCCGCGGCGCGAGAAGCTGGGCCGGGGTGATGGCCGGCCCGGCTGGGCTATTTCCATTTCATTTTTTTCTTTTGTTTTATTTTGTTTTTGCATTTAAATTCTGCATGTATATATACATTTTCACATACATCTTGGGTATATACCTATATATATTTTCATCTCCTCTGATTTTTGTGTATGTACACATATATTTCTCTATTTATTCCATAATTTTTAGAGGTGAGAATTTTAGGGTTAATCAAATTTTCTCCATTGAAATTTTATAGATCATCTTTTCAGATTCTTTATTTGATGCCCATGTTTTATTATTCTATGTGTTGATTTCTTCCCTCTTTTTATTTTTGAAATTCCTTTATATTACAAAAGGCCAATAAACTCCAAATTCAAATGGAAAACAAATAAAATAATCCAGAAACTCCATAATTTATTATTTATATTTCTCGGGATGTTACAAATCTACCCCCCTTAAAAAGAATCTCGACCCCGAGATTCGGCCTAGCTAGTGAATAGGTCGGGGTAATCTTGACGCAGTTTATTTTCTCGTTCCTAGGTAGTCCTCTTTCCTGGTACGACGGTTTCTATTGAGCCCAATTTTAGTGGGTGGTCTGATTCCCAACACTCTTTATTAGTAAATTCTTGATAGGCCATTTCCCACGGGTCTCAAGTCACACTTAGGCTCGACTGCTTTCTAAGGGTTTGATCTTTCTGATATTTGTGGACAGGTCTTGGGCTTGGATACATGGAATACATGGTGCCCATCTGCTAGACTTGCAGGCAGTTCTAGTTGGTAAGTTACTCCTCCTAGTGGTGTAGTCTAATATTCCTTTGGTGCCTTGTTAGCCAGTCTATTACAATTATGATGTCCAGAGTTTGGGCGGGCTACACTGTTAAGGGTTGGTTACCCTAGCAGGCGAGTTAAGTGCTTGTAGTTGCTAAAAGTTATGTAGATAACCTAAGCTTATTCACAAATCTTTTGGCTCTAAAAGATGAATACCCTGATTGTGTAAAGAACATGCGTTGCTATTAAACTGACAAAGAACGTACCCATAAGAATTCTGGCGGCCTCCTGGGCTTCCTCAGCTGTGATGTGATTAACTTGGCCGCGGTTTTGCGCTGAGGTGTTCCTGCTGGCTTGCGAGCTCTGATTCCCTTTGCTGGTTACCAAGGCTTGACTGCGGGTAGCGGGAGGCCCTAAATTGATTCTCACTGGATTTGTCTGCCGTTGCGGGCACTGGCTGACAAAGTGTCCCTTCTCTCCACACCCGAAACAGCTCCTGGTGGTGACAGGGTGCGCCCCAGTGGACTGGCTTGCTGAGCGTGGCGTTTGGAGGGAGCCACCACTGGAACGAGGTGCTGGAGATGAAGCATTGGATTGGTTAGGCTTTGAAAAGGAAGGTTTGTTCCAGAATCCCTGAATGAACCTTCCTTGAGGTTGTGGAGTTGTCATCTTGCGCTTACGACTGGCCTCAAGAATCTTCTTCTCATTTTCCAAGGCCAATGCCTTGCTTACCAGCTGGTGAAAGCTGGCGAAGTCCTGGGTGATCAGCTGTACTCTTAGTTCATCCTTCAATCCTTCGAAGAATCTGTCAATCTTTTCTTCTTCTTCTTCGATATCCTTCTGAGCATACCGGGCTAGCTGCGTGAATTTTGTCAGATATTCAATGACGGATAAGTTCCCTTGCTTGAGATTGCGGAACTCATTCTTCTTTATCCGCATTATCCCGGCTGGAATGAAGTTGTCCTTGAAAGCCTTCTTGAACTCTGTCCATGGGATAGCTTCGGTGTCACCTCCGGTGGTATCATCTTCCTGACCTCTAGCAGCTACAAAATTTTCCCACCATGCTGCGGCAGCTCCTTGAAGTAGGTGGGTGGCAAATATGACCTTATCCTCTTCTGCGCATTTGATTAAGCGCAGCTTTCTTTCAACATCTCGAAGCCAATCTTCGGCTTCAAGTGGTTCTTC